>JBBBDQ010001676.1:0-600000 GCA_037127315.1 Ascarosepion bandense
TCTATGCGAAATCAGCTAAAAAGTGATACTTTTTGAGGTATATTTTGAAATTTTCAGAGTCTCAGAAAATTAATTCATCCTTAGGATAAATTAATGAAAATAGGTGAAACATGTTGAAACCACTTGCTATGAATAGAAAACACTTAGATATTAAAAAAATTTTAGGGTCTTCAATATTTTCTGGGAGTTTGAAAATATCCAAAATGCAATAGATTTATTACGTAAATTTTGAAAATTTCAAAGTTTCAGAAAATTAATTTATCTGAAAGATAAATTAATAAAAATTGTTATATCATGTTGATAACATTAGGTAACAATAGGAAACGCTTAGATTTTAAAAACATTTTGGAGGTTTCGATACTTTACAGAAGTTTAAAAACTTTGAAAATTACGTTGAAAAACTATGCGAAATCAGCTAAAAAGTGATACTTTTTGAGGTATATTTTGAAATATTCAGAGTCTCAGAAAATTAATTCATCCTTAGGATAAATTAATGAAAATAGGTGAAACATGTTGAAACCACTTGCTATGAATAGAAAACATTTAGATATTAAAAACATTTTAGGGTCTTCAATATTTTCTGGGAGTTTGAAAATCTCGAAAATGCAATAGATTTATTACGTAAATTTTGAAAATTTCAAAGTTTCAGAAAATTAATTTATCTTTCAGATAAATTAATAAAAATTGTTATATCATGTTGATAACATTAGGTAACAATAGGAAACGCTTAGATTTTAAAAAAATTTTGGAGGTTTCGATACTTTACAGAAGTTTAAAAACTTTGAAAATTACGTTGAAATCTATGCGAAATCAGCTAAAAAGTGATACTTTTTGAGGTATATTTTGAAATTTTCAGAGTCTCAGAAAATTAATTCATCCTTAGGATAAATTAATGAAAATAGGTGAAACATGTTGAAACCACTTGCTATGAATAGAAAACACTTAGATATTAAAAAAATTTTAGGGTCTTCAATATTTTCTGGGAGTTTGAAAATCTCGAAAATGCAATAGATTTATTACGTAAATTTTGAAAATTTCAAAGTTTCAGAAAATTAATTTATCTTTCAGATAAATTAATAAAAATTGTTATATCATGTAGATAACATTAGGTAACAATAGGAAACGCTTAGATTTTAAAAAAATTTTGGAGTTTACGATACTTTACAGAAGTTTAAAAACTTTGAAAATTACGTTGAAAAACTATGCGAAATCAGCTAAAAAGTGATACTTTTTGAGGTATATTTTGAAATATTCAGAGTCTCAGAAAATTAATTCATCCTTAGGATAAATTAATGAAAATAGGTGAAACATGTTGAAACCACTTGCTATGAATAGAAAACATTTAGATATTAAAAACATTTTAGGGTCTTCAATATTTTCTGGGAGTTTGAAAATCTCGAAAATGCAATAGATTTATTACGTAAATTTTGAAAATTTCAAAGTTTCAGAAAATTAATTTATCTTTCAGATAAATTAATAAAAATTGTTATATCATGTTGATAACATTAGGTAACAATAGGAAACGCTTAGATTTTAAAAAAATTTTGGAGGTTTCGATACTTTACAGAAGTTTAAAAACTTTGAAAATTACGTTGAAATCTATGCGAAATCAGCTAAAAAGTGATACTTTTTGAGGTATATTTTGAAATTTTCAGAGTCTCAGAAAATTAATTCATCCTTAGGATAAATTAATGAAAATAGGTGAAACATGTTGAAACCACTTGCTATGAATAGAAAACACTTAGATATTAAAAAAATTTTAGGGTCTTCAATATTTTCTGGGAGTTTGAATATCTCGAAAATGCAATAGATTTATTACGTAAATTTTGAAAATTTCAAAGTTTCAGAAAATTAATTTATCTTTCAGATAAATTAATAAAAATTGTTATATCATGTTGATAACATTAGGTAACAATAGGAAACGCTTAGATTTTAAAAAAATTTTGGAGGTTTCGATACTTTACAGAAGTTTAAAAACTTTGAAAATTACGTTGAAAAACTATGCGAAATCAGCTAAAAAGTGATACTTTTTGAGGTATATTTTGAAATTTTCAGAGTCTCAGAAAATTAATTCATCCTTAGGATAAATTAATGAAAATAGGTGAAACATGTTGAAACCACTTGCTATGAATAGAAAACACTTAGATATTAAAAAAATTTTAGGGTCTTCAATATTTTCTGGGAGTTTGAAAATCTCGAAAATGCAATAGATTTATTACGTAAATTTTGAAAATTTCAAAGTTTCAGAAAATTAATTTATCTTTCAGATAAATTAATAAAAATTGTTATATCATGTAGATAACATTAGGTAACAATAGGAAACGCTTAGATTTTAAAAAAATTTTGGCGTTTACGATACTTTACAGAAGTTTAAAAACTTTGAAAATTACGTTGAAAAACTATGCGAAATCAGCTAAAAAGTGATACTTTTTGAGGTATATTTTGAAATATTCAGAGTCTCAGAAAATTAATTCATCCTTAGGATAAATTAATGAAAATAGGTGAAACATGTTGAAACCACTTGCTATGAATAGAAAACACTTAGATATTAAAAACATTTTAGGGTCTTCAATATTTTCTGGGAGTTTGAAAATCTCGAAAATGCAATAGATTTATTACGTAAATTTTGAAAATTTCAAAGTTTCAGAAAATTAATTTATCTGTCAGATAAATTAATAAAAATTGTTATATCATGTTGATAACATTATGTAACAATAGGAAACGCTTAGATTTTAAAAAAATTTTGGAGGTTTCGATACTTTACAGAAGTTTAAAAACTTTGAAAATTACGTTGAAAAACTATGCGAAATCAGCTAAAAAGTGATACTTTTTGAGGTATATTTTGAAATTTTCAGAGTCTCAGAAAATTAATTCATCCTTAGGATAAATTAATGAAAATAGGTGAAACATGTTGAAACCACTTGCTATGAATAGAAAACACTTAGATATTAAAAAAATTTTAGGGTCTTCAATATTTTCTGGGAGTTTGAAAATCTCGAAAATGCAATAGATTTATTACGTAAATTTTGAAAATTTCAAAGTTTCAGAAAATTAATTTATCTTTCAGATAAATTAATAAAAATTGTTATATCATGTTGATAACATTAGGTAACAATAGGAAACGCTTAGATTTTAAAAACATTTTGGAGGTTTCGATACTTTACAGAAGTTTAAAAACTTTGAAAATTACGTTGAAAAACTATGCGAAATCAGCTAAAAAGTGATACTTTTTGAGGTATATTTTGAAATTTTCAGAGTCTCAGAAAATTAATTCATCCTTAGGATAAATTAATGAAAATAGGTGAAACATGTTGAAACCACTTGCTATGAATAGAAAACACTTAGATATTAAAAAAATTTTAGTGTCTTCAATATTTTCTGGGAGTTTGAAAATCTCGAAAATGCAATAGATTTATTACGTAAATTTTGAAAATTTCAAAGTTTCAGAAAATTAATTTATCTTTCAGATAAATTAATAAAAATTGTTATATCATGTTGATAACATTAGGTAACAATAGGAAACGCTTAGATTTTTAAAAAATTTTGGAGGTTTCGATACTTTACAGAAGTTTAAATACTTTGAAAATTACGTTGAAAAACTATGCGAAATCAGCTAAAAAGTGATACTTTTTGAGGTATAATTTGAAATTTTTAGAGTCTCAGAAAATTAATTCATCCTTAGGATAAATTAATGAAAATAGGTGAAACATGTTGAAACCACTTGCTATGAATAGAAAACACTTAGATATTAAAAAAATTTTAGGGTCTTCAATATTTTCTGGGAGTTTGAATATCTCGAAAATGCAATAGATTTATTACGTAAATTTTGAAAATTTCAAAGTTTCAGAAAATTAATTTATCTTTCAGATAAATTAATAAAAATTGTTATATCATGTTGATAACATTAGGTAACAATAGGAAACGCTTAGATTTTAAAAACATTTTGGAGGTTTCGATACTTTACAGAAGTTTAAATACTTTGAAAATTACGTTGAAAAACTATGCGAAATCAGCTAAAAGTGATACTTTTTGAGGTATAATTTGAAATTTTTAGAGTCTCAGAAAATTAATTCATCCTTAGGATAAATTAATGAAAATAGGTGAAACATGTTGAAACCACTTGCTATGAATAGAAAACACTTAGATATTAAAAAAATTTTAGGGTCTTCAATATTTTCTGGGAGTTTGAATATCTCGAAAATGCAATAGATTTATTACGTAAATTTTGAAAATTTCAAAGTTTCAGAAAATTAATTTATCTTTCAGATAAATTAATAAAAATTGTTATATCATGTTGATAACATTAGGTAACAATAGGAAACGCTTAGATTTTAAAAACATTTTGGAGGTTTCGATACTTTACAGAAGTTTAAATACTTTGAAAATTACGTTGAAAAACTATGCGAAATCAGCTAAAAAGTGATACTTTTTGAGGTATATTTTGAAATATTCAGAGTCTCAGAAAATTAATTCATCCTTAGGATAAATTAATGAAAATAGGTGAAACATGTTGAAACCACTTGCTATGAATAGAAAACACTTAGATATTAAACAAATTTTAGGGTCTTCAATATTTCTGGGAGTTTGAAAATCTCGAAAGAGCAATAGATTTATTACGTAAATTTTGAAAATTTCAAAGTTTCAGAAAATTAATTTATCTTTCAGATAAATTAATAAAAATTGTTATATCATGTTGATAACATTAGGTAACAATAGGAAACGCTTAGATTTTTAAAAAATTTTGGAGGTTTCGATACTTTACAGAAGTTTAAATACTTTGAAAATTACGTTGAAAAACTATGCGAAATCAGCTAAAAAGTGATACTTTTTGAGGTATAATTTGAAATTTTTAGAGTCTCAGAAAATTAATTCATCCTTAGGATAAATTAATGAAAATAGGTGAAACATGTTGAAACCACTTGCTATGAATAGAAAACACTTAGATATTAAAAAAATTTTAGGGTCTTCAATATTTTCTGGGAGTTTGAATATCTCGAAAATGCAATAGATTTATTACGTAAATTTTGAAAATTTCAAAGTTTCAGAAAATTAATTTATCTTTCAGATAAATTAATAAAAATTGTTATATCATGTTGATAACATTAGGTAACAATAGGAAACGCTTAGATTTTTAAAAAAATTTTGGAGGTTTCGATACTTTACAGAAGTTTAAAACTTTGAAAATTACGTTGAAAAACTATGCGAAATCAGCTAAAAAGTGATACTTTTTGAGGTATATTTTGAAATTTTCAGAGTCTCAGAAAATTAATTCATCCTTAGGATAAATTAATGAAAATAGGTGAAACATGTTGAAACCACTTGCTATGAATAGAAAACACTTAGATATTAAACAAATTTTAGGGTCTTCAATATTTTCTGGGAGTTTGAAAATCTCGAAAGTGCAATAGATTTATTACGTAAATTTTGAAAATTTCAAAGTTTCAGAAAATTAATTTATCTTTCAGATAAATTAATAAAAATTGTTATATCATGTTGATAACATTAGGTAACAATAGGAAACGCTTAGATTTTCAAAAAATTTTGGAGGTTTCGATACTTTACAGAAGTTTAAATACTTTGAAAATTACGTTGAAAAACTATGCGAAATCAGCTAAAAAGTGATACTTTTTGAGGTATATTTTGAAATTTTCAGTCTCAGAAAAATAATTCATCCTTAGGATAAATTAATGAAAATAGGTGAAACATGTTGAAACCACTTGCTATGAATAGAAAACACTTAGATATTAAAAAAAATTTAGGGTCTTCAATATTTTCTGGGAGTTTGAATATCTCGAAAATGCAATAGATTTATTACGTAAAGTTTGAAAATTTCAAAGTTTCAGAAAATTAATTTATCTTTCAGATAAATTAATAAAAATTGTTATATCATGTTGATAACATTAGGTAACAATAGGAAACGCTTAGATTTTAAAAAAATTTTGGAGGTTTCGATACTTTACAGAAGTTTAAAAACTTTGAAAATTACGTTGAAAAACTATGCGAAATCAGCTAAAAAGTGATACTTTTTGAGGTATATTTTGAAATTTTCAGAGTCTCAGAAAATTAATTCATCCTTAGGATAAATTAATGAAAATAGGTGAAACATGTTGAAACCACTTGCTATGAATAGAAAACACTTAGATATTAAAAAAATTTTAGGGTCTGCAATATTTTCTGGGAGTTTGAAAATCTCGAAAATGCAATAGATTTATTACGTAAATTTTGAAAATTTCAAAGTTTCAGAAAATTAATTTATCTTTCAGATAAATTAATAAAAATTGTTATATCATGTTGATAACATTAGGTAACAATAGGAAACGCTTAGATTTTATTAAAAAAATTTTGGAGGTTTCGATACTTTACAGAAGTTTAAAAACTTTGAAAATTACGTTGTAAAACTATGCGAAATCAGCTAAAAAGTGATACTTTTTGAGGTATATTTTGAAATTTTCAGAGTCTCAGAAAATTAATTCATCCTTAGGATAAATTAATGAAAATAGGTGAAACATGTTGAAACCACTTGCTATGAATAGAAAACACTTAGATATTAAAAAAATTTTAGGGTCTTCAATATTTTCTGGGAGTTTGAAAATCTCGAAAATGCAATAGATTTATTACGTCAATTTTGAAAATTTCAAAGTTTCAGAAAATTAATTTATCTTTCAGATAAATTAATAAAAATTGTTATATCATGTTGATAACATTAGGTAACAATAGGAAACGCTTAGATTTTTAAAAAAATTTGGAGACTTCGATACTTTACAGAAGTTTAAATACTTTGAAAATTACGCTGAAAAACTAGGCGAAATCAGCTAAAAAGTGATACTTTTTGAGGTATATTTTGAAATTTTCAGAGTCTCAGAAAATTAATTCATCCTTAGGATAAATTAATGAAAATAGGTGAAACATGTTGCAACCACTTGGTATGAAGAGAAAACACTTAGATATTAAAAAAATTTTAGGGTCTTCAATATTTTCTGTGAGTTTGAAAATCTCGAAAATGCAGTAGATTTATTACGTAAATTTTGAAAATTTCAAAGTTTCAGAAAATTAATTTATCTTTCAAATAGATTAATAAGAACTGTTATATCATGTTGATAACATTAGGTAAAAATAGGAAACGCTTAGATTTTAAAAAAATTTTGGAGGTTTCGATATTTACAGAAGTTTAAAAACTTTGAAAATTACGTTGAAAAACTATGCGAAATCAGCTAAAAAGTGATACTTTTTTAGGTATATTTTGAAATTTTCAGAGTCTCAGAAAATTAATTCATCCTTAGGATAAATTAATGAAAATAGGTGAAACATGTTGCAACCACTTGGTATGAATAGAAAACACTTAGATATTAAAAAAATTTTAGGGTCTTCAATATTTTCTGGGAGTTTGAAAATCTCGAAAATGCAGTAGATTTATTACGTAAATTTTGAAAATTCCAAAGTTTCAGAAAATTAATATATCTTTCAAATAAATTAATATAAACTGTTATATCATGTTGATAACATTAGGTAACAATAGGAAACGCTTAGATTTTAAAAAGATTTTGGAGGTTTCGATACTTTACAGAAGTTTAAAAACTTTGAAAATTACGTTGTAAAACTATGCGAAATCAGCTAAAAAGTGATACTTTTTGAGGTATATTTTGAAATATTCAGAGTCTCAGAAAATTAATTCATCCAAAGGATAAATTAATGAAAATAGGTGAAACATGTTGAAAGCACTGGCTATGAATAGAAAACATTAGATATTAAAAAAATTTTAGGGTCTTCAATATTTTCTGGGAGTTTGAATATCTCGAAAATGCAGTAGATATATTACGTAAATTTTGAAAATTTCAAAGTTTCAGAAAATTAATTTATCTTTCAGATAAATTAATAAAAACTGTTATATCATGTTGATAACATTAGGTAAAAATAGGAAACGCTTAGATTTTAAAAAAATTTTGGAGGTTTCGATACTTTACAGAAGTTTAAAAACTTTGAAAATTACGTTGAAAAACTATGCGAAATCAGCTAAAAGTGATACTTTTTGAGGTATATTTTGAAATTTTCAGAGTCTCAGAAAATTAATTCATCCTTAGGATAAATTAATGAAAATAGGTGAAACATGTTGCAACCACTTGGTATGAATAGAAAACACTTAGATATTAAAAAAATTTTAGGGTCTTCAATATTTTCTGGGAGTTTGAACATCTCGAAAATGCAGTAGATTTATTACGTAAATTTTGAAAATTTCAAAGTTTCAGAAAATTAATTTATCTTTCAAATAAATTAATAAAAACTGTTATATCATGTTGATAACATTAGGTAACAATAGGAAACGCTTAGATTTTAAAAAGATTTTGGAGGTTTCGATACTTTACAGAAGTTTAAAAGCTTTGAAAATTACGTTGTAAAACTATGCGAAATCAGCTAAGAAGTGATACTTTTTAGGTATATTTTGAAATTTTCAGAGTCTCAGAAAATTAATTCATCCTTAGGATAAATTAAAGAAAATAGGTGAAACATGTTGCAACCACTTGGTATGAATAGAAAACAATTAGATATTAAAAAAATTTTAGGGTCTTCAATATTTTCTGGGAGTTTGAATATCTCGAAAATGCAGTAGATTTATTACGTAAATTTTGAAAATTTCAAAATTTCAGAAAATTAATTTATCTTTCAAATAAATTAATAAAAACTGTTACATCATGTTGATAACATTAGGTAACAATAGGAAACGCTTAGATTTTAAAAAAATTTTGGAGGTTTCGATACTTTACAGAAGTTTAAAACTTTGAAAATTACGTTGAAAAACTATGCGAAATCAGCTAAAAAGTTATACTTTTTGAGGTATATTTTGAAATTTTCAGAGTCTCAGAAAATTAATTCATCCTTAGGATAAATTAATGAAAATAGGTGAAACATGTTGAAACCACTTGGTATGAATAGAAAACACTTAGATATTAAAAATATTTTAGTGTCTTCAATATTTTCTGGGAGTTTGAATATTTCGAAAATGCAGTAGATTTAAATTACGTAAATTTTGAAAATTTCAAAGTTTCAGAAAATTAATTTATCTTTCAGATAAATTAATAAAAACTGTTATATCATGTTGATAACATTAGGTAACAATAGGAAACGCTTAGATTTTCAAAAAATTTTGGAGGTTTCGAAACTTTACAGAAGTTTAAATACTTTGAAAAACACGTTGAAAACTATGCGAAATCAGTTAAACAGTGATAATTTTTGAGGTATATTTTGAAATATTCAGAGTCTCAGAAAATTAATTCATCCTTAGGATAAATTTATGAAAATAGGTGAAACATGTTGAAACCTCTTGCTATGAATAGAAAACACTTAGATATTAAAAAAATTTCAGGGGCTTCAATATTTTCTGGGAGTTTGAAATCTCGAAAATGCAGTTGATTTATTACGTAAATTTTGAAAATTTCAAAGTTTCAGAAAATTAATTTATCTTTCAGATAAATTAATAAAAAATGTTATATAATGTTGATAACATTAGGTAACAATAGGAAACGCTTAGATTTTAAAAAATTTTTGAAGGTTTCGATATTTTACAGAAGTTTAAAAACTTTGAAAATTACGTTGAAAAACTATGCGAAATCAGCTAAAAAGTGATACTTTTTGAGGTATATTTTGAAATTTTCAGAGTCTCAGAAAATTAATTCATCCTTAGGATAAATTAATGAAAATAGGTGAAACATGTTGAAACCACTTGGTATGAATAGAAAACACTTAGATATTAAAAAAATTTTAGGGTCTTCAATATTTTCTGGGAGTTTGAAAATCTCGAAAATGCAATAGATTTATTACGTAAATTTTGAAAATTTCAAAGTTTCAGAAAATTAATTTATCTTTCAGATAAATTAATAAAAAATGTTATATCATGTTGATAACATTAGGTAACAATAGGAAACGCTTAGATTTTAAACAAATTTTGGAGGTTTCGATACTTTACAGAAGTTTAAAAACTTTGAAAATTACGTTGAAAAACTATGCGAAACCAGCTAAAAAGTGATACTTTTTGAGGTATATTTTGAAATTTTCAGAGTCTCAGAAAATTAATTCATCCTTAGGATAAATTAATGAAAATAGGTGAAACATGTTGAAACCACTTGGTATGAATAGAAAACACTTAGATATTAAAAAAATTTTAGGGTCTTCAATATTTTCTGGGAGTTTGAAAATCTCGAAAATGCAGTAGATTTATTACGTAAATTTTGAAAATTTCAAAGTTTCAGAAAATTAATTTATCTTTCAAATAAATTAATGAAAATTGTTATATCATGTTGATAACATTAGTTAACAATAGGAAACGCTTAGATTTTAAACAAATTTTGGAGGTTTCGATACTTTACAGAAGATTAAATAGTTTGAAAATTACCTTGAAAAACTATGCGAAATCAGCTAAAAAGTGATACTTTTTGAGGTATATATTGAAATTTTCAGAGTCTCAGAAAATTAATTCATCCTTAGGATAAATTAATGAAAATAGGTGAAACATGTTGAAACCACTTGGTATGAATAGAAAACACTTAGATATTAAAAAAATTTTAGGGACTTCAATATTTTCTGGGAGTTTGAAAATTTCGAAAATGCAATAGATTTATTACGTAAATTTTGAAAATTTCAAAGTTTCAGAAAATTAATTTATCTTTCCAATAAATTAATAAAAACTGTTATATCATGTTGATAACATTAGGTAACAATAGGAAACGCTTAGATTTTTAAAAAATTTTGGAGGTTTCGATACTTTATAGAAGTTTAAAAACATTGAAAATTACGTTGAAAAACTATGCGAAATCAGCTAAAAAGTGATACTTTTTGAGGTATATTTTGAAATTTTCAGAGTCTCAGAAAATTAATTCATCCATAGGATAAATTAATGAAAATAGGTGAAACATGTTGAAACCACTTGGTATGAATCGAAAACACTTAGATATTAAAAAAAATTTAGGGTCTTCAATATTTTCTGGGAGTTTGAAAATCTCGAAAATGCAATAGATTTATTACGTAAATTTTGAAAATTTCAAAGTTTCAGAAAATTAATTTATCTTTCAGATAAATTAATGAAAATTGTTATATCATGTTGATAACATTAGTTAACAATAGGAAACGCTTAGATTTTAAAAAAATTTTGGAGGTTTCGATACTTTACAGAAGTTTAAAAACTTTGAAAATTACGTTGAAAAACTATGCGAAATTAGCTAAAAAGTGATACTTTTTGAGGTATATTTTGAAATTTTCCGAGTCTCAGTAAATTAATTCATCCTTAGGATAAATTAATGAAAATAGGTGAAACATGTTCCAACCACTTGGTATGAATAGAAAACACTTAGATATTAAAAAAATTTTAGGGTCTTCAATATTTTCTGGGAGTTTGAAAATCTCGAAAATGCAGTAGATTTATTACGTAAATTTTGAAAATTTCAAAGTTTCAGAAAATTAATTTATCTTTCAAATAAATTAATAAAAACTGTTATATCATGTTGATAACATTAGGTAACAATAGGAAACGCTTAGATTTTAAAAAAATTTTGGAGGTTTCGATACTTTACAGAAGTTTAAAAACTTTGAAATTTACGTTGAAAAACTATGCGAAATTAGCTAAAAAGTGATACTTTTTGAGGTATATTTTGAAATTTTCTGAGTCTCAGTAAATTAATTCATCCTTAGGATAAATTAATGAAAATAGGTGAAACATGTTCCAACCACTTGGTATGAATAGAAAACACTTAGATATTAAAAAAAATTTTAGGGTCTTCAATATTTTCTGGGAGTTTGAAAATCTCGAAAATGCAGTAGATTTATTACGTAAATTTTGAAAATTTCAAAGTTTCAGAAAATTAATTTATCTTTCAGATAAATTAATAAAAACTGTTATATCATGTTGATAACTTTAGGTAACAATAGGAAACGCTTAGATTTTAAAAAAATGTTGGAGGTTTCGATACTTTACAGAAGTTAAAAACTTTGAAAATTACGTTGAAAAACTATGCGAAATTAGCTAAAAAGTGATACTTTTTGAGGTATATTTTGAAATTTTCAGAGTCTCAGAAAATTAATTCATCCTTAGGATAAATTAATGAAAATAGGTGAAACATGTTGCAACCACTTGGTATGAATAGAAAACACTTAGATATTAAAAAAATTTTAGGGTCTTCAATATTTTCTGGGCGTTTGAATATCTCGAAAATGCAGTAGATTTATTACGTAAATTTTGAAAATTTCAAAGTTTCAGAAAATTAATTTATCTTTCAAATAAATTAATAAAAACTGTTATATCATGTTGATAACATTAGGTAACAATAGGAAACGCTTAGATTTTAAAAAAATTTTGGAGGTTTCGATACTTTACAGAAGTTTAAAACTTTGAAAATTACGTTGAAAAACTATGCCAAATCAGCTAAAAAGTGATACTTTTTGAGGTATATTTTGAAATTTTCAGAGTCTCAGAAAATTAATTCATCCTTAGGATAAATTAATGAAAATAGGTGAAACATGTTGAAACCACTTGGTATGAATAGAAAACACTTAGATATTAAAAACATTTTAGGGTCTTCAATATTTTCTGGGAGTTTGAATATTTCGAAAATGCAGTATATTTAAATTACGTAAATTTTGAAAATTTCAAAGTTTCAGAAAATTAATTTATCTTTCAGATAAATTAATAAAAACTGTTATATCATGTTGATAACATTAGGTAACAATAGGAAACGTTTAGATTTTAAAAAAATTTTGGAGGTTTCGATACTTTACAGAAGTTTAAATACTTTGAAAATTAAGTTGAAAACTATGCGAAATCAGTTAAACAGTGATCATTTTTTAGGTATATTTTGAAATCTTCAGAGTCTCAGAAAATTAATTCATCCTTAGGATAAATTTATGAAAATAGGTGAAACATGTTGAAACCACTTGCTATGAATAGAAAACACTTAGATATTAAAAAAATTTTAGGGGCTTCAATATTTTCTGGGAGTTTGAAAATCTCGAAAATGCAATAGATTTATTACGTAAATTTTGAAAATTTCAAAGTTTCAGAAAATTAATTTATCTTTCAGATAAATTAATAAAAATTGTTATATCATGTTGATAACATTAGGTAACAATAGGAAACGCTTAGATTTTTAAAAAATTTTGGAGGTTTCGCTACTTTACAGAAGTTTAAAAACTTTGAAAATTACGTTGAAAAACTATGCGAAATCTGCTAAAAAGTGATACTTTTTGAGGTATATTTTGAAATTTTCAGAGTCTCAGAAAATTAATTCATCCTTAGGATAAATTAATGAAAATAAGTGAAACATGTTGAAACCACTTGGTATGAATAGAAAATACTTAGATATTAAAAAAATTTTAGGGTCTTCAATATTTTCTGGGAGTTTGAAAATCTCGAAAATGCAATAGATTTATTACGTAAATTTTGAAAATTCCAAAGTTTCAGAAAATTAATTTATCTTTCAGATAAATTAATAAAAAATGTTATATCATGTTGATAACATTAGGTAACAATAGGAAACGCTTAGATTTTAAAAAAATTTTGGAGGTTTCGATACTTTACAGAAGTTTAAAAACTTTGAAAATTAATGTTGAAAAACTATGCGAAATTAGCTAAAAAGTGATACTTTTTGAGGTATACTTTGAAATATTCAGAGTCTCAGAAAATTAATTCATCCTTAGGATAAATTAATGAAAATAGGTGAAACATGTTGAAACCACTTGGTATGAATAGAAAACACTTAGATATTAAAAAAATTTTAGGGTCTTCAATATTTTCTCGGAGTTTGAAAATCTCGAAAATGCAATAGATTTATTACGTAAATTTTGAAAATTTCAAAGTTTCAGAAAGTTAATTTATCTTTCAGATAAATTAATAAAAAATGTTATATCATGTTGATAACATTAGGTAACAATAGGAAACGCTTAGATTTTTAAAAAATTTTGGAGTTCTCGATACTTTACAGAAGTTTAAAAACTTTGAAAATTACGTTGAAAATCTATGCGAAATCATCTAACAAGTGATACTTTTTGAGGTATATTTTGAAATTTCAGAGTCTCAGAAAATTAATTCATCCTTAGGACAAATTAATGAGAATAGGTGAAACATGTTGAAACCACTTGCTATGAATAGAAAACACTTAGATATTAAAAAAATTTCAGGGTCTTCAATATTTTCTGTGAGTTTGAAAATCTCGAAAATGCAATAGATTTATTACGTAAATTTTGAAAATTTCAAAGTTTCAGAAAATTAATTTATCTTTCAGATAAATTAATAAAAAATGTTATATCATGTTGATAACATTAGGTAACAATAGGAAACGCTTAGATTTTAAAAAAATTTTGGAGGTTTCGATACTTTACAGAAGTTTAAAAACTTTGAAAATTACGTTGAAAAACTATGCGAAATCAGCTAAAAAGTGATACTTTTTGAGGTATATTTTGAAATTTTCAGAGTCTCAGAAAATTAATTCATCCTTAGGATAAATTAATGAAAATAGGTGAAACATGTTGCAACCACTTGGTATGAATAGAAAACACTTAGATATTAAAAAAATTTTAGGGTCTTCAATATTTTCTGGGAGTTTGAATATCTCGAAAATGCAGTAGATTTATTACGTAAATTTTGAAAATTTCAAAGTTTCAGAAAATTAATTTATCTTTCAAATAAATTAATAAAAACTGTTATATCATGTTGATAACATTAGGTAACAATAGGAAACGCTTAGATTTTAAAAAAATTTTGGAGGTTTCGATACTTTACAGAAGTTTAAATCTTTGAAAATTACGTTGAAAAACTATGCGAAATCTGCTAAAAAGTGATACTTTTTGAGGTATATTTTGAAATTTTCAGAGTCTAAGAAAATTAATTCATCCTTAGGATAAATTAATGAAAATAAGTGAGACATGTTGAAACCACTTGGTATGAATAGAAAATACTTAGATATTAAAAAAATTTTAGGGTCTTCAATATTTTCTGGGAGTTTGAAAATCTCGAAAATGCAATAGATTTATTACGTAAATTTTGAAAATTCCAAAGTTTCAGAAAATTAATTTATCTTTCAGATAAATTAATGAAAAAATGTTATATCATGTTGATAACATTAGGTAACAATAGGAAACGCTTAGATTTTAAAAAAATTTTGGAGGTTTCGATACTTTACAGAAGTTTAAAAACTTTGAAAATTACGTTGAAAAACTATGCGAAATCAGCTAAAAAGTGATATTTTTTTAGGTATATTTTGAAATTTTCAGATTCTCAGAAAATTAATTCATCCTTAGGATAAATTAATGAAAATAGGTGAAACATGTTGAAACCACTTCGTATGAATAGAAAACACTTAGATATTAAAAACATTTTAGGGTCTTCAATATTTTCTGGGAGTTTGAATATTTCGAAAATGCAGTAGATTTAAATTACGTAAATTTTGAAAATTTCAAAGTTTCAGAAAATTAATTTATCTTTCAGATAAATTAATAAAAACTGTTATATCATGTTGATAACATTAGGTAACAATAGGAAACGCTTAGATTTTCAAAAAATTTTGGAGGTTTCGATACTTTACAGAAGTTTAAATACTTTGAAAATTACGTTGAAAACTATGCGAAATCAGTTAAACAGTGATCATTTTTTAGGTATATTTTGAAATTTTCAGAGTCTCAGAAAATTAATTCATCCTTAGGATAAATTAATGAAAATAGGTGAAACATGTTGAAACCACTTGCTATGAATAGAAAACATTTAGATATTAAAAAAATTTTAGGGGCTTCAATATTTTCTGGGAGTTTGAAAATCTCGAAAATGCAATATATTTATTACTTAAATTTTGAAAATTTCAAACTTTCAGAAAATTAATTTATCTTTCAGATAAATTAATAAAAATTGTTATATCATGTTGATAACATTAGGTAACAATAGGAAACGCTTAGATTTTTAAAAAATTTTGGAGGTTTCGCTACTTTACAGAAGTTTAAATACTTTGAAAATTACGTTGAAAAACTATGCGAAATCTGCTAAAAAGTGATACTTTTTGAGGTATATTTTGAAATTTTCAGAGTCTCAGAAAATTAATTCATCCTTAGGATAAATTAATGAAAATAAGTGAAACATGTTGAAACCACTTGGTATGAATAGAAAATACTTAGATATTAAAAAAATTTTAGGGTCTTCAATATTTTCTGGGAGTTTGAAAATCTCGAAAATGCAATAGATTTATTAAGTAAATATTGAAAATTCCAAAGTTTCAGAAAATTAATTTATCTTTCAGATAAATTAATAAAAATTGTTATATCATGTTGATAACATTAGGTAACAATAGGAAACGCTTAGATTTTTAAAAAATTTTGGAGGTTTCGATACTTTACAGAAGTTTAAAAACTTTGAAAATTACGTTGAAAAACTATGCGAAATCAGCTAAAAAGTGATACTTTTTGAGGTATATTTTGAAATTTTCAGAGTCTCAGAAAATTAATTCATCCTTAGGATAAATTAATGAAAATAGGTGAAACATGTTGAAAGCACTTGCTATGAATAGAAAACACTTAGATATTAAAAAAATTTTAGGCTCTTCAATATTTTCTGGGAGTTTAAATATCTCGAAAATGCAATAGATTTATTACGTAAATTTTGAAAATTTCAAAGTTTCAGAAATTTAAATTATCTTTCAGATAAATTAGTAAAAATTGTTAAATCATGTTGATAACATTAGGTAACAATAGGAAACGCTCAGATTTTAAAAAAATTTTGGTGGTTTCGATTCTTTACAGAAGTTTAAAAACTTTGAAAATTACGTTGAAAACTATGCGAAATCAGCTAAAATGTGATAATTTTTTAGGTATATTTTGAAATATTCAGAGTCTCAGAAAATAAATTCATCCTTAGGATAAATTAATGAAAATAGGTGAAACATGTTGAAACCACTTGCTATGAATAGAAAACACTTAGATATTAAAAAAATTTTAGGGTCTTCAATATTTTCTGGGAGTTTGAAAATCTCGAAAATGCAATAGATTTATTACGTAAATTTTGAAAATTTCAAAGTTTCAGAAAATTAATTTATCTTTCAGATGATTAATAAAAATTGTTATATCCTGTTGATAACATTAGGTAACAATAGGAAACGCTTAGATTTTAAAAAAATTTTGGAGGTTTCGACACTTTACAGAAGTTTAAAAACTTGGAAAATTACGTTGAAAAACTATGCGAAATCAGCTAAAAAGTGATACTTTTTGAGGTATATTTTGAAATATTCAGAGTCTCAGAAAATTAATTCATCCTTAGGATAAATTAATGAAAATAGGTGAAACATGTTGCAACCACTTGGTATGAACAGAAAACATTTAGATATTAAAAAAATTTTAGGGTCTTCAATATTTTCTGGGAGTTTGAAAATCTCGAAAATGCAGTAGATTTATTACGTAAATTTTGAAAATTTCAAAGTTTCAGAAAATTGATTTATCTTTCAGATAATTAATAAAAATTGTTATATCATGTTGATAACATTAGGTAACAATAGGAAACGCTTAGATTTTAAAAAAATTTTGGAGGTTTCGATACTTTACAGAAGTTTAAAAACTTGGAAAATTACGTTGAAAACTATGCGAAGTCACCTAAAAAGTGATAATTTGTTAGGTATATTTTGAAATATTCAGAGTCTCAGAAAATTAATTCATCCTTAGGATAAATTAATGAAAATAGGTGAAACATGTTGAAACCACTTGGTATGAATAGAAAACACTTAGATATTAAAAAAATTTTAGGGTCTTCAATAATTTCTGGGAGTTTGAAAATCTCGAAAATGCAATAGATTTATTACGTAAATTTTGAAAATTTCAAAGTTTCAGAAAATTAATTTATCTTTCAGATAAATTAATAAAAATTGTTATATCATGTTGATAACATTAGGTAACAATAGGAAACGCTTAGATTTTAAAAAAATTTTGGAGGTTTCGATACTTTACTGAAGTTTAAAAACTTTCAAAATTACGTTGTAAAACTATGTGAAATCAGCTAAAAAGTGATACTTTTTGAGGTATATTTTGAAATTTTCAGAGCCTCAGAAAATTAATTCATCCTTAGGATAAATTAATGAAAATAGGTGAAACATGTTGAAACCACTTGCTATGAATAGAAAACACTTAGATATTAAAAAAATTTTAGGGTCTTCAATTTTTTCTGGGAGTTTGAAAATCTCGAAAATGCAATAGATTTATTACGTAAATTTTGAAAATTTCAAAGTTTCAGAAAATTAATTTATCTTTCAGATAAATTAATAAAAATTGTTATATCATGTTGATAACATTAGGTAACAATAGGAAACGCTTAGATTTTAAAAAAATTTTGGAGGTTTCGATACTATACAGAAGTTTAAAAACTTTGAAAATTACGTTGAAAAACTATGCGAAATCAGCTAAAAAGTGATACTTTTTGCGGTATATTTTGAAATTTTCAGAGTCTCAGAAAATTAATTCATCCTTAGGATAAATTAATGAAAATAGGTGAAATATGTGAGAAACCACTTGGTATGAACAGAAAACACTTAGATATTAAAAACATTTTAGGGTCTTCAATATTTTCTGGGAGTTTGAAAATCTCGAAAATGCAATACATTTATTACGTAAATTTTGAAAATTTCAAAGTTTCAGAAAATTAATTTATCTTTCAGATAAATTAATAAAAATTGTTATATCATGTTGATAACATCAGGTAACAATAGGAAACGCTTTGATTTTTAAAAAAATTTGGAGGTTTCGATACTTTACAGAAGTTTAAATACTTTGAAAATTACGTTGAAAAACTATGCGAAATCAGCTAAAAAGTGATACTTTTTGAGGTATATTTTGAAATATTCAGAGTCTCAGAAAATTATTTCATCCTTAGGATAAATTAATGAAAATAGGTGAAACATGTTGAAACCACTTGGTATGAATTGAAAACACTTAGATATTAAAAAAATTTTAGGCTCTTCAATATTTTCTGGGAGTTTGAAAATCTCGAAAATGCAATAGATTTATTACGTAAATTTTGAAAATTTCAAAATTTCAGAAAATTAATTTATCTTTCAGATACATTAATAAAAATTATTATATCATGTTGATAACATTAGGTAACAATAGGAAACGCTTAGATTTTTAAAAAATTTTGGAGTTTTCTATACTTTACAGAAGTTTAAATACTTTGAAAATTACGTTGAAAAACTATGCGAAATCAGCTAAAAAGTGATACTTTTTGAGGTATATTTTGAAATTTTCAGAGTCTCAGAAAATTAATTCATCCTTAGGATAAATTAATGAAAATAGGTGAAACATGTTGCAACCACTTGGTATGAATAGAAAACACCTTAGATATTAAAAAAATTTTAGGGTCTTCAATATTTTCTGGGAGTTTGAAAATCTCGAAAATGCAGTAGATTTATTACGTAAATTTTGAAAATTTCAAAGTTTCAGAAAATTAATTTATCTTTCAAATAGATTAATAAAAACTGTTATATCATGTTGATAACATTAGGTAACAATAGGAAACGCTTAGATTTTAAAAAAATTTTGGAGGTTTCGATACTTTACAGAAGTTTAAAAACTTTGAAAATTACGTTGAAAAACTATGCGAAATCACCTAAAAAGTGATACTTTTTGAGGTATGTTTTGAAATTTTCAGAGTCTCAGAAAATTAATTCATCCTTAGGATAAATTAATGAAAATAGGTGAAACATGTTGAAACCACTTGGTATGAATTGAAAACACTTAGATATTAAAAAAATTTTAGGGTCTTCAATATTTTCTGGGAGTTTGAAAATCTCGAAAATGCAATAGATTTATTACGTAAATTTTGAAAATTTCAAAATTTCAGAAAATTAATTTATCTTTCAGATACATTAATAAAAATTATTATATCATGTTGATAACATTAGGTAACAATAGGAAACGCTTAGATTTTTAAAAAATTTTGGAGTTTTCGATACTTTACAGAAGTTTAAATACTTTGAAAATTACGTTGAAAAACTATGCGAAATCAGCTAAAAAGTGATACTTTTTGAGGTATATTTTGAAATTTTCAGAGTCTCAGAAAATTAATTCATCCTTAGGATAAATTAATGAAAATAGGTGAAACATGTTGCAACCACTTGGTATGAATAGAAAACACCTTAGATATTAAAAAAATTTTAGGGTCTTCAATATTTTCTGGTAGTTTGAAAATCTCGAAAATGCAGTAGATTTATTACGTAAATTTTGAAAATTTCAAAGTTTCAGAAAATTAATTTATCTTTCAAATAGATTAATAAAAACTGTTATATCATGTTGATAACATTAGGTAACAATAGGAAACGCTTAGATTTTAAAAAAATTTTGGAGGTTTCGATACTTTACAGAAGTTTAAAAACTTTGAAAATTACGTTGAAAAACTATGCGAAATCACCTAAAAAGTGATACTTTTTGAGGTATGTTTTGAAATTTTCAGAGTCTCAGAAAATTAATTCATCCTTAGGATAAATTAATGAAAATAGGTGAAACATGTTGAAACCACTTGCTATGAATAGAAAACACTTAGATATTAAAAAAATTTTAGGGTCTTCAATATTTTCTGGGAGTTTGAAAATCTCGAAAATGCAATAGATTTATTACGTAAATTTCGAAAATTACAAAATTTCAGAAAATTAATTTATCTTTCAGATACATTAATAAAAGTTATTATATCATGTTGACAACATTAGGTAACAATAGGAAACGCTTAGATTTTTAAAAAATTTTGGAGTTTTCGATAATTTACAGAAGTTTAAATACTTTGAAAATTACGTTGAAAAACTATGCGAAATCAGCTAAAAAGTGATACTTTTTTAGGTATATTTTGAAATTTTCAGAGTCTCAGAAAATTAATTCATCCTTAGGATAAATTAATGAAAATAGGTGAAACATGTTGAAAGCACTTGCTATGAATAGAAAACACTTAGATATTAAAAAAATTTTAGGGTCTTCAATATTTTCTGGGAGTCTGAATATCTCGAAAATTCAATAGATTTATTACGTAAATTTTGAAAATTTCAAAGTTTCAGAAAATTAATTTATCTGAAAGATAAATTAATCAAAATTGTTATATCATGTTGATAACATTAGGTAACAATAGGAAACGCTTAGATTTTTAAAAATCTTTGGAGGTTTCGATACTTTACAGAAGTTTAAATACTTTGAAAATTACGTTGAAAAACTAGGCGAAATCAGCTAAAAAGTGATACTTTTTGAGGTATATTTTGAAATTTTCAGAGTCTCAGAAAATTAATTCATCCTTAGGATAAATTAATGAAAATAGGTGAAACATGTTGAAAGCACTTGCTATGAATAGAAAACACTTAGATATTAAAAACATTTTAGGGTCTTCAATATTTTCTGGGAGTTTGAATATCTCGAAAATTCAATAGATTTATTACGTAAATTTTGAAAATTTCAAAGTTTCAGAAAATTAATTTATCTGAAAGATAAATTAATCAAAATTGTTATATCATGTTGATAACATTAGGTAACAATAGGAAACGCTTAGATTTTAAAAAATCTTTGGAGGTTTCGATACTTTACAGAAGTTTAAATACTTTGAAAATTACGTTGAAAAACTAGGCGAAATCAGCTAAAAAGTGATACTTTTTGCGGTATATTTTGAAATTTTCAGAGTCTCAGAAAATTAATTCATCCTTAGGATAAATTAATGAAAATAGGTGAAACATGTTGCAACCACTTGGTATGAAGAGAAAACACTTAGATATTAAAAAAATTTTAGGGTCTTCAATATTTTCTGGGAGTTTGAAAATCTCGAAAATGCAGTAGATTTATTACGTAAATTTTGAAAATTTCAAAGTTTCAGAAAATTAATTTATCTTTCAAATAGATTAATAAAAACTGTTATATCATGTTGATAACATTAGGTAAAAATAGGAAACGCTTAGATTTTAAAAAAATTTTGGAGGTTTCGATACTTTACAGAAGTTTAAAAACTTTGAAAATTACGTTGAAAAACTATGCGAAATCAGCTAAAAGTGATACTTTTTGAGGTATATTTTGAAATTTTCAGAGTCTCAGAAAATTAATTCATCCTTAGGATAAATTAATGAAAATAGGTGAAATATGTGAGAAACCACTTGGTATGAACAGAAAACACTTAGATATTAAAAACATTTTAGGGTCTTCAATATTTTCTGGGAGTTTGAAAATCTCGAAAATGCAATACATTTATTACGTAAATTTTGAAAATTTCAAAGTTTCAGAAAATTAATTTATCTTTCAGATAAATTAATAAAAATTGTTATATCATGTTGATAACATTAGGTAACAATAGGAAACGCTTAGATTTTTAAAAAATTTTGGAGGTTTCGATACTTTACAGAAGTTTAAAAACTTTGAAAGTTACGTTGAAAAACTATGCGAAATCAGCTAAGAAGTGATACTTTTTGAGGTATATTTTGAAATTTCAGAGTCTCAGAAAATTAATTCATCCTTAGGATAAATTAATGAAAATAGGTGAAACATGTTGAAAGCACTTGCTATGAATAGAAAACACTTAGATATTAAAAAAATGTTAGGGTCTTCAATATTTTCTGGGAGTTTGAAAATCTCGAAAATGCAATAGATTTATTACGTAAATTTTGAAAATTTCAAAGTTTCAGAAAATTAGTTTATCTTTGAGATAAATTAATAAAACTTGGTATATCATGTTGATAACATTAGGTATCAATAGGAAACGCTTAGATTTTAACAAAATTTTGGAGGTTTCGAAATTTTATGGAAGTTTAAAAACTTGGAAAATTACGTTGAAAAACTATGCGAAATCAGCTAAAAAGTGATACTTTTTTAGGTATATTTTGAAATATTCAGAGTCTCAGAAAATTAATTCATCCTTAGGATAAATTAATGAAAATAGGTGAAACATGTTGAAACCACTTGGTATGAATAGAAAACACTTAGATATTAAAAAAATTTTAGGGTCTTCAATATTTTCTGGGAGTTTGAATATCTCGAAAATGCAATAGATTTATTACGTAAATTTGAAAATTTCAAACTTTCAGAAAATTAATTTATCTTTCAGATAAATTAAAAAAATTGTTATATCATGTTGATAACATTAGGTAACAATAGGAAACGCTTCGATTTTTAAAAAATTTTGGAGGTTTCGATACTTTACAGAAGTTTAAAAACTTGGAAAATTACGTTGAAAAACTATGCGAAATCAGCTAAAAAGTGATACTTTTTGAGGTATATTTTGAAATTTTCAGAGTCTTAGAAAATTAATTCATCCTTAGGATAAATTAATGAAAATAGGTGAAACATGTTGAAACCACTTGGTATGAATAGAAAACACTTAGATATTAAAAAAATTTTAGGGTTTTCATTATTTTCTGGGAGTTTGAATATCTCGAAAATGCAATAGATTTATTACGTAAATTTTGAAAATTTCAAAGTTTCAGAAAATTAATTTATCTGTCAGAGAAATTAATAAAAATTGTTATATCATGTTGATAACATTAGGTAACAATAGGAAACGCTTAGATTTTAAAAAAATTTTGGAGGTTTCGATACTTTACAGAAGTTTAAAACCTTTGAAAATTACGTTGTAAAACTATGCGAAATCAGCTAAAAAGTGATACTTTTTGAGGTATATTTTGAAATTTTCAGAGTCTCAGAAAATTAATTCATCCTTTGGATAAATTAATGAAAATAGGTGAAACATGTTGAAACCACTTGGCGTGAATAGAAAACAATTAGATATTAAAAAAATTTTAGGGTCTTCAATATTTTCTGGGAGTTTGAAAATCTCGAAAATGCAATAGATTTATTACGTAAATTTTGAAAATTTCAAACTTTCAGAAAATTAATTTATCTTTCAGATAAATTAATAAAAATTGTTATATCATGTTGATAACCTTAGGTAACAATAGGAAACGCTTAGATTTTTAAAAAATTTTGGAGGTTTCGATACTTTACAGAAGTTTAAAAACTGTCAAAATTACGTCGAACAACTATGCGATATCAGCTAAAAAGTGATACTTTTTGAGGTATATTTCGAAATTTTTAGAGTCTCAGAAAATTAATTCATCCTTAGGATAAATTAATGAAAATAGGTGAAACATTTTGAAACCACTTGGTATGAACAGAAAACACTTAGATATTAAAAAAATTTTAGGGTCTTCAATATTTTCTGGGAGTTTGAATATCTCGAAAATTCAATAGATTTATTACGTAAATTTTGAAAATTTCAAACTTTCAGAAAATTAATCTTTCAGATAAATTAATAAAATTATTATATCATTTTGATAACATTAGGTAACAATAGGAAACGCTTACATTTTTAAAAAAATTTGGAGGTTTCGATACTTTACAGAAGTTTAAATCTTTGAAAATTACGTTGAAAAACTATGCGAAATCAACAAATAATCATACTTTTTGAGGTATATTTTGAAATTTTCAGAGTCTCAGAAAATTAATTCATCCTCAGGATAAATTAATGAAAATAGGTGAAACATGTTGAAACCACTTGGTATGAATAGAAAACATTTAGATATTAAAATTTTTAGGTTCTTCAATATTTTCTGGGAGTTTGAATATCTCGAAAATGCTATAGATTTATTACGTAAATTCTCAAAATTTCAAACTTTCAGAAAATTAATTTATCTTTCAGATAAATTAATAAAAATGATTATATCATGTTGATAACATTAAGTAACAATAGGAAACGCTTAGATTTTTAAACAATTTTGGAGGTTTCGATACTTTACAGAAGTTAAAATCTTTGAAAAATACGTTGTAAAACTATGCGAAATCAGCTAAAAAGTGATACTTTTTTAGGTATATTTTGAAATTTTCAGAGTCTCAGAAAATTAATTCATCCTTAGGATAAATTAATGAAAATAGGTGAAACTTGTATGAACCACTTGGTATGAATAGAGAACACTTAGATATTAAAAAATTTTAGGCTCTTCAATATTTTCTGGGAGTTTGAATATCTCGAAAATGCAATAGATTTATTACGTAAGTTTTGAAAATTTCAAACTTTCAATCCTCTCTGGGGATCTGCCCGGCTCACAGTCTTCGGCCAATGAAAATCGGTCTCCGCCCCTTCGATTTGCGGATGTCTTAGCTCAACCAATGAGATCATGCCAACTCACATCGAACCGAATCCAGCTCGTGTCACTTCGGACTGTTGGGCTACACAGCAGCCTTTACATCTGGGTGACCTTATCAAGTCACTCTGACACTTGTTTTGACTACGCGTTTTCAGATTAGCAGAATACATTTCAAATCTAAGAGAAATTTATGAACATGAAAAAGATTCGAAATTTACAATCATGAAAGGCGAGAAATGATTATTTTCTCAAAATAATCACACTCTATGCTCCCGTGTTTTTAGAAGCACTTGATGGTACTAATTTTTTTTCCTAAATTCACATCGCGTGACGCAATAAAACATTAATAATATCACCACTATCAATTTCTCTCTCCGTTGTTTTAAACCAACCAAAGGAAAGTATCTCCGCGGGTGAAGGGAAAGCATCACCGCGTGAGATAGTGTCACATCCCTCACATACCTGTCTCTGTCGTTTTAAGCTTTAAAATGACACGAAAGAAAATCCGAGACACTATCTCAACACACAATTTTACAAGATCCTCTTTTTCTCTCTACTCTTCTTTATTTTTTTTCATATGGAAAAAAGTCTTTTACCAAATTTAAAGTCTCTTCAATTGGAAAAGTTCATTTTTCGTCCTTGTTTCATTCTGCATCTTTGGTTTATTTATCTAACCATGCAATTTCAATAACACATTTTATTACCTAGCCATGCAAATATGAAAAAGTCTCTGCAGGCCATTGAAAAAAGTTCTTTTTTTCTCTTTCTTTTTTCTTTCGTTCTTGGACTCGTCTAAATTTTATTCAAAGCCAAACACGCAATCTCAATAACATCTTCATTGACAAAAAAATCGTCTCTGCTGACGGAAAAAAAAAATCTTATTATTCTTATTATTTGTCCTTCTCGGACACTGTTCTTCTCCGCTCTGCTGGGGTTGGTTTCTCAAGAATACAGACACCATATGGTAAATGCCTTTTTTCTCATTATAACCTGACAAAATTCTCACAAATCGATTCCCGTTCAACGTTTTCATATTACTACGACTACTATAGTAATGAATGCTAAATTACTTAACACGGCTGACTAATCTGTTGAAATATTTCCTTACCATCTACCCAGATCATGCCTTAAAATAATTTTTGGTATTTTCTTTGCTATCGGATTCCACAATTCTGTATAATTATCCCAGTTGATTTCTCACTTCATTATTCTCTAGCATTTTCTTTTCTACTTACAGGTCCCTTCCGATTTTCATTTCTTTTCTCGCTAATTACTAACATTATTCTAGACAGGCGCGCGTCGCCAGGACGTGCCTTTTCGTCCCGCAGGTCCTTATCAACCAGACGTATCTAGTTTCCTTAGCTATTCTGCCATCGGGTCTACCGCAACGGGTTGCTGTCTCATCCCATTTTATTTCTCTCATTGGCATCCTCTGCCAGTATTTCAAGCGATTATTTCTCCTATTCAATGGCATCCTCTGCCAGCATTTCCCAGTGATCATTGGCATCCTCTGCCAATATTATTTCTCTCATTGGCATCCTCTGCCAGTATTTCAAACGATTATTTCTCCTATTCATTGGCATCCTCTGCCAGTATTTCCCAGTGATCATTGGCATCCTCTGCCAGTGTTGTTCTCCTAATATTATCTTTCTCATTGGCATCCTCTGCCAGTATTTCCAGTGATTATCTCTCTTATTCATTGCCATCCTCTGCCAATATTTCCCAGTGATCATTGGCATCCTCTGCCAAGATTATTTCTCTCATTGGCATCATCTGCCAGTATTTCAAACCATAATGAATTTCGTAGATGTTTCTCGTACAATTCTACTGGCATTCACTTCGCCATTCCCCACTCTATATCTAATTTAGCAACCACGTCTCGTCCGACCCCCACAACAGAATTAAAGATCTATCTCTTTTAAGCCCTGTCTCTCCTTTGCTGTCTCTAGATAGGCAACTTCTATTAAGGTGTCCTGGTTTTCTCAAAACCATCACCTTCTTGGACATTTCTTCACTAAACGACCTATCTGCCCGCAGCTCCAACAATGCAATGGTTTTTTATTCGCACAAGCCACCCTACCCCTTTTCCCTCGGGCCGGCCTTCGTTTTTCTGGTTAGATTCACGAAGTTTCATCTTCACTTTTGGCATTGGAAGGGCTTTCCTTCTCGCCCCGCACCTTTTTGCCATATGCCCTCTATCACCGCCTCTTTCTTGCTTGTGAACTGTGGGAACATTCTGTCGCACAGTGACCTCTATGCTGGCACTACCAGCACACTAGACCATATCTACCTAGCGGGGGTTTTCTGAAATCGCGTCTCCGGGGCCCTTCGTCTTTATAATTTCCTCTTCGCCCCCTTCTAAATTTTCTGGAACGCCTGGGGTTCCCCCCTGGGTCCTGCGTTCCCCCGCTCTCTACCTTTCTTCACACCCTCTGACTCTCTTTTGCCAGTGCCACCGCCGCCGCCAGCCCAACCGGGCCCCGCTTCAGCACATCATGTCGGACGCGCGCGTCTCGAAGCGCGTCGACATATAGATCATTCAATTGAACCTGGATGGCCGCATGTTCTCTGGCCTCTACCGGGTAGACCAGAGAAGCTGATTTTTCCGCCCTTTTACCAAATCCTTCCACTCCCTCATCCCTTTCCTGGGCCAGCCCCATGAGGTCCCTCATGGCCTCCAAGGCGGTGACTTAATCGGTGTATTCCTCAACTAGCAGCGCCTTAAGATTTTCCCAGGTCACATGAGGGTCCTCTTCCAGGAGTTGGCCGATAAAGTCCGACAGCTCTCCTGTCGCGGTGTGGTACGCCACGCACACCGTTTCTTTTTCCGTCAGCTCATATATCAGCTGACTTTTCTCTATGGCCGCTAACCAATTTCTTAGATCTTTCGCATCTTCCCGATAGCTCGTCACCCATGATCTCCCCAACAAGTTCCTCAAATCCCCGGACAGTTTGTGTTCTCTATCGTCCACCTCCGACCCTGCCATTCCCTGTTCTTACCCGTAATCAGACATTAAAACAATAATCAATAAGAAATGAGAAGGAAATCGATCTACGGCGAAATGGCAGCAACAAGAATTTCAGAAAGAAACCAAAAAGTACCCTACCTGTTACGGATTGACCTCAAATGAAATCTGCCAGGGTCCTCGACTCGCTCGGTGGCTATTCAGGGTCGATCCTCGGTCACGGGAACCAGTTGTGATACTGGAGTGCGGCTGGCTCTCAATTCGCTCGGCGGTAACTCAGAGTTGATCCTCGGTCACGGCAACCAGTTGTGATTAGTGTCACAAAAATGCAATAGAATTATTACGTAAAATTTGAAAATTTCAAACTTTCAGAAAAAATCTCCAAAATGCAATAGATTTATTACGTAAAATTTGAAAATCTCAAGCTTTCAAAAAATTAATTTATCTTTCAGATAAATTAATATAAATTATTATAACATGATGAAAACGTTAGGTAGCAATAGAAAACGCTTAAATTTTAAAAAAAATTTGGAGGTTTCGATATTTTACAGAAGTTTAAAGCTTTTACAAATACGTTGAAATGCGATATCAACTAATAAGATATACTTCTTGCGGTATAATTTGAAATATTCAAAGTCTCAGAAAATTAATTCTTCCTTCAGATAAGTTAATGGAAATAAGTGAAACATTTTGAAACCACTTGGTATGAATAGAAAACACTTAGATATTAAAAAATGTTTAGGGTCTTCAATTTTTCCGGGAATTTGAATATCTCCAAAATAAAAATTCCTTTTTTTTATATCTGTTCCCCCACTCCACGTAAATTCATGAAATTTCAAGAAATTAAATTCTGTAGGCAAAAATGGTTTTATTAGTTAAACGCAGTACTCATTGGGGATGTGAATCTTGCATTATTTTTTAAAACCATTTAAGTGATTTTTTTTTAAATCTCAAAATTTTAGATTTCAATGAATACAATTTCTGTTTAAAATACACCCGATTATTTTGCTTACCGGAAATAGTAAATTTTAAATTTTAAAGTTAAATTAATCTGGTTTGAAACGAATTTCACTTGTTTATGGCATGAAATTTAGAATAAAAGTATTTTTAATCAGAAAAGTCTGACTCGTTGACCTTTCAAGTAGGCGATGATAATCCCTGTCGTAACTCAGTTCACACATCTGGAGTTATGTTAACCAAAAATTGACAGAACCCAATTAAACATTTTGTAAGAGAAACAACCCTTGAAACATGTGACCTTTTAATAATGTCTCTTATAAATTTCTATAGTAAAAGAAAATTCCATATAAACAAGGTTTTCAAAATGATTAAAACAAATCGAAAGGGTTCATTTTTCACATTAAAATATGACAGTGGAATTCAATTTCAATATAAAAAATGTTTTTTTAGGTACTGTGGTGATACCGACCGAACAAAAGCGATGAACCGGATGTGTACTCTCTCACAACTAAAAGTCAAATGAATAAAAATCGTCGTTCGCATCCGTATCTGCGCAGATGTTCCGGTTGAAAAATAAAAATTAATCAAAGATCAAATTACTATTTTTATTTATCAGCCAATGAGAAGCCCGGATCCAAATACAAGGAAGAAATTCGAAACGAGCCAGTTGATCCAAAATGCTGTTATAAAAAGCAGAGACTAAGCATCAAAAAACAGAAAGGCACAGACAGAGGAGAAGATAGTAATTAGCTTCTTCCTTGACCTATGTCAAGCTGTTACTATGCTCACCTTCTTCTTCCCCACCTGTTCTCAAAGTACTAACTGACCTTTTTCTAAGACATTCCACACAAACCAATCCACCGAACACGGACCATTAAAAAAGACAACTCCTAAACGAACATTCCTTACATACAAAACGCTCCCACATTACTAAGCCTCATTTCTTCTTTCAGCAGTATTATATTTCCATTAACAAAATTTAACCTTGCCGTTGGACCCAAATACCTTTCATCATTATTTCCCTTGAACAAGCCTTAATCCCTTTCATCATTATTATTCGCCAAACACTTTTATCTTTGCCATAAACAAATTTTAAAAGTTGTGTTCGGATCACGTCGGAAGAAAATATACTCGCTATAAATTGGTCTACCCCGACGTGAGAATAACACGCATAAAGGCATTTCCACCAAATAAATTGGTATTCTCCAATGTTACACCAAATAAACTGGCGAACCTGAAGTTCCCCAGATAAACTGGTAACCAACACGTGGATTTTCAGCACATATATATATGTACACACAAAAAAAAACTTTCGACTTTCAGCGAAATTTGAATATTTCTCTGCAACAAATTTACCATGGCAACGGACGCGGAAGAAACAATGAACTCAATAGAACCGCCGAACTTTCTCGAATCGAATGTAACGGCTTGGTTTGCTATAATGGAGGCGCAATTTAATATTGCAAATATCAGACAGCCTCACCAAAATATTTTCAATATTCTGGCAGCACTCCCCGTGGATATAATAGCAAAAATAAAACCTGCTATATTGCAATCAAAAGACTACGACGCACTGAAAGAATCAGTGACGGGCGCATATGAAAAATCAAAACCGGAGATGCTGGATAACTAATGTCATCAGCAAAAGTAACTAGCCGTCCATCTGTGTACTTGAATAAACTCGTGGCACTAGCAGGTCAATTTGGCGTAGGGGAAGATATCGTACGCCACAAATTCATACAAGCCCTACCCCACTCTATCAAGCCTGTAGTAGTAGCACAGGTTGACTTAGATACAAACCGACTTGGGAAAATGGCAGACGACCTACTGCTATATTTTAATTCGCAAGATTCCGCCTATATTCAACAGGTTACGGAGAAGAAAAAAGACGAAACAAAAAGGACACATGGCTCTTCCCATAATGAAAAAATATTCCTCGCCAGCGTTCGCCCTTTCAACAAGAACCAAAAACCCCAAATTTCCGAGCGCATTTATATTTTGCGGAACGTGCAAAATTTTGCAAACCGTGGTGCAGGTGGCCTAACAAAAGTAATCTTCAAATGCAACCTAGCTCTCGCCCAACTTCACCAATTCCTCGTGGGAATTCGGAAAACTACCTAGGCGAGAGATGTTAGCTTCCATTTCCTCGCCGCTTCTTGTTGTAGCCGCACGGTTAGGAGCTGAGAAAATAAATTTTATTGTGGATATAGGAGCTGCTGTATCTATACTACCAAAAAGATACTTACACGGAGCCGTTATCTACTCAACCAATATCTCCTTAGTATCAGCTAACGAAAAAAAAAAGATTGAATGCTCAGGACAAACGGTACTAAATTTAACGCTACAAAACCTAAGACTGGAATTCACCTGGACATTTATAGTAGCCGAAACTGCTCAACCACTCCTTGGGTATGACTTCCTAAACAATTTCGGATTAGTGATGGATTGCAAAAATATCAAACTAGTCGATAAAATGACTAACAGACAATCGAATTTGCATCCATCATCTATTATTATGAATATAGATGTAGTACCGAGCAAAAATGACAACAAAACAGTGAGAACAATCCTGGAAAAATATCCTAAATTAATTTCTCCTCATCTCAACACAAATGCGACAAAACCAAAAATATATCACAGGATAGGAACTGGTAGCAATCCTCCTACCTTCTCCAGAGCCTGACAGCTATCAACTCAGAGATGTGATATCGCAAAATAGGAATTTAAGAAACTACTAAAAGCAGGAATAATTTCTCCCTCGAACTCAGAATGGAGTTCAGCTTTACAAATGGTACCGAAGGCAGACGGCACATATAGACCTGTCGGTTATTATAAATACCTAAACACGATAACAAAAGCCGATCGATACCAAGTGCCAAACCTAAATACCTTGGCTTCAAAGCTGCATAACAAAGATTCTTCTCAAAAATAGACCTGTCGTCTGCCAATCACCAGATACCAGTGCACCCGAATGATATCTGTAAAACAGCCATCTCTATCCCTTTCGGGTTATTTGAATGTAACTACATGCCTTTCGGACTACGGAACGCATCGTGTACTTTTCAAAGAATGATAGACAATATATTCCGCGATACCGATTATACATTTGTGTTTATCGATGATATCCTGATCTTCTCAGAAGACGAAGAAACACATTCCAAACATATCGACAAAGTACTACAAAAACTAAGTGAGTACGACTTTAAAATTTGTCTTTCCAAATGCACATTTATTGCTAGTGAGTTAGACTTTTTAGGATTCAACATTTCTTCAAATGGTATCAGACCCAGTTCTAAAAGGTTACATGAACTAAGTGAGTTTCCTCAACCAAACGATTCAAAATCGCTACGCCGTTTCCTTGGAATGGCGATTTTTTATAGGAAACTTGTGCCGAATTTCAGTAACATTATATTACCGCTCATAGAAAAAATACGCCTAAACCAAAATTCAAAATCTTTAACAAAGAAAGAAATCGAATCTTTTAAAAACATAAAACACACTTTATCGAATATAACCGTTCTAGCTTTCCCTAATTGGAAAGCTAACAACTATCAACTAGTAACACACAGTTCAAACTATGCGGTGGGTGCAGCACTTCACCAAATGATTGACAACCAACCCATCCCCATAGGATTCTTCTCAAAGAAATTATCCCAGACCCAATAAAAATATTCCACTTTCGGCAGAGAACTATTATCTGCCTATCTAGCAGTACTCCAATTTAAACATCTAATAGAAGGCAGAAATGTAATGTTGCTGACGGATCATAAGCCATTTGGCAGTGCATTTAAAAGCCAATCCTCTCTAAAATCTGACAGACAACAGCGTCACCTCTGTTTTATCAGTGAATATGTGAATGATATTTCACATATATGAGGGTCACAAAACATATTAGCTGATAGTTTATCAAGACCTGTAAATGCTATAACTATTGATGTGTGTGACTTACAGGAAATAATGAAGCATCAAGCTACTGACAACGAAATCCAAACATTCAAAGACCAACTGAAAACATATACAATAAATGAAAAGGACACTATATTATGCGACACGTCATTAACTTTCTCGCGACCTTTTGTGACAGAAAAGCTCAGGAAATCGGTATTCGACAGTTTGCATAACCTGTCACACCCGGGAATAGCAGCTTTCAGAAAAATGATAAAATCTCGATATTATTGGCTGAATATGGACAAATCAATAAAAGTTTGGTGCAGAATGCCAGCACTGCCAACAAGCAAAAGTCACAAGACACACGAAGAGCGAAGTAAGTCCATTCGAATTACCTTCTGGCCGTTTTGAACCGTACATATTGACATTGTCGGTCCCTTACCACCAGTAAAAAAACAAACGGACCCTTACTTTTCAACTTACCGATATTTATTGACATGCATCAACAGAAACACGAGGTGGATAGAATCATGCCCAATAACGGAAATTACGGCGAAATCTGAATCAATGGCCTTTGTCAATCTGTGGATCTCCCGATTCGGGGTTCCACTTCATGTCGTTACGGACAGAGGAAGCCAATTTGAATCTGAATTATTCACAGAAATATCAAAGATAATAGGCTTTCACCGATTAAGAACAACAGCCTACCATCCACAAACGAACGGACTAGTAGAGAGAGCTTACAGAACCCTAAAAACTGCTATAATAGCCAGGAAAGAATCATGGTCATCAGCTCTCCCTATAGTTCTGCTAGGAATGAGAATAACTCCCAACGAATCAAACTATTCTCCATTTACCGCAGTAACGGGAACTCACGCACAAATTCCCCGATTACTGTTCGATCCTAACAAGAACGAAAACAGCGAGATAACAAACTCACACGTTAAAATTTTAACTGACGAAATGCAGAAATTTGATACGGACAAATTATCCAGCGGACACCTACATTCAACACCTACTTCTTACATCCCAAAAGATTTACTGACATGTAAAAGCATTTGGTTAAGAACTGATAGAGTAAGAAAACCGTTGGAAGCTCCATACACAGATCCTTATCAAGTAATAAGTCGTCACGAAAAATATTTTACTATAAAAAATCAGATGACGTTCATAGTAAAGTCTCAAACGACATATTAAAACCGGCGTACATTGCTGAAAATATAAAATCAAAAGATTCCATCGAATCAAGACGGGATTTCGATACCTCATCATCTTGTACTGAGGAAACTAACGAAAACAAACCAAAAATGAAAACTAAGTCCGGTAGAACAGTTAAATGGAAGAAAGAAAACACATATTTTTATTTCTAACAAAACAGAACACAAAAAAAGTAATTGAAAAAAGCAACAACAGATACCAAAATATCACTCCATTTTCTGTAGCGAAAGGATGATACCGACCGAACAAAAGCGATGAACCGGATGTGTGCTCTCTCACAACTAAAAGTCAAATGAATAAAAATCATCGTACGCATCCGGATCTGCGCAGATGTTCCGGTTGAAAAATAAAAATTAATCAAAGATCAAATTACTATTTTTATTTATCAGCCAATGAGAAGCCGGGATCCAAATACAAGGAAGAAATTCGAAACGAGCTAGTTGATCCAAAATGCTGTTATAAAAAGCAGAGACTAAGCATCAAAAAACAGAAAGGCACAGACAGAGGAGAAGATTATAATTAGTTTCTTCCTTGACCTATGTCAAGCTGTTACTATGCTCGCCTTCTTCTTCCTCACCTGTTCTCAAAGTACTAAGTGACCTTTTCTAAGACATTCCACACAAACCAACTCACTGACTCATTGACCTTAGAAACGGCAACTTGAAAATGAACATTCTTTTCTTTCAGATCATCACTACCTTCCATGAATTCTTTTACCTCCGTTGAACTTTTATTTCTAGCATTAATTATTTTGTAAAACAATGATTGAAATGTATATATGTATTTGCTTCAACAGTAGAAAGAGTCTTTGAAATTATCAGTTGTCATTAAAAGTTGAAACGTGAAATGTGACATCGGTGATATTCAGAAGACTCTGTGTCTTTATCTCTAGTCTCTCTGACACCGACTAATGACCGGGCACGTCAATAAATAGGGCATGTCAATAAACAGGCCAGTTCCGTCACGTGACCGACTCAAAACAGATTCCTTTCTGGTCGGGAAGAAACACAACATGAATCATTAAAAGTTAAATTTGTTAATTTTGTATATCATTCTTTTCGTTGGTTACAAAATGAAACCACACTTGTAATCTTTTCTCTTTTTTTTTTTTTCGTCTAAATAGATTTTCACACTTTGCGAGTTCGCAAACCGTAAAGAAAAGAAAGTGTAGATGACTTTTAGTTCCTTTACGATTTATATCACGATTCGTCCAACATACGATTCAAGAAAAATAAAGACAACAACTCCAATTTGTAACCAATAAATTAAAATATATTCAATAAACAAACAAAGCATGTAATAGTAGTATACATAGAATAGGAGGAAACAGTTGTCCCCCTTTAACTGTTTGTTGACCAAAATAAATTAAATGAAGAAAGTTTTTTCTTGCGCTGAAAAGATTTGTTATAATTGTTAGAAGAATGTTCATGTAAGAACAAATAATATGAAAAATACAATTATTTTGAATGTAATTGTAAGTGATACAAATTTTGATCAAGAGTTCAAAGTTCAAAGGTTCTTGGTGAAAATGTTCAGACAGAAGACAATGTTCTGTTTGGTGCGCCTGCTGCTTCTGCCTGGTGCTTGGTGCGCCTGCTGTTTGGTGTGTATGCTGGTGTTGGTGGCTACTGCTGCAGGGGTATGTTAGCGCTGAAAAGGGCTATTGTATATGTAGCTGAAGAACCCTTAAAAGGACTGGTGCATATGTAACGGAAAGCCCTTAAAAGGACTTGTGCATATCTGAACGGAGAGCCCTTAAAAGGACTTTTGCATATCTGAACGGAAAGCTCTGTAGTGTAATCAGAAAGTCCTAAAGGACTCTTGCATCCGTAGTTAGAGAGCCCTGAAAAGGGCTGTTGCTGGTAGCGGTTGCTGCTGCTGGAGTTGACAAGCAGGGCTGGGAGTGGCTGCTGCTGCTACTGCTGGCGGCTGCTGCTAGTGCTGCTGCTAGTGCTGCTAGCTGCTGGAGACGGCTGCTGCTATGGTCAGCGACAACGGTCGGCCAGGCGCAGGTCGTAGTGGGAGCACGTCGCTCGACCCCGGAGTCCAAATGATTTGGTTGAAAAAATCGGCCATGTTTCTGTCAGTCGTGGTCGACAACATTGCCCAGCTAATATTGTCTTTTGTTTGACTATTCTCCTTCCACTTTTGAATGTTTTATAATATTTGAACACCATGTGTGCATAGATTAGTTTCAGGTCATTGTTTTTAGGTACCAGTGCTTGTGTGTTTATATTTCGTTTTGTTGTTTTTCTGTGTTTTGGCTTTTGGAAACGCTGCGTCACCGGAAATTAATGGCTTCTCTCTGTTTTCCGTAGTGACACGTTTAGACGTTTGAGTAGCCGGCAGTAACTTACGGTCGGATGCGGTAAAACAAGCAGGAAAATATAAGTCAGTTTGATAAAGTATATATGTGTTGTGTATGTACAGAAACTAAATTATTTGTTTTGTGAGTAATTGTTGGTAGTAGTTCGCTCACTTACAGTTTTTAGTTTTAAAAGTTTGTCTCTCTTTGACTGAATTATTGCAAAGCTCTGAGCGAGTTTCGTCTCGTTTTGGTTAAGTTTGTTAAAAGTCGAGTTGATGATAAAACGATTTGACAAGTGTTAATCAAGTGAGACTGAGTTTTGTAAATTGTGGCCGCTGTCAAAGTTCAGTTTCAATAAAAAGTTGTTTCTCGCTAGTCATACTGGTGTTAATACTAACATAAGGCTAAGAAGTTGTGTCTCGTGGATTTGATTGACGAGCTGAAATATGAATTTCCCACTGATTGAGTTGAAGTTCTCTGTTTATAATTTTTGTTGATCACGTGATAGACTCCGAATTGGTTGGCGCGAACTATCGTCTACAAACGATACAGGTGCAGAGTAATTAGAAAACGTTTTTGGGTTGTGATCCACTTTTAATGGATTTAAAACTAGTGATGTAGAAATTTGTTTCTATACCTTCAATGATGAAGGTAAAAAATGAGCTCGAAAATTTTACGAAATTGTGTTTAATTTAAGTGAGGAACCAAACACTCACCTCGAACTCACAACAGATGCATCGTGTTGAGGGGTTTGGGGTCGTTAAATAAACTTTAATATAACAGAAGGAACTTCGTTGAGGCCGCGTGAAACAACTCCGCAAACATTTCAATTCTATGTAAGGCGCAAGGTCAATATTTAAGTAATCAAACTACTTTATTCAACAAATAACAACTTTTATGTACAGAAATACAAATATTAATAAACAATGTTTTCAACAGGATTACGTATACAATGTAATTACAGTTTAGTCCAGTGAATATTTAAAGACTATCTACAGAATTAATTCAAGTCAAACATCAATTCAAGGATTTTCTTGTTGAGCAAAATGTTCGTAAATGATTTGTTTTCTTATTATAGATCAAATTATTTTGGGATATTGTGGTGAATACGGAATAAAAGTAACTATTTTCTCTTTCCTAAATTTTACGAGCCAGTGCGAAAATTCTTTTGACCAATAGGAAAACAGATTGACTCCGTACTGAAGGAAAAAGTCGAAGCCAAAATTTCGCGATCCAGTGTAAATCATTTTTTAATCAATGAAAAGGGAGCGATTTACAAAAAGAAATTAACAAGCCCGTGTGAAAAAAGTTTTTTGATATACAGAGAAAGAAAGTAGAATCATCAGATAGGAGCAGAAATCAGATATAACACCACCACAATGTAAAAGAGAAATTTTAATCTGCTGAACCAGATATAACGTCTCGGGGACATACATTTGTTCTCCCTTTCTTTTTTGCGTGCAATTTTCCTTTATCTCTTCTTCTTCGTCTTCACCTATTCGCCGTCAACAAAAAGAAGACAATGCGACACCTCATCTGACTCCTAAAAATTAATATCGTTAAGTACAATTTTCCTTTATTGCTTTTTCTTCCTCTTCACTTACTCGCCGGCCGCTAAAAGAAAGAAAGTTACGAAGATCTTACTACTGCAACAAACTCCAGATTCATTTAATTTTTTACTATTATTTTTCTTAGAACATTTTCCCAGTTGATAATTTCACTTCCGACAAATTGATGTTATTCTGTTCTGTAAATAAATTTCCACTTAAGCATACAAACGAAACACTTTTATTCTTTCCAGTCTTAACTTGTTGTTATACATCCATACTCTTACTACACCCTAAGATCTCGGTTACCCTGCAAACTCCCACTCCCTAATATCTGTATATACTTAGTAGTCCTTAATAAAATGTTAAACTGACAACGCGTGACTATTGTTTGTCCAGCATGTGTTATTTTGGTTTCAGCACACACGGTCTATCAATCCCGATGTACAACATGGTGTCAGAAGTAAAAACGAACTTGTAACACCCAAGGAATTTATACAAAAAAAAAGAAAAGGAACGAAAAGAAAACTGCAGTCTCTGTCGCATACCAAAGAACTAAACTTTCAGACGTCAGAACATTTGGCACAAACTTGGGTAAAATGGCGAGAAGAGTTCACAGAATTTTTGACAGCCACTGGAGCAGCAGAAAAACCTGAGAAAGTAAAAACCTCTATTCTACTGACATGCATAAGAGAGAAAGGCAGAGAAATATACTAAACGAAAAGTTTGAATTCGAAAACGAACAAATGAAATATGACCTGGAAACAGTAATTGAATACTTTAAGAAGTATTTCCAACCCAGAAAAAACCTCACTTTCCTAACGCATAAAATTCTTACCTGCAAACAAAAGAACCACCAAAGATTTGACAACTATGTCACAGAGCTACGCAGTAAGGCGAACCAGTGTGCGTTAGGCGAAATTTCTAACAGACTTATCAAAGACATGCTAGTCTGTGGACTAAAAGACAATGCGCTAAACTGAACGAACACAGCAGAATCAACCACGTGTATGAGCACCACATGGACGCCATAATGAATAAGAATATACACACGGTACAACAAAATAAACGGTCGACAAAAATGTATATAAATGATACCAAAACAAATTTCAAAATTGATACAGTGGTAGAACTATATGTAATACCTATAAAAATATACCAAAAAATAAATCCTGCACCCAAAATAACGAAAACGCAAATAAAATTAAGTGCGTACAACAACACGAGCATTCAACTAGGAAAATGCACGGTGACACTGAAAAATAAGAATGCAAACATCACTGCACAACTCATAATAGCAAAGACTAATTCGAACACAGTTATTAATGCGGACACAGCTGAAAAATTACAGCTAATAAAAAGAATATCGATGATAAAAATAACGATCTTAACAGACTTACTGGAACATTATGAAAACTGGTTTGGAGAAAAATTTTACACATCATATAACCATCGACCCAACGGTAAAACCAGTTATAAATCCGCCACGAAACGTTCCATTCGGAATGCAGCATACATTAAAAAAAGAACTGGATAAAATGACTAAAATGGGAATAATAAAACCCACACAGGAAACGAAAGGTTGGGTAAGCTCGCTAGTTATAGTTGAAAATGCGAATGGATCCTTAAGAATGGGCCTGGACCCTAAGCACTTAAATAAAATAATTAAAAGAGAACGCTATAAATTGCCAACAGCCGAGGAAATATTTGCGAAAATTTAAAATCTAATTTTTTTTACCAAACCGGACGCATCTAATGGATATTGGCACATACCAGTTTGATGAAGAAAATTCTAAGCTGCTAAAATTTAACTCACCATTCGGACGGTATTCATTTTGCAGATTACCTTACGGCATACACAGCGCCTCCGAAATGTTTCAAGACAACATCGTAAAGATAATAGAAGGAATACAAGGAACAAAGAACTCCCAAGATTATATATTAGTTTGGTCGGAAACAATGGAAGAGCACATAGTCAAACTAAATAAAGTTTTCAACAGATTACGTGAAAATAATCTAAAACTCAGTAGAACAAAATGTGAGTTTGCAAAAACACAAACATGGACATGTGATATCACATAACGGAATTGAACCGGATCCAAATAAAATAAGGGCAATAATACAAATGCCGAATCTTGAAAATAAAAAAGACATACAAAGATTCCTGGGAATGACGAATTATTTATGCAAATTTATACCGAACTATTCTGAAATAACTACACCACTTCGAATATTATTACACAACGATGTGCACTGCTCATTTGACAAACCACAAATACAGGCCGTGGTAAACATAAAAAAATTATAACGAGCGCACTAATACTACAATTTCATAATCCCGAATTACAGATTAAAATAAATATCGACACAAGTAAAAAAAGACTAGGTGCTTTTCTGTTACAGAAACAACAAAATAACTGGTTATTAGTAGCATACGTTTCCAGAAGCACAACCAGTACAGGACAAAACTACAGTCCTATCGAATTAGAAACACTAAATGTAGTATTCGCGTGCAAAAAGTTCCATCAATTTGTAGATGGAAAAAAATTTATCATTGAAAACTACCACAGACCATTGAAGCAGATATTTCAGAAATCAATGTTAAGTGCACCACCAAGAATACGAAAATTTCTAATGACATTACAGAAATATGAATACATTATCACGTGCAAGTATATCGGATAATACCCAAGAAATAAAAACATTAATATGGAAAAGTGCATCCATACAATACAAAAAAAACACATATCCAATGAGTGACCATAAACTCAACATGTATAGAAGAGAAACGGCTAAAAATCCAACACTACAAATACGAATTAAATACATTAGTACAGAATGCCCGTTTAACAATAAAAAAAATATACCGCCTGCAATTGCACTGTACATGCTGATCCGAAAAAAAATATCAACAGCCAAAGGATTAGTGTTAAAAGGAACAAGAATAATAGTTCCAAGTACTCTACGAAAAGAAGCAATACAAAAAACTCCATACAGGACACTTAGGAATGGAAAAATGCATAACAAAAGCAAGAGAAATAATATACTGGCCGAACATAAACAGCCACATAAAACAAATGATTAGCGAATTTCAATATTGCACACAACACAGAAACCAGCTACTAGCTGAAACTCAATTAAAATAGGAAATCCCTGTAACTCACTGGACAAAAATTGCAACAGACATATTTCATCTGAACAACACTCCATATTTAATATTTATTGACTACACAAGATATTTCAACGTGCAGTCGCTAAAAAAATGCGAATGGATCACAGTAATTAAAAAAATGAAACACACGTTTACAACATTTGGAGTGCCACAAATAGTAATAAGTGATAATGGTACAGAATTTAAATCCGAAAAGTTTAAACAGTTTGCAAAAGATTAGAATTTGAAACATATAACTACAAGTCCAAACTATCCTCAGGCAAATGAATTAGCGGAGAGAAACGTACAAACTATAAAAAAACACTTACAAAGGCGAACGAAAGCAAAGAAGAAAAATAAACAATCCAATAACAAACTGTCATGGTGGCATTGTGGTGATACCGACCGAGCAAAAGCGATCTGACCGGAAGTTTGCTCTATAACCAGAAAGCGAATGAATAAAAATCATCTCTGCGCAGGTGTATTCGCGCAGATGTTCCGGTTGAAAAATAAAAATTAATCAAATATCAAATTTCCATTTCGCGAGGCTATGCGAATTTTATTTACCAGCCAATGGGAAGCCCGAAATCAAATGCAAGCGTGAAATTCAAAACGAGCTTCTGATCCAAAAAGCAGATATAAAAAGCGGAGACACAAAGCATCGTCAGACAGAAAAACTGACGGTGACAGGAGAAGAATGTAATCATATCCCCTTGACTTAAGTCGAGCGGCTACTATATTCGTCCCCCCCCCCACTTCAGTTCTCATCACTCCTTCCCTGTCTCAAAAAGTACTTACTGACCTCATGAGTGACCTCTTCAAAGACATTCTTCACAAACCAACTTACTGACTTACTGATCTTAGAAGTGGCAACTTCAAAATGAACATTCATCACATACCTCCGCTCCCACATTCCTAAGCCTTCTATCTCTTTCAGCTCATTATTATTTGTCATGAACACTTTAACCTCCATTGAACTTATATTCAAGTATTATTTTACACTCAAATTGCCTTTCTTGATTTTATAATCACTTTATGACTTATAGTGGGCTATCTTCCACAAGGCCAAATTCCGTTAACCTGCAACGGTATACAATTACCCTTCACTAAAACGGAATCCTACTACAACTAGAAAAAGAATAAATAAGATAAGATAAACCTGATATAAATTGGTGACCACGACGTGATACGAACACGCACAAAGGCAACTTTTTCCTGACGAACACGTGGATTTTCAACACATTTATATATACACACACAAAAAAAATTTGGACTTTCAGCGAAATTTGAATATTTCTCTGCAACAAATTCACCATGGCAACGGACGCTGAAGAAACAAATAAACTCACACCAACCAATTCAAGCTGTTACGATAAAACCGCTGAACTTTCTCGAATCAAATGTAACGGCTTGGTTTGCTATAATGGAGGCGCAATTTAATATTGCAAATATCAGACAGCCCCATCAAAATTTTTTCAATATTCTGGCAGCACTCCCCGTGGATATAGTAGGAAAAATACAACCTGCTATATTAAAATCAAAAGACTACGACGCACTGAAAGATTCAGTGACGAAGGCTTATGAAAAAACAAAACCGGAGATGCTGGACAAATTAATGTCGTCGTCAATTGTAACAGGCCGTCTATCAGTGTACCTGAAAGAACTCGTGGCACTAGCAGGTCAAACTGGCGTAGGGGAAGATATCGTACGCCACAAATTCATACAATCCCTACCCCACTCTATCAAGCCTGTAGTTAGCAGCACAAGTTGACTGAGACACAAATCGTCTTGGGAAAATGGCGGACGACTAACTATTATATTTTAATTCAGAAGATTCCGCCTATATTCAACAGAGAAGAAAAAAGACGAAACTAAAAGGACACATGACGAAACTAAAAGGACACATGTCTGTTCCTACAATTAAAAAATATTCCCCACCAGCGTTCGCCCTTTCAACAAGGACCAAAAACCCCAAATTTGCATTTATATTTTGCGGAACGCGCAAAATTTTGCAAGCCGTGGTGCAGATGGCCTAACAAATGGAACGTTCAAATGCAACCCAGCTCTCGCCCAACTTTACCAATTCCTCGTGAGATTTCAGAAAACTACCTAGTTGATGTTAGCTTCCATTTCCTCGCCGCTTCTTGTTGTAGCCGCACGGTTAGGAGCTCAGAGAACAAACATTATTGTAGATACAGGAGCTGCTGTATCTATACGACCAAAAAGATATTTAAACGAAGCCGTTATATACCCAACCAATATTTCCTTAGTATCAGCCAACGAAAAACCAAATTGAATGATCAGGACAAACGGTACTAAATCTAACGCTACAGAACCGAAGACTGGAATTCACCTGGACATTTACAATAGCCGAAACTGCTCAGCCACTCCTAGGATATGATTTCCTAAACCATTTCGGATTAGTGGTGGATTGCAAAAATAACAAACTAGTCGATAAAATGACTAACAGACAATCGAATTCGCATCCATCATCTATTATTATGAATATAGATGTAGTACCGAACAAAAACGACAACAAAACAGTGAGAACAATCCTGGAAAAATATCCTAAATTAATTTCTCCTCATCTCAACACAAATGCGACAAAACCAAAAATATATCACAGGATAGAAACTGGTAGCAATCCTCCTACCTTCTCCAGAGCTAGAGGGATATCAACTCAGAGATGTGATATCGCGAAAGAGGAATTTAAGAAACTACTAAAAGCAGGAATAATTTCTCCCTCGAACTCAGAATGGAGTTCAGCTTTACAAATGGTACCGAAGGCAGACGGCACATATAGACCTGTCGGTTATTATAGATACCTAAACACGATAACAAAAGCCGATCGATACCAAGTGCCAAACCTAAATACCTTGGCTTCAAAGCTGCATAACAAAGATTCTTCTCAAAAATAGACCTGTCGTCTGCCAATCACCAGATACCAGTGCACCCGAATGATATCTGTAAAACAGCCATCTCTATCCCTTTCGGGTTATTTGAATATAACTACATGACTTTCGGACTACGGAACGCATCATGCACCTTTCAAAGAATGACGGACAATATCTTCCGCGATACCGATTATACCTTTGTGTTTATCGATGATATCCTGATCTTCTCAGAAGACGAAGAAATACATTCCAAACATGTCGACCAAGTACTACAAAAACTAAGTGAGTACGATTTTAAAATATGTCATTCCAAATGCACATTTAGTGCTAATGAGTTAGACTTTTTAGGATTTCACATTTCTTCAAATGGTATCAGACCCAGTTCTAAAAAGTTAAATGAACTAAGTGCATTTCCACAACCAAACGATTCAAAATCGCTACGCCGTTTCCTTGGAATGGCGATTTTTTATAGGAAACTTGTGCCGAATTTCAGTAACATTATATTACCGCTCATAGAAAAAATACGCCTAAACCAAAATTCAAAATCTTTAACAAAGAAAGAAATCGAATCTTTTAAAAACATAAAACACACTTTATCGAATATAACCGTTCTAGCTTTCCCTAATTGGAAAGCTAACAACTATCAACTAGTAACACACAGTTCAAACTATGCGGTGGGTGCAGCACTTCACCAAATGATTGACAACCAACCCATCCCCATAGGATTCTTCTCAAAGAAATTATCCCAGACCCAATAAAAATATTCCACTTTCGGCAGAGAACTATTATCTGCCTATCTAGCAGTACTCCAATTTAAACATCTAATAGAAGGCAGAAATGTAATGTTGCTGGCGGATCATAAGCCATTTGGCAGTGCATTTAAAAGCCAATCCTCTCTAAAATCTGACAGACAACAGCGTCACCTCTGTTTTATCAGTGAATATGTAAATGATATTTCACATATATGAGGGTCACAAAACATATTAGCTGATAGTTTATCAAGACCTGTAAATGCTATAACTATTGATGTGTGTGACTTACAGGAAATAATGAAACAGCAAGCTACTGACAATTAAATCCAAGCATTCAAAGACCAACTGAAAACATATACAATAAATAAAAATGACACCATATTATGCGACACGTCATTACCTTTCCCACGACCTTTTGTGACAGAAAAGCTCAGGAAATCGGTATTCGACAGTTTGCATAACCTGTCACACCCGGGAATAGCAGCTTCCAGAAAAATGATAAAATCTTGATATTATTGGCCGAATATGGACATATCAATAAAAGCTTGGTGCACAGAATGCCCGCATTGCCAACACGAAGAGCGAATTAAGTCCATTTGAATTACCTTCTAGCCGTTTTGAAACTGTACATGTAAAAAACAAACGAACTCTTACTTTTCACCTTACCGATATTTATTGACATGCATCGACAGAAACACGAGGTGGATAGAAGCATGCCCAATAACAGAAATCAAGGCGAAATCAGTATCAATGGTTTTTGTCAATCTGTGGATCTCCCGATTCGGGGTTCCACTTCATGTCGTTACGGACAGAGGAAGCCAATTTGAATCCGAACTATTCACAAAAATATCAAAAATAATAGGCTTCCACCGATTAAGAACAACAGCCTACCATCCGCAAACGAATGTACTTGTAGAGAGAGCTCACAGAACCCTTAAAACGGCTATAATAGCCAGGAAAGAATCATGGTTATCAGCTCTCCCTATAGTTCTGCTAGGAATGAGAATAACTCCCAACGAATCAATTTACCGCAGTAACGGGAACTCACGCACAAATTCCCCGATTACTGTTCGATCCTAACAAGAACGAAAACGAGATAACGAACTCGCATGTTAAAATTTTAACTGACGAAATGCAGAGATTTGATATGGACAAATTATCCAGCGGACACCTACATTCAACGCCTAATTCCTACATCCCCAAAGATTTACAGACATGTAAAATTATTTGGTTAAGAACTGACAGAGTAAGAAAACCGTTGGAAGTTCCATACACAGGTCCTTATCAAGTAATAAGTCGTCACGAAAAATATTTTACTATAAAGAAATCAGACGACGTCCATAGTAAAGTCTCAAACGACAGACTAAAACCGGCGTACATTGCTGAAAATATAATATCAAAAGATTCCATCGAATCAAAACGGGATTTCGATACCTCCCCATCTTGTACCTAGGAAACTAACGAAAACAAACCAAAAATGAAAACTAAGTCCGGTAGAACAGTTAAATGGAAGAAAGAAAACACATATTTTTCTTTCTAACAAAACAAAAAAAAAAACAGACAAACAAACAAACAAGAAAATTAAAGAAAACAGCAAAACAGAACAAAAAGCTATTTGAAAAAAAAGCGACAACAGATACCAAAATACAACTCCGTTTTCTGGGGCGAAAGTTATGTGGTGCTACCGACAGAGCAAAAGCGATCTGACCGGAAGTTTGCTCTAAAACAACCAGAAAGCGAATGAATAAAAATCATCTCTGCGCAGGTGTATTCACGCAGATGTTCCGGTTGAAAAATAAAAATTAATCAAATATCAAATTTCCATTTCGCGAGGCTATGCGAATTTTATTTACCAGCCAATGGGAAGCCCGAAATCAAACGCAAGCGTGAAATTCAAAACGAGCTTCTGATCCAAAAAGCAGATATAAAAAGCGGAGACACAAAGCATCGTCAGACAGAAAAACTGAAGGTGACAGGAGAAGAATGTAATCATATCCCCTTGACTTAAGTCGAGCGGCTACTATATTCGTCCCCCCCCCACTTCAGTTCTCATCACTCCTTCCCTGTCTCAAAAAGTACTTACTGACCTCATGAGTGACCTCTTCAAAGACATTCTTCACAAACCAACTTACTGACTTACTGATCTTAGAAGTGGCAACTTCAAAATGAACATTCATCACATACCTCCGCTCCCACATTCCTAAGCCTTCTATCTCTTTCAGCTCATTATTATTTGTCATGAACACTTTAACCTCCGTTGTACTTATATTCAAGTATTATTTTAATTGTAAAACCTTTAATTGATATGTGTATATATACATAAATGTTATTTTATACTCAAATTGCCTTTCTTGATTTTATAATCACTTTATGACTTATAGTGGGCTATCTTCCAAAAGGTCAAATTCTGTTAACCTGCAACGATATACAATTACCCTTCACTAAAACGGAATCCTACTACAACTAGAAAAAGAATAAATACGATAAAATAAACCCGCTATAGCATCACCCATTTCAATGTATTAAACTCTTCCTACAACTACATATACTTCACTTCACAGAGGTGGGAGGGTGAGAGAGCAGAGAGAAATCAGCAGATCAGCATGATGCAGAGAGCGATAGGCAGAGATAGCCAAGACTGCGAGTCCAGATTTTAGTATTACTACCTAACCCGTATTTATCATACTACTAACAGAGTTCAACGTATTTGTATTGTTCATAGTATATATTCCTATTTCCTACTTTTGGTTCTTGTTATATTATTTCTTTTGTTGGATTTCTTAACCGGGTTCACAACAAGCGGCGACAAAGAATCGAACAATTTCACGCGGAGAGGATAAAAAAGAAAAATACCTTTTTCACGTCAGTCGCCCACGATAAGTGGCGACCAAGAATCGAACAAATTCGCACGGAGATATACAAAAAAGATATACAGTGTCCCACGCGACAAGGGGCCACGAAGACTCAAAAACATTTACGCGGAGTTATAAAAAAAAGAATAACATCGTCCCACGTCAAGTGAAGACGAAAATTTTTTTTTTTAATCATCTCACTCCAAGCAAAGCATTCCACTGCCACTATTGCTGTGAGATGCTGAACCACCTCGGCGTTGATAATGGCTTCGAACACTTTGCCAAAGATCGGAAGAAGGCTGATAGGGCGGTAATTTGCAGGGTCATAGGGTTCTCCAGTGTTTTTAAATATAGGAACTACAGAGGAAGATTTCCAACAGGCAGGAAAGCAGGAAGCAAATAGGCAGAGGTTGTAGAGCTTAGAAAGGACAGAGGAGAATTCAGGGGCACATGTCTTTAAGACTATGGTTGGGATTCCGTCACCACCGCTCGCTTTGTGAGGGTCAAGTTTTAAGATTATCTCAGAGACAAGCGAAGGTGTAATGTGGACATCATTCAGTTGTGCCTCGGTTCTAGGTGAGAAGTCGGGTGTAAAAACTCCAGATGAGTCCAGACTCGAATTGTTCGAGAATCTGCGGGCAAAGCATTCAGCCTTATCTGCTGGGGAGGTGAGGACCTCAAATTTGTTGATTAGCGGGGGTATTGTGGACTTGCTCTTGTTAAGTAGTCTTTAGCGCCGAATTTAGAGCATGCTATGCGTTGCTTCATTCTGGCAGCAAACAACATCTTAGCTTCGTTAAGTATCCTTTTACACTTATTACGAGCTGAAGTGAAAAGGCGCCTGTTTTGGTCCGACGCGTAGTTACGATAGAGTCGGAAGAAATTATTCCGTTGCGCAATGGCAGCCGAGCAAGCGGGTGAGAACCATGGAGACGAATGAGATTTAAGCTGGAATTTCCTAACAGGGATGAAGGCATCGATGCCAGCCTTAACCCAGGAGGAGACCTCGGATGCACATTCTTCGATGGGAAGACTAAAGACGTTGTTCCAAGGGATGTCACAGAGGAAGTCTCGGAACGAATCCCAGTCTGCTCTTTGATAGCAGTAGGATATTCTACTTGTCTGGTTTTCATGGGTCGGGCGGGAGTGGAGTGAAATATTGACGGACACTACAGTGTGGTCAGAGTTTCCGAGTGGGCAGAGTTGTCTGGTAGTGCAAGAGTCTGGGATGGAAGTGAAGCAGAGGTCTAGAAGTGAGTCCCTTCCGTTAGGGTTGTCGGAGAAACGCGTGGGGAAGTCCACTACTTGCGTAAGGGATTGGGTGATTGAAAAGTTCATGGTGTGGACACTAGCAGGGTCTGTGACAGCGTTCTTCAGTCACTTGGTGTGGTGGGCGTTAAAGTCACCAAACACGAATACATGGGCAGAGGGGTGGGAAGAAATGGCTTTGTCGATATTGTCAGAAATGATGTCAAGTAACGAACAGTCAGGGGAGGAAGGAGAGCGGTAGAGAAATAAGAGATAGCTAATCGAGCTGAGAAGTGAGAGGCGGAAGCACATGAAAGAATGATCTGGGGATTCAAAAGATGACACCCTAGCTAAGGGAAAGTGTTCGCTGACATAGACACCAAGCCCATGCATATGAACATTGGAGTCCTTCCTGAAGAGGGGAAGGTAGCCAGGAACGTAGAACTCAGATGAGGGGATAGAAGGGTTAAGATTAGTTTCACATAGGGCTAATATATCAGGTGAGTTATTATGGAGGAATGAATCTACGCTGAGGAATTTGGTGCGGTGCCGCGTATGCAGACAGGAAATATTCAAAAAATTACTCGGAGATAAAGGAATTTTATCAACAACAATCGCAACGACAAAAGGCAACGAGGAATACTCAAAGAATTCACGTTTTTGAACTGCAGTCGTCATACGAAGTGGCGACAAGGTTAAAAGAAAAACCTCCTTGCACAACTACGCAAAGAAAAAAATTCTTTTCCCCTCCTCACAGAAATAAGTGAAAAAAGAAATGGATTTCCAAGCAGCAATTGTTGAACTGTTAAAAAAAAACAATTTGAATTCCACCAGAGATTGGAAGAAATACAAATAGAAATACAGTAAAAAAAAAATGAAACTGGAATTACAAGAATTTATAGCGGGTTATCTATTCTTTTTCTAGTTGTAGTGGGAGTCCGTTCTAGTGAAGGGTAGTTGTATACTGTTGCAGGTTAGCGGAATTTTGCCTTGTTGTAGATAGCCCACTATCAGTCATAAAATGATTATAAAATCAAGAAAAGCAGATTGAGTTGAAAAATAACATTTTTATATATACACATATCAATTAATGTTTTTACAATTAATGAATATAGGTCCAACGGAGGTTAAAATGTTCATGGCAAATAATAAACTGAAAGAGGTTTAAGGATTAGGAATGTGAGGAGCGTGTAAGTGTGGAATGTCTTTGATGTAGTCGCTCCTTAGGTCAGTAAGTAGTTTTGAGACAGGGGAGAAGGAAAGAGGCAAGCGTAGTAGCCGCTTGACTTAAGTCAAGGGAGTATTGATTACACTCTTCTTCTTGAGGTCTGCCTTCTGGGGTCTGTCTGTATCCGCTTTTTATATCTTCTTTTGGATCACAGGAGCTCGTTTGGGATTTTACACTTGTATTTGATTCTGGGATTCCCATTAGCTGATAAATAAAATTCGCGTAGGCTCGCGAAATGGAAATTTGATATTTGATTAATTTTTATTTTTCATCCGGAACATCTGCGCGAACCCGGATGAGACTTTTGGTCATTTGCTTTCTGGTCGTTATAGAGCAAACATCCTGTCCATCGCTTTGCTCGGTCGGTATCACCACAAATTAATACTAAAAGTGATAAAACAACAAAGGACAGAACAGCGGAAAGAGTATACATTTTCTCAGAACGCAATATGGAACTCAATTGAAAATTTCACTTACTCTCCGGACGAAGATAAAACTTTCGAAAACTACTTTAGGAGATACGAGGACTTTTATAAAATTGACTGTGAGACATGGTCAGACACAAAGAAATTGAGGTTGTTATTAAGAAAACTAGGGACGTCCGCACATACAAAGTTCGTTCACTACATATTGCCCAAACAGACGAATGAATTAACTTTCGAGGAAGCAGTGAAGTGTTTAACAGAACTTTTCAGCCCGAAGACCTCACTTTTCCATGAAAGATGGAAAGGTTTTAACCTAACTAAGAATGACGACGAAGACTACACCACATTCGCAGAGATTGTAAATAAACACTGCGACAATTTTAAACTATCAGAGCTCTCGTCAGACAACTTCAAATGTTTAATCTTTGTACAGGGACTAGTCTCAACAACAGACTCTGAAATGAGAAAAAGAATTCTGAAAAACTGCAAAACGAGTCGGAACTAACGTTGCAGAAATTAGCAGAAGATTGTCAGAGATGTTTAAGCGTCAAAAATGACTCAAGAGACATAGAAGAATCGGGCATTGCACATATTCAACATAGTCAACAGAAAGACATATTTTTCACCCTCCCCAAAACAGAAATACACAATTTTACTCTCCCCAAACAAAAAATCAAAGCAATTATGAATTCAAAAAGAAACCTCCTCCGAGTCCGTGTAATCGATGTGGAGCTCTTCACTAGTATAAAAAAAATGCATGTATCGTTATAAAACCTGTTCAACATGTAACAGAATAGGACACAAAAGTTCGCATTGCAGAACTAGAACTCAGAATAGAAGTAGGGTAAGAGCTGCCAGAACGGAACATAAGGACGGAATAAGCAGAAAATATGTAGTAGTACAAGTTCGAAACAAAAGGATCAAATTTCAGCTAGATCCAGGCTCCGATTTGACTATCATCAGTTTACAAACATGGAGAAAACTGAATAAGTCCATCACGCTACGTACAGACAAAATTGCAAGATCAGTATCAGGAAAAAGAATAAAATTCGAAGGAGAGGTAATCACAAATGTATCATTCAATGGGAAAACAAAAAAGACTCAAAATGTTCATCTTAAAAAATACGGAGAACCTTTTCAGTACCGATTGGATGCAAACATTTGACTTATAGGACTTCCCTATTTATACTTTCTAATGTCAGAAAGTAGAAAGTGAACCTACAGAATCAGAGAAATAAAAAGAACAACTAAAAGAAAAGTTCCCTGACGTATTTTCACCAGGATTGAATAGATGTAAAAAGGTAGCAGCAAAAATAGAATTGAATGATGCCGCACAACCAATATTTAAAATTAAAAGAAATGTTCCCTTTGCATCAATAGGAAAAATGATAAGGAACTGGATAGTCTTGTAGAAACAGGGATACTAACGAAAGTAGAATTCAACCAATGGGCTGCGCCGACCGTCTATGTTAAGTAAAAATCAGGCGAAATTCGTGTTTGCGCGGATTTTTCAACAGGTCTTAACAATGCAATAAAGGATTCCACTACCCACGTTCGAATGGTCAAGCTGCGAGATTTGTTGACACCATAAAAAGAGCGTTAAAACAGATATATAGGATACCAACAGAAAAAGCACTGCCACAGTTTCTACAGGTGTATAGGATTACCCTAAATAGCAATACACCATCAGGACTGTCACCGGGCTGAGGTGATGTTTGCGAGAAAAATAAAATCTGAATTCAACAAATTACTGCCAAGGCAAAACAAAAAGCAGCCAACGTCATTCGTACCAAAGAAGACCTTCAAACCAGGAGAAAGAATATATTATAAAATGTTTAAAAACAATACGTCCTACTGGGAAGCCAGTACGATAACTAATAGGATCGGAAATATGCTATACATGATCCAAGGTCCAGAATACTAGCACAGAAGGCACATAAATCAAATGAAGAAAAGGCGGTTGGAAGGAACCAACACGCCCCCGCAAGAAGAAGAAACTATGGACACGATTTTTGATACATTCGAGTTACAAAAACCTCCAAATAGTACCGGAAACTAGAAAATCTGGTAGGAAAAGGAAGTTTACCGAACCTTTGATGATAAATCATAAAAGAAAAAATATTAAAAGCTCCCTACATAGAGAAAAAAAACTTGGGAGTGGGAGTGCCATGGTGGCATCACCCATTTCAACGGATTGAACTCTTCCTACAACTATATATACTTCCCCTTACAGAGGTGGGAGGGGTGAGAGAGAGCTCAGAGCAGCAGATCAGCATAACGCAGAGAGCGATAAGCAGAGATAGCCAAGACTGCTACCGTACGACTATTGTGAGTTCAAATTATAGTATTACTACCTAACCCGTATTTATCATTCTACTATTTTTTTAATCATTTCACCCCAAGCAAGGCATTCCACTGCCACTATTGCGCTTGGGGCTACATAGGGGAAGGTAAATAAAAAGAGTGGTTAGATATAGGAAATGTCACAAGGGGGGTGATAGATAGTTGGGTGGGTGGGAAGAGTGTTTGAAAGAATGGAAGCGAGTTAGTTTGTTAGGAGGTGTCTATTGACCTTACATTTAAACTCCTGGAGATTGTAGTCGTCGGGGAAGCAGTCATGTGGAAGGGAATCCCACAGTAGGGAAGTGCGAGAAAATAAACTGTTGGAGTAGAAGTTGTGGTTGAATTTTATCGGTTTCACTGTAAAAGGGTGGATCTAGTTGCTAATCTCGTGCAAATTCGAACCTAGGGTCACCAGTGATCTAAGTTCATCGGAGCAGAAGCCGTGAAAGTATTTATAGAAGAGACACAGGGAAGCCACGTCACGCCGGTGACAGAGAGACTGCAGGCGGTCTGCTAAGTCGGTATCGATCACATTACAGACCCTCTGCTGTACCTTGTCGAGAAGCCCAAGGAGAATAGCAGGGGCACCCGACCAGATATGGCAACAGTATTCAATGCACGGGCGGATGGTAGATTTATAAATGTGCAGGATAGATTCAGACGGAAAAAAACCTCCGGGCCCTACACAGAGAACCGACTTTCATAGCAGCGGATTTAGCAATGGATTCGATATAGTCATTCCATTTGAGGTCCGCTGAAAGTGTGAGACCAAGGAGGCGTATTGTTTTACTCTCTGGGAGGCAAGCCTGGTCCATGCTAATAGGGGGTAGGTGCGATTGTCTATGATGATTAATTGATAGTAGCTTCGTTTTAGAAGCATTAAAATTGACTAGCCATTTCCCCCCCAGACTTTTGTTTGTGTGGTTTATGGCAAAAAAACCAGAGCGAAGCTTTTGTTCCACCGTGATATTAGTTATCATTTTGGTCTTTGGGTTTGTTGCATTCCAGCCCGAGTTTATTGCTCGGGCCAGCGCAAAGTAGCGTCTAACAACGCGAAACACCGGATTGCAACTACCCGGTGTTCGGCCACTTTGTGGCGATGGCCTGTAATAGGCCGGAAGAAGTCGGTCCTCCCACCACGGCCTCGGTGGGAGGAAAGGAGGGGGATTGGGCATTACCGCCTCGGATTAATCCCCCTTCAGCTCCAGGATCCCCCATACCTTCCACTTCGGGGTGGACAGGGGACAAGACGACCAGCATAATGGCAAGCAAGGATGAGAAATACTACGAAGAAATGCGAGCTAAATATGCGGAATATATTAAGGGCACAGAGCTGGTCTCTGTGCCGGACAAACTAGCGGAAATCGAGACGAGAATCATCACCTTGTTTGCTAAGGATAGCAAAACGCACAAGTTGGTGGGAGTCTCGAGGGACGTTTTCGAAGAAGCGATAAGGGCTTTAAACATTAGAGCCAGGGCCGTGGCGAGGAGGGGCAATTCCATGTGGGACGTCCTGCTGGGCACGGCCGACGAGGCGAAGCGCTTAGTCAATGCGGTACTGGAAACTAAAACGCTCCAGTTTAGTACTGAGTACATGGGTGCCCGAAAGGTGAAGGTCACACTGCATGGCGTCCCCATGGAAATTGATGAAGACCACGTTGGCGCCTTTTTCGCTGCTTTCGGAAAGGTGGCCTCTGTCTCCTCGCTGCGGTCAAAAGCTGGCATTTTAACTGGCGATATGACCCTGCAGGTGACGGCGTCCAAGGAAAATATCGGGAAAATCCCCAATATCCTCACCTGCAGGGGACGGAGGATTTTTATCATCGTCGAAGGGAGGAAGCCATGCTGTTGGGTCTGCGGGGCCGCGGAGCACGTCGCTAAGGCGTGTCCGACCAAGAACCCGGCCCCAATGGCCCAACCAGCTCAACCAGTGAAACAGCAGCTTGTGGAGAAGGAGGGAGCAAAGCCGGTGACACCCACACAGGCGCCGGTTGTGAGCAAGGAGGGCGAGTGGCAGGTGGTGAGCCGGAAAAAGGCGAAAACGCCGTCTCCGGCAAAGGTGCTGCCACCTGGCATGTCGCCCGTAACAGCAAAGGAGGCGCCCGTAACAGCAAAGGAGGCGCCCAAAAAGAAGTCTCCTCCCAAGCAGAGGAAGGCGAGAAGTCCTTCCCCCACAGAAGAACATCAAATGGAGGTGGAGAGAGCGGCCTCCCTGAAGAGAGGGAGGGACGAAGAGGAAGAATGCGACAACCCAAAAAGTCGACGAAAAAGCAGGAGTGTTGAGAGGAGGAAGGCAGTAGACAAATGTTCCTCACTGCCGGTCTCCCCCGTAAGGAGTTCCTATGCCCAAAAGGCTAGAAGTCTCCCCTCGTCCCCGCTTAAAGCTACCCAGTCCCCAGTTTTTAAACTGACCCCCTTGGCGAAAGCTAGTGCCATAACACCTTCTCCCTCCCCTTCTCCTACTCCCACTCCCACTCGGGCTAAGAAAAAACATGCCCTCCCTCGTGGGGATGCCCTGATGGAAGTGAAAGAGAACATTGCAGAGGAGTGGTCCTCTCAGAGAAGAAGGCTACTCAAGCCTCTGTTAAACCTAACAAAGGTAAAGGGTCTTTCCACTGAGGACCCGAGAAACTTTGCCCAGGCCCCAGGCGTCATCACCCTGGTAAGAAATACCGGGGGGAACCTGCGGGTCTGGGACCACATCGCTGAGGTGCAGAAGCACTACCCCAAGCTGACCATGGCAAAAGAAAATACGCCGGAATTAAGAAAAATGGCTAGAAATTGTTCGGGGAGGTTCCCCGTATTACTCCACCCCTGCTTATATAGGGTGGTAAAACTTATCTATCCAACGGACGTCGGCGGGATTGTCCTAGACGGACGGATTACGTCCGATATAGGTAAAGGGTCCCTAGGACAGTCCGTCGGGGTCCCATCCACCAGAGATTTTTTCCCCGTATGTGATTAGAGCCGTTGTTGCATGTTTTTCTTGTTCTCTTTTTCAGATCTAAGAAATGTCTATTAAGATAGCCAGTTTGAATGCGTATGGCCTGAGGGATCGGGGCAAGGCGGCTCGCCTGCTTCGTGACCTCTTGTCGTACGGCGTGGATGTGGCCGCGATCCAAGAGACTCACTTTGTTTGCGAAGTCGACTCGTGTGTGCTGTCTAGCGACTTTGTCGTTTATTCAGCATATGGGAGCCGGCGGGCCAGAGGTGTTTCTTTGCTGGTTAAGCGTACCCTGGACGCGAGGGTTGACCTTGTCCATGTCGGTGCCGAGGGCCGGCTGATCGTGGCCGATATTGCAGTGAAAAGCAAGTCGTTCCGGCTGATTGCGGTTTATGCGCCCAATGTTCAAGGTGAGCGTGTCTCTTTCTTTCGGCTGTTGGAGCCCTTCATGGTGCATTCAACACGGCTAATCTTAGTTGGGGACTGGAATGCCATCCTAACCCCCAAATGGGATAGAAGGAGGGGCGCTAGTGGGTGGAGTGGTGATCGTAGCCTGGTCAATCTGGTCGGCGATTTTGGTCTCGTCGATAGATACCGGGTCGATCATCCGGAAGGGAGCATGTGGACGTGGACGCGTAGTTGGCCTTCTACCCGGGTATCAGCGTACCTGGATAGGATGTTAGTGAGAGAAGCCGACATAGACTTCTTAGAATGTCCAACGTTCCACTGGTTAGGCTACACGGACCACAAACTCGTTTGTGCCCGTGTGGTGTTAGATTTTAGGCCTAGGTTGGCTGGTTATTGGAAGTTCAATCAGTCCTTACTGGACAGGCGGGACTTTCGTGACCAGCTGACAAAACTAGTTCAGCGGGCGTTAATTGGGCGAGTCATTGGGAGTAAGTGGTGGGTTAGTCTTAAGGACTCCATTAGGTCTTTCGCCACCAAATATAGCCAGCGGCTCAACCTAGATAAGGCTGCGGAGGCAAAGACACTTAGAGCTAATTTCGCCCGGGCGGAGGCTGGTGGGGATCCCCTAGAGATAGCCTTAGCCAGGGAGGCCCTGGAGCGTTCGACTAGCGGGCGCTACATGGGCCAGGTAATTAGGGCTAAGTTAAGCAAGATGTCTTCCGAAGCTGTGAAAATGGGCGCGGAACTGCGCAAGGAAGAAATTCGCCGAGCCGGCGACCGGTACATTCGAGAGGTACGCGACCCGGAGGGACATCTCCTTAGGTCGACCGACGACATGTGCGAGGCGTTCCGGCGGCATTTCGAACACCGATTTACCAAGGAGCCTGGTCTCCGTGACGAGGAGTTTCGCAGCTATTTGGCTGACTTTCCCCGGCTTTTGCCGGCTGAAGCGGCTAGCTGCGAAGGGGAGATTACGGAGGACGAAATCTACGTGGCTTTGAAGAAGGTCGGCAGTGGCAAGTCGCCAGGTTTGGATGGTTTGCCCTATGAATTGTACTTGAGGATGTCGCACCTTTTTGTCCCGCTCTTGGCTGTCGTGTTCAACCACTGGTTTCGGCAGGGGTCCATCCCCGGTCGGATCACCAGGGGCGTGATCACGCTGTTGAGAAAAGGCAAGAAGGTTGGGAGGGAATTAGATGATTACAGGCCCATAACTATGCTAAACACAGAGTTAAAGATTTTGGCCAAGATCCTGACGAATCGCTTGCAGCTAGTTGCCGAGTCTCTGTTGGAACCGGATCAGACTTGTTCTGTGAAGGGGAGAACAATTCAGAGCAACCTGCACTTGATTCGCACGATCATAGAGGGTGTAGAAGACGACGATGAGGCCGCGCTGATCAATTTAGATCAGTCCAAGGCATTTGATAGGATTGACCATGGCTACCTGGCTGCTGTCCTGCAGGCCGCCGGATTCCAACCCGACTTCAGCCGCTGGATTAGCCTTCTGTATCGCTCCCCCCAGGCTGTGGTACAGGTGAACGGGAAGCTGTCGGGCGCTTTCGCGCTGTCTAGGTCGGTCCGACAGGGTTGTCCACTGTCTTCTCTCCTTTATGTCTTGGCGTTGGAGCCCCTCCTTCGCCGGCTAAGGGACGAGACGGGCAGTCCGGTCCTGCGTGGAATTGAAGTCCCTGGTGGAGCTCGAGCCAGGGTTTCCGCGTACGCCGATGACGTAACGACCTTTGTGTCCTCCCGCAGGGACATAGAGGCGGTACACCAGGCGCTTGTACGGTACGAGAAGGTGACAGGGGCCAGAATTAACCGCGACAAGTCATCCGGCTTGCGGTTAGGTGCCTGGAAGGGTGTTTCCCTCCCGGGGCCCTTCAGCTGGACGGACGGGCCGGTCAAAATCCTCGGAATTTGGTTCGGTCCGGACTTACAGCTGGAGAAAAACTGGTCAGAAATACTGGCAAAGGTCGGCGCGTCGGTCAAGACTTGGCGTCGACGGAGTCTCTCCGTGAAGGGCTTGGCGGAGGTGTGTAACACATACCTCTTTCCCATGATCCTTTACCGGCTGTCAGTACTTCCCCTTTGTGACGATCATGAGAAGGCGCTCGAGCGTTTGCTATTCTCCTGTCTGTGGAGAGGACGCAAACACATGGTCGACAAAGGAGTCTGTTGCCTCCGTCCGTGTCAAGGGGGTCTGGGGATGCCACACTTGAGGAGCCACGTGCTCGCTTCAAGGTTGGCATTCCTCAGGCGCGCGTTGGAGGAAGATCGGTTGCTTGCGGGGGTAGTGAGGGACATGTTCCCTTGCCTTACCATCACGCCCCCGACCCTATGGCTGACCGTCAGGCCTTGGGTGCGACCGAAATTCCTGCTCGAATGTCTGGCGGCTTTACAGGCCATTCCACGGTCCAGTGACCTTTCACAGCCTAGGAAAATCTTCTATCGGGGATTAGTGGAGGGCGCCGTGAAGGATAAGCTGTGGAGTAAGCTCGGCATGTCGAGAGTGGAGTACCGCTCTCATTGGTCTTGGGCGCCAGGCGCGGATTGGCTCAGCAACTCTGAGTTTTCTCTGACCTGGCGATTGGCTCGGAATGGTTTGTCTCTCAATGACAAGCGTTTCGCAATGGGCCTGGCGGATTTGCCAGATTGTGAACGTTGCAACCTTGGAATTAAGGAGACGTCTGCGCACGCCTTCTTCCATTGTTCGCGCGTTCGCCCGTTGTGGGCGCGTGTCGGCGAGTTGACTGCTCGTATCGCGCCGCGGGAGCTCGTGCTCATTGATCGCGCATACGCTGTGGACAATGTGTTGCCCCCGTACTCTGGAGTGAAGCGGATGGTGTTTCTGACGCTGCTGGCCTCGGCTAGAATGGTGATATGGACGACGCGACTGGAGGAAGTCTTGCGGGGCGGTCGTCTTTCGGATCAGGATCTAATCCGATATTTTGAGCACCAGCTCAAAATGAAGATTAGAACTGAACGGAAACGGCTGCACCCGACAGACTTTGGCGAAAGGTGGATACATGCAGCGAAGCCTTTTGGTTCCGTGTGACCGGGGCTAGCCTTGATTTTCTTTTTTAGATCTGCTAATCACATCGGGGGGGATTCCTTTGGAACCCTTCCCGTGGTTAAGGTAGAAATTCTTTTGTGTACCTAGTTAATGTGAGTGTATGGGTTGTCCTAGCCTGTTCCCGGCTCCAACGCTTTTGTTATGATCCAGTTCGAGATCCCCTTTGTCCTTGGTTATTTTGTCCCGTTTCATTCTCGGCTGGGTCAGCCTTATATATTCTCCAGTCCAATTTATTTTTGTTCCCTGCTACTCCATTCCCCTTAGAAAGAGTGCTTCTTGATTTTGTCTTTTAAGACAGAATACAGCGGCCTCTTTAATTATGTGGGTGTGTTTGGGTCTTACTAACACCATGTATATGTTGTTCATTTGAAATTGTTTTTAGTTTGGGGATTTTTGTTTCTTCATTCCCCCTTCCCATCATGTCATTTCATGCACAAATTTTTAAATCTAATTTTGTATTATATTTGTAAATAGCCACAAATTTTTATGTACATTTGGGGCGTTTTGTAGGTCCCTGGTATGATTTCTGCGGTATTTTGGTGTACGATATGTATGAGTGTTGATGGACAAATTCTTATGGTGATTGAGAAAATTGTAACGTATGTATGGGTCGTGAATCCGATTAGCTAGGTATAAGATAGAGTACTGAAGACCACCCCAAGTTTTGTTCCCCCCTCCCATTTTTCGGCCTTGTGCCATAATCTTTGTAATAAAAGATAAATAAAACTAGCCATTTCCCCCCAGACTTTTGTTTGTGTGGTTTATGGCAAAAAAACCAGAGCGAAGCTTTTGTTCCACCGTGATATTAGTTATCATTTTGGTCTTTGGGTTTGTTGCATTCCAGCCCGAGTTTATTGCTCGGGCCAGCTGTGAACATGAAAGGGCGACTAGCGGCGGCTCTGGAAAAAAGAGAGTTCGTTTGTGTCTGGCTTGCAAAGCAGTAATCTGTTCCAAAGAAAGAAAATAATAATAATACTCACCTCTGTCTTAATAATCCACCTTCAGCTCATTCTAAAGGAAAAAAGAGAGGAGGCCCTCGAGGGGAATTTTTATAGACCGAGGAAATGGATTATGGGTAGAGAAATGGATTATAAAACTGACCGACCAAGTTCACTCGAGGATTTCAGTGGCGTCAATTTCTTGGCGTGAAGCTGACGCAGAGAGACGCAGTGAAAAGGTGGAAGGAGGAAAGTGGAGTAGGAAGAGGAAGAGGCGTAGCAAGAAGCCAGCTGGGAGAGCGTTGAATTGAAATCCAACGGTCTGCGGTTCGATCCCTGGTTCTGCACTCACTAGAAGAAAGTGTGCAACAAGCTATTTCGGCGTAATGGGGGACAGGTTCGACCTGAAATTGATTCCAGAGTTCAGTGGCTCGACCCCAGTACTTGACTGGGTGGAAAAAGTGGAACTGCATTGTCTCTTGTCTGGTGTCAAAAACATTGAACATGTGATTCCTCTGCGTTTGTCCGGTGGGGCTTTCGCTGTGTATCAACAGCTCAGTGCTGAGGAAAAACAGAATTATGAGAGGATCAAGGCAGCCCTATACAAAGCGTTTGCTATCGACCCCGCCACTGCCTGGGAGCAATTTGAGGCAAGACAATTACATCCTGGCGAAACTGTGGACGTATATTTGGCCGAGCTGACGAAGTTGACGGTGTTGTTCGGTGGGCTGCCCGAGCGGGCCTTGGCATATAAATTTCTGGCGGGGCTCCCAACCGGAGCAAAACAGCTCCTGCGGGCGAGCTCAAACATAACCTCGTTGCCCCTTAATGACCTGGTGGACCGAGCCAGAACCGTGATGAAGGATAATTCCGAGCTGAGAGATCCGGTAATCGCCGCTGCACAATCCACACCGAGTGATGATAAACCGTCTCAGGGCCTTAGCCCGCGTGGTGGGGTCGTGTGTTATAGGTGCGATGGCCAGGGCCACATTGCAAGGAACTGCAGACGGCGACCGACAGCTGTTCGCTGCTACCGGTGTAATGAAACCGGACATATGGCCCGGGATTGTGCGGGAAACGGGGCCGGGGACAAGGTGCCGGCGTCGACCTTTCCCCAAAGCAGAAATTAGAGGCGCTTCCGATCATTCAGGTATATGTCAACGAGACATTGTGCTCAGCACTCCTCGACTCCGGGTGCTCCCGCACCATAGTGTTCGTAGACCTCTGCCACACTTGGAAGGAGAAGGGTGTCAGGGTAACCACCATCAGTGGAGAATCGCGGACATGTTGCGGGGTGGGTGCGATAAACATCCGTACAAGAACAGGAAACTCGGCCAACGTCGAGGCGCTAGTAGCGCTCAAAAAACCACTGAACTTTGACCTGCTTCTAGGCTATGATGCCATCAGAGCCCTAGGTGGTGTTCACATAACGCAGACGGGGGAAGTGCAGTTTCAAGAGAGGACCCCAGTGTGCGCAGCGCTGAGGATCGACCAGCCAGACTTTAGTGTCGAATTTGACCAGCACCAGAAGGCTTGGACCGCCTCATGGAAGTGGTCGGGAAATCAGCAGCCAGCAAAATTGCGGAACGAAGTAGCCGAGTACCATGTGCCCGACCAAATAAGGCCTGCATACGAAGAGGAGCTTCGTGAATGGATCAAGGATGGCTGGTTAATTCCTTACCCCTATGAGAAACTTGGACCTCCCAAAGGTTTGATCCCGCTGATGGCGGTTACTCAGCACAACAAAGCAAAAGTGAGGCCAGTGATGGACTACCGCGAACTAAATGCGCATGTTGATGCATTTACGGCAGATGCTGATGTTTGCGCCAGCAAGCTACGAGAATGGCGCCAGCAGGGTTCCAATGTGTCCCTGCTGGATCTAAGAAAAGCGTATCTGCAGATCCGGGTCAGCGAAACGATGTGGCCGTTTCAGACGGTGGTGTTTGCCGGCAGAAGGTACTGCCTTACCAGACTGGGCTTCGGGCTGAACGTGGCACCCCAAATAATGAAGACCATAGTCAACGCTGTGTTGTCACAGCAAGAAACAATGAAAGAGGGGACATCGACGTACCTTGATGACATATACGTGAACGAAGACGTTGTATCATCATCACGCGTAAGGACCAAACTGGCCGAGTTTGGCCTGATTTGCAAGGACCCGGAACATTTGGAGGATGGCGCCCGTGTCTTGGGCCTGAAAGTTCGAAAGGAGCGGGGGACTTTGAAGTGGGGGCGCGGAACTGCAGTTCCTGAAGTACCCGAAGTCTTTACGAGACGAGTGGTCTTCTCCCTGTGTGGAAAACTTGTGGGGCACCTACCAGTGTGTGGATGGACTCGTGTAGCAACAGGCACCATAAAAAGGAGGGCAAGCGCAGTCACCAAAGACTGGGATGATGAAACGACGGACGATCTGTTGGTTCGCATGGTGAAGGAGACCATCGCAAGGGTAAAGCAGGATGACCCCGCAAAGGGAGACTGGTGTGTGCAGGGAGACGAATTGAGCGTGTGGGTGGATGCGAGCTCTGTGGCGATTGGTGTGCTGCTTGAGGAGAACGGAGCTGCGATTGAGGACGCCTGCTGGCTGCGACCGACGAATGACGCTGCTCACATCAACCTGGCAGAGCTCGATGCGGTGACGAAAGGCATTAACCTGGCACTCCAGTGGAAAGTCAAGAAATTACACATACACACAGATTCGCTGTGCGTGTACCACTGGATATCAAACACACTGACAGGTAAGGCCAGGGTGCGCACCAAGGCGGCCAGCGAGATGCTGATCAGACGGAGGTTGGAGACCATAAGAAAGCTAGTAACAGAGTACAATCTGTCTGTGGATGTGGTACTTGTCACCTCAAACTGCAACCTCGCTGATAGGCTCACTCGGGTGCCTCAGAGATGGATTGATGCCGTGAAGAAAGAAGCTGGGCCAGTACCGTTACTATGTGCTGCCTCTGTGGAGGCGGCAGACAAAATCAGGGAAATACACCACATCAGTGGGCACCCCGGAGTGAGACGGACATGCTATTTTGTACAATTGACCAATCCGTCAGTGTCAAAAAGTGCAGTGAGAGCGGTGGTCAAGGAATGCCAAACATGCCAGTCAATCGACCCCGCCCCAGCGAGATGGCGGAGGGGTCGGCTGGGAACAGACATGACTTGGAGCCGACTGGGTATGGACATAACCCATTATGGCAGCCAGCACTTCCTCACACTGATAGATTGCGGACCGACGAGGTTTGCGATCTGGCGCCCGTTGGCACGCCAGGACTCCTCCAGTGTCATCCGTGAATTGGAATCCATATTTTACGAAAGGGGGCCGCCTGAAGAGATCCTCACGGACAACGATACTGCCTTCTGCAGCGTAGAATTTAGGCGTTTTGTAGACGAGTGGGGGATCAGGCTCAGACACCGATGTGCATATGTGCCGAGTGGCAACGGCATAGCAGAGCGGTGCCACCGAAGCGTGAAGAGGACCGCGGCCAGGAAGGCGTGCACTATTGCAGAAGCGGTCTATAGATATAATGCAACACCGAGGGATGCTGTGACTGCTGTGAGCGCACCCGCCAATGCAATCCATCGCTACCGAGTGCGCATCAAGGGCATTGACGCGCGTCTGCCTGATCGGCGGGGAACAAGAGGGCCGTATGAATTAGGGGACACCGTCTGGGTGAAGCCTCCCAATAGCCGGTGCACCACCAGTTTTCGAAGGGGACGAATCACCGGCATCGTCAGTGAGCAGGCCGTGCTGGTTGATGGTACTCCACGCCATGTGAGGGACATTCGGCCCGCCCTGAATACGAATTCGTTGACAAGTAGCGGCAGTGGTGAATCATCCAATGACGAACTGTGGATTCGACCTACGCCCCGCGAGTCTGATGGTCCGACTGCGAACCGCGACGCTGTTGCCGATAATTCCGATGCCACTTCTGAGAGCTCAGATGAAGAAATCCAGACAATCCCCCTTCGTAGGAGTGCCCGCAACAAGCGGCCACGTCCGCCTTGCCACATGTGTGGTCTTGAGACCAGGGGGGAGTGTGAACATGAAAGGGCGACTAGCGGCGGCTCTGGAAAAAAGAGAGTTCGTTTGTGTCTGGCTTGCAAAGCAGTAATCTGTTCCAAAGAAAGAAAATAATAATAATACTCACCTCTGTCTTAATAATCCACCTTCAGCTCATTCTAAAGGAAAAAAGAGAGGAGGCCCTCGAGGGGAATTTTTATAGACCGAGGAAATGGATTATGGGTAGAGAAATGGATTATAAAACTGACCGACCAAGTTCACTCGAGGATTTCAGTGGCGTCAATTTCTTGGCGTGAAGCTGACGCAGAGAGACGCAGTGAAAAGGTGGAAGGAGGAAAGTGGAGTAGGAAGAGGAAGAGGCGTAGCAAGAAGCCAGCTGGGAGAGCGTTGAATTGAAATCCAACGGTCTGCGGTTCGATCCCTGGTTCTGCACTCACTAGAAGAAAGTGTGCAACACCAGCGCAAAGTAGCGTCTAAACAACGCGAAACACCGGATTGCAACTACCCGGTGTTCGGCCACTTTGTGGCGATGGCCTGTAATAGGCCGGAAGAAGTCGGTCCTCCCACCACGGCCTCGGTGGGAGGAAAGGAGGGGGATTGGGCATTACCGCCTCGGATTAATCCCCCTTCTACAGCAGCTCCAGGATCCCCCATACCTTCCACTTCGGGGTGGACAGGGATTAAGACGACCAATATAAGGATAAGCAAAGATGAGAAATATTACGAGGAAATGAGAGACAAGTATGCCGAATATATCAAGGGCACAGAGCTAGTCTCTGTGCCAGACAAGCTAGCAGAAATCGAGACGAGAACCATCACTTTGTTTGCGAAGGATATCAAATCGCACAAGTTGGTGGGAGTCTCGAGGGACGTGTTTGAAGAAGCATTGAAAGCTTTAAATATTAAAGCCAGGGCCGTGGCGAGGAGGGGCAATTCCATGTGGGACGTCCTGCTGGGCACGGTTGACGAGGCGAAGCGCCTGGTCAATGCGGTACTGGAAACTAAAACGCTCCAGTTTAGTACTGAGTACATGGGTGCCCGAAAGGTGAAGGTCACACTGCATGGCGTCCCCATGGAAATTGATGAAGACCACGTTGGCGCCTTTTTCGCTGCTTTCGGAAAGGTGGCCTCTGTCTCCTCGCTGCGGTCAAAAGCTGGCATTTTAACTGGCGATATGACCCTGCAGGTGACGGCGTCCAAGGAAAATATCGGGAAAATCCCCAATATCCTCACCTGCAGGGGACGGAGGATTTTTATCATCGTCGAAGGGAGGAAGCCATGCTGTTGGGTCTGCGGGGCCGCGGAGCACGTCGCTAAGGCGTGTCCGACCAAGAACCCGGCCCCAATGGCCCAACCAGCTCAACCAGTGAAACAGCAGCTTGTGGAGAAGGAAGGAGCAAAGCCGGTAACACCCACACAGGCGCCGGTTGTGAGCAAGGAGGGCGAGTGGCAGGTGGTGAGCCGCAAAAAGGCGAAAACGCCGTCTCCGGCTAAGGTGCTGCCACCTGGCATGTCGCCCGTAACAGCTAAGGAGGCGCCCGTAACAGCAAAGGAGGCGCCCAAAAAGAAGTCTCCTCCCAAACAGAGGAAGGCGAGAAGTCCTTCCCCCACAGAAGAACAGCAAATGGAGGTGGAGAGAGCGGCCTCCCTGAAGAGAGGGAGGGACGAAGAGGAAGAATGCGACAACCCAAAAAGTCGGCGCAAAAGCAGAAGTGTTGAGAGGAGGAAGGCAGTAGACAAATGTTCCTCACTGCCGGTCTCCCCCGTAAGGAGTTCCTATGCCCAAAAGGCTAGAAGTCTCCCCTCGTCCCCGCTTAAAGCTTCCCAGTCCCCAGGTTTTAAACTGACCCCCTTGGCGAAAGCTAGTGCCACAACACCTTCTCCCTCCCCTTCTCCTACTCCCACTCCCACTCGGGCTAAGAAAAAACATGCCCTCCCTCGTGGGGATGCCCTGATGGAAGTGAAAGAGAACATTGCAGAGGAGTGGTCCTCTCAGCGAAGAAGGCTACTCAAGCCTCTGTTAAAACTAACCATGGTAAAGGGTCTTTCCACTGAGGACCCGAGAAACTTTGCCCAGGCCCCAGGCGTCATCACCCTGGTAAGAAATACCGGGGGGAACCTGCGGGTCTGGGACCACATCGCCGAGGTGCAGAAGCACTACCCGAAGCTGACCATGGCAAAAGAAAATACGCCTGAGTTAAGAAAAATGGCTAGAAATTGTTCGGGGAGGTTCCCCGTATTACTCCACCCCTGCTTATATAGGGTGGTAAAACTTATTTATCCAACGGACGTCGGCGGGATTGTCCTAGACGGACGGATTACGTCCGATATAGGTACAGGGTCCCTAGGACAGTCCGTCGGGGTCCCATCCACCAGAGATTTTTTCCCCGTATGTGATTAGAGCCGTTGTTGCATGTTTTTCTTGTTCTCTTTTTCAGATCTAAGAAATGTCTATTAAGATAGCCAGTTTGAATGCGTATGGCCTGAGGGATCGGGGCAAGGCGGCTCGCCTGCTTCGTGACCTCTTGTCGTACGGCGTGGATGTGGCCGCGATCCAAGAGACTCACTTTGTTTGCGAAGTCGACTCGTGTGTGCTGTCTAGCGACTTTGTCGTTTATTCAGCATATGGGAGCCGGCGGGCCAGAGGTGTTTCTTTGCTGGTTAAGCGTACCCTGGACGCGAGGGTTGACCTTGTCCATGTCGGTGCCGAGGGCCGGCTGATCGTGGCCGATATTGCAGTGAAAAGCAAGTCGTTCCGGCTGATTGCGGTTTATGCGCCCAATGTTCAAGGTGAGCGTGTCTCTTTCTTTCGGCTGTTGGAGCCCTTCATGGTGCATTCAACACGGCTAATCTTAGTTGGGGACTGGAATGCCATCCTAACCCCCAAATGGGATAGAGGGAGGGGCGCTAGCGGGTGGAGTGGTGATCGTAGCCTGGTCAATCTGGTCGGCGATTTTGGTCTCGTCGATAGATACCGGGTCGATCATCCGGAAGGGAGCATGTGGACGTGGACGCGTAGTTGGCCTTCTACCCGGGTATCAGCGTACCTGGATAGGATGTTAGTGAGAGAAGCCGACATAGACTTCTTAGAATGTCCAACGTTCCACTGGTTAGGCTACACGGACCACAAACTCGTTTGTGCCCGTGTGGTGTTAGATTTTAGGCCTAGGTTGGCTGGTTATTGGAAGTTCAATCAGTCCTTACTGGACAGGCGGGACTTTCGTAACCAGCTGACAAGACTAGTTCAGCGGGCGTTAATTGGGCGAGTCATTGGGAGTAAGTGGTGGGTTAGTCTTAAGGACTCCATTAGGTCTTTCGCCACCAAATATAGCCAACGGCTCAACCTAGATAAGGCTGCGGAGGCAAAGACACTTAGAGCTAATTTCGCCCGGGCGGAGGCTGGTGAGGATCCCCTAGAGATAGCCTTAGCCAGGGAGGCCCTGGAGCGTTCGACTAGCGGGCGCTACATGGGCCAGGTAATTAGGGCTAAGTTAAGCAAGATGTCTTCCGAAGCTGTGAAAATGGGCGCGGAACTGCGCAAGGAAGAAATTCGCCGAGCCGGCGACCGGTACATTCGAGAGGTACGCGACCCGGAGGGACATCTCCTTAGGTCGACCGACGACATGTGCGAGGCGTTCCGGCAGCATTTCGAACACCGATTTACCAAGGAGCCTGGTCTCCGTGACGAGGAGTTTCGCAGCTATTTGGCTGACTTTCCCCGGCTTTTGCCGGCTGAAGCGGCTAGCTGCGAAGGGGAGATTACGGAGGACGAAATCTACGTGGCTTTGAAGAAGGTCGGCAGTGGCAAGTCGCCAGGTTTGGATGGTTTGCCCTATGAATTGTACTTGAGGATGTCGCACCTTTTTGTCCCGCTCTTGGCTGTCGTGTTCAACCACTGGTTTCGGCAGGGGTCCATCCCCGGTCGGATCACCAGGGGCGTGATCACGCTGTTGAGAAAAGGCAAGAAGGTTGGGAGGGAATTAGATGATTACAGGCCCATAACTATGCTAAACACAGAGTTAAAGATTTTGGCCAAGATCCTGACGAATCGCTTGCAGCTAGTTGCCGAGTCTCTGTTGGAACCGGATCAGACTTGTTCTGTGAAGGGGAGAACAATTCAGAGCAACCTGCACTTGATTCGCACGATCATAGAGGGTGTAGAAGACGACGATGAGGCCGCGCTGATCAATTTAGATCAGTCCAAGGCATTTGATAGGATTGACCATGGCTACCTGGCTGCTGTCCTGCAGGCCGCCGGATTCAAACCCGACTTCAGCCGCTGGATTAGCCTTCTGTATCGCTCCCCCCAGGCTGTGGTACAGGTGAACAGGAAGCTGTCGGGCGCTTTCGCGCTGTCTAGGTCGGTCCGACAGGGTTGTCCACTGTCTTCTCTCCTTTATGTCTTGGCGTTGGAGCCTCTCCTTCGCCGGCTAAGGGACGAGACTGGCAGTCCGGTCCTGCGTGGAATTGAAGTCCCTGGTGGAGCTCGAGCCAGGGTTTCCGCGTACGCCGATGACGTAACGACCTTTGTGTCCTCCCGCAGGGACATAGAGGCGGTACACCAGGCGCTTGTACGGTACGAGAAGGTGACAGGGGCCAGAATTAACTGCGACAAGTCATCCGGCTTGCGGTTAGGTGCCTGGAAGGGTGTTTCCCTCCCGGGGCCCTTCAGCTGGACGGACGGGCCGGTCAAGCTCCTCGGAGTTTGGTTCGGTCCGGACTTACAGCTGGAGAAAAACTGGTCAGAAGTACTGGCAAAGGTCGGCGCGTCGGTCAAGACTTGGCGTCGACGGGGTCTCTCCGTGAAGGGCTTGGCGGAGGTGTGTAACACATACCTCTTTCCCATGATCCTTTACCGGCTGTCAGTACTTCCCCTTTGTGACGATCATGAGAAGGCGCTCGAGCGTTTGCTATTCTCCTGTCTGTGGAGAGGACGCAAACACATGGTCGACAAAGGAGTCTGTTGCCTCCGTCCGTGTCAAGGGGGTCTGGGGATGCCACACTTGAGGAGCCACGTGCTCGCTTCAAGGTTGGCATTCCTCAGGCGCGCGTTGGAGGAAGATCGGTTGCTTGCGGGGGTAGTGAGGGACATGTTCCCTTGCCTTACCATCACGCCCCCGACCCTATGGCTGACCGTCAGGCCTTGGGTGCGACCGAAATTCCTGCTCGAATGTCTGGCGGCTTTACAGGCCATTCCACGGTCCAGTGACCTTTCACAGCCTAGGAAAATCTTCTATCGGGGATTAGTGGAGGGCGCCGTGAAGGATAAGCTGTGGAGTAAGCTCGGCATGTCGAGAGTGGAGTACCGCTCTCATTGGTCTTGGGCGCCAGGTGCGGATTGGCTCAGCAACTCTGAGTTTTCTCTGACCTGGCGATTGGCTCGGAATGGTTTGTCGCTCAATGACAAGCGTTTCGCAATGGGCCTGGCGGATTTGCCAGATTGTGAACGTTGCAACCTTGGAATTAAGGAGACGTCTGCGCACGCCTTCTTCCATTGTTCGCGCGTTCGCCCGTTGTGGGCGCGTGTCGGCGAGTTGACTGCTCGTATCGCGCCGCGGGAGCTCGTGCTCATTGATCGCGCATACGCTGTGGACAATGTGTTGCCCCCGTACTCTGGAGTGAAGCGGATGGTGTTTCTGACGCTGCTGGCCTCGGCTAGAATGGTGATATGGACGACGCGACTGGAGGAAGTCTTGCGGGGCGGTCGTCTTTCGGATCAGGATCTAATCCGATATTTTGAGCACCAGCTCAAAATGAAGATTAGAACTGAACGGAAACGGCTGCACCCGACAGACTTTGGCGAAAGGTGGATACATGCAGCGAGCCTGGTTCGTGTGACCGGGGCTAGCCTTGATTTTCTTTTTTAGATCTGCTAATCACATCGGGGGGGATTCCTTTGGAACCCTTCCCATGGTTAAGGTAGAAATTCTTTTGTGTACCTAGTTAATGTGAGTGTATGGGTTGTCCTAGCCTGTTCCCGGCTCCAATGCTTTTGTTATGATCCAGTTCGAGATCCCCTTTGTCCTTCGTTATTTTGTCCCGTTTCATTCTCGGCTGGGTCAGCCTTATATATTCTCCAGTCCAATTTAATTTGTTCCCTGCTGCTCCATTCCCCTTAGAAAGAGTGCTTCTTGATTTTGTCTTTTAAGACAGAATACAGCGGCCTCTTTAATTATGTGGGTGTGTTTGGGTCTTACTAACACCATGTATATGATGTTCATTTGAAATTGTTTTTAGTTTGGGGATTTTTTGTTTCTTCATACCCCTTCCCATCATAGCATTTCATGTACAAATTTTTAAAGTTATTTTTGTATTATATTTGTAAATAGTCACAAATTTTTATGTACATTTGGGGAGTTTTGTAGGTCCCTAGTATGTTTTGTGGTATTTTGGTGCTAGACAAGTTTGAGTGTTGATGGACAAATTCTTATGGTGAATGAGAATCATTGTAACGTATGTATGGGTCGTGAATCTGATTAGCTAGGTATAGGATAGAGTTACTGAAGACCACCCCAAGTTTTGTTCCCCCTCCCATTTTTCGGCCTTGTGCCACAATCTATGTATTTAGATAAATAAAACTAGCCGTACCCCCCAGACTTTTGTTTGTGTGGTTTATGGCAAAAAAACCAGAGCGAAGCTTTTGTTCCACCGTGATATTAGCTATCATTTTGGTTTTTGGGTTTGTTGCATTCCAGCCCGAGTTTATTGCTCGGGCCAGCGCAAAGTAGCGTCTAACAACGCGAAACACCGGATTGCAACTACCCGGTGTTCGGCCACTTTGTGGCGATGGCCTGTAATAGGCCGGAAGAAGTCGGTCCTCCCACCACGGCCTCGGTGGGAGGAAAGGAGGGTGACTGGAGTTTACCACCTAGGATCAACCCCGCTTCGGAAGTACCAGCAGCATCTCCCATACCTTCTACCTCTGGGTGGAATGGAGGTAGAATCACTACTAAGGGAGAAGAATACTATGCACAGATGAACCTTAAGTATGCGGAATTTATCAAGGGATCGGAACTGGTTTCGGTCCCTGAACAGTTAGCCCTAATAGAAGCCCGTATCATTACCCTGATAACAAAAGACCTTAAAACACACAAGTTAATTGGGGTCCCCAGGGACGCTTTTGAAGAAAGCATTAAAGCATTGAACATCAAAGCCAGGGCCGTAGCGAGGAGAGGCGGTGCCATGTGGGACGTCCTGCTTGGATCTGCAGGGGAGGCGAAGGCCCTAATGGGAGTGGTCATGGAAACTAAGACACTCCAAATCCATACGGAGTATATGGGTACTAAGAAACTCAAAATCACCCTGCATGGCGTCCCAATGGACATCGCCGAGGACCATATTGGTGCCTTTTTTGCGGGATATGGCAAGGTGTCCGAAGTCTCCTCGCTACGGTCAAAGGCAGGCTTTTTAACGGGTGACATGACCCTCCAAGTGACCTTGACGAAGGAGAGGATAGAAAAGATCCCCAACATCCTCACTTGCAGGGGTCGCAAGATATTCGTGATTGTGGAGGGAAGAAAGCCGTCCTGTTGGGTCTGTGGGGCGGCGGAACATGTCGCCAAGGCTTGCCCAACTAAGAACCCGCCCCCAAAGGCCCAAACAGCCAAGCAGCCGCAGCAAGAAGAAAAGGCAGGGGGAAAGGAGACGACTAAGCCTGCAACACCAACTCCAGCTCAGACTGTCAATAAGGAGGGCGAGTGGCAGGTGGTCGGTAGAAGGAAGGCAAAGACTCCTTCTCCGGCGATGACGTCGCCCCCCGTCAAGACGCCTCCAAAACAGACTCCGGCAAAAGCAGCGTCCCCGGCTAAACAGAAGGCGTGCCCGGCAAAAGCGCCGTCTCTGGGCGGGGAGCCGGAAAAACAAAAGGAGCCCCCGGTAGAGGTCTCCCCTCCCGCCAAAACGCCGGCCAAACATGAACAGAAGAGTCTCTCCCCCAAGAAGGTGGAAGAAATGGACGTGGAAAGATCGGCGTCCTTAAAACGCGGGAGAGACGACGAAGAGGAACATCATGAGAAACCCAAGAGTCGACGGAGGAGTAGGAGCGTGGAACGAAGAAAACACAGGGACAAATGTTCATCACTTCCGGTTTCCCCAGTTAGGTGCTCCTACGCGCAGAAAGCCAGGAGCCTGCCCTCTTCTCCACAGAAGGTGTCCCAGTCCCCGACCTTCGAGCTGACCCCCTTGAAAAGATCCACTACTCCCTCTCCCTCCCCTTCTCCTGTTCCTGCCCCTACTCGACATAAAAAGAAAATTGCCCTCCCGCATGGGGATGCCCTCATGAAAATCAACGAGAGCATTGTGTCAGAGTGGTCATCGCAAAGGAGAAACTTACTGAAACCGCTTCTAAAGCTCACTTCTGTCAAGGGACTATCCACGGACAACCCTAGAAACTTTTCCCAGGCCCCAGGTGTCATTACCCTGATACGTAACACAGGAGGCAACCTGAGGGTCTGGGACCACATAGCCGAGGTAAAAAAACATTACCCAAATATTAGAATGGTGCAGGAAGGCACCCCCGAATTGAAAAAAATGGCTAGAAATTGTGCTGGGAGGTTCCCGATTTTGATCCACCCATGCTTATATAGGGTAATAAAACTCACTTACCCCACGGACGTCGGCGGTATTGTCCTGGACGGACGGATTACGTCCGATGTTGGTACAGGGTCCCTAGGACAGTCCGTCGGGGTCCCAGCCACCAGAGATTTTTTCCCCGTATGCGATTAGTGCCTTTGTTGCATGCTTTTTGTTTTTCTCTTTTTCAGGTCTAAAAGATGTCTATTAAGATAGCCAGTTTAAATGCGAGGGGCCTGAGGGATCGGGGTAAGGCGGCTCGCCTGCTTCGTGACCTCTTGTCCTTCGGCGTGGATGTGGCCGCGATCCAAGAAACTCACTTTGTTTGCGAAGTCGACTCGTGTGTGCTGTCTAGCGACTTTGTCGTCTATTCAGCATATGGGAGCCGGCAAGCCAGAGGTGTTTCTTTGCTGGTCAAGCGTACCCTGGACGCGAGGATTGACCTTGTCCATGTCGGTGCCGAGGGCCGGCTGATCGTGGCCGATATTGCAGTGAAAAGCAAGTCGTTCCGGCTGATTGCGGTTTATGCGCCCAATGATCAAGGTGAGCGAGTCTCTTTCTTTCGGCTGTTGGAGCCCTTCATGGTGGATTCAACACGGCTAATCTTAGTTGGGGACTGGAATGCCATCCTAACCCCCAAATGGGATAGAGGAAGGGGCGCTAGCGGGAGGCGTGGTGATCGTAGCCTGGTTGATCTGATCGGCGAATTTGGTCTCGTCGATAGATACCGGGTCGATCATCCGGAAGGGAGCATGTGGACGTGGGCGCTTAATTGGCCTTCTACCCGGGTATCTGCGTACCTGGATAGGATGTTAGTGAGAGTGGCCGACATAGACTTCTTAGAATGTCCAACGTTCCACTGGTTAGGCTACACGGACCACAAACTCGTTTGTGCCCGTGTGGTGTTAGATTTTAGGCCTAGGTTGGCTGGTTATTGGAAGTTCAATCAGTCCTTACTGGACAGGCGGGACTTTCGTGACCAGCTGACAAGATTAGTTCAGCGGGCGTTAATTGGGCGAGTCATTGGGAGTAAGTGGTGGGTTAACCTTAAGGACACCATTAGGTCTTTCGCCACCCAATACAGCCAACGGCTCAACCTAGATAAGGCTGCGAAGGCAAAGACACTTAGAGCTAATTTCTCCCGGGCGGAGGCTGGTGGGGATCCCCTAGAGATAGCCGTAGCCAGGGAGGCCCTGGAGCGTTCGACTAGCGGGCGCTACATGGGCCAAGTAATTAGACATAAGTTAAGCAAGATGTCTTCCGAAGCTGTGAAAATGGGCGCAGAATTGCGCAAGGAAGAAATTCGCCGAGCCGGCGACCGGTACATTCGAGAGGTGCGCGACCCAGAGGGACATCTCCTTAGGTCCACCGACGACATGTGCGAGGCGTTCCGGCAGCATTTCGAACACCGATTTACCAAGGAGCCTGGTCTCCGTGACGAGGAGTTTCGCAGCTATTTGGCTGACTTTCCCCGGCTTTTGCCGGCTGAAGCGGCTAGCTGCGAATGGGAGATTACGGAGGACGAAATCTACGTGGCTTTGAAGAAGGTCGGCAGTGGCAAGTCGCCAGGTTTGGATGGTTTGCCCTATGAATTGTACTTGAGGATGTCGCACCTTTTTGTCCCGCTCTTGGCGGTCGTGTTCAACCACTGGTTTCGGCAGGGGTCCATCCCCGGTCGGATCACCAGGGGCGTGATCACGCTGTTGAGAAAAGGCAAGAAGGTTGGGAGGGAATTAGATGATTACAGGCCCATAACTCTGCTAAACACAGAGTTAAAGATTTTGGCCAAGATCCTGACGAATCGCTTGCAGCTAGTTGCCGAGTCTCTGTTGGAACCGGATCAGACTTGTTCTGTGAAGGGGAGAACAATTCAGAGCAACCTGCACTTGATTCGCACGATCATAGAGGGTGTAGAAGACGACGATGAGGCCGCGCTGATCAATTTAGATCAGTCCAAGGCATTTGATAGGATTGACCATGGCTACCTGGCTGCTGTCCTGCAGGCCGCCGGATTCAAACCCGACTTCAGCCGCTGGATTAGCCTTCTGTATCGCTCCCCCCGGGCTGTGGTACAGGTGAACGGGAAGCTGTCGGGCGCTTTCGCGCTGTCTAGGTCGGTCCGACAGGGTTGTCCACTGTCTTCTCTCCTTTATGTCTTGGCGTTGGAGCCCCTCCTTCGCCGGCTAAGGGACGAGACGGGCAGTCCGGTCCTGCGTGGAATTGAAGTCCCTGGTGGAGCTCGAGCCAGGGTTTCCGCGTACGCCGATGACGTAACGACCTTTGTGTCCTCCCGCAGGGACATAGAGGCGGTACAACAGGCGCTTGAACGGTACGAGAAGGTGACAGGGGCCAGAATTAACCGCGACAAGTCATCCGGCTTGCGGTTAGGTGCCTGGAAGGGTGTTTCCCTCCCGGGGCCCTTCAGCTGGACGGACGGGCCGGTCAAAATCCTCGGAATTTGGTTCGGTCCGGACTTACAGCTGGAGAAAAACTGGTCAGAAATACTGGCAAAGGTCGGCGCGTCGGTCAAGACTTGGCGTCGACGGAGTCTCTCCGTGAATGGCTTGGCGGAGGTGTGTAACACATACCTCTTTCCCATGATCCTTTACCGGCTGTCAGTACTTCCCCTTTGTGACGATCATGAGAAGGCGCTCGAGCGTTTGCTATTCTCCTGTCTGTGGAGAGGACGCAAACACATGGTCGACAAAGGAGTCTGTTGCCTCCGTCCGTGTCAAGGGGGTCTGGGGATGCCACACTTGAGGAGCCATGTGCTCGCTTCGAGGTTGGCATTCCTCAGGCGCGCGTTGGAGGAAGATCGGTTGCTTGCGGGGGTAGTGAGGGACATGTTCCCTTGCCTTACTATCACTCCCCCGACCCTATGGCTGACCGTCAGGCCTTGGGTGCGACCGAAATTCCTGCTCGAATGTCTGGAGGCCTTGCAGGCCATTCCACGGTCCAGTGACCTTTCACAGCCTAGGAAAATCTTCTATCGGGGATTAGTGGAGGGTGCCGTGAAGGATAAGCTGTGGAGTAAGCTCGGCATGTCGAGAGTGGAGTATAGCTCTCATTGGTCTTGGGCGCCAGGTGCGGATTGGCTCAGCAACTCTGAGTTTTCTCTGACCTGGCGATTGGCTCGGAATGGTTTGTCTCTCAACGACAAGCGTTTCGCAATGGGCCTGGCGGATTTGCCAGATTGTGAACGTTGCGTCCTTGGAATTAAGGAGACGTCTGCGCACGCCTTCTTCCATTGTTCGCGCGTTCGCCCGTTGTGGGAGCGTGTCGGCGAGTTGACTGCTCGTATCGCGCCGCGGGAGCTCGTGCCCATTGACCGCGCATACGCTGTGGACAATGTGTCGCCCCCGTACTCTGGAGTGAAGCGGATGGTGTTTCTGTCGCTACTGGCCACGGCTAGAATGGTGATATGGACGACGCGACTGGAGGAAGTCTTGCGGGGCGGCCGTCTTTCGGATCAGGATCTAATCCGATATTTTGAGCATCAGCTCAAAATGAAGATTAGAACTGAACGGAAACGGCTGCACCCGACAGACTTTGGCGAAAGGTGGATATATGCAGCGAGCCTGGTTCGTGTGACCGGGGCTAGCCTTGATTTTCTCTTTTAGATCTGCTAGTCGCATCGGGGTGGATTCCTTTGGAACCCCTCCCGTGGTTAAGGTTAGTATTCTTTTGTGTATCTAGTTAATGTGAGTGAATGTGTTTGTCCCGGCCTGTTCCCGGCGCCTCTGCTTTTGTTATGATCCAGTTCGAGATCCCCATGGTCCATAGTTATTTTATCCCGTTTTCAATCTCGGCTGGGTCAGCCTTATATATTCTCCAGTCCCATTTATTTTGTACCCTGCTTCTCCATTCCCCTTAGAAAGAGAGCTCCTTGATTTTGTCGTTCAAGGCAGAATACAGCGGCCTCTTTAGTTATGTGGGTGTGTTTGGGTCTTACTAACCCATGTATATATATCATTTTTGAAATTGTTTTTGTTTTGGGGATTTTTTGTTTCTTCATACCCCCTCCCCATCATGTCATTTCATGAATAAAGTTTTAAATTTATTTTTGTAAGATATTGTAAATATTGTAAAAACACAAATTTTTATGTACATTTGGGGCGTTTTGTAGGTCCCTGGTATGCTGTTGCGGTATTTTGGTGTATGATAAGAATGAGTGTTGATGGACAAATTTTTATGGTGAATGAGAAAATTGTAATGGATGTATGGGTCGTGAATCGGATTAGCTAGGTACAGGATAGAGTAATTGAAGACCACCCCAAGTTTTGTTCCCCCTCCCAATTTTCGGCCTTGTGCCATAATTTGTAAATTTTTGCAAATAAATATACCCCCCAGACTTTTGTTTGTGTGGTTTATGGCAAAAAAACCAGAGCGAAGCTTTTGTTCCACCGTGATATTAGCTATCATTTTGGTTTTTGGGTTTGTTGCATTCCAGCCCGAGCTTATTGCTCGGGCCAGCGCAAAGTAGCGTCTAACAACGCGAAACACCGGATTGCAACTACCCGGTGTTCGGCCACTTTGTGGCGATGGCCTGTAATAGGCCGGAAAAAGTCGGTCCTCCCACCACGGCCTCGGTGGGAGGGAAGGAAGGTGACTGGAGTTTACCACCTAGGATCAACCCCGCTTCGGAAGTACCAGCAGCATCTCCCATACCTTCTACCTCTGGGTGGAATGGAGGTAGAATCACTACTAAGGGAGAAGAATACTATGCACAGATGAACCTCAAGTATGCGGAATTTATCAAGGGATCGGAACTGGTTTCGGTCCCTGAACAGTTAGCCCTAATAGAAGCCCGAATCATTACCCTGATAACAAAAGACCTTAAAACACACAAGTTAATTGGGGTCCCCAGGGACGCTTTTGAAGAAAGCATTAAAGCATTGAACATCAAAGCCAGGGCCGTAGCGAGGAGAGGCGGTGCCATGTGGGACGTCCTGCTTGGATCTGCAGGGGAGGCGAAGGCCCTAATGGGAGTGGTCATGGAAACTAAGACACTCCAAATCCATACGGAGTATATGGGTACTAAGAAACTCAAAATCACCCTGCATGGCGTCCCAATGGACATCGCCGAGGACCATATTGGTGCCTTTTTTGCGGGATATGGCAAGGTGTCCGAAGTCTCCTCGCTACGGTCAAAGGCAGGCTTTTTAACGGGTGACATGACCCTCCAAGTGACCTTGACGAAGGAGAGGATAGAAAAGATCCCCAACATCCTCACTTGCAGGGGTCGCAAGATATTCGTGATTGTGGAGGGAAGAAAGCCGTCCTGTTGGGTCTGTGGGGCGGCGGAACATGTCGCCAAGGCTTGCCCGACTAAGAACCCGCCCCCAAAGGCCCAAACAGCCAAGCAGCCGCAGCAAGAAGAAAAGGCAGGGGGAAAGGAGACGACTAAGCCAGCAACACCAACTCCAGCTCAGACTGTCAATAAGGAGGGCGAGTGGCAGGTGGTCGGTAGAAGGAAGGCAAAGACTCCGTCTCCGGCGATGACGCCGCCCCCCGGCAAGACGCCTCCAAAACAGACTCCGGCAAAAGCAGCGTCCCCGGCTAAACAGAAGGCGTGCCCGGCAAAAGCGCCGTCTCTGGGCGGGGAGCCGGAAAAACAAAAGGAGCCCCCGGTAGAGGTCTCCCCTCCCGCCAAAACGCCGGCCAAACATGAACAGAAGAAGAGTCTCTCCCCCAAGAAGGTGGAAGAAATGGACGTGGAAAGGTCGGCGTCCTTAAAACGCGGGAGAGACGACGAAGAGGAACATCATGAAAAACCCAAGAGTCGACGGAGGAGTAGGAGCGTGGAACGAAGAAAACTCAGGGACAAATGTTCATCACTTCCGGTTTCCCCAGTTAGGTGCTCCTACGCGCAGAAAGCCAGGAGCCTGCCCTCTTCTCCACAGAAGGTGTCCCAGTCCCCGACCTTCGAGCTGACCCCCTTGAAAAGATCCACTACTCCCTCTCCCTCCCCTTCTCCTGTTCCTGCCCCTACTCGACATAAAAAGAAAATTGCCCTCCCGCATGGGGATGCCCTCATGAAAATCAACGAGAGCATTGTGTCAGAGTGGTCATCGCAAAGGAGAAACTTACTGAAACCGCTTCTAAAGCTCACTTCTGTCAAGGGACTATCCACGGACAACCCTAGAAACTTTTCCCAGGCCCCAGGTGTCATTACCCTGATACGTAACACAGGAGGCAACCTGAGGGTCTGGGACCACATAGCCGAGGTAAAAAAACATTACCCAAATATTAGAATGGTGAAGGAAGGCACCCCCGAATTAAAAAAAATGGCTAGAAATTGTGCTGGGAGGTTCCCGATTTTGATCCACCCATGCTTATATAGGGTAATAAAACTCACTTACCCTACGGACGTCGGCGGTATTGTCCTGGACGGACGGATTACGTCCGATGTTGGTACAGGGTCCCTAGGACAGTCCGTCGGGGTCCCATCCACCAGAGATTTTTTCCCCGTATGTGATTAGAGCCGTTGTTGCATGTTTTTCTTGTTCTCTTTTTCAGATCTAAGAAATGTCTATTAAGATAGCCAGTTTGAATGCGTATGGCCTGAGGGATCGGGGTAAGGCGGCTCGCCTGCTTCGTGACCTCTTGTCGTACGGCGTGGATGTGGCCGCGATCCAAGAGACTCACTTTGTTTGCGAAGTCGACTCGTGTGTGCTGTCTAGCGACTTTGTCATTTATTCAGCATATGGGAGCCGGCGGGCCAGAGGTGTTTCTTTGCTGGTTAAGCGTACCCTGGACGCGAGGGTTGACCTTGTCCATGTCGGTGCCGAGGGCCGGCTGATCGTGGCCGATATTGCAGTGAAAAGCAAGTCGTTCCGGCTGATTGCGGTTTATGCGCCCAATGTTCAAGGTGAGCGTGTCTCTTTCTTTCGGCTGTTGGAGCCCTTCATGGTGCATTCAACACGGCTAATCTTAGTTGGGGACTGGAATGCCATCCTAACCCCCAAATGGGATAGAGTGAGGGGCGCTAGCGGGTGGAGTGGTGATCGTAGCCTGGTCAATCTGGTCGGCGATTTTGGCCTCGTCGATAGATACCGGGTCGATCATCCGGAAGGGAGCATGTGGACGTGGACGCGTAGTTGGCCTTCTACCCGGGTATCAGCGTACCTGGATAGGATGTTAGTGAGAGAAGCCGACATAGACTTCTTAGAATGTCCAACGTTCCACTGGTTAGGCTACACGGACCACAAACTCGTTTGTGCCCGTGTGGTGTTAGATTTTAGGCCTAGGTTGGCTGGTTATTGGAAGTTCAATCAGTCCTTACTGGACAGTAGGGACTTTCGTGACCAGCTGACAAAACTAGTTCAGCGGGCGTTAATTGGGCGAGTCATTGGGAGTAAGTGGTGGGTTAGTCTTAAGGACTCCATTAGGTCTTTCGCCACCAAATATAGCCAACGGCTCAACCTAGACAAGGCTGCGGAGGCAAAGACACTTAGAGCTAATTTCGCCCGGGCGGAGGCTGGTGGGGATCCCCTAGAGATAGCCTTAGCCAGGGAGGCCCTGGAGCGTTCGACTAGCGGGCGCTACATGGGCCAGGTAATTAGGGCTAAGTTAAGCAAGATGTCTTCCGAAGCTGTGAAAATGGGCGCGGAACTGCGCAAGGAAGAAATTCGCCAAGCCGGCGACCGGTACATTCGAGAGGTACGCGACCCGGAGGGACATCTCCTTAGGTCCACCGACGACATGTGCGAGGCGTTCCGGCAGCATTTCGAACACCGATTTACCAAGGAGCCTGGTCTCCGTGACGAGGAGTTTCGCAGCTATTTGGCTGACTTTCCCCGGCTTTTGCCGGCTGAAGCGGCTAGCTGCGAAGGGGAGATTACGGAGGACGAAATCTACGTGGCTTTGAAGAAGGTCGGCAGTGGCAAGTCGCCAGGTTTGGATGGTTTGCCCTATGAATTGTACTTGAGGATGTCGCACCTTTTTGTCCCGCTCTTGGCTGTCGTGTTCAACCACTGGTTTCGGCAGGGGGCCATCCCCGGTCGGATCACCAGGGGCGTGATCACGCTGTTGAGAAAAGGCAAGAAGGTTGGGAGGGAATTAGATGATTACAGGCCCATAACTCTGCTAAACACAGAGTTAAAGATTTTGGCCAAGATCCTGACGAATCGCTTGCAGCTAGTTGCCGAGTCTCTGTTGGAACCGGATCAGACTTGTTCTGTGAAGGGGAGAACAATTCAGAGCAACCTGCACTTGATTCGCACGATCATAGAGGGTGTAGAAGACGACGATGAGGCCGCGCTGATCAATTTAGATCAGTCCAAGGCATTTGATAGGATTGACCATGGCTACCTGGCTGCTGTCCTGCAGGCCGCCGGATTCAAACCCGACTTCAGCCGCTGGATTAGCCTTCTGTATCGCTCCCCACGGGCTGTGGTACAGGTGAACGGGAAGCTGTCGGGCGCTTTCGCGCTGTCTAGGTCGGTCCGACAGGGTTGTCCACTGTCTTCTCTCCTTTATGTCTTGCCGTTGGAGGCCCTCCTTCGCCGGCTAAGGGACGAGACGGGCAGTCCGGTCCTGCGTGGAATTGAAGTCCCTGGTGGAGCTCGAGCCAGGGTTTCCGCGTACGCCGATGACGTAACGACCTTTGTGTCCTCCCGCAGGGACATAGAGGCGGTACACCAGGCGCTTGTACGGTACGAGAAGGTGACAGGGGCCAGAATTAACTGCGACAAGTCATCCGGCTTGCGGTTAGGTGCCTGGAAGGGTGTTTCCCTCCCGGGGCCCTTCAGCTGGACGGACGGGCCGGTCAAGCTCCTCGGAGTTTGGTTCGGTCCGGACTTACAGCTGGAGAAAAACTGGTCAGAAGTACTGGCAAAGGTCGGCGCGTCGGTCAAGACTTGGCGTCGACGGGGTCTCTCCGTGAAGGGCTTGGCGGAGGTGTGTAACACCTACCTCTTTCCCATGATCCTTTACCGGCTTTCAGTACTTCCCCTTTGTGACGATCATGAGAAGGCGCTCGAGCGTTTGCTATTCTCCTGTCTGTGGAGAGGACGCAAACACATGGTCGACAAAGGAGTCTGTTGCCTCCGTCCGTGTCAAGGGGGTCTGGGGATGCCACACTTGAGGAGCCACGTGCTCGCTTCAAGGTTGGCATTCCTCAGGCGCGCGTTGGAGGAAGATCGGTTGCTTGCGGGGGTAGTGAGGGACATGTTCCCTTGCCTTACCATCACGCCCCCGACCCTATGGCTGACCGTCAGGCCTTGGGTGCGACCGAAATTCCTGCTCGAATGTCTGGCGGCTTTACAAGCCATTCCACGGTCCAGTGACCTTTCACAGCCTAGGAAAATCTTCTATCGGGGATTAGTGGAGGGTGCCGTGAAGGATAAGCTGTGGAGTAAGCTCGGCATGTCGAGAGTGGAGTACCGCTCTCATTGGTCTTGGGCGCCAGGCGCGGATTGGCTCAGCAACTCTGAGTTTTCTCTGACCTGGCGATTGGCTCGGAATGGTTTGTCGCTCAATGACAAGCGTTTCGCAATGGGCCTGGCGGATTTGCCAGATTGTGAACGTTGCAACCTTGGAATTAAGGAGACGTCTGCGCACGCCTTCTTCCATTGTTCGCGCGTTCGCCCGTTGTGGGCGCGTGTCGGCGAGTTGACTGCTCGTATCGCGCCGCGGGAACTCGTGCTCATTGATCGCGCATACGCTGTGGACAATGTGTTGCCCCCGTACTCTGGAGTGAAGCGGATGGTGTTTCTGACGCTGCTGGCCTCGGCTAGAATGGTGATATGGACGACGCGACTGGAGGAAGTCTTGCGGGGCGGTCGTCTTTCGGATCAGGATCTAATCCGATATTTTGAGCACCAGCTCAAAATGAAGATTAGAACTGAACGGAAACGGCTGCACCCGACAGACTTTGGCGAAAGGTGGATACATGCAGCGAGCCTGGTTCGTGTGACCGGGGCTAGCCTTGATTTTCTTTTTTAGATCTGCTAATCACATCGGGGGGGATTCCTTTGGAACCCTTCCCATGGTTAAGGTAGAAATTCTTTTGTGTACCTAGTTAATGTGAGTGTATGGGTTGTCCTAGCCTGTTCCCGGCTCCAATACTTTTGTTATGATCCAGTTCGAGATCCCCTTTGTCCTTCGTTATTTTGTCCCGTTTCATTCTCGGCTGGGTCAGCCTTATATATTCTCCAGTCCAATTTAATTTGTTCCCTGCTGCTCCATTCCCCTTAGAAAGAGTGCTTCTTGATTTTGTCTTTTAAGACAGAATACAGCGGTCTCTTTAATTATGTGGGTGTGTTTGGGTCTTACTAACACCATGTATATGATGTTCATTTGAAATTGTTTTTAGTTTGGGGATTTTTTGTTTCTTCATACCCCTTCCCATCATAGCATTTCATGTACAAATTTTTAAAGTTATTTTTGTATTATATTTGTAAATAGTCACAAATTTTTATGTACATTTGGGGAGTTTTGTAGGTCCCTGGTATGTTTTGTGGTATTTTGGTGCTAGACAAGTTTGAGTGTTGATGGACAAATTCTTATGGTGAATGAGAATCATTGTAACGTATGTATGGGTCGTGAATCTGATTAGCTAGGTATAGGATAGAGTTACTGAAGACCACCCCAAGTTTTGTTCCCCCTCCCATTTTTCGGCCTTGTGCCACAATCTATGTATTTAGATAAATATAACTAGCCGTACCCCCCCCCCCCCAGACTTTTGTTTGTGTGGTTTATGGCAAAAAAACCAGAGCGAAGCTTCTGTTCCTCCGTGATATTAGCTATCATTTTGTTTTTTGGGTTTGTTGCATTCCAGCCCGAGTTTATTGCTCGGGCCAGCGCAAAGTAGCGTCTAACAACGCGAAACACCGGATTGCAACTACCCGGTGTTCGGCCACTTTGTGGCGATGGCCTGTAATAGGCCGGAAGAAGTCGGTCCTCCCACCACGGCCTCGGTGGGAGGAAAGGAGGGTGACTGGAGTTTACCACCTAGGATCAACCCCTCTTCGGAAGGACCAGCAGCATCTCCCATACCTTCTACCTCTGGGTGGAATGGAGGTAGAATCACTACTAAGGGAGAAGAATACTATGCACAGATGAACCTCAAGTATGCGGAATTTATCAAGGGATCGGAACTGGTTTCGGTCCCTGAACAGTTAGCCCTAATAGAAGCCCGAATCATTACCCTGATAACAAAAGACCTTAAAACACACAAGTTAATTGGGGTCCCCAGGGACGCTTTTGAAGAAAGCATTAAAGCATTGAACATCAAAGCCAGGGCCGTAGCGAGGAGAGGAGGTGCCATGTGGGACGTCCTGCTTGGATCTGCAGGGGAGGCGAAGGCCCTAATGGGAGTGGTCATGGAAACTAAGACACTCCAAATCCATACGGAGTATATGGGTACTAAGAAACTCAAAATCACCCTGCATGGCGTCCCAATGGACATCGCCGAGGACCATATTGGTGCCTTTTTTGCGGGATATGGCAAGGTGTCCGAAGTCTCCTCGCTACGGTCAAAGGCAGGCTTTTTAACGGGTGACATGACCCTCCAAGTGACCTTGACGAAGGAGAGGATAGAAAAGATCCCCAACATCCTCACTTGCAGGGGTCGCAAGATATTCGTGATTGTGGAGGGAAGAAAGCCGTCCTGTTGGGTCTGTGGGGCGGCGGAACATGTCGCCAAGGCTTGCCCGACTAAGAACCCGCCCCCAAAGGCCCAAACAGCCAAGCAGCCGCAGCCAGAAGAAAAGGCAGGGGGAAAGGAGACGACTAAGCCTGCAACACCAACTCCAGCTCAGACTGTCAATAAGGAGGGCGAGTGGCAGGTGGTCGGTAGAAGGAAGGCAAAGACTCCTTCTCCGGCGATGACGTCGCCCCCCGGCAAGACGCCTCCAAAACAGACTCCGGCAAAAGCAGCGTCCCCGGCTAAACAGAAGGCGTGCCCGGCAAAAGCGCCGTCTCTGGGCGGGGAGCCGGAAAAACAAAAGGAGCCCCCGGTAGAGGTCTCCCCTCCCGCCAAAACGCCGGCCAAACATGAACAAAAGAAGAGTCTCTCCCCCAAGAAGGTGGAAGAAATGGACGTGGAAAGGTCGGCGTCCTTAAAACGCGGGAGAGACGACGAAGAGGAACATCATGAAAAACCCAAGAGTCGACGGAGGAGTAGGAGCGTGGAACGCAGAAAACACAGGGACAAATGTTCATCACTTCCGGTTTCCCCAGTTAGGTGCTCCTACGCGCAGAAAGCCAGGAGCCTGCCCTCTTCTCCACAGAAGGTGTCCCAGTCCCCGACCTTCGAGCTGACCCCCTTGAAAAGATCCACTACTCCCTCTCCCTCCCCTTCTCCTGTTCCTGCCCCTACTCGACATAAAAAGAAAATTGCCCTCCCGCATGGGGATGCCCTCATGAAAATCAACGAGAGCATTGTGTCAGAGTGGTCATCGCAAAGGAGAAACTTACTTAAACCGCTTCTAAAGCTCACTTCTGTCAAGGGACTATCCACGGACAACCCTAGAAACTTTTCCCAGGCCCCAGGTGTCATTACCCTGATACGTAACACAGGAGGCAACCTGAGGGTCTGGGACCACATAGCCGAGGTAAAAAAACATTACCCAAATATTAGAATGGTGCAGGAAGGCACCCCCGAATTAAAAAAAATGGCTAGAAATTGTGCTGGGAGGTTCCCGATTTTGATCCACCCATGCTTGTATAGGGTAATAAAACTCACTTACCCCACGGACGTCGGCGGTATTGTCCTGGACGGACGGATTACGTCCGATGTTGGTACAGGGTCCCTAGGACAGTCCGTCGGGGTCCCAGCCACCAGAGATTTTTTCCCCGTATGTGATTAGTGCCTTTGTTGCATGTTCTGTTTGTTTTTCTCATTTCAGATCTAAGAAATGTCTATTAAGATAGCCAGTTTGAATGCGTATGGCCTGAGGGATCGGGGCAAGGCGGCTCGCCTGCTTCGTGACCTCTTGTCGTACGGCGTGGATGTGGCCGCGATCCAAGAGACTCACTTTGTTTGCGAAGTCGACTCGTGTGTGCTGTCTAGCGACTTTGTCGTTTATTCAGCATATGGGAGCCGGCGGGCCAGAGGTGTTTCTTTGCTGGTTAAGCGTACCCTGGACGCGAGGGTTGACCTTGTCCATGTCGGTGCCGAGGGCCGGCTGATCGTGGCCGATATTGCAGTGAAAAGCAAGTCGTTCCGGCTGATTGCGGTTTATGCGCCCAATGTTCAAGGTGAGCGTGTCTCTTTCTTTCGGCTGTTGGAGCCCTTCATGGTGCATTCAACACGGCTAATCTTAGTTGGAGACTGGAATGCCATCCTAACCCCCAAATGGGATAGAGGGAGGGGCGCTAGCGGGTGGAGTGGTGATCGTAGCCTGGTCAATCTGGTCGGCGATTTTGGTCTCGTCGATAGATACCGGGTCGATCATCCGGAAGGGAGCATGTGGACGTGGACGCGTAGTTGGCCTTCTACCCGGGTATCAGCGTACCTGGATAGGATGTTAGTGAGAGAAGCCGACATAGACTTCTTAGAATGTCCAACGTTCCACTGGTTAGGCTACACGGACCACAAACTCGTTTGTGCCCGTGTGGTGTTAGATTTTAGGCCTAGGTTGGCTGGTTATTGGAAGTTCAATCAGTCCTTACTGGACAGGCGTGACTTTCGTGACCAGCTGACAAAACTAGTTCAGCGGGCGTTAATTGGGCGAGTCATTGGGAGTAAGTGGTGGGTTAGTCTTAAGGACTCCATTAGGACTTTCGCCACCAAATATAGCCAACGGCTCAACCTAGACAAGGCTGCGGAGGCAAAGACACTTAGAGCTAATTTCGCCCGGGCGGAGGCTGGTGGGGATCCCCTAGAGATAGCCTTAGCCAGGAGGCCCTGGAGCGTTCGACTAGCGGGCGCTACATGGGCCAGGTAATTAGGGCTAAGTTAAGCAAGATGTCTTCCGAAGCTGTGAAAATGGGCGCGGAACTGCGCAAGGAAGAAATTCGCCAAGCCGGCGACCGGTACATTCGAGAGGTACGCGACCCGGAGGGACATCTCCTTAGGTCCACCGACGACATGTGCGAGGCGTTCCGGCAGCATTTCGAACACCGATTTACCAAGGAGCCTGGTCTCCGTGACGAGGAGTTTCGCAGCTATTTGGCTGACTTACCCCGGCTTTTGCCGGCTGAAGCGGCTAGCTGCGAAGGGGAGATTACGGAGGACGAAATCTACGTGGCTTTGAAGAAGGTCGGCAGTGGCAAGTCGCCGGGTTTGGATGGTTTGCCCTATGAATTGTACTTGAGGATGTCGCACCTTTTTGTCCCGCTCTTGGCTGTCGTGTTCAACCACTGGTTTCGGCAGGGGTCCATCCCCGGTCGGATCACCAGGGGCGTGATCACGCTGTTGAGAAAAGGCAAGAAGGTTGGGAGGGAATTAGATGATTACAGGCCCATAACTCTGCTAAACACAGAGTTAAAGATTTTGGCCAAGATCCTGACGAATCGCTTGCAGCTAGTTGCCGAGTCTCTGTTGGAACCGGATCAGACTTGTTCTGTGAAGGGGAGAACAATTCAGAGCAACCTGCACTTGATTCGCACGATCATAGAGGGTGTAGAAGACGACGATGAGGCCGCGCTGATCAATTTAGATCAGTCCAAGGCATTTGATAGGATTGACCATGGCTACCTGGCTGCTGTCCTGCAGGCCGCCGGATTCAAACCCGACTTCAGCCGCTGGATTAGCCTTCTGTATCGCTCCCCCAAGGCTGTGGTACAGGTGAACGGGAAGCTGTCGGGCGCTTTCGCGCTGTCTAGGTCGGTCCGACAGGGTTGTCCACTGTCTTCTCTCCTTTATGTCTTGGCGTTGGAGCCCCTCCTTCGCCGGCTAAGGGACGAGACGGGCAGTCCGGTCCTGCGTGGAATTGAAGTCCCTGGTGGAGCTCGAGCCAGGGTTTCCGCGTACGCCGATGACGTAACGACCTTTGTGTCCTCCCGCAGGGACATAGAGGCGGTACACCAGGCGCTTGTACGGTACGAGAAGGTGACAGGGGCCAGAATTAACTGCGACAAGTCATCCGGCTTGCGGTTAGGTGCCTGGAAGGGTGTTTCCCTCCCGGGGCCCTTCAGCTGGACGGACGGGCCGGTCAAGCTCCTCGGAGTTTGGTTCGGTCCGGACTTACAGCTGGAGAAAAACTGGTCAGAAGTACTGGCAAAGGTCGGCGCGTCGGTCAAGACTTGGCGTCGACGGGGTCTCTCCGTGAAGGGCTTGGCGGAGGTGTGTAACACCTACCTCTTTCCCATGATCCTTTACCGGCTTTCAGTACTTCCCCTTTGTGACGATCATGAGAAGGCGCTCGAGCGTTTGCTATTCTCCTGTCTGTGGAGAGGACGCAAACACATGGTCGACAAAGGAGTCTGTTGCCTCCGTCCGTGTCAAGGGGGTCTGGGGATGCCACACTTGAGGAGCCACGTGCTCGCTTCAAGGTTGGCATTCCTCAGGCGCGCGTTGGAGGAAGATCGGTTGCTTGCGGGGGTAGTGAGGGACATGTTCCCTTGCCTTACCATCACGCCCCCGACCCTATGGCTGACCGTCAGGCCTTGGGTGCGACCGAAATTCCTGCTCGAATGTCTGGCGGCTTTACAAGCCATTCCACGGTCCAGTGACCTTTCACAGCCTAGGAAAATCTTCTATCGGGGATTAGTGGAGGGTGCCGTGAAGGATAAGCTGTGGAGTAAGCTCGGCATGTCGAGAGTGGAGTACCGCTCACATTGGTCTTGGGCGCCAGGCGCGGATTGGCTCAGCAACTCTGAGTTTTCTCTGACCTGGCGATTGGCTCGGAATGGTTTGTCGCTCAATGACAAGCGTTTCGCAATGGGCCTGGCGGATTTGCCAGATTGTGAACGTTGCAACCTTGGAATTAAGGAGACGTCTGCGCACGCCTTCTTCCATTGTTCGCGCGTTCGCCCGTTGTGGGCGCGTGTCGGCGAGTTGACTGCTCGTATCGCGCCGCGGGAGCTCGTGCTCATTGATCGCGCATACGCTGTGGACAATGTGTTGCCCCCGTACTCTGGAGTGAAGCGGATGGTGTTTCTGACGCTGCTGGCCTCGGCTAGAATGGTGATATGGACGACGCGACTGGAGGAAGTCTTGCGGGGCGGTCGTCTTTCGGATCAGGATCTAATCCGATATTTTGAGCACCAGCTCAAAATGAAGATTAGAACTGAACGGAAACGGCTGCACCCGACAGACTTTTGCGAAAGGTGGATACATGCAGCGAGCCTGGTTCGTGTGACCGGGGCTAGCGTTGATTTTCTTTTTTAGATCTGCTAATCACATCGGGGGGGATTCCTTTGGAACCCTTCCCGTGGTTAAGGTAGAAATTCTTTTGTGTACCTAGTTAATGTGAGTGAATGTGTTTGTCCTAGCCTGTTCCCGGCTCCATTGCTTTTGTTATGATCCAGTTCGAGATCCCCTTTGTCCTTCGTTATTTTGTCCCGTTTCATTCTCGGCTGGGTCAGCCTTATATATTCTCCAGTCCAATTTATTTTGTACCTTGCTTCTCCCATCCCCTTAGAAAGAGAGCTACTTGATTTTGTCTCTTCAGGCAGAATACAGTGGCCTCTTTAATTACGAGGGTGCGTTTGGGTCTTACTAACATTATGTATAAATATTCATTTGAAATTTTTTTGTTTTGGGGATTTTTGTTTCTTCATACCCACTTCCCATCATATCATTTCATGTATAAATTTTTAAATCTATTTTTGTATTATATTTGTAAACAATCACAAATTTTTATGTACATGTGGGGCGTTTTTAGATCCCTGGTATGTTTTTTGTGGCATTTTGGTGCTAGATAAGTACGAGTGTTGATGGACAAATTTTTATGGTGAATGAGAACTATTGTAACGTATGCATGGGTCGTGAATCAGATTAGCTAGGTATAAGATAGAGTAATGAAGACCAACCCGAGTTTTGTTCCCCCTCCCTGCTTTTGGCCGTGAGCCATAATCTTTTGTAAAATAAAGATAAATAAAACTAGCCATTCCCCCCAGACTTTTGTTTGTGTGGTTTATGGCAAAAAAACCAAAGCGAAGCTTTTGTTCCACCGTGATATTAGCTATCATTTTGTTTTTTGGGTTTGTTGCATTCCAGCCCGAGTTTATTGCTCGGGCCAGCGCAAAGTAGCGTCTAACAACGCGAAACACCGGATTGCAACTACCCGGTGTTCGGCCACTTTGTGGCGATGGCCTGTAATAGGCCGGAAGAAGTCGGTCCTCCCACCACGGCCTCGGTGGGAGGAAAGGAGGGGGATTGGGCATTACCGCCCCGGATTAATCCCCCTTCTACATCAGCTCCAGGATCCCCCATACCTTCCACTTCGGGGTGGACAGGGGACAAGACGACCAGCATAATGGCAAGCAAGGATGAGAAATACTATGAAGAAATGCGAGCTAAATATGCGGAATATATCAAGGGCACAGAGCTGGTCTCTGTGCCGGACAAACTAGCGGAAATCGAGACGAGAATCATCACCTTGTTTACTAAGGATAGCAAATCGCACAAGTTGGTGGGAGTGTCGAGGGACGTTTTCGAGGAAGCTATAAGGGCTTTAAACATTAGAGCCAGGGCCGTGGCGAGGAGGGGCAATTCCATGTGGGACGTCCTGCTGGGCACGGCCGACGAGGCGAAGCGCTTGGTCAATGCGGTACTGGAAACTAAAACGCTTCAGTTCAGTACCGAGTACATGGGTGCCCGAAAGGTGAAGGTCACACTGCATGGCGTCCCCATGGAAATTGATGAAGACCACGTTGGCGCCTTTTTCGCTGGCTTCGGAAAGGTGGCCTCAGTCTCCTCGCTGCGGTCAAAAGCTGGCATTTTAACTGGCGATATGACCCTGCAGGTGACGGCGTCCAAGGAAAATATCGGGAAAATCCCCAACATCCTCACCTGCAGTGGACGGAAGATTTTTATTAACGTTGAAGGGAGGAAGCCATGCTGTTGGGTCTGCGGGGCCGCCGAGCACGTCGCTAAGGCGTGTCCGACCAAGAACCCGGCCCCAATGGCCCAACCAGCTCAACCAGCGAAGCAGCAGCCTGTGGAGAAGGAGGGCGCAAAGCCGGAAACACCCACACAGGCGCCGGTAGTGAGCAAGGAGGGCGAGTGGCAGGTGGTGAGCCGGAAAAAGGCGAAAACGCCGTCTCCGGCAAAGGTGCTGCCACCTGGCATGTCGGCCGTAACAGCAAAGGAGGCGCCCAAAAAGAAGTCTCCTCCCAAACAGAGGAAGGCGAGAAGTCCTTCCCCCACAGAAGAACATCAAATGGAGGTGGAGAGAGCGGCCTCCCTGAAGAGAGGGAGGGACGAAGAGGAAGAATGCGACAACCCAAAAAGTCGGCGCAAAAGCAGAAGTGTTGAGAGGAGGAAGGCAGTAGACAAATGTTCCTCACTGCCGGTCTCCCCCGTAAGGAGTTCCTATGCCCAAAAGGCTAGAAGTCTCCCCTCGTCCCCGCGTAAAGCTTCCCAGTCCCCAGTTTTTAAACTGACCCCCTTGGCGAAAGCTAGTGCCACAACTCCTTCTCCCTCCCCTTCTCCTACTCCCACTCCCACTCGGGCTAAGAAAAAACATGCCCTCCCTCGTGGGGATGCCCTGATGGAAGTGAAAGAGAACATTGCAGAGGAGTGGTCCTCTCAGCGAAGAAGGCTACTCAAGCCTCTGTTAAATCTAACAATGGTAAAGAATCTTTCCACTGAGGACCCGAGAAACTTTGCCCAGGCCCCAGGTGTCATCACCCTGGTAAGAAATACCGGGGGGAACCTGCGGGTCTGGGACCACATTGCCGAGGTGCAGAAGCACTACCCGAAGCTGACCATGGCAAAAGAAAATACGCCCGAATTAAGAAAAATGGCTAGAAATTGTTCGGGGAGGTTCCCCGTATTGCTCCACCCCTGCTTATATAGGGTGGTAAAACTTATCTATCCAACGGACGTCGGCGGGATTGTCCTAGACGGACGGATTACGTCCGATATAGGTACAGGGTCCCTAGGACAGTCCGTCGGGGTCCCATCCACCAGAGATTTTTTCCCCGTATGTGATTAGAGCCGTTGTTGCATGTTTTTCTTGTTCTCTTTTTCAGATCTAAGAAATGTCTATTAAGATAGCCAGTTTGAATGCGTATGGCCTGAGGGATCGGGGTAAGGCGGCTCGCCTGCTTCGTGACCTCTTGTCGTACGGCGTGGATGTGGCCGCGATCCAAGAGACTCACTTTGTTTGCGAAGTCGACTCGTGTGTGCTGGCTAGCGACTTTGTCGTTTATTCAGCATATGGGAGCCGGCGGGCCAGAGGTGTTTCTTTGCTGGTTAAGCGTACCCTGGACGCGAGGGTTGACCTTGTCCATGTCGGTGCCGAGGGCCGGCTGATCGTGGCCGATATTGCAGTGAAAAGCAGGTCGTTCCGGCTGATTGCGGTTTATGCGCCCAATGTTCAAGGTGAGCGTGTCTCTTTCTTTCGGCTGTTGGAGCCCTTCATGGTGCATTCAACACGGCTAATCTTAGTTGGGGACTGGAATGCCATCCTAACCCCCAAATGGGATAGAGGGAGGGGCGCTAGCGGGTGGAGTGGTGATCGTAGCCTGGTCAATCTGGTCGGCGATTTTGGTCTCGTCGATAGATACCGGGTCGATCATCCGGAAGGGAGCATGTGGACGTGGACGCGTAGTTGGCCTTCTACCCGGGTATCAGCGTACCTGGATAGGATGTTAGTGAGAGAAGCCGACATAGACTTCTTAGAATGTCCAACGTTCCACTGGTTAGGCTACACGGACCACAAACTCGTTTGTGCCCGTGTGGTGTTAGATTTTAGGCCTAGGTTGGCTGGTTATTGGAAGTTCAATCAGTCCTTACTGGACAGGCGGGACTTTCGTGACCAGCTGACAAAACTAGTTCAGCGGGCGTTAATTGGGCGAGTCATTGGGAGTAAGTGGTGGGTTAGTCTTAAGGACTCCATTAGGTCTTTCGCCACCAAATATAGCCAACGGCTCAACCTAGACAAGGCTGCGGAGGCAAAGACACTTAGAGCTAATTTCGCCCGGGCGGAGGCTGGTGGGGATCCCCTAGAGATAGCCTTAGCCAGGGAGGCCCTGGAGCGTTCGACTAGCGGGCGCTACATGGGCCAGGTAATTAGGGCTAAGTTAAGCAAGATGTCTTCCGAAGCTGTGAAAATGGGCGCGGAACTGCGCAAGGAAGAAATTCGCCGAGCCGGCGACCGGTACATTCGAGAGGTACGCGACCCGGAGGGACATCTCCTTAGGTCGACCGACGACATGTGCGAGGCGTTCCGGCAGCATTTCGAACACCGATTTACCAAGGAGCCTGGTCTCCGTGACGAGGAGTTTCGCAGCTATTTGGCTGACTTTCCCCGGCTTTTGCCGGCTGAAGCGGCTAGCTGCGAAGGGGAGATTACGGAGGACGAAATCTACGTGGCTTTGAAGAAGGTCGGCAGTGGCAAGTCGCCAGGTTTGGATGGTTTGCCCTATGAACTGTACTTGAGGATGTCGCACCTTTTTGTCCCGCTCTTGGCTGTCGTGTTCAACCACTGGTTTCGGCAGGGGTCCATCCCCGGTCGGATCACCAGGGGCGTGATCACGCTGTTGAGAAAAGGCAAGAAGGTTGGGAGGGAATTAGATGATTACAGGCCCATAACTCTGCTAAACACAGAGTTAAAGATTTTGGCCAAGATCCTGACGAATCGCTTGCAGCTAGTTGCCGAGTCTCTGTTGGAACCGGATCAGACTTGTTCTGTGAAGGGGAGAACAATTCAGAGCAACCTGCACTTGATTCGCACGATCATAGAGGGTGTAGAAGACGACGATGAGGCCGCGCTGATCAATTTAGATCAGTCCAAGGCATTTGATAGGATTGACCATGGCTACCTGGCTGCTGTCCTGCAGGCCGCCGGATTCAAACCCGACTTCAGCCGCTGGATTAGCCTTCTGTATCGCTCCCCCCAGGCTGTGGTACAGGTGAACGGGAAGCTGTCGGGCGCTTTCGCGCTGTCTAGGTCGGTCCGACAGGGTTGTCCACTGTCTTCTCTCCTTTATGTCTTGGCGTTGGAGCCCCTCCTTCGCCGGCTAAGGGACGAGACTGGCAGTCCGGTCCTGCGTGGAATTGAAGTCCCTGGTGGAGCTCGAGCCAGGGTTTCCGCGTACGCCGATGACGTAACGACCTTTGTGTCCTCCCGCAGGGACATATAGGCGGTACAACAGGCGCTTGAACGGTACGAGAAGGTGACAGGGGCCAGAATTAACCGCGACAAGTCATCCGGCTTGCGGTTAGGTGCCTGGAAGGGTGTTTCCCTCCCGGGGCCCTTCAGCTGGACGGACGGGCCGGTCAAAGTCCTCGGAATTTGGTTCGGTCCGGACTTACAGCTGGAGAAAAACTGGTCAGAAATACTGGCAAAGGTCGGCGCGTCGGTCAAGACTTGGCGTCGACGGAGTCTCTCCGTGAAGGGCTTGGCGGAGGTGTGTAACACATACCTCTTTCCCATGATCCTTTACCGGCTGTCAGTACTTCCCCTTTGTGACGATCATGAGAAGGCGCTCGAGCGTTTGCTATTCTCCTGTCTGTGGAGAGGACGCAAACACATGGTCGACAAAGGAGTCTGTTGCCTCCGTCCGTGTCAAGGGTGTCTGGGGATGCCACACTTGAGGAGCCACGTGCTCGCTTCAAGGTTGGCATTCCTCAGGCGCGCGTTGGAGGAAGATCGGTTGCTTGCGGGGGTAGTGAGGGACATGTTCCCTTGCCTTACCATCACGCCCCCGACCCTATGGCTGACCGTCAGGCCTTGGGTGCGACCGAAATTCCTGCTCGAATGTCTGGCGGCTTTACAGGCCATTCCACGGTCCAGTGACCTTTCACAGCCTAGGAAAATCTTCTATCGGGGATTAGTGGAGGGTGCCGTGAAGGATAAGCTGTGGAGTAAGCTCGGCATGTCGAGAGTGGAGTACCGCTCTCATTGGTCTTGGGCGCCAGGCGCGGATTGGCTCAGCAACTCTGAGTTTTCTCTGACCTGGCGATTGGCTCGGAATGGTTTGTCGCTCAATGACAAGCGTTTCGCAATGGGCCTGGCGGATTTGCCAGATTGTGAACGTTGCAACCTTGGAATTAAGGAGACGTCTGCGCACGCCTTCTTCCATTGTTCGCGCGTTCGCCCGTTGTGGGCGCGTGTCGGCGAGTTGACTGCTCGTATCGCGCCGCGGGAGCTCGTGCTCATTGATCGCGCATACGCTGTGGACAATGTGTTGCCCCCGTACTCTGGAGTGAAGCGGATGGTGTTTCTGACGCTGCTGGCCTCGGCTAGAATGGTGATATGGACGACGCGACTGGAGGAAGTCTTGCGGGGCGGCCGTCTTTCGGATCAGGATCTAATCCGATATTTTGAGCACCAGCTCAAAATGAAGATTAGAACTGAACGGAAACGGCTGCACCCGACAGACTTTGGCGAAAGGTGGATACATGCAGCGAGCCTGGTTCGTGTGACCGGGGCTAGCCTTGATTTTCTTTTTTAGATCTGCTAATCACATCGGGGGGGATTCCTTTGGAACCCTTCCCGTGGTTAAGGTAGAAATTCTTTTGTGTACCTAGTTAATGTGAGTGTATGGGTTGTCCTAGCCTGTTCCCGGCTCCAATGCTTTTGTTATGATCCAGTTCGAGATCCCCTTTGTCCTTCGTTATTTTGTCCCGTTTCATTCTCGGCTGGGTCAGCCTTATATATTCTCCAGTCCAATTTATTTTGTACCTTGCTTCTCCCATCCCCTTAGAAAGAGAGCTACTTGATTTTGTCTCTTCAGGCAGAATACAGTGGCCTCTTTAATTACGAGGGTGTGTTTGGGTCTTACTAACATTATGTATAAATATTCATTTGAAATTGTTTTGTTTTGGGGATTTTTGTTTCTTCATACCCCCTTCCCATCATATCATTTCATGTATAAATTTTTAAATCTATTTTTGTATTATATTTGTAAACAATCACAAATTTTTATGTACATGTGGGGCGTTTTTAGATCCCTGGTATGTTTTTGTGGCATTTTGGTGCTAGATAAGTACGAGTGTTGATGGACAAATTTTTATGGTGAATGAGAACTATTGTAACGTATGCATGGGTCGTGAATCAGATTAGCTAGGTATAAGATAGAGTAATGAAGACCAACCCGAGTTTTGTTCCCCCTCCCTTTTTTTGGCCTTGAGCCATAATCTTTTGTAAAATAAAGATAAATAAAACTAGCCATTCCCCCCCCCAGACTTTTGTTTGTGTGGTTTATGGCAAAAAAACCAAAGCGAAGCTTTTGTTCCACCGTGATATTAGCTATCATTTTGGTTTTTGGGTTTGTTGCATTCCAGCCCGAGTTTATTGCTCGGGCCAGCGCAAAGTAGCGTCTAACAACGCGAAACACCGGATTGCAACTACCCGGTGTTCGGCCACTTTGTGGCGATGGCCTGTAATAGGCCGGAAGAAGTCGGTCCTCCCACCACGGCCTCGGTGGGAGGAAAGGAGGGGGATTGGGCATTACCGCCCCGGATTAATCCCCCTTCTACAGCAGCTCCAGGATCCCCCATACCTTCCACTTCGGGGTGGACAGGGGACAAGACGACCAGCATAATGGCAAGCAAGGATGAGAAATACTATGAAGAAATGCGAGCTAAATATGCGGAATATATCAAGGGCACAGAGCTGGTCTCTGTGCCGGACAAACTAGCTGAAATCGAGACGAGAACCATCACCTTGTTTGCTAAGGATAGCAAATCGCACAAGTTGGTGGGAGTGTCGAGGGACGTTTTCGAGGAAGCTATAAGGGCTTTAAACATTAGAGCCAGGGCCGTGGCGAGGAGGGGCAATTCCATGTGGGACGTCCTGCTGGGCACGGCCGACGAGGCGAAGCGCTTGGTCAATGCGGTACTGGAAACAAAAACGCTCCAGTTCAGTACCGAGTACATGGGTGCCCGAAAGGTGAAGGTCACACTGCATGGCGTCCCCATGGAAATTGATGAAGACCACGTTGGCGCCTTTTTCGCTGGTTTCGGAAAGGTGGCCTCAGTCTCCTCGCTGCGGTCAAAAGCTGGCATTTTAACTGGCGATATGACCCTGCAGGTGACGGCGTCCAAGGAAAATATCGGGAAAATACCCAACATCCTCACCTGCAGGGGACGGAGGATTTTTATTATCGTTGAAGGGAGGAAGCCATGCTGTTGGGTCTGAGGGGCCGCGGAGCACGTCGCTAAGGCGTGTCCGACCAAGAACCCGGCCCCAATGGCCCAACCAGCTCAACCAGTGAAGCAGCAGCCTGTGGAGAAGGAGGGCGCAAAGCCGGCAACACCCACACAGGCGCCGGTAGTGAGCAAGGAGGGCGAGTGGCAGGTGGTGAGCCGGAAAAAGGCGAAAACGCCGTCTCCGGCAAAGGTGCTGCCACCTGGCATGTCGGCCGTAACAGCAAAGGAGGCGCCCAAAAAGAAGTCTCCTCCCAAACAGAGGAAGGCGAGAAGTCCTTCCCCCACAGAAGAACATCAAATGGAGGTGGAGAGAGCGGCCTCCCTGAAGAGAGGGAGGGACGAAGAGGAAGAATGCGACAACCCAAAAAGTCGGCGCAAAAGCAGAAGTGTTGAGAGGAGGAAGGCAGTAGACAAATGTTCCTCACTGCCGGTCTCCCCCGTAAGGAGTTCCTATGCCCAAAAGGCTAGAAGTCTCCCCTCGTCCCCGCTTAAAGCTTCCCAGTCCCCAGTTTTTAAACTGACCCCCTTGGCGAAAGCTAGTGCTACAACACCTTCTCCCTCCCCTTCTCCTTCTCCCACTCCCACTCGGGCTAAGAAAAAACATGCCCTCCCTCGTGGGGATGCCCTGATGGAAGTGAAAGAGAACATTGCAGAGGAGTGGTCCTCTCAGCGAAGAAGGCTACTCAAGCCTCTGTTAAAACTAACCATGGTAAAGGGTCTTTCCACTGAGGACCCGAGAAACTTTGCCCAGGCCCCAGGTGTCATCACCCTGGTAAGAAATACCGGGGGGAACCTGCGGGTCTGGGACCACATCGCCGAGGTGCAGAAGCACTACCCGAAGCTGACCATGGCAAAAGAAAATACGCCGGAATTAAGAAAAATGGCTAGAAATTGTTCGGGGAGGTTCCCCGTATTGCTCCACCCCTGCTTATATAGGGTGGTAAAACTTATTTATCCAACGGACGTCGGCGGGATTGTCCTAGACGGACGGATTACGTCCGATATAGGTACAGGGTCCCTAGGACAGTCCGTCGGGGTCCCATCCACCAGAGATTTTTTCCCCGTATGTGATTAGAGCCGTTGTTGCATGTTTTTCTTGTTCTCTTTTTCAGATCTAAGAAATGTCTATTAAGATAGCCAGTTTGAATGCGTATGGCCTGAGGGATCGGGGCAAGGCGGCTCGCCTGCTTCGTGACCTCTTGTCGTACGGCGTGGATGTGGCCGCGATCCAAGAGACTCACTTTGTTTGCGAAGTCGACTCGTGTGTGCTGTCTAGCGACTTTGTCGTTTATTCAGCATATGGGAGCCGGCGGGCCAGAGGTGTTTCTTTGCTGGTTAAGCGTACCCTGGACGCGGGGGTTGACCTTGTCCATGTCGGTGCCGAGGGCCGGCTGATCGTGGCCGATATTGCAGTGAAAAGCAAGTCGTTCCGGCTGATTGCGGTTTATGCGCCCAATGTTCAAGGTGAGCGTGTCTCTTTCTTTCGGCTGTTGGAGCCCTTCATGGTGCATTCAACACGGCTAATCTTAGTTGGGGACTGGAATGCCATCCTAACCCCCAAATGGGATAGAGGGAGGGGCGCTAGCGGGTGGAGTGGTGATCGTAGCCTGGTCAATCTGGTCGGCGATTTTGGTCTCGTCGATAGATACCGGGTCGATCATCCGGAAGGGAGCATGTGGACGTGGACGCGTAGTTGGCCTTCTACCCGGGTATCAGCGTACCTGGATAGGATGTTAGTGAGAGAAGCCGACATAGACTTCTTAGAATGTCCAACGTTCCACTGGTTAGGCTACACGGACCACAAACTCGTTTGTGCCCGTGTGGTGTTAGATTTTAGGCCTAGGTTGGCTGGTTATTGGAAGTTCAATCAGTCCTTACTGGACAGGCGGGACTTTCGTGACCAGCTGACAAAACTAGTTCAGCGGGCGTTAATTGGGCGAGTCATTGGGAGTAAGTGGTGGGTTAACCTTAAGGACTCCATTAGGTCTTTCGCCACCAAATATAGCCAGCGGCTCAACCTAGATAAGGCTGCGGAGGCAAAGACACTTAGAGCTAATTTCGCCCGGGCGGAGGCTGGTGGGGATTCCCTAGAGATAGCCTTAGCCAGGGAGGCCCTGGAGCGTTCGACTAGCGGGCGTTACATGGGCCAGGTAATTAGGGCTAAGTTAAGCAAGATGTCTTCCGAAGCTGTGAAAATGGGCGCGGAACTGCGCAAGGAAGAAATTCGCCGAGCCGGCGACCGGTACATTCGAGAGGTACGCGACCCGGAGGGACATCTCCTTAGGTCGACCGACGACATGTGCGAGGCGTTCCGGCAGCATTTCGAACACCGATTTACCAAGGAGCCTGGTCTCCGTGACGAGGAGTTTCGCAGCTATTTGGCTGACTTTCCCCGGCTTTTGCCGGCTGAAGCGGCTAGCTGCGAAGGGGAGATTACGGAGGACGAAATCTACGTGGCTTTGAAGAAGGTCGGCAGTGGCAAGTCGCCAGGTTTGGATGGTTTGCCCTATGAATTGTACTTGAGGATGTCGCACCTTTTTGTCCCGCTCTTGGCTGTCGTGTTCAACCACTGGTTTCGGCAGGGGTCCATCCCCGGTCGGATCACCAGGGGCGTGATCACGCTGTTGAGAAAAGGCAAGAAGGTTGGGAGGGAATTAGATGATTACAGGCCCATAACTCTGCTAAACACAGAGTTAAAGATTTTGGCCAAGATCCTGACGAATCGCTTGCAGCTAGTTGCCGAGTCTCTGTTGGAACCGGATCAGACTTGTTCTGTGAAGGGGAGAACAATTCAGAGCAACCTGCACTTGATTCGCACGATCATAGAGGGTGTAGAAGACGACGATGAGGCCGCGCTGATCAATTTAGATCAGTCCAAGGCATTTGATAGGTTTGACCATGGCTACCTGGCTGCTGTCCTGCAGGCCGCCGGATTCAAACCCGACTTCAGCCGCTGGATTAGCCTTCTGTATCGCTCCCCCCAGGCTGTGGTACAGGTGAACGGGAAGCTGTCGGGCGCTTTCGCGCTGTCTAGGTCGGTCCGACAGGGTTGTCCACTGTCTTCTCTCCTTTATGTCTTGGCGTTGGAGCCCCTCCTTCGCCGGCTAAGGGACGAGACGGGCAGTCCGGTCCTGCGTGGAATTGAAGTCCCTGGTGGAGCTCGAGCCAGGGTTTCCGCGTACGCCGATGACGTAACGACCTTTGTGTCCTCCCGCAGGGACATAGAGGCGGTACAACAGGCGCTTGAACGGTACGAGAAGGTGACAGGGGCCAGAATTAACCGCGACAAGTCATCCGGCTTGCGGTTAGGTGCCTGGAAGTGTGTTTCCCTCCCGGGGCCCTTCAGCTGGACGGACGGGCCGGTCAAAATCCTCGGAATTTGGTTCGGTCCGGACTTACAGCTGGAGAAAAACTGGTCAGAAATACTGGCAAAGGTCGGCGCGTCGGTCAAGACTTGGCGTCGACGGAGTCTCTCCGTGAAGGGCTTGGCGGAGGTGTGTAACACATACCTCTTTCCCATGATCCTTTACCGGCTGTCAGTACTTCCCCTTTGTGACGATCATGAGAAGGCGCTCGAGCGTTTGCTATTCTCCTGTCTGTGGAGAGGACGCAAACACATGGTCGACAAAGGAGTCTGTTGCCTCCGTCCGTGTCAAGGGGGTCTGGGGATGCCACACTTGAGGAGCCACGTGCTCGCTTCAAGGTTGGCATTCCTCAGGCGCGCGTTGGAGGAAGATCGGTTGCTTGCGGGGGTAGTGAGGGACATGTTCCCTTGCCTTACCATCACGCCCCCGACCCTATGGCTGACCGTCAGGCCTTGGGTGCGACCGAAATTCCTGCTCGAATGTCTGGCGGCTTTACAGGCCATTCCACGGTCCAGTGACCTTTCACAGCCTAGGAAAATCTTCTATCGGGGATTAGTGGAGGGTGCCGTGAAGGATAAGCTGTGGAGTAAGCTCGGCATGTCGAGAGTGGAGTACCGCTCTCATTGGTCTTGGGCGCCAGGCGCGGATTGGCTCAGCAACTCTGAGTTTTCTCTGACCTGGCGATTGGCTCGGAATGGTTTGTCGCTCAATGACAAGCGTTTCGCAATGGGCCTGGCGGATTTGCCAGATTGTGAACGTTGCAACCTTGGAATTAAGGAGACGTCTGCGCACGCCTTCTTCCATTGTTCGCGCGTTCGCCCGTTGTGGGCGCGTGTCGGCGAGTTGACTGCTCGTATCGCGCCGCGGGAGCTCGTGCTCATTGATCGCGCATACGCTGTGGACAATGTGTTGCCCCCGTACTCTGGAGTGAAGCGGATGGTGTTTCTGACGCTGCTGGCCTCGGCTAGAATGGTGATATGGACGACGCGACTGGAGGAAGTCTTGCGGGGCGGTCGTCTTTCGGATCAGGATCTAATCCGATATTTTGAGCACCAGCTCAAAATGAAGATTAGAACTGAACGGAAACGGCTGCACCCGACAGACTTTGGCGAAAGGTGGATACATGCAGCGAGCCTGGTTCGTGTGACCGGGGCTAGCCTTGATTTTCTTTTTTAGATCTGCTAATCACATCGGGGGGGATTCCTTTGGAACCCTTCCCGTGGTTAAGGTAGAAATTCTTTTGTGTACCTAGTTAATGTGAGTGTATGGGTTGTCCTAGCCTGTTCCCGGCTCCAATACTTTTGTTATGATCCAGTTCGAGATCCCCTTTGTCCTTCGTTATTTTGTCCCGTTTCATTCTCGGCTGGGTCAGCCTTATATATTCTCCAGTCCAATTTATTTTTGTTCCCTGCTGCTCCATTCCCCTTAGAAAGAGTGCTTCTTGATTTTGTCTTTTAAACAGAATACAGCGGCCTCTTTAATTATGTGGGTGTGTTTGGGTCTTACTAACACCATGTATATGATGTTCATTTGAAATTGTTTTTAGTTTGGGGATTTTTTGTTTCTTCATACCCCTTCCCATCATAGCATTTCATGTACAAATTTTTAAAGTTATTTTTGTATTATATTTGTAAATAGTCACAAATTTTTACGTACATTTGGGGAGTTTTGTAGGTCCCTGGTATGTTTTGTGGTATTTTGGTGCTAGATAAGTTTGAGTGTTGATGGACAAATTCTTATGGTGAATGAGAATCATTGTAACGTATGAATGGGTCGTGATTCTGATTAGCTAGGTATAGGATAGAGTTACTGAAGACCACCCCAAGTTTTGTTCCCCCTCCCATTTTTCGGCCTTGTGCCACAATCTATGTAAAATAGATAAATAAAACTAGCCATTCCCCCCCAGACTTTTGTTTGTGTGGTTTATGGCAAAAAAACCAAAGCGAAGCTTTTGTTCCACCGTGATATTAGCTATCATTTTGGTTTTTGGGTTTTTTGCATTCCAGCCCGAGTTTATTGCTCGGGCCAGCGCAAAGTAGCGTCTAACAACGCGAAACACCGGATTGCAATTGCCCGGTGTTCGGCCACTTTGTGGCGATGGCCTGTAATGGGCCAGAGGAAGTAGTTCCTCCCACCACGGCCTCGGTGGGAGGAAAGGAGGGGGATTGGGCATTACCGCCCCGGATTAATCCCCCTTCTACAGCAGCTCCAGGATCCCCCATACCTTCCACTTCGGGGTGGACAGGGGACAAGACGACCAGCATAATGGCAAGCAAGGATGAGAAATACTATGAAGAAATGCGAGCTAAATATGCGGAATATATCAAGGGCACAGAGCTGGTCTCTGTGCCGGACAAACTAGCTGAAATCGAGACGAGAACCATCACCTTGTTTGCTAAGGATAGCAAATCGCACAAGTTGGTGGGAGTGTCGAGGGACGTTTTCGAGGAAGCTATAAGGGCTTTAAACATTAGAGCCAGGGCCGTGGCGAGGAGGGGCAATTCCATGTGGGACGTCCTGCTGGGCACGGCCGACGAGGCGAAGCGCTTGGTCAATGCGGTACGGAAACAAAAACGCTCCAGTTCAGTACCGAGTACATGGGTGCCCGAAAGGTGAAGGTCACACTGCATGGCGTCCCCATGGAAATTGATGAAGACCACGTTGGCGCCTTTTTCGCTGGTTTCGGAAAGGTGGCCTCAGTCTCCTCGCTGCGGTCAAAAGCTGGCATTTTAACTGGCGATATGATCCTGCAGGTGACGGCGTCCAAGGAAAATATCGGGAAAATACCCAACATCCTCACCTGCAGGGGACGGAGGATTTTTATTATCGTTGAAGGGAGGAAGCCATGCTGTTGGGTCTGCGGGGCCGCGGAGCACGTCGCTAAGGCGTGTCCGACCAAGAACCCGGCCCCAATGGCCCAACCAGCTCAACCAGTGAAGCAGCAGCCTGTGGAGAAGGAGGGCGCAAAGCCGGTAACACCCACACAGGCGCCGGTAGTGAGCAAGGAGAGCGAGTGGCAGGTGGTGAGCCGGAAAAAGGCGAAAACGCCGTCTCCGGCAAAGGTGCTGCCACCTGGCATGTCGGCCGTAACAGCAAAGGAGGCGCCCAAAAAGAAGTCTCCTCCCAAACAGAGGAAGGCGAGAAGTCCTTCCCCCACAGAAGAACATCAAATGGAGGTGGAGAGAGCGGCCTCCCTGAAGAGAGGGAGGGACGAAGAGGAAGAATGCGACAACCCAAAAAGTCGGCGCAAAAGCAGAAGTGTTGAGAGGAGGAAGGCAGTAGACAAATGTTCCTCACTGCCGGTCTCCCCCGTAAGGAGTTCCTATGCCCAAAAGGCTAGAAGTCTCCCCTCGTCCCCGCTTAAAGCTTCCCAGTCCCCAGTTTTTAAACTGACCCCCTTGGCGAAAGCTTGTGCTACAACACCTTCTCCCTCCCCTTCTCCTTCTCCCACTCCCACTCGGGCTAAGAAAAAACATGCCCTCCCTCGTTGGGATGCCCTGATGGAAGTGAAAGAGAACATTGCAGAGGAGTGGTCCTCTCAGCGAAGAAGGCTACTCAAGCCTCTGTTAAAACTAACCATGGTAAAGGGTCTTTCCACTGAGGACCCGAGAAACTTTGCCCAGGCCCCAGGTGTCATCACCCTGGTAAGAAATACCGGGGGGAACCTGCGGGTCTGGGACCACATCGCCGAGGTGCAGAAGCACTACCCGAAGCTGACCATGGCAAAAGAAAATACGCCCGAATTAAGAAAAATGGCTAGAAATTGTTCGGGGAGGTTCCCCGTATTGCTCCACCCCTGCTTATATAGGGTGGTAAAACTTATCTATCCAACGGACGTCGGCGGGATTGTCCTAGACGGACGGATTACGTCCGATATAGGTACAGGGTCCCTAGGACAGTCCGTCGGGGTCCCATCCACCAGAGATTTTTTCCCCGTATGTGATTAGAGCCGTTGTTGCATGTTTTTCTTGTTCTCTTTTTCAGATCTAAGAAATGTCTATTAAGATAGCCAGTTTGAATGCGTATGGCCTGAGGGATCGGGGCAAGGCGGCTCGCCTGCTTCGTGACCTCTTGTCGTACGGCGTGGATGTGGCCGCGATCCAAGAGACTCACTTTGTTTGCGAAGTCGACTCGTGTGTGCTGGCTAGCGACTTTGTCGTTTATTCAGCATATGGGAGCCGGCGGGCCAGAGGTGTTTCTTTGCTGGTCAAGCGTACCCTGGACGCGAGGGTTGACCTTGTCCATGTCGGTGCCGAGGGCCGGCTGATCGTGGCCGATATTGCAGTGAAAAGCAAGTCGTTCCGGCTGATTGTGGTTTATGCGCACAATGTTCAAGGTGAGCGTGTCTCTTTCTTTCGGCTGTTGGAGCCCTTCATGGTGCATTCAACACGGCTAATCTTAGTTGGGGACTGGAATGCCGTCCTAACCCCCAAATGGGATAGAGGAATGGGCGCTAGCGGGAGGAGTGGTGATCGTAGCCTGGTTGATCTGATCGGCGAATTTGGTCTCGTCGATAGATACCGGGTCGATCATCCGGAAGGGAGCATGTGGACGTGGACGCGTAGTTGGCCTTCTACCCGGGTATCAGCGTACCTGGATAGGATGTTAGTGAGAGAAGCCGACATAGACTTCTTAGAATGTCCAACGTTCCACTGGTTAGGCTACACGGACCACAAACTCGTTTGTGCCCGTGTGGTGTTAGATTTTAGGCCTAGGTTGGCTGGTTATTGGAAGTTCAATCAGTCCTTACTGGACAGGCGGGACTTTCGTGACCAGCTGACAAAACTAGTTCAGCGGGCGTTAATTGGGCGAGTCATTGGGAGTAAGTGGTGGGTTAGTCTTAAGGACTCCATTAGGTCTTTCGCCACCAAATATAGCCAACGGCTCAACCTAGACAAGGCTGCGGAGGCAAAGACACTTAGAGCTAATTTCGCCCGGGCGGAGGCTGGTGGGGATCCCCTAGAGATAGCCTTAGCCAGGGAGGCCCTGGAGCGTTCGACTAGCGGGCGCTACATGGGCCAAGTAATTAGGGCTAAGTTAAGCAAGATGTCTTCCGAAGCTGTGAAAATGGGCGCGGAACTGCGCAAGGAAGAAATTCGCCGAGCCGGCGACCGGTACATTCGAGAGGTGCGCGACCCGGAGGGACATCTCCTTAGGTCCACCGACGACATGTGCGAGGCGTTCCGGCAGCATTTCGAACACCGATTTACCAAGGAGCCTGGTCTCCGTGACGAGGAGTTTCGCAGCTATTTGGCTGACTTTCCCCGGCTTTTGCTGGCTGAAGCGGCTAGCTGCGAAGGGGAGATTACGGAGGACGAAATCTACGTGGCTTTGAAGAAGGTCGGCAGTGGCAAGTCGCCAGGTTTGGATGGTTTGCCCTATGAATTGTACTTGAGGATGTCGCACCTTTTTGTCCCGCTCTTGGCTGTCGTGTTCAACCACTGGTTTCGGCAGGGGTCCATCCCCGGTCGGATCACCAGGGGCGTGATCACGCTGTTGAGAAAAGGCAAGAAGGTTGGGAGGGAACTAGATGATTACAGGCCCATAACTCTGCTAAACACAGAGTTAAAGATTTTGGCCAAGATCCTGACGAATCGCTTGCAGCTAGTTGCCGAGTCTCTGTTGGAACCGGATCAGACTTGTTCTGTGAAGGGACGAACAATTCAGAGCAACCTGCACTTGATTCGCACGATCCTAGAGGGTGTAGAAGACGACGATGAGGCCGCGCTGATCAATTTAGATCAGTCCAAGGCATTTGATAGGATTGACCATGGCTACCTGGCTGCTGTCCTGCAGGCCGCCGGATTCAAACCCGACTTCGGCCGCTGGATTAGCCTTCTGTATCGCTCCCCCAAGGCTGTGGTACAGGTGAACGGGAAGCTGTCGGGCGCTTTCGCGCTGTCTAGGTCGGTCCGACAGGGTTGTCCACTGTCGTCTCTCCTTTACGTCCTGGCGTTGGAGCCCCTCCTTCGCCGGCTAAGGGACGAGACTGGCAGTCCGGTCCTGCGTGGAATTGCTGTCCCTGGTGGAGCTCGAGCCAGGGTTTCCGCGTACGCCGATGACGTAACGACCTTTGTGTCCCCCCGCAGGGACATAGAGGCGGTACAACAGGCGCTTGAACGGTACGAGAAGGTGACAGGGGCCAGAATTAACTGCGACAAGTCATCCGGCTTGCGGTTAGGTGCCTGGAAGGGTGTTTCCCTCCCGGGGCCCTTCAGCTGGACGGACGGGCCGGTCAAAATCCTCGGAATTTGGTTCGGTCCGGACTTACAGCTGGAGAAAAACTGGTCAGAAATACTGGCAAAGGTCGGCGCGTCGGTCAAGACTTGGCGTCGACGGAGTCTCTCCGTGAAGGGCTTGGCGGAGGTGTGTAACACATACCTCTTTCCCATGATCCTTTACCGGCTGTCAGTACTTCCCCTTTGTGACGATCATGAGAAGGCGCTCGAGCGTTTGCTATTCTCCTGTCTGTGGAGAGGACGCAAACACATGGTCGACAAAGGAGTCTGTTGCCTCCGTCCGTGTCAAGGGGGTCTGGGGATGCCACACTTGAGGAGCCATGTGCTCGCTTCGAGGTTGGCATTCCTCAGGCGCGCGTTGGAGGAAGATCGGTTGCTTGCGGGGGTAGTGAGGGACATGTTCCCTTGCCTTACCATCACTCCCCCGACCCTATGGCTGACCGTCAGGCCTTGGGTGCGACCGAAATTCCTGCTCGAATGTCTGGCGGCCTTGCAGGCCATTCCACGGTCCAGTGACCTTTCACAGCCTAGGAAAATCTTCTATCGGGGATTAGTGGAGGGCGCCGTGAAGGATAAGCTGTGGAGTAAGCTCGGCATGTCGAGAGTGGAGTACCGCTCTCATTGGTCTTGGGCGCCAGGTGCGGACTGGCTCAGCAACTCTGAGTTTTCTCTGACCTGGCGATTGGCTCGGAATGGTTTGTCTCTCAATGACAAGCGTTTCGCAATGGGCCTGGCGGATTTGCCAGATTGTGAGCGTTGCAACCTTGGAATTAAGGAGACGTCTGCGCACGCCTTCTTCCATTGTTCGCGCGTTCGCCCGTTGTGGGAGCGTGTCGGCGAGTTGACTGCTCGTATCGCGCCGCGGGAGCTCGTGCTCATTGATCGCGCATACGCTGTGGACAATGTGTTGCCCCCGTACTCTGGAGTGAAGCGGATGGTGTTTCTGACGCTGCTGGCCTCGGCTAGAATGGTGATATGGACGACGCGACTGGAGGAAGTCTTGCGGGGCGGCCGTCTTTCGGATCAGGATCTAATCCGATATTTTGAGCACCAGCTCAAAATGAAGATTAGAACTGAACGGAAACGGCTGCACCCGACAGACTTTGGCAAAAGGTGGATACATGCAGCGAGCCTGGTTCGTGTGACCGGGGCTAGCCTTGATTTTCTTTTTTAGATCTGCTAATCACATCGGGGGGGATTCCTTTGGAACCCTTCCCGTGGTTAAGGTAGAAATTCTTTTGTGTACCTAGTTAATGTGAGTGAATGTGTTTGTCCTAGCCTGTTCCCGGCTCCATTGCTTTTGTTATGATCCAGTTCGAGATTCCCATTGTCCATCGTTATATTGTCCTGTTTTATTCTCGGCTGGTCAGCCTTATATATTCTCCAGTCCAATTTATTTTGTACCCGGCTTCTCCATTCCCCTTAGAAAGAGAGCTACTTGATTTTGTCTTTTAAGGCAGAATACAGTGGCCTCTTTAATTACGAGGGTGTGTTTGGGTCTTACTAACACTATGTATATGTTTTCATTTGATATTGTTTTTGTTTTGGGGATTTTTGTTTCTTCATACCCCCTTCCCATCATGTCATTTCATGTACAAATTTTTAAATCTATTTTTGTATTATATTTGTAAATAGTCACAAATTTTTATGTACATTTGGGGCGTTTTTTAGGTCCCCGGTATGCTTCGCGGTATTTTGGTGCTTGATAAGTATGAGTGTTGATGGACAAATTCTTATGGTGAATGAGAATCATTGTAACGTATGTATGGGTCGTGAATCTGATTAGCTAGGTATAGGATAGAGTTACTGAAGACCATCCCGAGTTTTGTTCCCCCTCCCCTCTTTTGGCCTTGAGCCATAATTCATGTAAAAAGTGAATAAATAAAACTAGCCATTCCCCACCAGTCTTGTGTTGTGTGGTCAATGGTTAAGGATCAAAGTGTAGTATCTGTTCCGCAGTGATAGTTACTAGCTCTTTGTTTCCTGGACAATTGTGTTCCAGCCTAAGTTCATAGCTCAGGCCCGCGCAAAGTAGCGTGTTAAACGCGAAACGCCGGAGGACAAGCGTCCGCTGTTCGGCCTCTTGGGAGGCATGGCCTCGGAAAGGCCTGAGGAAGTCGTTCCTCCCACCATGGCGTCGGTGGGAGGAAAGGAGGGTGACTGGCAACTACCGCCACGGGAGTCACCCTCCGTAGCAGCAGCAGCATCCCCCAAACCATCAACCTCGGGGTGGACAGGGGGAAAGATCGTTATGAAAAATGAAGATTTCTACGACGAAATGAAAGAAAAATATGCGCAGTACATTAAGGGAACTGAGCTAGTCTCGGTTCCGGAACAACTAGCGCAAATTGAAGTGCGTATTATTACGCTTATAACAAAAGATATAAAGACGCACAAGTTGATAGGAGTAACCAGAGAAGCATTTGAGGAGGCGATCTCAGCTCTAAAACTAAATGCTAGGGCCGTGGCGAGGAAGAGCAATGCCATGTGGGACGTCCTGCTGGCTTCAGCGGAGGAAGCCAAAAGACTAATTGGGGTAGTTCTGGAGACAAAAACGCTCCAACTCCACACTGAATATATGGGGACCAAAAAAATCAAGGTTACCCTGCATGGCGTCCCCATGGACATTGCAGAGGACCACATAGGTGCCTTTTTCGCCAATTATGGAAAGGTGGCCTGTGTTTCCTCGCTGCGGTCCAAAGCCGGTATCTTAACAGGCGACATGACCCTGCAGGTGACTATATCGAAGGAAAACATTCCCAAAATTCCTAACATCCTCACCTGCAGGGGTCGCGTAATATTCATTATTGTTGAAGGAAGAAAACCGTGCTGTTGGGTCTGCGGGGCGGCGGAACATGTAGCAAAGGCCTGCCCCACCAAGAATCCTGCCCCAAAGGCCCAACCAGCCAAGCAGCTACCGCAGGAGCAAGGAAAACCAAAGTCGGCACCATCAGCACCGGCTCCAGCAGCCAACAAGGACGGTGAGTGGCAGGTGGTGGGCAGGAAGAAGACCAAAACACCATCTCCGGCGAAGGTGCCGCCACCTGCCAAAACGCCGGCAAAGTTAAAGGAGACCCCGGTGAAGGAGACCCCGGTTAAGAGGTCTCCAGTCCAACCGGAAAGGGGTTCCCAAAAGGAAAAGAGCCCCTCGCCTAGTATGGAGATGGAGGTGGAAAGGGCAGCGTCTCTCAAACGTGGGAGAGACGAGGAAGTGGAGGAAGAACACGACAGCCCAAAGTCTCGGCGGAGAAGCAGGAGCAGAGAGAGAAGAGTGCATAAAGAGAAATGCTCGTCGCTACCGGTGTCCCCCGTAAGAAGGACTTATGCGGACAAGGCAAGAAGCCTTCCCGCTTCCCCGCGTAAAGCTTCCCAGTCCCCAGTTTTTAAACTGACCCCCCTGGCTAAATCTAGTACATTAACTCCACTCCCTCCCCTTCTCCTACTCCCACTCCCTCTCGGGCTAAGAAAAAAATGCCCTCCCTCGTGGGGATGCCCTTATGAAGGTGCAGGACAATATTTCGGAGGAGTGGTCTTCGCAGCGACGAAGGCTGCTTAAGCCTCTTTTAAAATTGACCTCTGTAAAGGGTCTTTCCACGGAAGACCCGAGGAACTTTGCCCAGGCCCCAGGTGTCATCACCCTGGTAAGGAATACCGGGGGGAACCTGCGGGTCTGGGACCATATCGCAGAGGTCCAGAAGCAGTATCCAAAACTAAATATGGTTAAAGAACAGTCACCTGAGTTGAGGAAAATGGCTAAAAATTGTTCGGGGAGGTTCCCCGTGTTGCTCCACCCCTGTTTATATAGGGTGGTAAAACTTATATATCCAACGGACGTCGGCGGTATTGTCCTAGACGGACGGATTACGTCCGATATAGGTACAGGGTCCCTAGGACAGTCCGTCGGGGTCCCATCCACCAGAGATTTTTTCCCCGTATGTGATTAGAGCCGTTGTTGCATGTTTTTCTTGTTCTCTTTTTCAGGTCTAAGAAAGGTCTATTAAGATAGCCAGTTTGAATGCGAAGGGCCTGAGGGATCGGGGTAAGGCGGCTCGCCTGCTTCGTGACCTCTTGTCCTTCGGCGTGGATGTGGCCGCGATCCAAGAGACTCACTTTGTTTGCGAAGTCGACTCGTGTGTGCTGTCTAGCGACTTTGTCGTCTATTCAGCATATGGCAGCCGGCATGCCAGAGGTGTTTCTTTGCTGGTCAAGCGTACCCTGGACGCGAGGGTTGACCTTGTCCATGTCGGTGCCGAGGGCCGGCTGATCGTGGCCGATATTGCAGTGAAAAGCAAGTCGTTCCGGCTGATTGTGGTTTATGCGCACAATGTTCAAGGTGAGCGTGTCTCTTTCTTTCGGCTGTTGGAGCCCTTCATGGTGCATTCAACACGGCTAATCTTAGTTGGGGACTGGAATGCCGTCCTAACCCCCAAATGGGATAGAGGAAGGGGCGCTAGCGGGAGGAGTGGTGATCGTAGCCTGGTTGATCTGATCGGCGAATTTGGTCTCGTCGATAGATACCGGGTCGATCATCCGGAGGGAGCATGTGGACGTGGACGCATAGTTGGCCTTCTACCCGGGTATCAGCGTACCTGGATAGGATGTTAGTGAGAGAAGCCGACATAGACTTCTTAGAATGTCCTACGTTCCACTGGTTAGGCTACTCGGACCACAAACTCGTTTGTGCCCGGGTGGTGTTAGACTTTAGGCCTAGGTTGGCTGGTTATTGGAAGTTCAATCAGTCCTTACTGGACAGGCGGGACTTTCGTGACCAGCTGACAAAACTAGTTCAGCGGGCGTTAATTGGGCGAGTCATTGGGAATAAGTGGTGGGTTAACCTTAAGGACTCCATTAGGTCTTTCGCCACCAAATATAGCCAACGGCTCAACCTAGATAAGGCTGCGGAGGCAAAGACACTTAGAGCTAATTTCGCCCGGGCGGAGGCTGGTGGGGATCCCCTAGAGATAGCCTTAGCCAGGGAGGCCCTGGAGCGTTCGACTAGCGGGCGCTACATGGGCCAAGTAATTAGGGCTAAGTTAAGCAAGATGTCTTCCGAAGCTGTGAAAATGGGCGCGGAACTGCGCAAGGAAGAAATTCGCCGAGCCGGCGACCGGTACATTCGAGAGGTGCGCGACCCGGAGGGACATCTCCTTAGGTCCACCGACGACATGTGCGAGGCGTTCCGGCAGCATTTCGAACACCGATTTACCAAGGAGCCTGGTCTCCGTGACGAGGAGTTTCGCAGCTATTTGGCTGACTTTCCCCGGCTTTTGCTGGCTGAAGCGGCTAGCTGCGAAGGGGAGATTACGGAGGACGAAATCTACGTGGCTTTGAAGAAGGTCGGCAGTGGCAAGTCGCCAGGTTTGGATGGTTTGCCCTATGAATTGTACTTTAGGATGTCGCACCTTTTTGTCCCGATCTTGGCTGTCGTGTTCAACCACTGGTTTCGGCAGGGGTCCATCCCCGGTCGGATCACCAGGGGCGTGATCACGCTGTTGAGAAAAGGCAAGAAGGTTGGGAGGGAACTAGATGATTACAGGCCCATAACTCTGCTAAACACAGAGTTAAAGATTTTGGCCAAGATCCTGACGAATCGCTTGCAGCTAGTTGCCGAGTCTCTGTTGGAACCGGATCAGACTTGTTCTGTGAAGGGACGAACAATTCAGAGCAACCTGCACTTGATTCGCACGATCCTAGAGGGTGTAGAAGACGACGATGAGGCCGCGCTGATCAATTTAGATCAGTCCAAGGCATTTGATAGGATTGACCATGGCTACCTGGCTGCTGTCCTGCAGGCCGCCGGATTCAAACCCGACTTCAGCCGCTGGATTAGCCTTCTGTATCGCTCCCCCAAGGCTGTGGTACAGGTGAACGGGAAGCTGTCGGGCGCTTTCGCGCTGTCTAGGTCGGTCCGACAGGGTTGTCCACTGTCGTCTCTCCTTTACGTCCTGGCGTTGGAGCCCCTCCTTCGCCGGCTAAGGGACGAGACTGGCAGTCCGGTCCTGCGTGGAATTGCTGTCCCTGGTGGAGCTCGAGCCAGGGTTTCCGCGTACGCCGATGACGTAACGACCTTTGTGTCCTCCCGCAGGGACATAGAGGCGGTACAACAGGCGCTTGAACGGTACGAGAAGGTGACAGGGGCCAGAATTAACCGCGACAAGTCATCCGGCTTGCGGTTAGGTGCCTGGAAGGGTGTTTCCCTCCCGGGGCCCTTCAGCTGGACGGACGGGCCGGTCAAAATCCTCGGAATTTGGTTCGGTCCGGACTTACAGCTGGAGAAAAACTGGTCAGAAATACTGGCAAAGGTCGGCGCGTCGGTCAAGACTTGGCGTCGACGGAGTCTCTCCGTGAAGGGCTTGGCGGAGGTGTGTAACACATACCTCTTTCCCATGATCCTTTACCGGCTGTCAGTACTTCCCCTTTGTGACGATCATGAGAAGGCGCTCGAGCGTTTGCTATTCTCCTGTCTGTGGAGAGGACGCAAACACATGGTCGACAAAGGAGTCTGTTGCCTCCGTCCGTGTCAAGGGGGTCTGGGGATGCCACACTTGAGGAGCCATGTGCTCGCTTCGAGGTTGGCATTCCTCAGGCGCGCGTTGGAGGAAGATCGGTTGCTTGCGGGGGTAGTGAGGGACATGTTCCCTTGCCTTACCATCACTCCCCCGACCCTATGGCTGACCGTCAGGCCTTGGGTGCGACCGAAATTCCTGCTCGAATGTCTGGCGGCCTTGCAGGCCATTCCACGGTCCAGTGACCTTTCACAGCCTAGGAAAATCTTCTATCGGGGATTAGTGGAGGGCGCCGTGAAGGATAAGCTGTGGAGTAAGCTCGGCATGTCGAGAGTGGAGTACCGCTCTCATTGGTCTTGGGCGCCAGGTGCGGAGTGGCTCAGCAACTCTGAGTTTTCTCTGACCTGGCGATTGGCTCGGAATGGTTTGTCTCTCAATGACAAGCGTTTCGCAATGGGCCTGGCGGATTTGCCAGATTGTGAGCGTTGCAACCTTGGAATTAAGGAGACGTCTGCGCACGCCTTCTTCCATTGTTCGCGCGTTCGCCCGTTGTGGGAGCGTGTCGGCGAGTTGACTGCTCGTATCGCGCCGCGGGAGCTCGTGCTCATTGATCGCGCATACGCTGTGGACAATGTGTTGCCCCCGTACTCTGGAGTGAAGCGGATGGTGTTTCTGTCGCTGCTGGCCTCGGCTAGAATGGTGATATGGACGACGCGACTGGAGGAAGTCTTGCGGGGCGGCCGTCTTTCGGATCAGGATCTAATCCGATATTTTGAGCACCAGCTCAAAATGAAGATTAGAACTGAACGGAAACGGCTGCACCCGACAGAGTTCAGCGAAAGGTGGATACATGCAGCGAGCCTGGTTCGTGTGACCGGGGCTAGCCTTGATTTTCTTTTTTAGATCTGCTAATCGCATCGGGGTGGATTCCTTTGGAACCCTTCCCGTGGTTAAGGTAGAATTTCTTCTGTATGCCTAGTTAATGTGAGTGATTGTGTTTGTCCCCGCCTGTCCCCGGCTCCATTGCTTTTGTTATGATCCAGTTCGAGATTCCCATTGTCCATCGTTATATTGTCCTGTTTTATTCTCGGCTGGGTCAGCCTTATATATTCTCCAGTCCAATTTATTTTGTACCCTGCTTCTCCATTCCCCTTAGAAAGAGAGCTACTTGATTTTGTCTTTTAAGGCAGAATACAGTGGCCTCTTTAATTACGAGGGTGTGTTTGGGTCTTACTAACACTATGTATATGTTATTCATTTGAAATTGTTTTTGTTTTGGGGATTTTGGTTTCTTCATACCCCCTTCCCATCATATCATTTCATGTACAAATTTTTAAATCTATTTTTGTATTATATTTGTAAATAGTCACAAATTTTTATGTACATTTGGGGCGTTTTTTAGGTCCCCGGTATGTTTCGCGGTATTTTGGTGCTTGATAAGTATGAGTGTTGATGGACAAATTCTTATGGTGAATGAGAATCATTGTAACGTATGTATGGGTCGTGAATCTGATTAGCTAGGTATAGGATAGAGTTACTGAAGACCATCCCAAGTTTTGTTCCCCCTCTCTTCTTTTGGCCTTGAGCCAGAATCTTTGTATATAAGATAAATAAAACTAGCCATTCCCTCCCAATCTTGTGTTGTGTGGTTTTTGGCGTAAGATCAAAGTGTAGTATCTGTTCTTACGTGATATTTGCTTTCACTTTGTTTCTTGGGCAAGTGTTTTCCAGCCTGAGTTTATTGCTCAGGCCAGCGCAAAGTAGCGGCCTGCGAAGGACGCGAAACACCGGAAGACATTTGTCCGGTGTTCGGCCTCTTAGGAGGCATGGCCTCCGATAGGCCAGAGACGATCGTTCCTCCCACCACGGCCTCGGTGGGGGGAAGGAGGGGATTGGCAGCTACCGCCACGGGATAATCCCCCTTCAGTACCAATAGTATTACCAGCACCAGGACCAGCACCAGTTCCGGCATCGGCAGGAGTACCGGCAGCAGTTCCAGGAGTACCAGTACCAGGATCCCCCAAACCCTCGACCTCCGGTTGGAAAGGAGGAAAAGGAAAAGTTTTAAAAGGGGAGGAATATTACGACAACCTGAGGCAGAAATATGCAGAGTATATTGATGGAACGGAGCTGTTGTCGGTACCGGAAGAACTTGCAGTCATTGAGGCAAGGATTATATCCCTGTTAACAAAGGATATCAAAACCCACAAATTTGTGGGCGTTAGCAGGGAGACCTTGGAGGAGGCGATTAAGACCCTGGGAATTAAAGCCAAGGCTGTGGCAAGAAGGAGCAACGCATCGTGGGATGTCCTTCTTGGCACGGCCGAGGAGGCCAAGCAGTTGGTCGGCGTGGTCCTGGAGACCAAGACGCTCCAGATTCAGACTGAGTACATGGGGATGCGGAAATTAAAAATCACCCTTCACGGCGTCCCCATGGACATTTCGGAGGACCACGTCGGGGCCTTCTTCGCAAAATATGGAAGGGTCGCCGCGGTCTCTTCGGGGCGTTCAAAGGCGGGCTTCCTGACCGGCGATATGTCCCTGCAGGTGACGCTGTCCAGAAAGCAGATTGCTGACATTCCCAACATTCTCACCTGCAGGAAGAGAGCAATCTTCGTCGTCGTGGAGGGCAGGAAGCCTTGCTGTTGGGTCTGTGGGGCGGCGGATCACGTCGCCAAGGCGTGTGCGGCAAAGAAGCCGGCCCCAGGGGCCCAGCCAACCAAACCAAATGACAAACCGGCAGAGAAGCAACCTATAACAGCACCAGCAGCAGAGCAAACCAACAAGGAGGGCGATTGGCAGACGGTGTGTAGAAAGAAGGCGAAAACGCCTACACCAAAGGAGAAATCGCCTTCACCGTCTAAGGCGCCTTCACCCCGCAAGTCACCTGCAGGGGCAAAGGTGCCGTCAACATCAAATGCGCAGTCCCCTGCGAAGAAGATCACCAAGGAGGAGAAGGCAAAAAAGCCTCCCCGGGATGAGGAACCAATGGAGACGCAGAGATCTTCGTCCTTAAAACGCGGCCGGGATGAAGAGGAGGAACGGCAGGAGAACACAAAAAGCCAGCGAAGGAGCAGGAGCTTTGAAAGGACGACACCAGCGCCTAAGTACTCATCGCTTCCATCGTCTCCAAAAAGACAGACTTACGCCCAAAAGGCAAGAAGCCTCCCCTCTTCCCCGCGCAAAGCTTCCCAGTCCCCTTCCTTTAAGTTGACCCCGTTGCGACCCGCATCTTTAACCCCCACTCCCTCCCCTTCTCCTTCTCCTTCTCCCACTCCCGCTCGGGCCAAAAAGAAGAAAGGCCTTCCAGAGGGGAAAGCATTGATGGAAGTTGGTGAGGACATTGCTAAGGAGTGGTCTGCGCAAAGGCGCAAACTGCTGAGGCCACTCCTGAAGCTCACCTCTGTCGACAACTTATCAACAGAGGACCCCAAGAACATTCCCCAGGCCCCAGGAGTAATTACCCTCGTGCGGAGTACCGGGGGTAACCTGCGGGTCTGGGACCATATTACAGAAGTCGAGAAATTGTACCCTAAAGTACAAATGTATAAGGACAATACTCCTGAGTTAAAGAAAATGTCGAGGAATTGTGCGGGGAGGTTCCCGGTTTTACTCCACCCCTGTCTGTATAGGGTGGTAAAACTAATGTACCCCACGGACGTCGGCGGCATTGTCCTAGACGGACGGATTACGTCCGATGTAGGAACTGGGTCCCTAGGACAGTCCGTCGGGGTCCTATCTGCCAAAGATTTCCGTCCCGTATGCGATTAGAGAGCCTTTGTTGCCTGTTTTTCTTTTTCTTTTTCAGGTTTAAAAGATGTCTATTAAGATAGCCAGCTTGAATGCGAAGGGCCTGAGGGATCGGGGTAAGGCGGCTCGCCTGCTTCGTGACCTCTTGTCCTTCGGCGTGGATGTGGCCGCGATCCAAGAGACTCACTTTGTTTGCGATGTCGACTCGTGTGTGCTGTCTAACGACTTTGTCGTCTATTCAGCATATGGGAGCCGGCAGGCCAGAGGTGTTTCTTTGCTGGTCAAGCGGACCCTGGATGCGAGGATTGACCTTGTCCATGTCGGTGCCGAGGGCCGGCTGATCGTGGCCGATATTGCAGTGAAAAGCAAGTCTTTCCGGCTGATTGCGGTTTATGCGCCCAATAAGCAAGGTGAGCGAGTCTCTTTCTTTCGGCTGTTGGAGCCCTTTATGGTGGATTCAACACGGCTAATCTTAGTTGGGGACTGGAATGCCATCCTAACCCCCAAATGGGATAGAGGAAGGGGCGCTAGCGGGAGGAATGTGGCCTGGTTGATCTGATCGACGAATTTGGTCTCGTCGATAGATACCGGGTCGATCATCCGGATGGGAGCATGTGGACGTGGGCGCTTAATTGGCCTTCTACCCGGGTATCTGCGTACCTGGATAGGATGTTAGTGAGAGTGGCCGACATAGACTTCTTAGAATGTCCAACGTTCCACTGGTTAGGCTACACGGACCACAAACTCGTTTGTGCCCGTGTGGTGTTAGACTTTAGGCCTAGGTTGGCTGGTTATTGGAAGTTCAATCAGTCCTTACTGGACAGGCGGGACTTTCGTGACCAGCTGACAAAACTAGTTCAGCGGGCGTTAATTGGGCGAGTCATTGGGAATAAGTGGTGGGTTAACCTTAAGGACACCATTAGGTCTTTCGCCACCCGATACAGCCAACGGCTCAACCTAGATAAGGCTGCGGAGGCAAAGACACTTAGAGCTAATTTCGCCCGGGCGGAGGCTGGTGGGGATCCCCTAGAGATAGCCTTAGCCAGGGAGGCCCTGAGGCGCACGACTAGCGAGCGATATATGGGCCAGGTAATTAGACATAAGTTAAGCAAGATGTCTTCCGAAGCTGTGAACATGGGCGCAGAACTGCGCAAGGAAGAAATTCGTCGGGCCGGCGATCGGTACATTCGAGAGGTGCGCGACCCGGAGGGGCATCTCCTTCGGTCCACTGACGACATGTGCGAGGCGTTCCGGCAGCATTTCGAACACCGGTTTACCAAGGAGCCTGGACTCCGTGACGAGGAGTTTCGCAGCTATTTGGCTGACTTTCCCCGGCTTTTGCCGGCTGAAGCGGCTAGCTGCGAAGGGGAGATTACGGAGGACGAAGTCTACGCGGCTTTGAAGAAGACCGGCAGTGGCAAGTCGCCAGATTTGGATGGTTTGCCCTATGAATTGTACTTGAGGATGTCGCACCTTTTTGTCCCGATCTTGGCTGTCGTGTTCAACCACTGGTTTCGGCAGGGGTCCATCCCCGGTCGGATCACCAGGGGCGTGATCACGCTGTTGGGAAAAGGCAAGAAGGTTGGGCGGGGATTAGATGATTACAGGCCCATAACTCTGCTAAACACAGAGTTAAAGATTTTGGCCAAGATCCTGACGAATCGCTTGCAGCTAGTTGCCGAGTCTCTGTTGGAACCGGATCAGACTTGTTCTGTGAAGGGACGAACAATTCATAGCAACCTGCACTTGATTCGCACGATCCTAGAGGGTGTAGAAGACGACGAAGAGGCCGCGCTGATCAATTTGGATCAGTCCAAGGCATTTGATAGGATTGACCATGGCTACCTGGCTGCTGTCCTGCAGGCCGCCGGATTCAAACCCGACTTCAGCCGCTGGATTAGCCTTCTGTATCGCTACCCAAGGCTGTGGTACAGGTGAACGGGAAGCTGTCGGGCGCTTTCGCGCTGTCTAGGTCGGTCCGACAGGGTTGTCCACTGTCGCCTCTCCTTTACGCCCTGGCGTTGGAGCCGCTACTTCGCCGGCTAAGGGACGAGACGTGCAGTCCGGTCCTGCGTGGAATTGCTGTCCCTGGTGGAGCTCGAGCCAGGGTTTCCGCGTACGCCGATGACGTAACGACCTTTGTGTCCTCCCGCAGGGACATAAGGGCGGTACAGAAGGCGCTTGAACGGTACGAACAGGTAACAGGGGCCAGAATTAACCGCGACAAGTCGTCCGGCTTGCGGTTAGGTGCCTGGAAGGGTGTTTCCCTCCCGGGGCCCTTCGACTGGACGGACGGGCCGGTCAAGCTCCTCGGAATTTGGTTCGGTCCGGACTTACAGTTGGAGAAAAACTGCTCAGAAGTACAGGCAAAGGTCGGCGCGTCGGTCGAGATTTGGCGTCGGCGGAGTCTCTCCGTGAAGGGCCTGGCGGAGGTGTGTAACACATACCTCTTTCCCAGGATCCTTTACCGGCTGTCTGTACTTCCCCTTTGTGACGATCATGAGAAGGCGCTCGAGCGTTTGCTATTCTCCTGTCTGTGGAGAGGACGCAAACACATGGTCGACAAAGGAGTCTGTTGCCTCCGTCCGTGTCATGGGGGTCTGGGAATGCCGCACTTGAGGAGCCACGTGCTCGCTTCAAGGTTGGTATTTCTCAGGCGCGCGTTGTCGGAAGATCGGTTGCTTGCGGGGGTAGTGAGGGACATGTTCCCTAGCCTAACTATCACTCCCCCGCTCCTCAGGACTAGCAATAGGCCTTGGGGGCGGCCGAAATTCCTGTTCGAATGTCTGACGGCCCTTCGGGCCATTCCATGGTCCAGTGACCTTTCACGGCCTAGGAGAATCTTCTATCGGGTATTAGTGGAGGGCGCCGTGAAGGATAAACTGTGGAGTAAGCTCGGCATGTCGAGAGAGGAGTATCGCTCTCATTGGTCTTGGGCGCCAGGTGCGGATTGGCTCAGCAACTCTGAGTTTTCTCTGACCTGGCGATTGGCTCGGAATGGTTTGTCTCTCAATGACAAGCGTTTCGCAATGGGCCTGGCGGATTTGCCAGATTGTGAACGTTGCGACCTTGGAATTAAGGAGACGTCGGCGCACGCCTTCTTCCATTGTTCGCGCGTTCGCCCGTTGTGGGCGCGTGTCGGCGAGTTGACTGCTCGTATCGCGCCGCGGGAGCTTGTGCTCATTGATCGCGCATACGCTGTGGACAATGTGTCGCCCCCGTACTCTGGAGTGAAGCAGATGGTGTTTCTGTCGCTACTGGCCACGGCTAGAATGGTGATTTGGATGACGCGTCTGGAGGAAGTCTTGCGGGGCGGTCGTCTTTCGGATCAGGATCTAATCCGATATTTTGAGCACCAGCTCAAAATGAAGATTAGAACTGAACGGAAACGGCTGCACCCGACAGAGTTCAGCGAAAGGTGGGTGTATGCGGCGAGCCTGGTTCGCGTGACCGGGGCTAGCCTTGATTTTCTCTTTTAGATCTGCTAGTCGCATCGGGGTGGATTCCTTTGGAACCCCTCCCGTGGTTAAGGTAAGAAGTCTTTTTTGTGCCTAGTTAATGTGAGTGAATGTGTTTGTCCTGGCCTGTTCCCGGCTCCATTGCTTTTGTTATGATCCAGTTCGAGATTCCCCTTGTCCATTATTATTTTGTCCCGTTTTCATTCTCGGCTGGGTCAGCCTTATATATTCTCCAGTCCCATTTATTTTTGTTCCCTGCTTCTCCATTCCCCTTAGAAAGAGTGCTTCTTGATTTTGTCTTTAAGACAGAATACAGCGGCCTCTTTAATTATGTGGGTGTGTTTGGGTCTTACTAACACCATGTATATGCTATTCGTTTGAAATTGTTTTTATTTTGGGGATTTTTGTTTCTTCATACCCCCTTCCCATCATGTCATTTCATGTGAAAATTTTTAAATATATTTTTGTACACTATTGTAAATATTGTAAAAATCGCAATTTTTATGTACATTTAGGGGCGTTTTGTAGGTCCTCGGTATGTTTTTGCGGTATTTTGGTGCTTGATAGGTATGAGTGTTGATGGACAAATTTTTATGGTGAGTGAGAATCATTGTAATGTATGTATGGGTCGTGAATCTGATTAGCTAGGTATAGGATAGAGTTACTGAAGACCATCCCAAGTTTTGTTCCCCCTCCCAATTTTTCGGCCTCGTGCCATAATTTTGTATTTATACAGAATAAATAAATACTAGCCATTCCCTCCCAAACTTGTGTTGTGTGGTTTTTGGCATAAGATCAAAGTGTAGTACCTGTTCCACCGTGATATTTGCTATTACTTTGGTTTTGGGCAATTGTTTTCCAGCTTGAGTTTATCGCTCAAGCCTGTGCAAAGTAGCGTCTTGACGCGAAACACCGGAAAACAGTTGTCCGGTGTTCGGCCTCTTGGGAGGCAATGGCCTCTAATAGGCCAGAGGAAGTCGTTCCTCCCACCACGGCCTCGGTGGGAGGGAAGGAGGGTGACTGGCAACTACCGCCACGGGAGTCACCCTCCATACCAGCACCAGTAGAAGGACCCGTACTGGCACCGGCAGCAGTTCCAGCACCTGGATCCCCCAAACCATCGACCTCTGGATGGACAGGAGGAAAGGGTGTGATGAAAGGAGAAGACTACTACGATAGTCTAAAGGAGAAGTATGAGAGTTACATACAAGGCACGGAACTGTTGTCAGTGCCTGATCGGCTGGCCGACATCGAGGCCCGGATAATTACACTTATCACGAAGGACCTCAAGTCGAAAAAAGTAATCGGAGTCAGCCGAGAAAATGTGGAGGAGGCTATTAAGAAGCTTAACATCAAGGCGAAGGGCGTTGCTAGAAGAAGCAACGCAGTATGGGACGTTCTGTTGGGAACGGCCGAGGAGGCCAAACAGCTGGCCGGGGTCAACCTGGAGACCGAGAAGTTATGTCTACTCACGGAGTACATGGGGACGCGCAAACTGAAGATTACTTTGCACGGCGTCCCCATGGATATCTCCCAAGATCATGTCGGCGCCTTTTTTGCAAGGTACGGAAGGGTGGCCGAGGTCTCCTCAGGACGTTCAAAGGCCGGGTACCTGACGGGTACACACTCACTAAAGAGAAGACGGAGGAGATCCCCAACATCCTGACGTGCAGGAAGAGGGCCATCTTCGTCATTGTTGAGGGCCGGAAGCCTTGCTGTTGGGTGTGTGGAGCGGCCGACCACGTAGCCAAGGCGTGCTCGACAAGAAAGCCGACCCCAGACACCCAGCCATCCAAACAGCAGGCGGGAAAAGGAAAGCCGGCACCTCCATCACCAGCACCAGTTCCTGCAGCACCTTCATCAGCACCGGCAGTGAATAAGGAGGGCGAGTGGCAGGTGGTGGCTAGGAAGAAGGGAAAAACGCCTTCACCATCAAAGGCGCCTTCACCAGCAAAAACGCCTTCACCAGCAAAGGCGCCTTCACCAGCAAAAACGCCTTCACCATCAAAGGCGCCGTCACCTGTCAGGGCGCCGTCACCTGTCAAGGCTCCCGCCAAAGCGCCCGCCAAAGCGCCGACAAAACCTAAGGAGCCGATGGTGGAGAATTCGCCCTCCCAAAAACCAAGACCAGAGAAGATCGAAACGGATCGGTCAGGCTCCCTGAAACGAGGAAGGGAGTTCGAGGAGGAGGAAGAGCAGCTCGAAGCGTCAAAAAGTCGCAGAAGGAGCCGGAGTAGGCAGAGGAGCAGAGAAAGGAGCACAAGGACTACCAAGTGTGTTTCACTGCCGGCTTCTCCGGCCAGGATTTCCTACGCACAGAAAGCGAGGAGCCTCCCCTCGTCCCCGCAGAAAGCCTCCCAGTCCCCGACCTTCAAGTTGACCCCCTTGAGGCCGCGCTCATCAACCCCCACCCACTCCCCTTCTCCTGCACCCGCTCCCGCTCGGGCCAAAAATAAAAAAGGCCTGCCTCAGGGGGAGGAGCTCCTCAAAGTCAACACGGACATCGCTTCTGAGTGGTCGTCTCAGAGGCGCAAACTGTTAAAACCGCTGTTGAGGCTAGATACCATTGACGGCATGTCTACAGAGAATCCAAGGAACTTTCTCCAGGCCCCAGGTGTCATCACCCTGGTACGCAACACCGGTGGCAACCTGAGGGTCTGGGATCATATAATAGAAGCAAAAAGACACTTTGCAAACATTAATATGGTCAAGGAGAACACTCCTGAGCTTAAAAAGATGAGCAAAAATTGTGCTGGGAGGTTCCCGGTTTTACTCCACCCCTGTTTATATAGGGCGGTAAAACTTATGTATCCTACGGACGTTGGCGGCATTGTCCTAGACGGACGGATTACGTCCGATGTAGGAACAGGGTCCCTAGGACAATCCGTCGGGGTCCTATCTGCCAGAGATTTCCGTCCCGTATGCGATTAGAGAGCCTTTGTTGCCTGTTTTTCTTTTTCTCTTTTTCAGAACTAAAAGATGTCTATTAAGATAGCCAGCTTGAATGCGGAAGGGCCTGAGGGATCGGGGTAAGGCGGCTCGCCTGCTTCGTGACCTCTTGTCCTTCAGCGTGGATGTGGCCGCGATCCAAGAGACTCACTTTGTTTGCGAAGTCGACTCGTGTGTGCTGGCTAACGACTTTGTCGTCTATTCAGCATATGGGAGCCGGCATGCCAGAGGTGTTTCTTTGCTGGTCAGGCGTACCCTGGACGCGAGGATTGACCTTGTCCATGTCGGTGCCGAGGGCCGGCTGATCGTGGCCGATATTGCAGTGAAAAGCAAGTCGTTCCGGCTGATTGTGGTTTATGCGCCCAATGTTCAAGGTGAGCGAGTCTCTTTCTTTCGGTTGTTGGAGCCCTTCATGGTGGATTCAACACGGCTAATCTTAGTTGGGGACTGGAATGCCATCCTAACCCCCAAATGGGATAGAGGAAGGGGCGCTAGCGGGAGGAGTGGTGATCGTAGCCTGGTTGATCTGATCGGCGAATTTGGTCTCGTCGATAGATACCGGGTCGATCATCCGGAAGGGAGCATGTGGACGTGGGCGCTTAATTGGCCTTCTACCCGGGTATCCGCGTACCTGGATAGGATGTTAGTGAGAGTGGCCGACATAGACTTCTTAGAATGTCCAACGTTCCACTGGTTAGGCTACTCGGACCACAAACTCGTTTGTGCCCGGGTGGTGTTAGAATTTAGGCCTAGGTTGGCTGGTTATTGGAAGTTCAATCAGTCCTTACTGGACAGGCGGGACTTTCGTGACCAGCTGACTAGAGTAGTTCAGCGGGCGTTAATTGGGCGAGTCATTGGGAGTAAGTGGTGGGTTAGTCTTAAGGATAGCATTAGGTCTTTCGCCACCCAATACAGCCAACGGCTCAACCTAGATAAGGCTGCGAAGGCAAAGACACTTAGATCTAATTTCTCCCGGGCGGAGGCTGGTGGGGATCCCCTAGAAATAGCCGTAGCCAGGGAGGCACTGGAGCGTTCGACGAGCGGGCGCTACATGGGCCAGGTAATTAGACATAAGTTAAGCAAGATGTCTTCCGAAGCTGTGAACATGGGCGCAGAACTGCGCAAGGAAGAAATTCGCCGAGCCGGCGACCGGTACATTCGAGAGGTGCGCGACCCGGAGGGACATCTCCTTAGGTCCACTGACGACATGTGCGAGGCGTTCCGGCAGCATTTCGAACACCGTTTTACCAAGGAGCCTGGTCTCCGCGACGAGGAGTTTCGCAGCTATTTGGCTGACTTTCCCCGGCTTTTGCCGGCTGAAGCGGCTAGCTGCGAAGGGGAGATTACGGAGGACGAAATCTACGCGGCTTTGAAGAAGGTCGGCAGTGGCAAGTCGCCAGGTTTGGATGGTTTGCCCTATGAATTGTACTTGAGGATGTCGCACCTTTTTGTCCCGATCTTGGCTGTCGTGTTCAACCACTGGTTTCGGCAGGGGTCCATCCCCGGCCGGATTACCAGGGGCGTGATCACGCTGTTGAGAAAAGGCAAGAAGGTTGGGAGGGAATTAGATGATTACAGGCCCATAACTCTGCTAAACACAGAGTTAAAGATTTTGGCCAAGATCCTGACGAATCGCTTGCAGCTAGTTGCCGAGTCTCTGTTGGAACCGGATCAGACTTGTTCTGTGAAGGGACGAACAATTCAGAGCAACCTGCACTTGATTCGCACGATCCTAGAGGGTGTAGAAGACGGCGATGAGGCCGCGCTGATCAATTTGGATCAGTCCAAGGCATTTGATAGGATTGACCATGGCTACCTGGCTGCTGTCCTGCAGGCCGCCGGATTCAAACCCGACTTCAGCCGCTGGATTAGCCTTCTGTATCGCTCCCCCAAGGCTGTGGTACAGGTGAACGGGAAGCTGTCGGGCGCTTTCGCGCTGTCTAGGTCGGTCCGACAGGGTTGTCCACTGTCGTCTCTCCTTTACGTCCTGGCGTTTGAGCCGCTACTTCGCCGGCTAAGGGACGAGACGTGCAGTCCGGTCCTGCGTGGAATTGCTGTCCCTGGTGGAGCTCGAGCCAGGGTTTCCGCGTACGCCGATGACGTAACGACCTTTGTGTCCTCCCGCAGAGACATAGAGGCGGTACAGCAGGCGCTTGAACGGTACGAGAAGGTGACAGGGGCCAGAATTAACTGCGACAAGTCATCCGGCTTGCGGTTAGGTGCCTGGAAGGGTGTTTCCCTTCCGGGGCCCTTCAGCTGGACGGACGGGCCGGTCAAAATCCTAGGAGTTTGGTTCGGTCCGGACTTACAGTTGGAGAAAAACTGGTCAGAAGTACTGGCAAAGGTCGGCGCGTCGGTCAAGACTTGGCGTCGACGGAGTGTCTCCGTGAAGGGCTTGGCGGAGGTGTGTAACACATACCTCTTTCCCATGATCCTTTACCGGCTGTCAGTACTTCCCCTTTGTGATGATCATGAGAAGGCGCTCGAGCGTTTGCTATTCTCCTGTCTGTGGAGAGGACGCAAACACATGGTCGACAAAGGAGTCTGTTGCCTCCGTCCGTGTCATGGGGGTCTGGGGATGCCACACTTGAGGAGCCATGTGCTCGCTTCGAGGTTGGCATTTCTCAGGCGCGCGTTGGAGGAGGATCGGTTGCTTGCGGGGGTAGTGAGGGACATGTTCCCTTGCCTTACTATCACTCCCCCGACCCTATGGCTGACCGTCAGGCCTTGGGTGCGACCGAAATTCCTGCTCGAATGTCTGGCGGCCTTGCAGGCCATTCCACGGTCCAGTGACCTTTCACAGCCTAGGAAAATCTTCTATCGGGGATTAGTGGAGGGTGCCGTGAAGGATGCCGTGAGGGACATGTTCCCTAGCCTAACTATCACTCCCCCGCTCCTCAGGACTAGCAATAGGCCTTGGGGGCGGCCGAAATTCCTGTTCGAATGTCTGACGGCCCTTCGGGCCATTCCATGGTCCAGTGACCTTTCACGGCCTAGGAGAATCTTCTATCGGGTATTAGTGGAGGGCGCCGTGAAGGATAAACTGTGGAGTAAGCTCGGCATGTCGAGAGAGGAGTATCGCTCTCATTGGTCTTGGGCGCCAGGTGCGGATTGGCTCAGCAACTCTGAGTTTTCTCTGACCTGGCGATTGGCTCGGAATGGTTTGTCTCTCAATGACAAGCGTTTCGCAATGGGCCTGGCGGATTTGCCAGATTGTGAACGTTGCGACCTTGGAATTAAGGAGACGTCGGCGCACGCCTTCTTCCATTGTTCGCGCGTTCGCCCGTTGTGGGCGCGTGTCGGCGAGTTGACTGCTCGTATCGCGCCGCGGGAGCTTGTGCTCATTGATCGCGCATACGCTGTGGACAATGTGTCGCCCCCGTACTCTGGAGTGAAGCAGATGGTGTTTCTGTCGCTACTGGCCACGGCTAGAATGGTGATTTGGATGACGCGTCTGGAGGAAGTCTTGCGGGGCGGTCGTCTTTCGGATCAGGATCTAATCCGATATTTTGAGCACCAGCTCAAAATGAAGATTAGAACTGAACGGAAACGGCTGCACCCGACAGAGTTCAGCGAAAGGTGGGTGTATGCGGCGAGCCTGGTTCGCGTGACCGGGGCTAGCCTTGATTTTCTCTTTTAGATCTGCTAGTCGCATCGGGGTGGATTCCTTTGGAACCCCTCCCGCGGTTAAGGTAAGAATTCTTTTGTATACCTAGTTAATGTGTGTGATTGTGTTTGTCCCGGCCTGTTCCTGGCTACATTGCTTTTGTTATGATCCAGTTCGAGATCCCCATTGTCCTTTGTTATTTTGTCCCGTTTCATTCTCGGCTGGGTCAGCCTTATATATTCTCCAGTCCAATTTATTTTGTACCCTGCTTCTCCATTCCCCTTAGAAAGAGAGCTTCTTGATTTTGCCTTTCAAGGCAGAATACAGCGGCCTCTTTAATTACGAGGGTGTGTTTGGGTCTTACTAACACTATGTATATGGATTGATTTGAAATTGTTTTTGTTTTGGGGATTTTTGTTTCTTCGTACCCCCCTCCCATCATGTCATTTCATGCAATATTTTTAAAGTTATTTTTGTAAATTTATTGTACAAACCACAAATTTTTACGTGCATTTGGGGCGTTTTTGTAGGTCCCCGGTATGTTTTTGCGGTATTTTGGTGCATGATAAGTATGAGTGTTGATGGACAAATTTTTATGGTGAATGAGAACCATTGTAACGCATGTATGGGTCGTGATTCTGATTAGCTAGGTATAGGATAGAGTACTGTAGACCAACCCGAGTTTTGTTCCCCCTCCCACCTTTTGGCCTTGAGCCACAATTCTTGTAAAAAAGGATAAATAAATCTAGCCAATTTCCCCCCAGACTTGTTTGTGTGGTCATTTGGCAAAGATCAAAGTGTAGTATCTGTTCCTTCGTGATATTTACTAGTGCTTTGGTTGTGGCAACTGTTTTCCAGCCTGAGTTTATTGCTCAGGTTTGAGTAAAAGTAGCGTCCTTCGGGATTCGAAACACCGGAAGCAGTTGTCCAGTGTTCGGCCTCTTGGGAGGCAATGGCCTCTAATAGGCCAGAGGAAATCGTTCCTCCCACCACGGCCTCGGTGGGAGGGAAGGAGGGTGACTGGCAACTACCGCCACGGGAGTCGCCCTCCGTAGCAGTACCAGGACCAGCAGCAGGACCCGGACCGGTACCAGCAGCAGTGCCAGCCTCCCCCAAACCTTCTACCTCTGGGTGGAAGGGAGGCAAGATCTCGCTGAAAGGCGAAGATTACTATGAACAAATACAGTACAAGTACGTGGAGTATATAAATGGGACGGAACTGGTTTCGGTGCCGGAAAAATTGGCACAAATAGAAGCCAGGGTCATCACTCTTATTACAAAGGATATAAAAACGCATAAATTGATTGGTATCCCCAGGGAGACGTTTGAAGAGGGAATACAAACCCTGAAGATTAAAGCCAAGGCCGGAGCGAGGAGAAGCAATGCCATGTGGGACGTCCTGCTTGGCTCCGCAGAAGAATCCAAAAGCTTAGTTGGTGTGGTCCTGGAGACCAAAACACTCCAGTTTCATACAGAGTACATGGGAGCAAGAAAATTAAGAATCACCTTGCATGGCGTCCCCATGGACATTGAGGAAGACCATATCGGCGCCTTTTTTGCAAAGTATAGAAAGGTCGCGGAAGTCTCCTCGCTGCGGTCTAAAGCTGGATTTTATACCGGAGACATGACGCTACTGGCGACCCTAAACAAGGAAAACATTGCCAAAATCCCCAACATCCTCACCTGTAGGGGTAGGGCAATATTTGTTATTGTGGAAGGGAGAAAGCCGTGCTGTTGGGTCTGCGGGGCGGCGGATCACGTCGCAAAGACCTGCCCAACCAAGAATCCGCCCCCAAAGGCCCAACCAGCCAAACAACAACAGCAAGCAGACGGGAAAGCAACGGTAAAGCCAGCTTCACCAGCACCAGCACCGGTAGCCAACAAGGAGGGCGAGTGGCAGGTGGTGGCGAGGAAGAAGGCTAAAACGCCTTCTCCGGTGAAGGTGCCGGGGAAAGTGCCGCCTCCTGCCAAGACTCCAACAAAGCAGAAAGAATCCTCGGCGAAGAATTCGCCTGCCAAACAGGAAAGAAAAAGGAGTTCCTCCCCCAAAAAGGATGAGGACATGGAAATAGAAAGGTCGGCGTCATTGAAGCGAGGGAGAGAGGAGGAAGAGGAGAAGTACGACAATCAGAAGAGCCGACGGAAGAGTAGGAGTGTGGAGAGAAGGAAGTTGGTGGACAAATGCTCATCGCTGCCGGTCTCCCCGGTAAGATGCTCTTACGCACAAAAGGCCAGAAGTCTTCCCTCTTCCCCGCAAAAAGCTTCCCAGTCCCCAACCTTTGAATTGACCCCCCCTGAAAAGATCTACTACTGTGACTCCCACTCCCTCCCCTTCTCCTATTCCCACTCCCACACGGGGTAAAAAGAAAAATACCCTCCCTCAGGGGGATGCCCTTATGAGGGTCGACGAGGACATTGCAGCTGAGTGGTCCTCGCAAAGGCGAAGACTGCTGAAGCCTCTACTGAAACTGACCTCGGTCGATCCACCGAGGACCCAAAGAACTTTTCCCAGGCCCCAGGAGTCATTACCCTGGTAAGGAATACCGGGGGTAACCTGCGGGTCTGGGACCACATGGCAGGAGTACAAAAACATTACCCAAAATTAAGAATGGTGCAAGAAGGCACCCCAGAGTTTAAAAAAATGTCAAAGAACTGTTCGGGGAGGTTCCCAGTTTTGCTCCACCCCTGTTTATATAGGGTGGTAAAACTCACCTATCCCACGGACGTCGGCGGGATTGTCCTAGACGGACGGATTACGTCCGATATAGGAACGGGTTCCCTAGGACAGTCCGTCGGGGTCCCTTCTACCAGAGATTTTTACCCGGTATGCGAGTAGAGCCTTTGTTGCATGTTCTTTGTTTTTTCGGTTCAGAACTAAAAGATGTCTATTAAGATAGCCAGCTTGAATGCAAAGGGCCTGAGGGATCGGGGAAAGGCGGCTCGCCTGCTTCGTGACCTCTTGTCCTTCGGCGTGGATGTGGCCGCGATCCAAGAGACTCACTTTGTTTGCGAAGTCGACTCGTGTGTGCTGTCTAACGACTTTGTCGTCTATTCAGCATATGGGAGCCGGCAGGCCAGAGGTGTTTCTTTGCTGGTCAAGCGTACCCTGGACGCGGGGATTGACCTTGTCCATGTCGGTGCCGAGGGCCGGCTGATCGTGGCCGATATTGCAGTGAAAAGCAAGTCGTTCCGGCTGATTGCGGTTTATGCGCCCAATGATCAAGGTGAGCGAGTCTCTTTCTTTCGGCTGTTGGAGCCCTTCATGGTGGATTCAACACGGCTAATCTTAGTTGGGGACTGGAATGCCATCCTAACCCCCAAATGGGATAGAGGAAGGGGCGCTAGCGGGAGGAGTGGTGATCGCAGCCTGGTTGATCTGATCGGCGAATTTGGTCTCGTCGATAGATACCGGGTCGATCATCCGGAAGGGAGCATGTGGACGTGGGCGCTTAATTGGCCTTCTACCCGGGTATCTGCGTACCTGGATAGGATGTTAGTGAGAGTGGCCGACATAGACTTTTTAGAATGTCCAACGTTCCACTGGTTAGGCTACACGGACCACAAACTCGTTTGTGCCCGTGTGGTGTTAGACTTTAGGCCTAGGTTGGCTGGTTATTGGAAGTTCAATCAGTCCTTACTGGACAGGCGGGACTTTCGTGACCAGCTGACTAGAGTAGTTCAGCGGGCGTTAATTGGGCGAGTCATTGGAAGTAAGTGGTGCGTTAGTCTTAAGGATAGCATTAGGTCTTTCGCCACCCAATACAGCCAACGGCTCAACCTAGATAAGGCTGCGAAGGCAAAGACACTTAGATCTAATTTCTCCCGGGCGGAGGCTGGTGGGGATCCCCTAGAAATAGCCGTAGCCAGGGAGGCCCTGGAGCGTTCGACTAGCGGGCGCTACATGGGCCAGGTAATTAGACATAAGTTAAGCAAGATGTCTTCCGAAGCTGTGAACATGGGCGCAGAACTGCGCAAGGAAGAAATTCGCCGAGCCGGCGACCGGTACATTCGAGAGGTGCGCGACCCGGAGGGACATCTCCTTAGGTCCACTGACGACATGTGCGAGGCGTTCCGGCAGCATTTCGAACACCGGTTTACCAAGGAGCCTGGTCTCCGCGACGAGGAGTTTCGCAGCTATTTGGCTGACTTTCCCCGGCTTATGCCGGCTGAAGCGGCTAGCTGCGAAGGGGAGATTACGGAGGACGAAATCTACGCGGCTTTGAAGAAGGTCGGCAGTGGCAAGTCGCCAGGTTTGGATGGTTTGCCCTATGAATTGTACTTGAGGATGTCGCACCTTTTTGTCCCGATCTTGGCTGTCGTGTTCAACCACTGGTTTCGGCAGGGGTCCATCCCCGGTCGGATTACCAGGGGCGTGATCACGCTGTTGAGAAAAGGCAAGAAGGTTGGGAGGGAATTAGACGATTACAGGCCCATAACTCTGCTAAACACAGAGTTAAAGATTTTGGCCAAGATCCTGACGAATCGCTTGCAGCTAGTTGCCGAGTCTCTGTTGGAACCGGATCAGACTTGTTCTGTGAAGGGACGAACAATTCAGAGCAACCTGCACTTGATTCGCACGATCCTAGAGGGTGTAGAAGACGACGATGAGGCCGCGCTGATCAATTTGGATCAGTCCAAGGCATTTGATAGGATTGACCATGGCTACCTGGCTGCTGTCCTGCAGGCCGCCGGATTCAAACCCGACTTCAGCCGCTGGATTAGCCTTCTGTATCGCTCCCCCAAGGCTGTGGTACAGGTGAACGGGAAGCTGTCGGGCGCTTTCGCGCTGTCTAGGTCGGTCCGACAGGGTTGTCCACTGTCGTCTCTCCTTTACGTCCTGGCGTTGGAGCCGCTACTTCGCCGGCTAAGGGACGAGACGTGCAGTCCGGTCCTGCGTGGAATTGCTGTCCCTGGTGGAGCTCGAGCCAGGGTTTCCGCGTACGCCGATGACGTAACGACCTTTGTGTCCTCCCGCAGGGACATAGAGGCGGTACAGCAGGCGCTTGAACGGTACGAGAAGGTGACAGGGGCCAGAATTAACTGCGACAAGTCATCCGGCTTGCGGTTAGGTGCCTGGAAGGGTGTTTCCCTCCCGGGGCCCTTCAGCTGGACGGACGGGCCGGTCAAAATCCTCGGAATTTGGTTCGGTCCAGACTTACAACTGGAGAAAAACTGGTCAGAAGTACTGGCAAAGGTCGGCGCGTCGGTCAAGACTTGGCGTCGACGGAGTCTCTCCGTGAAGGGCTTGGCGGAGGTATGTAACACATACCTCTTTCCCATGATCCTTTACCGGCTGTCAGTACTTCCCCTTTGTGACGATCATGAGAAGGCGCTCGAGCGTTTGCTATTCTCCTTTCTGTGGAGAGGACGCAAACACATGGTCGACAAAGGAGTCTGTTGCCTCCGTCCTTGTCATGGGGGTCTGGGAATGCCGCACTTGAGGAGCCACGTGCTCGCTTCGAGGTTGGCATTTCTCAGGCGCGCGTTGGAGGAAGATCGGTTGCTTGCGGGGGTAGTGAGGGACATGTTCCCTTGCCTTACTATCACTCCCCCGACCCTATGGCTGACCGTCAGGCCTTGGGTGCGACCGAAATTCCTGCTCGAATGTCTGGCGGCCCTGCAGGCCATTCCACGGTCCAGTGACCTTTCACAGCCTAGGAAAATCTTCTATCGGGGATTAGTGGAGGGCGCCGTGAAGGATAAGCTGTGGAGTAGGCTTGGCATGTCGCGAGTGGAGTATCGCTCTCATTGGTCTTGGGCGCCAGGTGCAGATTGGCTCAGCAACTCTGAGTTTTCTCTGACCTGGCGATTGGCTCGGAATGGTTTGTCTCTCAATGACAAGCGTTTCGCAATGGGCCTGGCGGATTTGCCAGATTGTGAGCGTTGCAACCTTGGAGATTAAGGAGACGTCTGCGCACGCCTTCTTCCATTGTTTGCGCGTTCGCCCGTTGTGGGAGCGTGTCGGCGAGTTGACTGCTCGTATCGCGCCGCGGGGCTTGCTCATTGAGTCGCGCATACGCTGTGGACAATGTGTTGCCCCCGTACTCTGGAGTGAAGCGGATGGTGTTTCTGTCGCTACTGGCCACGGCTAGAATGGTGATTTGGATGACGCGTCTGGAGGAAGTCTTGCGGGGCGGTCGTCTTTCGGATCGGGATCTAATCCGATATTTTTTGAGCACCAGCTCAAAATGAAGATTAGAACTGAACGGAAACGGCTGCACCCGACAGAGTTCAGCGAAAGGTGTAATAATTGCAGCGAGCCTGGTTCGTGTGACGGGGCTAGCCTTGATTTTCCTCTTTTAGATCTGCTAGTCGCATCGGGGTGGATTCCTTTGGAACCCCCTCCCGCGGTTAAGGTAAGAATTCTTTTGTGTATCTAGTTAATGTGAGTGAATGTGTTTGTCCCGGCCTGTTCCCACGGCTCTACTGCTTTTGTTATGATCCAGTTCCAGATCCCCATTGTCCATTGTTATTTTATCCCGTTTCATTCTCGGCTGGGTCGGCCTTATATATTCTCCAGTCCCATTTATTTTGTACCCGGATTCTCCATTCCCCTTAGAAAGAGTGCTTCTTGATTCTGTCCGTTTTAAGGCAGAATACAGCGGCCTCTTTATTTATGAGGGTGTGTTTAGGTCTTACTAACCCATGTATATATATATCATTTTGTTGAAATTGTTTTTGTTTTGGGGATTTTGTTTCTTCATATCCCCTTCCCACCATGTCATTTCATGTACAAATTTTTAAATATATTTTTGTAAAATATTGTAAATATTATTAAAACACAAATTTTTATGTACATTTGGGGCGTTTTGTAGGTCCCAGTATGTTTTGCGGTATTTTGGTGCATGATAAGTATGAGTGTTGATGGACAAATTTTTATGGTGAATGAGTATCATTGTAACGTATGTATGGGTCGTGAATCTGATTAGCTAGGTATAGGATAGAGTAACTGAAGACCATCCCAAGTTTTGTTCCCCCTCCCATTTTCGGCCTTGTGCCATAATTTGTACTTTTTACAAATAAATAAATCCCCCCAGACTTTTGTTTGCGTGGTCATTTGGCAAAGATCAAAGTGTAGTATCTGTTCCTTCGTGATATCTACTAGCTCTTTGGTTGTGGCAACTGTTTTCCACCCAAGTTTATAGCTTGGTCTGCGTAAAAGTAGCGTCTTGCAAAGGACGCGAAACACCGGAAGCAGTTGTCCGGTGTTCGGCCTCTTAGGAGGCAATGGCCTCCGATAGGCCAAATGTGATCGCTCCTCCCACCACGGCCTCGGTGGGAGGGAAGGGGAAGGGGATTGGCAGCTACCGCCACGGGAATCTCCCTCAGTTCCAGCAGTACCAGGACCAGCACCAGGACCCGGACCAGTACCGGCACCGGCAGCTGGTTCAACACCTGGTTCCCCCAAACCTTCTACCTCTGGATGGAAGGGAGGAAAGGTCCCGATGAAGGGGGAATCTTATTACGAAGACCTGCGGCAGAAATACGCAGAATACATTGTTGGCACAGAGCTGTTGTCGGTGCCAGAGGAGTTGGCGGTCGTTGAGACGAAAACCATATCCCTGATCACAAAAAAGACCCCAAGACCCACAAGTTTGTGGGGATTAGCAGGGATGCTTTCGAGGAGGCCATCAAGACCCTCAAGATAAAAGCAAAGGCCGTAGTGAGACGAAGTAGCGCAATGTAGGACGTTCTGCTTGGCACGGCCGAGGAGGCCAAGCAGCTGGCTGGTGTGGTCCTGGAGACCAAAACACTCAGTTCCAGACGGAATACATGGGGATGCGCAAGGCAAAGTACTTTGCACGGCGTCCCCATGGACATTTCCGAGGACCACATCGGGGCCTTTTTCGCACAATATGGAAAGGTAGCTGAGGTCTCGTCATTGCGCTCGAAGGCGGGTTTCCTGACCGGGGACATGGTCCTGCAGGTGACCCTCACCCACAAACAGATAGCGGAAATACTGTATCCCTCACTACGGGAAATGACTATTTTTGTGATAGTTGAGGGGCAGGAAACCTTGCTGTTGGGTCTGTGGGGCGGCGGATCACGTCGCCAAGGCGTGCACGGCAAAGAATCCGGCCCCAAAGACCCAACCAACCAAGCAGCAGGACGGGCCTTCGGAGAAAGAGAAAACCTGCACCACCAACATCAACACCAGCACCAGTAGCAACATCACCAGCACCGGGGGAGCAAACAAGGAGGGCGATTGGCAGGTGGTGGCGAGGAAGAAATCTAAAATGCCTTCACCGCCGAAGGCGCTATCACCACCCAAGGCACCGGCAAAGCCAAGGGAGGCCGCTTTGGCTAAATCTCGCCCTCCAAAAAGGGGAAAGGAAAAGGAATGCCCTCAAGAAAACGGAAGCATTGATAGAAAAGATGGAGACAGAACGATCAGCGTCCCTAAAGCGTGTGAAGAAGAGGAGGAGGAGCATCACGACGTCATAAAAAGTCGGCGAAGAAGCAGGAGCAAGGAGAGAAAACCCCAGGAAAATGTTTCGCTTCCGGTATCGCCGGAAGAGACGATTCCTATGCTGATAAAGACAAGGAGCCTTCCCTCTTCCCATAAAAGGCTTCCCAGTCCTCAACCTTTAAGTCAGCCCCGCTAAAACCAGTGTCTGTAACCCCCACTCCACCCCTTCTCCTATGCCCCTCCCACTCAGGCAAAAAGAAAAAAACCCTGCCCCAGGGGAAAGCGCTGATGAAAGTAAATGAGGACATTGTCTCAGAGTGGTCGTCGCAGAGGCGCAAACTGTTGAAGCCTTTCTATTGGAGCTAACCTCTGTAGAAGATCTGTCAACAGATGACCCAAGAAACTTTCACAGGCCCCAGGAGTAATTACCCTTGTGCGAAATACCGGGGGGTAACCTGCGGATCTCGGACCATATTGCAGTAAAAAAACAATACCCCAAAATAAGAATGTTTAGGAGAACACTCTGAATTAAGAAGAAAATGGCAAGAAATTGTGCGGGGGTTCCCTGTTTACTCCACCCCTGCTTATATGGGGTGGTAAAACACTAAACTACCCCACGGACGTCGGCGGAATTTTTCTAGACGGACGGATTACATCCGATGTAGGAACGGGTTCCTAGGACAGTCCGTCGGGGTCCCTTCTACCAGAGATTTTTACCCGGTATGCGATTCTGAGCCTTTTGTTGCATGTTCTTTGTTTTTTCGTTTCAGAACTAAAAGATGTCTATTAAGATAAGCGGCTTGAATGCGAAGGGCCCTGAGGGATCGGGGTAAGGCGGCTCGCCTGCTTCGTGACCTCTTGTCCTTCGGCGTGGATGTGGCCGCGATCCAAGAGACTCACTTTGTTTGCGAAGTCGACTCGTGTGTGCTGTCTAACGACTTTGTCGTCTATTCAGCATATGGGAGCCGGGCTGCGCAGGCCAGAGGTGTTTCCTTGCTGGTCAAGCGTACCCTGGAAGCGAGGATTGACCTTGTCCATGTCGGTGCCGAGGGCCGGCTGATCGTGGCAAATATTCCGGTGAAAAGCAAGTCGTTCCGGCTGATTGTGGTTTATGCGCCCAATGTTCAAGGTGAGCGAGTCTCTTTCTTTCGGCTGTTGGAGCCCTTCATGGTGGATTCAACACGACTAATCTTAGTGGGGACTGGAATGCCATCCTAACCCCCAAATGGGATAGAGGAAGGGCGCTAGCGGGGAGTGGTGATCGTAGCCTGGTTGATCTGATCAGCGGGTGATTGGTCTCGTAGATAGATACCGGGTCGATCATCCGGATGGGAGCATGTGGACGTGGGCGCTTAATTGGCCTTCACTACCCGGGTATCCGCGTACCTGGATAGGATGTTGGTGGTGGCCGACATAGACTTCTTAGAGTGTCAACGTTCCACTGGTTAGGCTACTCGGACCACAAACTCGTTTGTGCCCAGGTGGTGTTAGAATTTGACTACAAATTTGGCTGGTTGTATTGGAAGTTCAATCAGTCCTTACTGGACAGGCGGGACTTTTCGTGACCAGCTGACTAAGTAGTTCAGCGGGCGTTAATTGGGCGAGTCATTGGGAGTAAGTGGTGGGTTAGCCTTAAGGATAGCATTAGGTCTTTGCCACCCAATACAGCCAACGCTCAACGAATAAGGCTTTGCGAAGGCAAAGAACACTTAGATCTAATTTCTCCCGGGCGGGCTGGTGGGGATCCCCTAGAAATAGCCGTAGCCAGGAGGCCCTGGAGCGTTCGACTAGCGGGCGCTACATGGGCCAGGTAATTAGACATAAGTTAAGCAAGATGTCTTCGAAGCTGTGAATATGGGCGCGGAACTGCTGGGGAAGAAATTCGCCGAGCCGGCGACCGGTACATTCGAGGTGCGCAGCCGGAGGGACATCTCCTTAGGTCCACTGACGACATGTGCAAGGCGTTCCGGCAGCATTTCGAACACCGTTTTACCAAGGAGCCTGGTCTCCGCGACGAGGAGTTCCGCAGCTATTTGGCTGACTTTCCCCGGCTTTTGCCGGCTGAAGCAGCGCTGCGAAGGGGAGATTACGGAGGACGAAATCTACGCGGCTTTGAAGAAGGTCGGCAGTGGCAAGTCGCCAGGTTTGGATGGTTTGCCCTATGAATTGTACTTGAGGATGTCGCACCTTTTTGTCCCGATCTTGGCTGTCGTGTTCAACCACTGGTTTCGGCAGGGGTCCATCCCCGGTCGGATTACCAGGGCGTGATCTGCCTGTTGAAAAAGGCAAAGAAGGTTGGGAGGGAATTAGACGATTACAGGCCCATAACTCTGCTAAACACAGAGTTAAAGATTTTAGCCAAGATCGACGAATGGCTTGCAGCTAGTTGCCGAGTCTCTGTTGGAACCGGATCAGACTTGTTCTGTGAAGGGACGAACAATTCAGAGCAACCTGCACTTGATTCGCACGATCATAGAGGGTGTAGAAGACGACGATGAGGCCGCGCTGATCAATTTGGATCAGTCCAAGGCATTTGATAGGATTGACCATGGCTACCTGGCTGCTGTCCTGCAGGCCGCCGGATTCAAACCCGACTTCAGCCGCTGGATTAGCCTTCTGTATCGCTCCCCCAAGGCTGTGGTACAGGTAGACGGGAAGCTGTCGGAGCGCTTTCGCTGTCCTAGGTCGGTCCGACAGGATTGTCCACTGTCGCCTCTCCTTTACGTCCTGGCGTTGGAGCCGCTACTTCGCCGGCTAAGGGACGAGGCGTGCAGTCCGGTCCTGCGTGGAATTGCTGTCCCTGGTGGAGCTCGAGCCAGGGTTTCCGCGTACGCCGATGACGTAACGACCTTTGTGTCCTCCCGCAGGGACATGGGAGGCAGTACAGCAGGCGCTTGAACGGTACGAGAAGGTGACGGGGGCCAGAATTAACTGCGACAAGTCATCCGGCTTGCGGTTAGGTGCCTGGAAGGTGTTTCCCCTCCCGAGGCCCTTCAGCTGGACGGACGGGCCGGTCAAAATCCTCGGAGTTTGGTTCGGTCCGGACTTACAGCTGGAAAAGCTGGTCAGAAGTACTGGCAAAGGTCGGCGCGTCGGTCGGGGCTTGGCGTCGACGGAGTCTCTCCGTGAAGGGCTTGGCGGAGGTGTGTAACACTACCTCTTTCCCAGATCCGCGCGGCTGTCCGGTACTTCCCCTTTGTTCCAAATCATGAGAGGCGCTCGAGCGTTTGCTATTCTCTGTCTGTGGAGAGGACGCAAACACATGGTCGACAAAGGAGTCTGTTACCTCCGTCCGTGTCATGGGGGTCTGGGAATGCCGCACTTGAGGAGCCACGTGCCCGCTTCGAGGTTGGCATTTCTCAGGCGCGCGTTGGAGAAGATCGGTTGCTTGCAGGGTATTGAGGACATGTTCCCTTGCCTTACTATCACTCCTCCGACCCTATGGCTGACCGTCAGGCCTTGGGTGCGACCGAAATTCCCTGCTCGAATATCCTGGCGGCCCTGCAGGCCATTCCACGGTCCAGTGACCTTTCACAGCCTAGGAGAATCTTCTATCGGGGATTAGTGGAGGGCGCCGTGAAGGATAAGCTGTGGAGTAGGCTTGGCATGTCGAAGGTGGTGTCGCTCTCATTGGTCTTGGGCGCCAGGTGCAGTTGGCTCAACGCTCTGAGTTTTCTCTGACCTGGCGATTGGCTCGGAATGGTTTGTCTCTCAATGACAAGCGTTTCGCAATGGTCCTGGCGGATTTGCCAGATTGTGAGCGTTGCAACCTTGGAATTAAGGAGACGTCTTAACGCCTTCTTCCATTGTTTGCGCGATCGCCCGTTGTGGGAGCGTGTCGGCGATTTGACTGCTCGTATCGCGCCGCGGGAGCTTGTGCTCATTGATCGCGCCGCTGTGGACAATGTGTTGCCCCGTACTCTGGAGTGACGGATGGTGTTTCTGTCGCTACTGGCCACGGCTAGAATGGTGATTTGGATGACGCGTCTGGAGGAAGTCTTGCGGGGCGGTCGTCTTTCGGATCAGGATCTAATCCGATATTTTGAGCACCAGCTCAAAAATGAAGATTAGAACTGAACGGAAACGGCTGCACCCGACGAGTTCAGCGAAAGGTGGATAATTACGTGACCTGGTTCGTGTGACCGGGGCTAACCTTGATTTTCTCTTTTAGATCTGCTAGTCGCATCGGGGTGGATTCCTTTGGAACCCCTCCCGCGGTTAAGTAAAATTCTTTTGTGTATCTAGTTAATGTGAGTGAATGTGTTTGTCCCGGCCTGTTCCCGGCTCCACTGCTTTTGTTATGATCCAGTTCGAGATCCCCATTGTCCATTGTTATTTTATCCCGTTTTCATTCTCGGCTGGGGTCAGCCTTATATATTCTCAGTCCCATTTATTTTGTACCCGGCTTCTCCATTCCCCTTAGAAGAAATCTTTACTTGATTCTGTCCGTTTTAAGGCAGAATACAGCGACTCTTTTAATTATGAGGTAATGATGTTGGGTCTTACTAACACTATGTATATATATATTCATTTGAAATTGTTTTTTGTTTTAGGATTTTGCTTCACCTTGCCCATCATGTCATTTCATGTATAATTTTTTAAAGTTATTTTTGTAATTTGTGTACAAATCACAAATTTTTATGTACATTTGGGGCGTTTTGTAGGTCCCCGGTATGTTTTTGTGTATTTGGTGCTTGATAAGTATGAGTGTTGATGGACAAATTCTTATGGTGAATAGGGAGTATTGTAACGTATGTATGGGTCGCGAATCTGATTAGCTAGATATGGATAGAGTATCTGTAGACCAACCCGAGTTTTGTTCCCCCTCCCCATTTTTGGCCTTGAGCCATAATTTTGTAATTTGACAAATAAATACATCCCTACCAGACTTTTGTTTGCGTGGTCATTTGGCAAAGATCAAAGTGTAGTATCTGTTCCTTCGTGATATTTACTAGCTCTTTGGTTGTAACGCTATTTTTTCCACCGGTTTATAGCTCGGGCTGAGTAAAAAGTAGTCTTTCGGGATTCGAAAATGCGGAAGCAGTTGTCCAATGTTCGGCCTCTTGGGAGGCAATGGCCTCCGATAGGCCTGATGAGATCGTTCCTCCACCACGGCCTCGGTGGGAGGGGAAGGAAGAGTGACTGGCAACTACCGCCACAGGAGTCACCCTCCGTAGCAGTACCAGGACCAGCAGCAGGACCCGGACCGGTACCAGCAGCAGTACCAGCCTCCCCCAAACCTTCTACCTCCGGCTGGAAAGGAGGAAAGGTTCTCATAAAGGGGAGGAATAACCCTCCAACAGCTAAAGGATAAATACGCTAACTACATCAAGGGCACGGAGTTGTTATCGGTGCCTGAACAGTTGGCGGACATAGAGGCCCGAACTATATCCCTCATCACAAAGGAACCCAAAACTCACAAGTTTATAAGGGTCAACAGGGATAGCCTGGAAGAGGCCATCAAGGCCTTGAATATCAGAGCGAAGGCTATAGCGAGGAGGAGTAATGCGATGTGGGATGTTCTGCTGGGCACGTCCGAAGAGGCCAAGCAGTTAGCAGAGATGGTCCTGGAGACCAAGAAGATCCAGCTCAGACAGAGTACATGGGGATGCGCAAGCTGAAAATAACCTTGCATGGCGTCCCCATGGATATCTCCGAGGACCACGTCGGCACGCCCCTTTTGCTAATTTTGGAAGGGTGGCGGGTCTCTTCGGTACGTTCCAAAGCAGGTTACCTGACAGGGGACATGACCCTGCAAGCGACCCTGACAAAAAAACGATAGCAGACATCCCTAATATCCTCACCTGTAGGAAGAGAGCAATCTTCGTTGTGGTGGAGGAAGAAACCTTGCTGTTGGGTCTGTGGGGCGGCGGAGCACGTCGCCAAGGCGTGCCCGGCTAAAACTCAGGCCCGAAAGGGCCAACCAACCAAACAGCCAGTAGTACCGGCCCCAACGTCACCAGCATCCACCAACACCAGCACCACCAGCACCAGCACCAAACAGGGGAAGGCGAGTGGCAGGTGGTGGGAGGAAGAAGACAAAATCGCCTTCACCTTTAAAGGCGCTGTCACCTGCCAAGGCTCCTTCAAAGCTGAAGAGCCCACTGTGGAGAAGTCGCCACTCAAACGGGGAAGGGCAACAAACCTCCCCAAAAGCAGAACCAGTGGTTGAGGAAATGGAGATGGAGAGATCGGCGTCTAAAACGTAGGAGAAGAGGAGGAGGGACTACGAGTCATGAAGTCGCCGAAGGAGCAGGAGCAGAGACAGAAAAATTTCAACAAATGTTCGTCGGTTCCGGTTTCCCCCAAGAGACCATCCTATGCAGGCAAGGAGCCCTTCCCTCGTCCCGCGGAAAGCTTCCCAGTCCCCAACCTTCAAATTGACCCCACCTAAACCTGTATCTTCAACCCCCACTCCCTCCTTCTCTATGCCCACACTCACTCAGGCAAAAAAGAAAAAGCCCTGCCCCGGGGGAAGCACTCATGAGAGTGAGTGAGGACATTTGCCTCCAGGTGGTCCTCTCAGAGGCAGGAAACTTCTGAAGCCCCTGCAGGGCTGACCTCGGTGGAGGCCGATCATTGAAGACCCTAGGAACTTTTCCCGGGCCCCAGGAGTCATTACCCTGGTACGGAGTACCGGGGTGGCCTGAGGGTCTGGGACCACATTCTTTGATGTTAAAAGACTTGTTATTCGGATTTAAGAATGGTTCAGGAGAACACTCTCTGAACTGAAAAAAATAATAAAAAAATTGTGCGGGGAGGTTCCCTGTTTTGCTCACAGTCTCTATAGGGTGGTAAAACTAACCCCACTGACGTCGGCGGGATTGGCCTAGGCGGACGGATTACGTCCGGTCTTGGGAACGGGTCCCCTAGGACAGTCCGTCGAGTACTATCTACTTAAGATTTCCATCCCATATGCGATTAGAGAGCCTTTGTTGCCTGTTTTCTTTTTCTCGTTTCAGGTTTAAAAGATGTCTATTAAGATAGCCAGTTTGAATGCGAGGGCCTGAGGGATCGGGGTAAGGCAGCTCGCCTGCTTCGTGACTCTTGACCTTCGGCGTGGATGTGGCCGCGATCCAAGAGACTCACTTTGTTTGCGATGTCGACTCGTGTGTGCTGGCTAACGACTTTGTCGTCTATTCAGCATATGGGAGCCGGCAGGCCGAAGGTGTTTCTTTGCTGGTCAAGCGTACGCTGGACGCGAGGTTGACCTTGTCCATGTCGGTGCCGAGGGCCGGCTGATCGTGGCCGATATTGCAGTGAAAAGCAAGTCGTTCCGGTTGATTGCGGTTTATGCGCCCAATGATCAGGGTGAGCGAGTCTCTTTCTTTCGGCTGTTGGAGCCTTCATGGTGGATTCAACACGGCTAATCTTAGTTGGGGACTGGGGGAATGCCATCCTAACCCCCCAAATGGGATAGAGGAGAGGGCGCTAGCGGGAGTGGTGATCGTAGCCTGGTTGATCTGATCGACGAATTTGGTCTCGTCGATAGATACCGGGTCGATCAACCGGATGGGAGCATGTGGACGTGGGCGCTTGGTGGCCTTCTACCCGGGTATCCGCGTACCTGGATAGGATGTTAGTGAGAGTGGCCGACATAGACTTCTTAGAATGTCCAACGTTCCACTGGCTAGGATATACGGACCTAGCTCGTTTGTGCCCGTGTGTGGTGTTAGACTTTAGGGCTAGGTTGGCTGGTTATTGGAAGTTCAATCAGTCCTTACTGGACAGGCAGGACTTTCGTGACCAGCTGACTAGAGTAGTTCAGCGGGCGTTAATTGGGCGAGTCATTGGGAATAAGTGGTGGGTTAGCCTTAAGGATAGAATTAGATCTTTCGCCACCCGATACGGCCAACGGCTCAGCCTAGATAAGGCTGCGAAGGCAAAGACGCTTAGATAATTTCGCCCGGGCGGAGGCTGGTGGGGATCCCTAGAGATAGCCTTAGCCATGGAGGCCTGAGGCGCACGACTAGCGAGCGCTGTATGGGCCAGGTAATTAGACATAAGTTAAGCAAGATGTCTTCCGAAGCTGTGAACATGGGCGCAGAACTGCGCAAGGAAGAAATTCGTCGGGCCGGCGATCCAGGTACATTCGAGAGGTGCGCGACCCGGAGGAGCATCTCCTTCAGTCCACTGACGACATGTGCGGGCGTTCCGGCAGCATTTCGAACACCGGTTTACAAGGAGCCTGGTCTCCGTGACGAAGAGTTTCGCAGCTATTTGGCCGAAGCTTTCCCCGGATTTGCCGGCTGAAGCGGCTAGCTGCGAAGGGAGATTAAGGAGGACGAAGTCTACGCAGCTTTTGAAGAAGGTCGGCAGTGGCAAGTCGCCAGGTTTGGATGGTTTGCCCTATGAATTGTACTTGGGGATGTCGCACCTTTTTGTCCCGATCTTGACTGTCGTGTTCAACCACTGGTTTCGGCAGGGGTCCATCCCCGGTCGGATTACCGGGAGCGTGATCACGCTGTTGAAAAAAGGCAAGAAGGTTGGGGAGGGGAATTAGACGATTACAGGCCCATAACTCTGCTAAACACAGAGTTAAAGATTTTAGCCAAAGATCCTGACGAATCGCTTAAGCTAGTTGCCGAGTCTCTGTTGGAACCGGATCCAGACTTGTTCTGTGAAGGGACGAACAATTCAGAGCAACCTGCACTTGATTCGCACGATCATAGAGGGTGTAGAAGACGACGAAGGGGCCGCGCTGATAAATTTGGATCAGTCCAAGGCATTTGATAGGATTGACAATGGCTACCTGGCTGCTGTCCTGCAGGCCGCCGGATTCGAACCCGACTTCGGCCACTGGATTAGCCTTCTGTCGCTCCCCCAAGGCTGTGGTACAGGTGAACGGGAAGCTGTCGAGCGCTTTCGCGCTGTCTGGGTCGGTCCGACAGGGTTGTCACTGTCGCCTCTCCTTTACGTCCTGGCGTTGGAGCCGCTACTTCGCCGGCTAAGGGACGAGGCGTGCAGTCCGGTCCTGCGTGGAATTGCTGTCCCTGGTGGAGCTCGAGCCAGGGTTTCCGCGACGTACGCCGATGACGTAACGACCTTTGTGTCCTCCCGCAGGGACATAGAGGCGGTACAGAAGGCGCTTGAACGGTACGAACGGGTAACGGGGGCCAGAATTAACCGCGACAAGTCGTCCGGCTTGCGGTTAGGTGCCTGGGAAGGGTGTTTCCCTCCCGGGGCCCTTCGACTGGACGGACGGGCCGGTCAAGCTCCTCCGGGTTTGGTTCCGGTCCGGACTTACAGTTGGAGAACTGGGCAGAAGTACAGGCAAAGGTCGGCGTCGGTCGAGATTTGGCGTCGACGAGTCTCTCCGTGAAGGGCCTGGCGGAGGTGTGTAACACATACCTCTTTCCCAGAATCCTTTACCGGCTGTCTGTACTTCCCCTTTGTGACGATCGCGGGGAAGGCGCTCGAGCGTTTGCTATTCTCCTTTCTGTGGAGAGGACGCAAACACATGGTCGACAAAGGAGTCTGTTGCCTCCGTCCGTGTCATGGGGGTCTGGGAATGCCGCACTTGAGGAGCCACGTGCTCGTTTCCCGAGGGTTGGCATTTCTCGGGCGCGCGTTGTCGGAAGATCGGTTGCTGCGGGGGGTAGTGGGGGACATGTTCCCTAGCCTCACTATCACTCCCCGCTCTAAGAGGACAACAATGAGCCTTGGGGCGGCCCGAAATTCACTGCTCGAATGTCTGACGGCCCTTCGGGCCATTCCACGTGGTCCAGTGACCTTTCACGGCCTAGGAGAATCTTCTATCGGGGATTAGTGGAGGGCGCCGTGAAGGATAAACTGTGGAGTAAGCTCGGCATGTCGAGAGAGGAGGCCTGCTCTCATTGGTCTTGGGCGCCAGGTGCGGATTGGCTCAGCAACTCTGAGTTTTCTCTGACCTGGCGATTGGCTCGGAATGGTTTGTCTCTCAATGACAAGCGTTTCGCAATGGGCCTGGCGAATTTGCCAGATTGTGAACGTTGCGACCTTGGAATCGGAGACGTCTGCGCGCCTTCTTCCATTGTTCGCGTTCGCCCGTTCGCCCGTTGTGGGAGCGTGTCGGCGAGTTGACTGCTCGTATCGCGTCGCGGGAGCTTCTGCTCGTGATCGCGCGCATACGCTGTGGAGCAATGTGTCGCCCGTACTCTGGAGTGAAGCGGATGGTGTTTCTGTCGCTACTGGCCACGGCTAGAATGGTGATTTGGATGACGCGTCTGGAGGAAGTCTTGCGGGCGGTCGTCTTTCTGGATCAGGATCTAATCCGATATTTTGAGCACCAGCTCAAAATGAAAGATTAGAACTGGACGAGAACGACTGCACCCGACGGAGTTCAGCGAAAGGAGTGGATATATGCAGCGAGCCTGGTTCGCGTGACCGGGGCTAGCCTTGACTTTCTCTTTTAGTTCTGCTAGTCGCATCGGGGTGGATTCCTTTGGAACCCCTCCCGTGGTTAAGGTAAGAATTCTTTTTTGTGCCTAGTTAATGTGAGTGAATGTGTTTGTCCCAGCCTGTTCCCGGCTCCATTGCTTTTGTTATGATCCAGTCCGAGATTCCCATTGTCCATTGTTATTTTGTCCGTTTTCATTCTCGGCTGGGTCAGCCTTATATATTCTCCAGTCCCATTTATTTTGTACCCTGCTTCTCCATTCCCCTTTAGAAGAGAGCTTCTTGATTCTGTCTTTTAAGGCAGAATACAGCGACCTCTTTATTTATGAGGGTGTGTTTGGGTCTTACTAACCCATGTGTATATATCATTTTGTTGAAATTGTTTTTGTTTGGGGATTTTGTTTTCTTCATACCCCCTTCCCATCATGTCATTTCATGTACAAAATTTTTAAAATCTATTTTTGTAACTATTGTAAATATTGTAAAATCACAAATTTTTATGTACATTTGGGGCGTTTTGTAGGTCCCCGGTATGTTTTTGCAGTATTTTGGTGCATGATAAGTATGAGTGTTGATGGACAAATTTTTATGGTGAATGAGAATCATTGTAACGTATGTATGGGTCGTGAATCTGATTAGCTCAGTATAGGATAGAGTAACTGAAGACCATCCCAAGTTTTGTTCCCCCTCCTCATTTTCGGCCTTGTGCCATAATTTGTATTCATACAAATAAATAAATACTAGCCAATTTCCCACCAGACTTGTGTTTTGTGGTCATTTGGCAAAGATCAGAGTGTAGTATCTGTTCCGTCGTGATATTTACTAGCTCTTTGGTTGTGGCAACTGTTTTCCACCCGAGTTTATAGCTCGGGCTGAGTAAAAGTAGCGTCTTTCGGGATTCGAAATACCGGAAGCAGTTGTCCGGTGTTCGGCCTCTTGGGGAGGCAATGGCCTCCGATGGGCCTGATGAGATCGTTCCTCCCACCACGGCCTCGGTAGGAGGGGGAAGGAGGGGGATTGGACTTTACCACCTCGGATTAATCCCCCTTCTGAAGTACCAGCAGCATAGCATCTCCTAAACCCTCTACCTCTGGGTGGAAAGGAGGAAAAATTACGTTAAGGTGAAGAATACTATGAGCAAATGCAGATCAAATATACGGATTATATCAAAGGAACAGAGCTGGTTTCGGTGTCAGATCAGTTGGCACAGATCGAAGCCAGGATAATTACTCTAATTACGAAGAGGACAGCAAGACCCATAAGTTTGTTGGGGTCACTGAGGAGACCTTTGAAGAGGCTATTCAAGCACTACAGATTAAAGCAAAGGCCGTAGCGAGGAGAAGCAATGCCATGTGGGACGTCCTGCTTGGCTCTGCAGAGGAAGCCAAGCGCTTAGTTGGTGTGGTCACGGTGAAAACCCTCCAGTTTCACGGAATACATGGAGCAAGAAGTGGAAGATTACCTTTGCATGGCGTTCCATGGACATTGCTGAGGACCACGTCGGCGCCTTTTTGCAAGTTACGGAAAAGGTGGCCGACGTCTCCTCGCGCGGTCCAAGGCAGGTTTCTTCACAGGAGATATGACCCTGCAGGTGACCTGTCCAAGGAGAACATTGCTAAGATCCCCAACATCCTCACCTGCAGGGATCGGACCATTTTTGTGATTGTTGAAGGCGAAAGCCTTGCTGTTGGGTCTGTGGAGCGGCGGAGCATTAGCAAAGACATGTCCGACCAAGAATCCGCCCCCAAAGGCCCAACCAGCTAAACAGCAGCAGCAAGTGAAGGAAACAGGAAAACCAGCCCCACCAACACCAGTACCAGCAGCCAACAAAGGGGCGATTGGCAGGTGGTGGCGAGGAAGAAGGCAAAAACGCCTTCTCCGGCGAAGGTGCCGGCGAAGGTGCCGGTGAAGGTGCCGACTCCTGTCAAGGCGCCTGTAAGCCAGAAAGGCCCACATCCAAAAATTCGCCTGCCAAACAGGGGAAGGAAAGGGTTTCCTCCCCCAAAAAGGATGCGGTGGAGCCAATGGAAGTAGGAGAAGAGCGTCGTCCCTAAAGCGCGGGAGAGAGGAGGAGGAGCAACAGGACAACCTTAGAGCAGACGGAGAAGTAGGAGCTCTGATAGAAAGAGAAACTTGCGGACAGATGCTCGTCATTACCGGTTTCCCCAGTAGGTGTACATATGCAGAAAAAGCAAGGAGCCTTCCCTCTTCCCCGCGGGAAAGCTTCCCAGTCCCCAACCTTTAATTTGACCCCCCTGAAAAAAACCATTTCTTCAACTCCTCCCTCCCCTTCACCTATTCCCACTCCCCACGCGGGCTAAAAAGAAGAAAGCCCTCCCTAAAGGCGAAGCACTTATGAAAGTGGACGAGAACATTGTGGCGGAGTGGTCTTCGCAGAGGCAGCTGCACCTGAAGCCACTCCTGAAACTAACTTCAGTGAGCAGTCTATCCACTGAAGATCCGAAAAAACTTTCTGAGCCCCGGAGTCGTACCTGGTAAGAAATACCGGGAGGTAACCTGCGGGTCTGGGACCACATAGAAGAAGTGAAAAGGCAGTATCCGAAAATAAGGATGGTGGCAGAAAATACGCAGAGTTGAAAAAAATGGCTAAAAACTGTGCTGGGGAGGTTCCCGGTTTTTTGCTCTACCCCTGCTTATATAGGGTGGTAAAACTAAACTACCCCACGGACGTCGGCGGAATTGTCACAAACGGACGGATTACGTCCGATGTGAGAACAATTCCCCTAGGACAGTCCGTCAGGGTCGCTTCGACCAGAAGATTTTTACCCGGTATGCGACTAGAGCCTTTGTTGCATGTTCTTTGTTTTCGTTTCAGGTCTAAAAGATGTCTATTAAGATAGCCGGTTTAAATGCGAGGGGCCTGAGGGAGCGGGGTAGAGCGGCTCGCCTGCTTCGCGCTGTCCTTCGGCGTGAATGTGGCCGCGATCCAAGACTCACTTTGTTTGCGAGTCGACTCGTGTGTGCTGGCTAACGACTTTGTCGTCTATTCAGCATATAGAGGTGGGGGCCAGAGGTGTTTCTTTGCTGGTCAAGCGTACACTGGACGCGAGGATTGACCCTTGTCCATGTCGGTGCCGAGGGCCGGCTGATCGTGGCCGATATTGCAGTGAAAAGCAAGTCGTTCCGGCTGATTGCGGTTTATGCGCCCAATGATCAAGGTGAGCGAGTCTCTTTCTTTCGGCTGTTGGAGCCCTTCATGGTGGATTCAACACGGCTAATCTTAGTTGGGGACTGGAATGCCATCCTAACCCCCAAATGGGATGAGGAAGGGGCGCTAGCGGGAGGTGGTGATCGCAGCCTGGTTGATCTGATCGGCGAATTTGGTCTCGTGATAGATACCGGGTCGATCATCCGGATGGGAGTATGTGGACGTGGGCGCTTAATTGGCCTTCTACCCGGGTATCCGCGTACCTGGATAGGATGTTGCTTAGTGAGAGTGGCCGACATGAATGACAACCGGAATGTCCAACGTTCCACTGGTTGAGCTACTCGGACCACAAACTCGTTTGTGCCCGGGTGGTGTTAAATTTAGGCCTAGGTTGGCTGGTTATTGGAAGTTCAACCAGTCCTTACTGGACAGGCAGGACTTTCGTGACCAGCTGACTAGAGTAGTTCAGCGGGCGTTAATTGGGCGAGTCATTGGGAGTAAGTGGTGGGTTAGTCTTAAGAATGCCCGGTGGAGGTCTTTCGCCACCCAATACAGCCAACGGCTCAACTAGATAAGGCTGCGAAGAGCAAAGACACTTAGATCTAATTTCTCCCGGGCGGAGGGCTGGTGGGGATCCCCTAGAAATAGCCGTAGCCAGGGAGGCACTGGAGCGTTCGACTAGCGGGCGCTACATGGGCCAGGTAATTAGACATAAGTTAAGCAGGTGTCTTCGAAGCTGTGAACATGGGCGCAGAACTGCGCGGGAAAATTCGTCGGGCCGGCGACCGGTACATTCGAGAGGTGCGCAACCTTCGGAGGGACATCTCCTTAGGTCCACTGACGACATGTGCGAGCGTTCCGGCAACCATTTCGAACACCGTTTGCAAGGAGCCTGGTCTCCGCGACGAGGAATTTCGCAGCTAAACGGCTGACTCCCGGCTTTGCCGGCTGAAGCGGCTAGCTGCGAAGGGAGATTACGAGGACGAAATCTACGCGGCTTGAAGAAGGTCGGCAGTGGCAAGTCGCCAGGTTTGGATGGTTTGCCCTATGAATTATACTTGAGGATGTCGCACCTTTTTGTCCCGATCTGGCTGTCGTGTTCAACCACTGGTTTCGGCAGGGGTCGGATTACCGGAGCATTGATCACGCTGTTGAGAAAAGGCAAGAAGGTTGGGAGGGAACTAGACGATTACAGGCCCATAACTCTACTAAACACAGAGTTAAAGATTTTAACCAAGATCCTGACGAATCGCTTGCAGCTAGTTGCCGAGTCTCTGTTGGAACCGGATCAGACTTGTTCTGTGAAGGGACGAACAATTCAGAGCAACCTGCACTTGATTCGCACGATCTAGAGGGTGTAGAAGACGACGATGAGGCCGCGCTGATCAATTTGGATCAGTCCAAGGCATTTGATAGGATTGTCTGGCTACCTGGCTGCTGTCCTGCAGGCCGCCGGATTCAAACCCGACTTCAGCCGCTGGATTAGCCTTCTGTATCGCTCCCCCAAGGCTGTGGTACAGGTGAACGGGAAGCTGTCAGGCGCTTTCGCGCTGTCTAGGTCGGTCCGACGGGGTTGTCCACTGTCGCCTCCTCCTTTACGTCTGGCGTTGGAGCCGCTACTTCGCCGGCTAAGGGACAGGCGTGCAGTCCGGTCCTGCGTGGAATTGCTGTCCCTGGTGGAGCTCGAGCGGGGTTTCCGCGTACGCCGATGACGCGTAACGACCTTTGTGTCCTCCGCAGGGACCTTAGAGACGGTACAGCAGGCGCTTGAACGGTACGAGAAGGTGACAGGGGCCAGAATTAACTGCGACAAGTCATCCGGCTTGCGGTTAGGTGCCTGGAAGGTGTTTCCCTCCCGGGGCCCTTCAGCTGGACGGACGGGCCGGTCAAAATCCTCGGAGTTTGGTTCGGTCCGGACTTACAGCTGGAGAAAAACTGGTCAGAAGTACTGGCAAAGGTCGGCGCGTCCAGGTCGGGGCCTAGCGTCGACGAGTCTCTCCGTGAAGGGCTTGGCGGAGGTGTGCAACACATACCTCTTTCCAGATCCTTTACCGGCTCGTCAGTACTTCCACTTTGTGATCATGAGAAGGCGCTCAGGCGTTTGCTATTCTCCTGTCTGTGGGAGAGGACGCAAACACATGGTCGACAAAGGAGTCTGTTGCCTCCGTCCGTGTCATGGGGGTCTGGGGATGCCACACTTCAGGAGTCATGTGCTCGCTTCGAGTTGGCATTTGTCGGGCGCGCGTTGGAGGAAGATCGGTTGCTTGCGGGGGTAGTGAGGGACATGTTCCCTTGCCTCACTATCACTCCCCCGATCCTGTGGCTTACCGTTAGGCCATGGGTTCGGCGGGAAATTCCTGCTCGAATGTCTGGAGGCCCTGCGGGCCATTCCACGGTCCAGTGACCTTTCACAGCCTAGGAGAATCTTCTATCGGGGATTAGTGGAGGGTGCCGTGAAGGATAAACTGTGGAGTAAGCTCGGCATGACGAGAGAGGAGTATCGCTCTCATTGGTCTTGGGCGCCAGGTGCGGATTGGCTCAGCAACTCTGAGTTTCTCTGACCTGGCGATTGGCTCGGAATGGTTTTTGTCTCTCAATGACAAGCGTTTCGCAATGGGCCTGGCGGATTTGCCAGATTGTGAGCGTTGCAACCTTGGAATTAAGGAGACGTCTGCGCACGCCTTCTTCCATTGTTTGCGCGTTCGCCCGTTGTGGGAGCGTGTCGGCGAGTTGACTGCTCGTATCGCGCCGCGGGAGCTTGTGCTCATTGATCGCGCATACGCTGTGGACAATGTGTTGCCCCCGTACTCTGGAGTGAAGCGGATGGTGTTTCTGTCGCTACTGGCCACGGCTAGAATGGTGATTTGGATGACCCGTCTGGAGGAAGTCTTGCGGGGCGGTCGTCTTTCGGATCAGGATCTAATCCGATATTTTGAGCACCAGCTCAAAATGAAGATTAGAACTGAACGGAAACGGCTGCACCCGACAGAAATTCAGCGAAAGGTGGATAATTGCAGCGAGCCTGGTTCGTGTGACCGGGGCTAGCCTTGATTTTCTCTTTTAGATCTGCTAGTCGCATCGGGGTGGATTCCTTTGGAACCCCTCCCGCGGTTAAGGTGGGAATTCTTTTGTGTATCTAGTTAATGTGAGTGAATGTGTTTGTCCCGGCCTGTTCCCGGCTCTACTGCTTTTATTTTATGATCCAGTTCGAGATCCCCATTGTCCATTGTTATTTTATCCCGTTTTCATTCTCGGCTGGGTCAGCCTTATATATTCTCCAGTCCCATTTATTTTGTACCCGGATTCTCCATTCCCCTTAGAAAGAGTGCTTCTTGATTCTGTCCGTTTTAAGGCAGAATACGGCAGCCTCTTTATTTATGAGGGTGTGTTTGGGTCTTACTAACCCATGTATATATATCATTTTGTTGAAATTGTTTTTTGTTTTTGGGGGATTTTTGTTTCACCATATCCCCTTCCCACCATGTCATTTCATATGCAAATTTTTAAATATATTTTGTAAAATATTGTAAATATTGTTAAAACACAAATTTTTATGTACATTTGGGGCGTTTTGTAGGTCCCCGGTATGTTTTGCGGTATTTTGGTGCATGATAAGTATGAGTGTTGATGGACAAATTTTTATGGTGAATGAGTATCATTGTAACGTATGTATGGGTCGTGAATCTGATTAGCTAGGTATAGGATAAAACAAGACCATCTAAGTTTTTTGTTCCCCCTCCCCATTTTCGGCCTTGTGCCATAATTTGTACTTTTACAAACTAAATAAATCCCCCCCAGACTTTTGTTGCGTGGTCATTTGGCAAAGATCAAAGTGTAGTATCTGTTCCTTCGTGATATCTACTAGCTCTTTGGTTGTGGCAACTGTTTTTCCACCCAAGTTTATAGCTTGGTCTGCGTAAAAGTAGCGTCTTGCAAAGGACGCGAAACACCGGAAACGGTTGTCCGGTGTTCGGCCTCTTAGGAAGGCAATGGCCTCCGATAGGCCAAATGTGATCGCTCCTCCCACCACGGCCTCGGTGGGAGGAAGAAGGGATTGGCTTCCCCGCCACGGGAATCTCCCTCAGTTCCAGCAGTACCAGGACCAGCACCAGGACCCGGACCAGTACCGGCACCGGCAGCAGTTCAACACCTGGTTCCCCCAAACCTTCTACCTCTGGATGGAAGGGAGGAAAGTCCCGATGAAGGGGAATCTTATTACGAAGACCTGCGGCAGAAATACGCAGAATACATTGTTGGCACAGAGCTGTTGTCGATTGCCAGAGGAGTTGGCGGTCGTTGAGACGAAAACCATATCCCTGATCACAAAAGACCCCAAGACCACAGGATTTTGTGGGGATTAGCAGGGATGCTTTCGAGGAGGCCATCAAGACCCTCAAGATAAAAGCAAAGGCCGTAGTGAGACGAAGTAGCGCAATGTGGGACGTTCTGCTTGGCACGGCCGAGGAGGCCAAGCAGCTGGCTGGTGTGGTCCTGGAGACCAAAAACACTCCAGTTCCAGACGGAATACATGGGGATGCGCAAGGCAAAAAATTACTTTGCACGGCGTCCCCATGGACATTTCCGAGGACCACATCGGGCCTTTTTCGCACAATATGGAAAGGTAGCTGAAGGTCTCGTCATTGCGCTCGAAGGCGGGTTTCCTGACCGGGGACATGGTCCTGCAGGTGACCCTCACCCACAAACAGATGGCGGAAATACCGTATCCTCACCTGCAGGAAGCGAACTATTTTTGTGATAGTTGAGGGCAGGAAACCTTGCTGTTGGGTCTGTGGGGCGGCGGATCACGTCGCTAAGGCATGCACGGCAAAGAATCCGGCACAAGACTAACCAACCAAGCAGCAGGACGGGCCTTCGGAGAAAAACCTGCACCACCAACATCAACACCAGCACCAGTAGCAACATCACCAGCACCGGGAGCAAACAAGGAGGGCGATTGGCAGGTGGTGGCGAGGAAGAAATCTAAAAATGCCTTCACCGCCGAAGGCGCTGTCACCACCCAAGGCACCGGCAAAGCCAAGGAGGCCGCTTTGGCTAAATCGCCCTCCAAAAAGGGGAAGGAAAAGGAATGCCCTCAAAAAACGGAAGCGGTGATAGAAAAGATGGAGACAGAACGATCAGCGTCCCTAAAGCGTGGCAGAGAAGAGGAGGAGGAGCATCACGACGTCATAAAAGTCGGCGAAGAAGCAGGAGCAGGGAGAGAAAAACCCCAGGAAAATGTTTCGCTTCCGGTATCGCCGGAAAGACATTCCTATGCTGATAAGGCAAAAGACCTTCCCTCTTCCCCGCAAAAGGCTTCCCAGTCCTCAACCTTTAAATTGACCCCGCTAAAACCAGTGTCTACAACCCCCACTCCCACCCCTTCTCCTGCCCACTCCCACTCGGGCAAAAAGAAAAAAGCCTGCCCCAGGCGCTGATGAAAGTAAATGAGGACATTGTCTCAGAGTGGTCGTCGCAGAGGCGCAAACTGTTGAAGCCTCTGTTAAGGCTAACCTCTGTAGAAGATCTGTCAACAGATGACCAAGAAACTTTCCCCAGGCCCCGGGAGTAATTACCCTTTGTGCGAAATACCGGGGGTAACCTGCGGGTCTGGGACCATATTGCAGAGGTAAAAAAACAATACCCCAAAATAAGAATGTTTAGGAGAACACTCCTGAATTGGAAAGAAAATGGCAAGAAATTGTGCGGGAGGTTCCCTGTTTTACTCCACCCCTGCTTATATAGGGTGGTAAAACTAAACTACCCCACGGACGTCGGCGGAATTTTCTAGACGGACGGATTACGTCCGATGTAGGAACGGGTTCCCTAGGACAGTCCGTCGGGGTCCCTTCTACCAGAGATTTTTACCCGGTATGCGATTAGAGCCTTTGTTGCATGTTCTTTGTTTTTTCGTTTCAGAACTAAAAGATGTCTATTAAGATAGCCAGCTTGAATGCGAAGGGGAGCCTGAGGGATCAGGGTAAGGCGGCTCGCCTGCTTCGTGACCTCTTGTCCTTCGGCGTGGATGTGGCCGCGATCCAAGAGACTCACTTTGTTTGCGGAGTCGACTCGTGTGTGCTGTCTAACGACTTTGTCGTCCTCTTCAGCATATGGGAGCCGGCAGGCCAGAGGTGTTTCCTTGCTGGTCAAGCGTACCCTGAAGCGAGTTGACCTTGTCCATGTCGGTGCCGAGGGCCGGCTGATCGTGGCCGATATTGCAGTGAAAAGCAAGTCGTTCCGGCTGATTGTGGTTTATGCGCCCAATGTTCAAGGTGAGCGAGTCTCTTTCTTTCGGCTGTTGGAGCCCTTCATGGTGGATTCAACACGGCTAATCTTAGTTGGGGACTGGAATGCCATCCTAACCCCCAAATGGGATAGAGGAAGGGGCGCTAGCGGGAGGTGGTGATCGTAGCCTGGTTGATCTGATCGGCGAATTTGGTCTCGTAGATAGATACCGGGTCGATCACATCGGATGGGAGCATGTGGACGTGGGCGCTTAATTGGCCTTCTACCCGGGTATCCGCGTACCTGGATAGGATGTTAGTGAGAGTGGCCGACATAGACTTCTTAGAATGTCCAACGTTCCACTGGTTAGGCTACTCGGACCACAAACTCGTTTGTGCCCGGAGTGGTGTTAGAATTTAGGCCTAGGTTGGCTGGTTATTGGAAGTTCAATCAGTCCTTACTGGACAGGCGGGACTTTCGTACGACCAGCTGACTAGAATAGTTCAGCGGGCGTTAATTGGGCGAGTCATTGGGAGTAAGTGGTGGGTTAGCCTTAAGGATGGCATTAGGTCTTTCGCCACCCAATACGGCCAACGGCTCAACCCTAGATAAGGCTGCGAAGGCAAAGACACTTAGATCTAATTTCTCCCGGGCAGAGGCTGGTGGGGATCCCCTAGAAATAGCCGTAGCCAAGGAGGCCCTGGAGCGTTCGACTAGCGGGCGCTACATGGGCCAGGTAGTGGAGCATAAGTTAAGCAAAGATGTCTTCCGAAGCTGTGAATATGGGCGCGGAACTGCGCAAGGAAGAAATTCGCCGAGCCGGCGACCAGTACATTCGAGAGGTGCGCGACCCGGAGGGACATCTCCTTGGGTCCACTGACGACATGTGCAAGGCGTTTCGGCAGCATTTCGAACACCGTTTTCCAGAGCCTGGTCTCCGCGACGAGGAGTTTCGCAGCTATTTGGCTGGCTTTCCCCGGCTTTGCCGCTCGACGGCTAGCTGCGAAGGGAGATTACGGAGGACGAAATCTACGCGGCTTTGAAGAAGGTCGGCGGTAGCAAGTCGCCAGGTTTGGATGGTTTGCCCTATGGTGTACTTACGAGGATGTCGCACCTTTTGTCCCGATCTTGGCTGTCGTGTTCAACCACTGGTTTCGGCAGGGGGGTCATCTGATCCGGATTACCGGGGGCGTGATCACGCTGTTGAAAAAAGACAAGAAGGTTGGGAGGAATTAGACGATTACAGGCCCATAACTCTGCTAAACACAGAGTTAAAGATTTCAGCCAGATCCTGACGAATCGCGCTTGCAGCTAGTTGCCGAGTCTCTGTTGGAACCGGATCAGACTTGTTCTGTGAAGGGACGAACAATTCAGAGCAACCTGCACTTGATTCGCACGATCATAGAGGGTGTAGAAGACGACGATGAGGCCGCGCTGATCAATTTGGATCAGTCCAAGGCATTTGATAGGATTGACCATGGCTACCTGGCTGCTGTCCTGCAGGCCGCCGGATTCAAACCCGACTTCAGCCGCTGGATTAGCCTTCTGTATCGCTCCCCAAGGCTGTGGTACAGGTGAACGGGAAGCTGTCGGGCGCTTTCGCGCTGTCTGAGTCGGTCCGACAGGGTTGTCCTGTCGCCTCTCCTTTGCAATCCCTGGCGTTGGAGCCACCGCGCCGGCTAAGGGACGAGGCGTGCAGTCCGGTCCTGCGTGGAATTGCTGTCCCTGGTGGAGCTCGAGCAAGGTTTCCGCGTACGCCGATGACGTAACGACCTTTGTGTCCTCCGCAGGAACATAGAGGCGGTACAGCAGGCGCTTGAACGAGTACGAGAAGGTGACAGGGGCCAGAATTAACTGCGACAAGTCATCCGGCTTGCAGTTGGGTGCCTGGAAAGGTGTTTCCCTCCCGGGGCCCTTCAGCTGGACGGACGGGCCGGTCAAAATCCTCGGAGTTTGGTTCGGTCCGGACTTTAGCTGGAGAAGAAACTGGTCAGAAGTACTGGCAAAGGTCGGCGCGTCGGTCGAGACTTGGCGTCGACGGAGTCTCTCCGTGAAGGGCTTGGCGGAGGTGTGTAACACATACCTCTTTCCCAAGATCCTTTACCGGCTCGTCACTTCCCCTTTGTGACGATCATGAGAAGGCGCTCGAGCGTTTGCTATTCTCCTGTCTGTGGGGAGGACGCAAACACGTGGTCGACAAAGGAGTCTGTTACCCCTCCGTCCGTGTCATGGAGGTCTGGGAATGCCGCACTTGAGGAGCCACGTGCTCGCTTCGAGGTTGGCATTTCTCAGGCGCGCGCGTTGGAGGAAGATCGGTTGCTTGCGGGGGTAGTGAGGGACATGTTCCCTTGCCTTACTATCACTCCTCCGACCCTATGGCTGACCGTCAGGCCTTGGGTGCGACCAAGAAATTCCTGCTCGAATGTCTGGCGGCCCTGCAAGTCATTCCACGGTCCAGTGACCTTTCACAGCCTAGGAGAATCTTCTATCGGGGATTAGTGGAGGGCGCCGTGAAGGATAAGCTGCTGGAGTAGGCTTGGCATGTCGAGTGGAGTATCGCTCTCATTGGTCTTGGGCGCCAGGTGCGGATTGGCTCAGCAACTCTGAGTTTTCTCTGACCTGGCGATTGGCTCGGAATGGTTTGTCTCTCAATGACAAACGTTTCGCAATGGTCCTGGCGGATTTGCCAGATTGTGAGCGTTGCAACCTTGGAATTAAGGAGACGTCTGCGCACGCCTTCTTCCATTGTTTGCGCGATCGCCCGTTGTGGGAGCGTGTCGGCAGTTAAACTGCTCGTATCGCGCCGCGAGAGCTTGTGCTCATTGATCGCGCATACGCTGTGGACAATGTGTTGCCCCCGTACTCTGGAGTGAAGCGGATGGTGTTTCTGTCGCTACTGGCCACGGCTAGAATGGTGATTTGGATGACGTGACCTCTGGAAGTCTTGCAGGGCGGTCGTCTTTCGGATCAGGATCTAATCCGATATTTTGACACCAGCTCAAAATGAAAGTGCGACTGAACGAAGCTGGCTACGCAGGCGAGTTCAGCGAAAGGTGGATAATTGCAGCGAGCCTGGTTCGTGTGACCGGGGCTAGCCTTGATTTTCTGCAGATGCTGCTAGTCGCATCGGGGTGGATTCCTTTGGAACCCCTCCCGCGGTTAAGGTAAATTCTTTTGTGTATCTGATTAATGTGAGTGAATGTGTTTGTCCCGGCCTGTTCCCGGCTCCACTGCTTTTGTTATGATCCAGTTCGAGATCCCCATTGTCCATTGTTATTTTATCCCGTTTTCATTCTCGGCTGGGTCAGCCTTATATATTCTCCAGTCCCATTTATTTTGTACCCGGCTTCTCCATTCCCCTTAGAAGAGAGCTTCTTGATTCTGTCCGTTTTAAGGCAGAATACAGCGGCCTCTTTTAATTATGAGGGTGTGTTTGGGTCTTACTAACACTATGTATATATATATTCATTTGAAATTGTTTTTGTTTTGGGGATTTTTTGTTTCTTCATAACCCTTCCCATCATGTCATTTCATGTATAATTTTTTAAAGTTATTTTTGTAATTTATTGTACAAATCACAAATTTTTATGTACATTTGGGGCGTTTTTGTAGGTCCCCGGTATGTTTTTGTGGTATTTTGGTGCTTGATAAGTATGAGTGTTGATGGACAAATTCTTATGGTGAATGAAAATTATTGTAACGTATGTATGGGTCGCGAATCTGATTAGCTAGATATAGGATAGAGTATCTGTAGACCAACCCGAGGTTTGTTCCCCCTCCCCATTTTCGGCCTTGAGCCATAATTTTGTAATTTGACAAAATAAATACATCCTACAGACTTTTGTTTGCGTGGTCATTTGGCAAAGATCAAAGTGTAGTATCTGTTCCTTCGTGATATTTACTAGCTCTTTGGTTGTGGCAACTGTTTCCACCCGAGTTTATAGCTCGGGCTGAGTAAAAGTAGCGTCTTTCGGGATTCGAAATACGGGAAGCAGTTGTCCGGTGTTCGGCCTCTTGGGAGGCAATGGCCTCCGATAGGCCTGATGAGATCGTTCCTCCCACCACGGCCTCGGTGGGAGGGAAGGAAGGGTGACTGGCAACTACCGCCGCAGGAGTCACCCTCCGTAGCAGTACCAGAGACCAACAGCAAGGACCCGGACCGGTACCAGCAGCAGTACCAGCCTCCCCCAAACCTTCTACCTCCGGCTGGAAAAGGAGGAAAGGTTCTCATGAGGGAGGAATATTACACCAACAGCTAAAGGATGACCGCTAACTACATCAAGGGCACGGAGTTGTTATCGGTGCCTGAACAGTTCAGCGGACATAGAGCCCGAACTATATCCCTCATCACAAAGGAACCCAAAACTCACAAGTTTATAGGGGTCAACAGGGATAGCCTGGAAGAGGCCATCAAGGCCTTGAATATCAGAGCGAAGGCTATAGCGAGGAGGAGTAATGCGATGTGGGATGTTCTGCTGGGCACGTCCGAAGAGGCCAAGCAGTTAGCGGGAGTGGGTCTGGAGACCAAGAAGATCAACTCAGACAGAGCACATGGGGATGCGCAAGCTGAAAATAACCTTGCATGGCGTCCCCATGGATATCTCCGAGGACCACGTCGGCGCCTTTTTTGCTAATTTTTGGAAGGGTGGCCGAGGTCTCTTCGGTACGTTCCAAAGCAGATTTACCTGACAGGGGACATGACCCTGCAAGCGACCCTGACAAAAAAACAAATAGCAGACATCCTAATATCCTCACCTGTAGGAAAGAGAGCAATCTTCGTTGTGGTGGAGGGGAAGGAAGCCTTGCTGTTGGGTCTGTGGGGCGGCGGAGCACGTCGCCAAGGCGTGCCCGGCTAAAACTCAGGCCCCGAAGACCCAACCAACCAAACAGCCAGTAGTACCGGCCCCAACGTCACCAGCATCACCAACACCAGCACCACCAGCACCAGCACCAAACAGGGAAGGCGAGAGTGGCAGGTGGTGGGGAGGAAGAAGACAAAATCGCCTTCACCTTTAAAGGCGCTGTCACCTGCCAAGGCTCCTTCAAAGCTGAAAGAGCCCACTGTGGAGAAGTCGCCCTCCAAACAGGGGAAGAGACATAAGAAAACCTCCCCAAAAGCAGAACCAGTGGTTGAGGAAATGGAGATGGAGAGATCGGCGTCTCTAAAACGTGGGAGAGAAGAAGAGGAGGAGGGACTACCTGAAGTCAGCAAGAGTCGCCGAAGGAGCAGGAGCAGAGACAGAAAAATTTCAACAAATGTTCGTCGGTTCCGGTTTCCCCAGAGAGACCATCCTATGCAGAGGGAAAAGGCAAAGGAGCCTTCCCTCGTCCCCGCGGAAAGCTTCCCCGTCCCCAACCTTCAAATTGACCCCACTAAAACCTGTAGCACAGCCCCCACTCCCTCCCCTTCTCCTATGCCCACTCCCCACTCGGGCAAAAAAGAAAAACCCTGCCCCCGAGAGAAGCACTCATGAGTGAGTGAGGACATTGCCTCGGGTGGTCCTCTCCAGGGCGAAACTTCTGAAGCCCCTGCTGAGGCCTGACCTCGGTGGAGGCCGATCCATTGAAGACCCTAGGAACTTTTCCCAGGCCCCAGGAGTCATTACCCTGGTACGGAGTACCGGGGGTAACCTGAGGGTCTGGGACCACACCCAATCACGATGTTAAAAGACATTATTCGGATTTAAGAATGGTTCAGGAGAACACTCCTGAACTGAAAAAAATGTAAAAAATTGTGCGGGAGGTTCCCTGTTTTTTGCTCCACCCCAGTCTCTATAGGGTGGTAAAACAACTTACCCCACTGACGTCGGCGGGATTGTCCTAGACGGACGGATTACGTCCGATGTAGGAACTGGAGTCCCTAGGACAGTCCGTCGGGGTACTATCTGCCAAGATTTCCATACATATGCGATTAGAGGCATACCTGTTCTACCTGTTTTTCTTTTTCTCGTTTCAGGTTTTAAAAGATGTCTATTAAGATAGCCAGTTTGAATGCAGGGAGCCTGAGGGATCGAGGGCGAGGCGGCTCGCCTGCTTCATGACCTCTTGTCCTTCGGCGTGGATGTGGCCGCGATCCAAGAGACTCACTTTGTTTGCGATGTCGACTCGTGTGTGCTGGCTAGCGACTTTGTCGTCTATTCAGCATATGGGAGCCGGCGAGCTGAAGGTGTTCTTTGCTGGTCAAGCGTACGCTGGACGCGAGGATTGACCTTGTCCATGTCGGTGCCGAGGGCCACGTCGTGGCCGATATTGCATTGAAAAGCAAGTCGTTCGGTTGATTGCGGTTTATGCGCCCAATGATCAGGGTGAGCGAGGTCTCTTTCTTTCGGCTGTTGGAGCCCTTCATGGTGGATTCAAACACGGCTAATCTTAGTTGGGGACTGGAATGCCATCCTAACCCCCAAATGGGATAGAGGAAGGGGCGCTAGCGGGAGTGGTGATCGTAGCCTGGTTGATCTGATCGACGAATTTGGTCTCGTCGATAGATACCGGGTCGATCAACCGGATGGGAGCATGTGGACGTGGGCGCTTAATTGGCCTTCTACCCGGGTATCCGCGTACCTGGATAGGATGTTAGTGAGAGTGGCCGACATAGACTTCTTAGAATGTCCAACGTTCCACTGGCTAGGATATACGGACCACAAACTCGTTTGTGCCCGTGTGGTGTTGAACTTTAGGGCTAGGTTGGCTGGTTATTGGAAGTTCAATCAGTCCTTACTGGACAGGCGGGACTTTCGTGACCAGCTGACTAGAGTAGTTCAGCAGGCGTTAATTGGGCGAGTCATTGGGAATAAGTGGTGGGTTAGCCTTGGGGATAGGGTGGGTCTTTCGCCACCCGGTAGCCAACGGCTCAGCCTAGATAAGGCTGCGAAGGCAAAGACGCTTAGATCTAATTTCGCCCGGGCGGAGGCTGGTGGGGATCCCCTAGAGATAGCCTTAGCCATGGAAATGACCCTGAGGCGCACGACTAGCGGCCCGCTGTATGGGCCAGGTAATTGAACATAAGTTAAGCAAGATGTCTTCCGAAGCTGTGAACATGGGCGCAGAACTGCGCAAGGAAGAAATTCGTCGGGCCGGCGATCGGTACATTCGAGAGGTGCGCGACCGGAGAGGCATCTCCTTCGGTCCACTGACGACATGTGCGAGGCGTTCAGCAGCATTTCAGACACCGGTTTACCAAGGAGCCTGGTCTCCGTGACGAAGAGTTTCGCAGCTATTTGGCTGACTTTCCCCGGATTTTGCCGGCTGAAGCGGCTAGCTGCGAAGGGGGAGATTAAGGAGGACGAAGTCTACGCGGCTTTGAAGAAGGTCGGCAGTGGCAAGTCGCCAGGTTTGGATGGTTTGCCCTATGAATTGTACTTGAGGATGTCGCACCTTTTTGTCCCGATCTTGACTGTCTCGTGTTCAACCACTGGTTCGGCAGGGGTCCATCCCCGGTCGGATTACCAGGGGCGTGATCACGCTGTTGAAAGGCGAAAAGGCAAAGAAGGGTGGGAGGAATTAGACGATTACGGGCCCACCAAACTCTGCTAAACACAGAGTTAAAAGATTTTGGCCAAGATCCTGACGAATCGCTTGCAGCTAGTTGCCGAGTCTCTGTTGGAACCGGATCAGACCTTGTTCCTGTGAAGGACGAACAATTCAAAGAACGCCTGCACTTGATTCGCACGATCATAGAGGGTGTAGAAGACGACGAAGAGGCCGCGCTGATAAATTTGGATCAGTCCAAGGCATTTGATAGGACTGACAATGGCTACCTGGCTGCTGTCCTGCAGGCCGCCGGATTCGAACCCGACTTCGGCCACTGGATTAGCCTTCTGTATCGCTCCCCCAAGGCTGTGGTACAGGTGAACGGGAAGCTGTCGAGCGCTTTCGCGCTCTAGGTCGGTCCGACAGGGTTGTCCACTGTCGCCTCTCCTTTACGTCCTGGCGTTGGAGCCGCTACTTCGCCGGCTAAGGGACGAGGCGTGCAGTCCGGTCCTGCGTGGAATTGCTGTCCCTGGTGGAGCTCGAGCCAGGGTTTCCGCGTACGCCGATGACGTAACGACCTTTGTGTCCTCCGCAGGGACCTTAGAGGCGGTACAGAGAGCGCTTGAACGGTACGAACAGGTAACAGAGATAAGAATTAACCGCGACAAGTCGTCCGGCTTGCGGTTAGGTGCCTGGAAGGGTGTTTCCCTCCCGGGGCCCTTCGTGGACGGACGGGCCGGTCGGCTCCTCGGGTTGGTTCGGTCCGGACTTACAGTTGGAGAACTGGGCAAGTACAGGCAAAGGTCGGCGCGTCGGTCGAGATTTGGCGTCGACGGAGTCTCTCCGTGAAGGGCCTGGCGGAGGTGTAACACATACCTCTTTCCAGAATCCTTTACCGGCTGTCTGTACTTCCCCTTTGTGACGATCATGAGAAGGCGCTCGAGCGTTTGCTATTCTCCTTTCTGTGGAGAGGACGCAAACACATGGTCGACAAAGAGTCTGTTGCCTCCGTCCGTGTCATGGGGGTCTGGGAATGCCGCACTTGAGGGGCCACGTGCTCGTTTCGAGGTTGGCATTTCTCAGGCGCGCGTTGTCGGAAGATCGGTTGCTTGCGGGGGTAGTAGAGGGACATGTTCCTAGCCTCACTATCTGCTCCCCGCTCCTAAGGACTAGCAATAGGCCTTGGGGGCGGCCGAAATTCCTGCTCGAATACGGCCCTTCGGGCCATTCCATGGTCCAGTGACCTTTCACGGCCTAGGAGAATCTTCTATCGAGTTAGTGGAGGGCGCCGTGAAGGATAAACTGTGGAGTAAGCTCGGCATGTCGAGAGGAGTATCGCTCTCATTGGTCTTGGGCGCCAGGTGCGGATTGGCTCAGCAACTCTGAGTTTTCTCTGACCTGGCGATTGGCTCGGAATGGTTTGTCTCTCAATGACAAGCGTTTCGCAATGAAGCTGTTGGTGCCAGATTGTGAACGTTGCGACCTTGGAATCAAGGAGACGTCTGCGCACGCCTTCTTCCATTGTTCGCGCGTTCGCCCGTTCGCCCGTTGTGGGAGCGTGTCGGCGAGTTGACTGCTCGTATCGCGTCGCGGGAGCTTCTGCTCATTGATCGCGCATACGCTGTGGACAATGTCGCCCCCGTACTCTGGAGTGAAGCGGATGGTGTTTCTGTCGCTACTGGCCACGGCTAGAATGGTGATTTGGATGACGCGTCTGGAGGAAGTCTTGCGGGGCGGTCGTCTTTCGGATCAGGATCTAATCCGATATTTTGAGCACCAGCTCAAAATGAAGATTAGAACTGAACGGAAACGACTGCACCCGACAGAGTTCAGCGAAGGTGGATATATGCAGCGAGCCTGGTTCGCGTGACCGGGGCTAGCCTTGACTTTCTCTTTTAGTTCTGCTAGTCGCATCGGGGTGGATTCCTTTGGAACCCCTCCCGTGGTTAAGGTAAGAATTCTTTTTTTGTGCCTAGTTAATGTGAGTGAATAATGTTTGTCCCAGCCTGTTCCCGGCTCCATTGCTTTTGTTATGATCCAGTCAGATTCCCATTGTCCATTGTTATTTTGTCCCGTTTTCATTCTCGGCTGGGTCAGCCTTATATATTCTCCGTCCATTTATTTTGTACCCTGCTTCTCCATTCCCTTTAGAAAGAGAGCTTCTTGATTCTGTCTTTTAAGGCAGAATACAGCGGCCTCTTTATTTATGAGGGTGTGTTTGGGTCTTACTAACCCATGTGTATATATCATTTTTGTTGAAATTGTTTTTGTTTTGGGGATTTTTTGTTTCTTCATACCCCCCTTCCCATCATGTCATTTCATGTACAAAATTTTTAAAATCTATTTTTGTAACTATTGTAAATATTGTAAAATCACAAATTTTTATGTACATTTGGGGCGTTTTGTAGGTCCCCGGTATGTTTTTGCGGTATTTTGGTGCATGATAAGTATGAGTGTTGATGGACAAATTTTTATGGTGAATGAGAATCATTGTAACGTATGTATGGGTCGTGAATCTGATTAGCTCGGTATAGGATAAGAGTAACTGAAGACCATCCCAAGTTTTTGTTCCCCCTCCTCATTTTCGGCCTTGTGCAATTTGTATTCATACAAATAAATAAATACTAGCCAATTTCCCACCAGACTTGTGTTTTGTGGTCATTTTGGCAAAGATCAGAGTGTAGTATCTGTTCCGTCGTGATATTTACTAGCTCTTTGGTTGTGGCAACTGTTTTCACCGAGTTTATAGCTCGGGCTGAGTAAATGACGTCTTTCGGGATTCGAAATACCGAGAGCAGTTGTCCGGTGTTCGGCCTCTTGGGAGGCAATGGCCTCCGATAGGCCTGATGAGATCGTTCCTCCCACCACGGCCTCGGTGGGAGGGGGAAGAGGAGGGGATTGGACTTTACCACCTCCGGATTAATCCCCCTTCTGAAGTACCAACAGCACCAGCATCTCCTAAACCCTCTACCTCTGGGTGGAAAGGAGGAAAAATTACGTTAAAAGGTGAAGAATACTATGAGCAAATGCAGATCAAATATGCGGATTATATCAAGGAACAGAGCTGGTTTCGGTGTCAGATCAGTTGGCACAGATCGAAGCCAGGATAATTACTCTAATTACGAAGGACCTTAAGACCCATAAGTTTGTTGGGGTCACTAGGGAGACCTTTGAAGAGGCTATTCAAGCACTACAGATTAAAGCAAAGGCCGTAGCGAGAAGCAATGCCATGTGGGACGTCCTGCTTGGCTCTGCCAAGAAGGCAAGCGCTTGGTTGGTGTGGTCACAAGGACGAAAACCCTCAGTTTCACACGGAATACATCAAGACAAGGAAATTGAAGATTACCTTGCATGGCGTTCCCATGGACATTGCTGAGGACCACGTCGGCGCCTTTTTGCAAGTTACGGAAAGGTGGCCGACGTCTCCTCGCTGCGGTCCAAGGCAGGTTTCTTCACAGGAGATATGACCCTGCAGGTGACCCTGTCCAAGGAGAACATTGCTAAGATCCCCAACATCCTCACCTGCAGGGATCGGACCATTTTTGTGATTGTTGAAGGCTTAAAAGCCTTGCTGTTGGGTCTGTGGGGCGGCGGAGCACGTCGCAAAGACATGTCCGACCAAGAATCCGCCCCCAAAGGCCCAACCAGCTAAACAGCAGCAGCAAGTGAAGGAAACAGGAAAACCAGCCCCACCAACACCAGTACCAGCAGCCAACAAAGAGGGCGATTGGCAGGTGGTGGCGAGGAAGAAGAGCAAAACGCCTTCTCCGGCGAAGGTGCCGGCGAAGGTGCCGGTGAAGGTGCCGACTCCTGTCAAGGCGCCTGTAAACCAGAAGGAGCCCACATCCAAAAATTCGCCTGCCAAACAGGGGAAGGAAAGGTTTCCTCCCCCAAAAAGGATGCGGTGGAGCCAATGGAAGTAGGAAGAGCGTCGTCCCTAAAGCGCGGGAGAGAGGAGGAGGAGGAGCAACAGGACAACCAGAGCAGACGGAGAAGTAGGAGCTCTGATAGAAGAAAGCTTGCGGACAGATGCTCGTCATTACCGGTTTCCCCGGTAAGGTGTACATATGCACAGAAAAACAGAACCTTCCCTCTTCCCCGCGGAAAGCTTCCCAGTCCCCCAACCTTTAATTTGACCCCCCCTGAAAAACCCATTTCTTCAACTCCCACTCCTCCCCTTCGCCTATTCCCCACTCCCACGCGGGCTAAAAGAAGCCCTCCCCTAAAGACGAAGCACACTTATGAAAGTGGACGAGAACGGCGGAGTGGTCTTCGCAGAGGCGAAAGCTGCTGAAGCCACTCCTGAAACTATCAGTGAACGATCTATCCACTGAAGATCCGAAAACTTTCCCCAGGCCCCAGGAGTCATTACCCTGGTAAGAAATACCAGGGGGTAACCTGCGGGTCTGGGACCTAGAAGAAGTGAAAAGGCAGTATCCGAAAATAAGGATGGTGGCAGAAAATACGCCGGAATTGAAAAAAATGGCTAAAAACTGTGCTGGGAGGTTCCCGGTTTGCTCTACCCCTGCTTATATAGGGTGGTAAAACTAAACTACCCCACGGACGTCGGCGGAATTGTCCTAGACGGACGGATTACGTCCGATGTAGGAACAGGGGTCCTAGGACAGTCCGTCGGGGTCCTTCGACCAGAGATTTTTACCCGGTATGCGACTAGAGCCTTTGTTGCATGTTCTTTGTTTTTCGTTTCAGGTCTAAAGATGTCTATTAAGATAGCCAGTTTAAATGCGAGGGGCCTGAGGGAGCGGGAGTAAGGCGGCTCACTTGCTTCGTGACCTCTTGTCTTCGGCGTGGATGTGGCCGCGATCCAAAGAGACTCACTTTGTTTGCGAAGTCGACTCGTGTGTGCTGGCTAACGACTTTGTCGTCTATTCAGCATATGGGAGCCGGGGGCGGAGGTGTTTCTTTGCTGGTCAAGCGTACCCTGGACGCGAGGATTGACCTTGTCCATGTCGGTGCCGAGGGCCGGCTGATCGTGGCCGATATTGCAGTGAAAAGCAAGTCGTTCCGGCTGATTGCGGTTTATGCGCCCAATGATCAAGGTGAGCAGGTCTCTTTCTTTCGGCTGTTGGAGCCCTTCATGGTGGATTCAACACGGCTAATCTTAGTTGGGGACTGGAATGCCATCCTAACCCCCAAATGGGATAGAGGAAGGGGCGCTAGCGGGAGGAGTGGTGATCGCAGCCTGGTTGATCTGATCGGCGAGGTTGGTCTCGTCGATAGATACCGGGTCGATCATCCGGATGGGGAAGTATGTGGACGTGGGCGCTTAATTGGCCTTCTACCCGGGTATCCGCGTACCTGGATAGGATGTTAGTGAGAGTGGCCGACATAGACTTCTTAGAATGTCCAACGTTCCACTGGTTAGGCTACTCGGACCTGACTCGTTTGTGCCCGGGTGGTGTTAGAATTTAGGCCTAGGTTGGCTGGTTATTGGAAGTTCAACCAGTCCTTACTGGACAGGCAGGACTTTCGTGACCAGCTGACTAGAGTAGTTCAGCGGGCGTTAATTGGGCGAGTCATTGGGAGTAAGTGGTGGGTTAGTCTTAAGGATAGCATTAGGTCTTTCGCCACCCAATACAGCCAACGGCTCAACCTAGATAAGGCTGCGAAGGCAAAGACACTTAGATCTAATTTCTCCCGGGCGGAGGCTGGTGGGGATCCCCTAGAAATAGCCGTAGCCAGGAGGCACTGGAGCGTTCGACTAGCGGGCGCTACATGGGCCAGGTGGTGGAGCATAAAGTTAAGCAAGATGTCTTCCGAAGCTGTGAACATGGGCGCAGAACTGCGCAAGGAAGAAATTCGTCGGGCCGGCGACCAGTACATTCGAGAGGTGCGCAACCCGGAGGGACATCTCCTTAGGTCCACTGACGACATGTGCGAGCGTTCCGGCAGCATTTCGAACACCGTTTTACCAAGGAGCCTGGTCTCCGCGACGGGGAAGTTTCGCAGCTATTTGGCTGACTTTCCCCGGCTTTTGCCGGCTAGAGCGGCTAGCTGCGAAGGGGAGATTACGGAGGACGAAATCTACGCGGCTTTGAAGAAGGTCGGCAGTGGCAAGTCGCCAGGTTTGGATGGTTTGCCCTATGAATTATATGAGGATGTCGCACCTTTTTGTCCCGATCTTGGCTGTCGTGTTCAACCACTGGTTTCGGCAGGGTCGGATTACCAGGGCGTGATCACGCTGTTGAGAAAAGAGCAAGAAGGTTGGGAGGAACTTGAACTACGATTACAGGCCCATAACTCTGCTAAACACAGAGTTAGTTACAGCCAAGATCCTGACGAATCGCTTGCAGCTAGTTGCGGGTCTGTTGGAACCGGATCAGACTTGTTCTGTGAAGGGATGAGCAATTCGACAACCTGCACTTGATTCGCACGATCCTAGAGGGTGTAGAAGACGACGATGAGGCCGCGCTGATCAATTTGGATCAGTCCAAGGCGACGATAGGATTGACCGCGCTACCTGGCTGCTGTCTACGGGCCGCCGGATTCAAACCCGACTTCAGCCGCTGGATTAGCCTTCTGTATCGCTCCCCCAGGGCTGTGGTACGGGTGAACGGGAAGCTGTCGGGCGCTTTCGCGCTGTCTAGGTCGGTCCGACAGGGTTGTCCACTGTCGCCTCTCCTTTACGTCCTGGCGTTGGAGCCGCTACTTCGCCGGCTAAGGGACGAGGCGTGCAGTCCGGTCCTGCGTGGAATTGCTGTCCCTGGTGGAGCTCGAGCCAGGGTTTCCGCGTACGCCGATGACGTAACGACCTTTGTGTCCTCCCGCAGGGACCCTTAGAGGCGGTACAGCAGGCGCTTGAACGGTACGAGAAGGTGACGGGGCCAGAATTAACTGCGACAAGTCATCCGGCTTGCGGTTAGGTGCCTGGAAGGTGTTTCCCTCCGGGGCCCTTCAGCTGGACGGACGGGCCGGTCAAAATCCTCGGAGGTTTGGTTCGGTCCGGACTTACAGCTGGAGAAAAACTGGTCAAGAAGTACTGGCAAAGGTCGGCGCGTCAGTCCGAGACTTGGCGTCGACGGAGTCTCTCCGTGAAGGGCTTGGCGGAGGTGTGTAACACATACCTCTTTCCCAAGATCCTTTACCGGCTGTCAGTACTTCCACTTTGTAACGATCATGAGAAGGCGCTCGAGCGTTTGCTGTTCTCCTGTCTGTGGAGAGGACGCAAACACATGGTCGACAAAGGAGTCTGTTGCCTCCGTCCGTGTCATGGGGGTCTGGGGATGCCACACTTCAGGGGTCATGTGCTCGCTTCGAGGTTGGCATTTGTCAGGCCGCGCACGTTGGGAGAAGATCGGTTGCTTGCGGGGGTAGTGAGGGACATGTTCCCTTGCCTCACTATCCTCCCCCCGATCCTGTGGCTTACCGTTAGGCCATGGGTTCGGCGGAAATTCCCTGCTCGAATGTCTGGAGGCCCTGCGGGCCATTCCACGGTCCAGTGACCTTTCACAGCCTAGGAGAATCTTCTATCGGGGATTAGTGGGAGGTGCCGTAGAGATAGCTGTGGAGTAAGCTCGGCATGACGAGAGAGGAGTATCGCTCTCATTGGTCTTGGGCGCCAGGTGCGGATTGGCTCAGCAACTCTGAGTTTTCTCTGACCTGGCGATTGGCTCGGAATGGTTTGTCTCTCAATGACAAGCGTTTCGCAATGGGCCTGGCGGATTTGCCAGATTGTGAGCGTTGCAACCTTGGAATTAAGGAGACGTCTGCGCACGCCTTCTTCCATTGTTTGCGCGTTCGCCCGTTGTGGGAGCGTGTCGGCGAGTTGACTGCTCGTATCGCGCCGCGGGAGCTTCTGCTCATTGATCGCGCATACGCTGTGGACAATGTGTTGCCCCCGTACTCTGGAGTGAAGCGGATGGTGTTTCTGTCGCTACTGGCCACGGCTAGAATGGTGATTTGGATGACGCGTCTGGAGGAAGTCTTGCGGGGCGGTCGTCTTTCGGATCAGGATCTAATCCGATATTTTGAGCACCAGCTCAAAATGAATATTAGAACTGAACCGAAACGGCTGCACCCGACAGAGTTCAGCGAAAGGTGGATAATTGCAGCGAGCCTGGTTCGTGTGACCGGGGCTAGCCTTGATTTTCTCTTTTAGATCTGCTAGTCGCATCGGGGTGGATTCCTTTGGAACCCCTCCCGCGGTTAAGGTAAGAATTCTTTTGTGTATCTAGTTAATGTGAGTGAATGTGTTTGTCCCGGCCTGTTCCCGGCTCCACTGCTTTTGTTATGATCCAGTTCGAGATCCCCATTGTCCATTGTTATTTTATCCCGTTTTCATTCTCGGCTGGGTCAGCCTTATATATTCTCCAGTCCCATTGTTTTTGTACCCGGCTTCTCCATTCCCCTTAGAAAGAGAGCTTCTTGATTCTGTCCGTTTTAATGCAGAATACAGCGGCCTCTTTTAATTATGAGGGTGTGTTTGGGTCTTACTAACACTATGTATATATATATTCATTTGAAATTGTTTTTGTTTTGGGGATTTTTTGTTTCTTCATAACCCCTTCCCATCATGTCATTTCATGTATAATTTTTAAAGTTATTTTTGTAATTTATTGTACAAATCACAAATTTTTATGTACATTTGGGGCGTTTTGTAGGTCCCCGGTATGTTTTTGTGGTATTTTGGTGCTTGATAAGTATGAGTGTTGATGGACAAATTCTTATGGTGAATGAGAATTATTGTAACGTATGTATGGGTCGCGAATCTGATTAGCTAGATATAGGATAGATTATCTGTAGACCAACCCGAGTTTTGTTCCCCCTCCCCATTTTCGGCCTTGAGCCATAATTTTGTAATTTTACAAAATAAATACATCCCACCAGACTTGTGTTTTGTAGTCATTTGGCAAAGATCAAAGTGTAGTATCTGTTCCATTGTGATATTTTACTAGCTCTTTGGTTTCAGTGTGGCAACTGTTCTCCACCCGAGTTTATAGCTCGGGCTGAGTGGAAGTAGCGTCTTGCGAAGGACGCGAAACACCGGAAGCAGTTGTCCGGTGTTCGGCCTCTTAGGAGGCAATGGCCTCCGATAGGCCAGAAGTGATCGCTCCTCCCACCATGGCGTCGGTGGGAGGAAAGGAGAGGGATTGGCAGTTACCGCCACGGGAATCCCCCTCAGTTCCAGCAGATTTACCAGCACCAGGACCCGGACCAGTACCGGCACCGGCAGCAGCAGCACCTGGATCCCCCAAACCTTCTACCTCTGGATGGAAAGGAGGAAAGGTCCCGATGAAGGGGGAATCTTATTACGAAGACTTGCGGAAAAAATACGCAGAATACATTGTTGGCACAGAGCTGTTGTCGGTGCCAGAGGAGTTGGCGGTCGTTGAGACGAAAACCATATCCCTGATCACAAAAGACCCCAAGACCCACAAGTTTGTGGGGATTAGCAGGGATGCTTTCGAGGAGGCCATCAAGACCCTCAAGATAAAAGCAAAGGCCGTAGTGAGACGAAGTAGCGCAATGTGGGACGTCCTGCTTGGCACGGCCGAGGAGGCCAAGCAGCTGGCTGGTGTGGTCCTGGAGACCAAAACACTCCAGTTCCAGACCGAATACATGGGGATGCGCAAGGCAAAAAAAAAATTACTTTACACGGCGTCCCCATGGACATTTCCCAGGACCACATCGGGGCCTTTTTCGCACAATATGGAAAGGTCGCTGAGATCTCGTCATTGCGCTCGAAGGCGGGTTTCCTGACCGGGGACATGGTCCTGCAGGTGACCCTCACCCACAAACAGATAGCGGAAATACCAAACATCCTCACCTGCAGGAAGCGAACTATTTTTGTGATAGTTGAGGGCAGGAAACCTTGCTGTTGGGTTTGTGGGGCGGCGGATCACGTCGCCAAGGCGTGCACGGCAAAGAATCCGGCCCCAAAGACCCAACCAACCAAGCAGCAGGACGGGCCTTCGGAGGAAGAGAAAACCTGCACCACCAACATCAACACCAGCACCAGCAGCAACATCACCAGCACCGGGAGCAAACAAGGAGGGCGATTGGCAGGTGGTGGCGAGGAAGAAATCTAAAATGCCTTCACCGCCGAAGGTGCTGTCACCACCCAAGGCACCGGCAAAGCCAAGGGAGGCCGCTTTGGCTAAATCGCCCTCCAAAAAGGGGAAGGAAAAGGAATCCCCTCAAAAAACGGAAGCGGTGATAGAAAAGATGGAGACAGAACGATCAGCGTCCCTAAAGCGTGGCAGAGAAGAGGAGGAGGAGCATCACGACGTCATAAAAAGTCGGCGAAGATGCAGGAGCAGGGAGAGAAAAACCCCAGGAAAATGTGTTTCGCTACCGGTATCGCCGGAAAGACATTCCTATGCTGATAAGGCAAGGAGCCTTCCCTCTTCCCCGCAAAAGGCTTCCCAGTCCCCAACCTTTAAATTGACCCCTCTAAAACCAGTGACTGTAACCCCCACTCCCACCCCTTCTCCTGTGCCCACTCCCGCTCGGGCAAAAAAGAAAAAAGCCCTGCCCCAGGGGGAAGCGCTGATGAAAGTAAATGGGGACATTGTTTCAGAGTGGTCGTCGCAGAGGCGCAAACTGTTGAAGCGTCTGTTAAGGCTAACCTCTGTAGACGATCTGTCAACTGATGACCCAAGAAACTTTCCCCAGGCCACAGGAGTAATTACCCTTGTTCGAAATACCGGGGGTAACCTGCGGGTCTGGGACCATATTGCAGAGGTTAAAAAACAATACCCCAAAATAAGAATGTTTAAGGAGAACACTCCTGAATTGAAGAAAATGGCAAGAATTTGTGCGGGGAGGTTCCCTGTTTTGCTCCACCCCTGTCTATATAGGGTGGTAAAGCTAACCTACCCCACGGACGTCGGCGGGATTGTCCTAGACGGACGGATTACGTCCGATGTAGGAACGGGTTCCCTAGGACAGTCCGTCGGGGTCCCTTCTACCAGAGATTTTTACCCGGTATGTGACTAGAGAGCCTTTGTTGCCTGTTTTTTCTTTTTCTCTTTTTCAGGTTTAAAAGATGTCTATTAAGATAGCCAGTTTGAATGCGAAGGGCTTGAGGGATCGGGGTAAGGCGGCTCGCCTGCTTCGTGACCTCCTGTCCTTCGGCGTGGATGTGGCCACGATCCAAGAGACTCACTTTGTTTGCGAAGTCGACTCGTGTGTGCTGGCTAACGACTTTGTCGTCTATTCAGCATATGGGAGCCGGCAGGCCAGAGGTGTTTCTTTGCTGGTCAAGCGGACCCTGGATGCGAGGATTGACCTTGTCCATGTCGGTGCCGAGGGCCGGCTGATCGTGGCCGATATTGCAGTGAAAAGCAAGTCGTTCCGGTTGATTGCGGTTTATGCGCCCAATAAGCAAGGTGAGCGAGTCTCTTTCTTTCGGCTGTTGGAGCCCTTCATGGTGGATTCAACACGGCTAATCTTAGTTGGGGACTGGAATGCAATCCTAACACCCAAATGGGATAGAGGAAGGGGCGCTAGCGGGAGGAATGATGATCGTAGCCTGGTTGATCTGATCGACGAATTTGGTCTCGTCGATAGATACCGGGTCGATCATCCGGATGGGAGCATGTGGACGTGGGCGCTTAATTGGCCTTCTACCCGGGTATCCGCGTACCTGGATAGGATGTTAGTGAGAGTGGCCGACATAGACTTCTTAGAATGTCCAACGTTCCACTGGTTTGGCTACACGGATCACAAACTCGTTTGTGCCCGTGTGGTTTTAGACTTTAGGCCTAGGTTGGCTGGTTATTGGAAGTTCAATCAGTCCTTACTGGACAGGCGGTACTTTCGTGCCCAGCTGACTAGAGTAGTTCAGCGGGCGTTAATTGGGCGAGTCATTGGGAATAAGTGGTGGGTTAGCCTTAAGGATAGAATTAGGTCTTTCGCCACCCGATACAGCCAACGGCTCAACCTAGATAAGGCTGCGAAGGCAAAGACACTTAGAGCTAATTTCGCCCGGGCGGAGGCTGGTGGGGATCCCCTAGAGATAGCCTTAGCCAGGGAGGCCCTGAGGCGCACGACTAGCGAGCGCTATATGGGTCAGGTAATTAGACATAAGTTAAGCAAGATGTCTTCCGAAGCTGTGAACATGGGCGCAGAACTGCGCAAGGAAGAAATTCGTCGGGCCGGCGATCGGTACATTCGAGAGGTGCGCGACCCGGAGGGGCATCTCCTTCGGTCCACTGACGACATGTGCGAGGCGTTCCGGCAGCATATCGAACACTGGTTTACCAAGGAGCCTGGTCTCCGTGACGAGGAGTTTCGCAGCTATTTGGCTGACTTTCCCCGGCTTTTGCCGGCTGAAGCGGCTAGCTGCGAAGGGGAGATTACGGAGGACGAAGTCTACGCGGCTTTGAAGAAGGTCGGCAGTGGCAAGTCGCCAGGTTTGGATGGTTTGCCCTATGAATTGTACTTGAGGATGTCGCACCTTTTTGTCCCGATCTTGACTGTCGTGTTCAACCACTGGTTTCGGCAGGGGTCCATCCCCGGTCGGATCACCAGGGGCGTGATCACGCTGTTGAGAAAAGGCAAGAAGGTTGGGCGGGAATTAGATGATTACAGGCCCATAACTCTGCTAAACACAGAGTTAAAGATTTTGGCCACGATCCTGACGAATCGCTTGCAGCTAGTTGCCGAGTCTCTGTTGGAACCGGATCAGACTTGTTCTGTGAAGGGACGAACAATTCAGAGCAACCTGCACTTGATTCGCACGATCATAGAGGGTGTAGAAGACGACGAAGAGGCCGCGCTGATCAATTTGGATCAGTCCAAGGCATTTGATAGGATTGACCATGGCTACCTGGCTGCTGTCCTGCAGGCCGCCGGATTCAAACCCGACTTCAGCCGCTGGATTAGCCTTCTGTAACGCTCCCCCAAGGCTGTGGTACAGGTGAACGGGAAGCTGTCGGGCGCTTTCGCGCTGTCTAGGTCGGTCCGACAGGGTTGTCGCCTCCTTTACGTCCTGGCGTTGGAGCCGCTACTTCGCCGGCTAAGGGACGAGGCGTGCAGTCCGGTGCTGCGTGGAATCAAGGTACCTGGTAGAGCTCGAGCCAGGGTTTCCGCGTACGCCGATGACGTAACGACCTTTGTGTCCTCCCGCAGGGACATAAGGCGCTTGAACGGTACGAACAGGTAACAGGGGCCAGAATTAACCGCGACAAGTCGTCCGGCTTGCGGTTAGGTGCCTGGAAGGGTGTTTCCCTCCCGGGGCCCTTCGACTGGACGGACGGGCCGGTCAAGCTCCTCGGAGTTTGGTTCGGTCCGGACTTACAGTTGGAGAAGAACTGGTCAGAAATACTGGCAAAGTTCGGCGCGTCGGTCGAGATTTGGCGTCGACGGAGTGAAGGGCCTGGCGGAGGTGTGTAACACATACCTCTTTCCCAGAATCCTTTACCGGCTGTCTGTACTTCCCCTTTGTGACGATCATGAGAAGGCGCTCGAGCGTTTGCTATTCTCCTTTCTTGGTCGACAAAGGAGTCTGTTGCCTCCGTCCGTGTCATGGGGGTCTGGGAATGCCGCACTTGAGGGGCCACGTGCTCGCTTCGAGGTTGGCATTTCTCAGGCGCGCGTTGTCGGAAGATCGGTTGCTTGCGGGGGTAGTGAGGGACATGTTCCCTAGCCTCACTATCACTCCCCCGCTCCTAAGGACTAGCAATAGGCCTTGGGGGCGGCCGAAATTCCTGCTCGAATGTCTGACGGCCCTTCGGGCCATTCCATGGTCCAGTGACCTTTCACGGCCTAGGAGAATCTTCTATCGGGGATTAGTGGAGGGCGTCGTGAAGGATAAACTGTGGAGTAAGCTCGGCATGTCGAGAGAGGAGTATTGCTCTCATTGGACTTGGGCGCCAGGTGCGGATTGGCTCAGCAACTCTGAGTTCTCTCTGACCTGGCGATTGGCTCGGAATGGTTTGTCTCTCAATGACAAGCGTTTCGCAATGGGCCTGGCGGATTTGCCAGATTGTGAACGTTGCAACCTTGGAATTAAGGAGACGTCTGCGCACGCCTTCTTCCATTGTTCGCGCGTTCGCCCGTTGTGGGAGCGTGTCGGCAAGTTGACTGCTCGTATCGCGCCGCGGGAGCTTCTGCTCATTGATCGCGCATACGCTGTGGACAATGTGTTGCCCCCGTACTCTGGAGTGAAGCGGATGGTGTTTCTGTCGCTACTGGCCACGGCTAAAATGGTGATTTGGACGACGCGACTGGAGGAAGTCTTGCGGGGCGACCGTCTTTCGGATCAGGATCTAATCCGATATTTTGAGCACCAGCTCAAAATGAAGATTAGAACTGAACGGAAACGGCTGCACCCGACAAACTTTGGCGAAAGGTGTATACATGCAGCGAGCCTGGTTCGCGTGACCGGGGCTAGCCTTGATTTTCTCTTTTAGATCTGCTAGTCACATCGGGGTGGATTCCTTTGGAACCCCTCCCGCGGTTAAGGTAAGCGTTCCTTTTTGTACCTAGTTAATGTGAGTGAATGTGTTTGTCCCGGCCTGCTCCCGGCTCCATTGCTTTTGTTATGATCCAGTTCGAGATTCCCATTGTCCATTGTTATTTTGTCCCGTTTTCATTCTCGGCTGGGTCAGCCTTATATATTCTCCAGTCCAATTTATTTTGTACCCTACTTCTCCATTCCCCTTTAGAAAGAGAGCTTCTTGATTTTGTCTTTTAAGGCAGAATACAACGGCCTCTTTATTTATGAGGGTGTGTTTGGGTCCTACTAACCCCATGTATATATGTCATTTTTGTTGAAATTGTTTTTGTTTTGGGGATTTTTTGTTTCTTCATACCCCCTTCCCATCATGTCATTTCATGCAAAATTTTTAAAGTTATTTTTGTAATTTATTGTACAAATCACAAATTTTTATGTACATTTGGGGCGTTTTGTAGGTCCTCGGTATGTTTTGCTGTATTTTGGTGCTTGATAGGTATGAGTGTTGATGGACAAATTTTTATGGTGAGTGAGAATCATTGTAACGTATGTATGGGTCGTGAATCTGATTAGCTAGGTATAGGATAGTTTCGGAAGACCAACCCAAGTTTTGTTTCCCCCTCCCATTTTTCGGCATTGTGCCATAATTCTATGTACTTGTATATGAATAAATAACTACTAGCCATTTCCCACCAGACTTCCGTGGACTTTTTACTCGGATCAAAGTGTAGTATCTGTTCCAGCACGAGGTAATCCATTTTTTCTCTTTCGCTCCTCCTCTGCTTTAGGCTGTCCTTTCGGTAGCAGCTGTCCTTGTCTGTGGCCCCTGTCCCACCCGAGTTCATTGCTCGGGCCGAGTGTTCCGCCAGGCGGTATCTGGTACGGAGCGGAACACCGGGGCAGTCGACTGCAGGCAGGCAACACCCTCTTCCGCCTCCTCGGAGGCGATGGCCTCTCAAAGGCCAGCGTCGCCCCTCCCTCCCACCACGGACTCGGTGGGAGGGAAAGAAGGGGATTGGCAGCTGCGCGACGCCGACGTCATAGCCCTCACGATGACGCAGTAGCAACCGAACCTGCAACTGAACCTGCACCTGCACCTGCAGCAGCAACCAAACCAGCAACTGCACCTGCAGCAGCAACCAAACCAGCAGCAGCAACTGCACCTGCAGCAGCAACCAAACCAGCAGCAGCAACCAAACCAGCAGCAGCAACCAAACGTGCAGCAGCAACCAAACCCGCAGCAGCAACCAAACCAGCATCTTCACCCCCACCAGCTTCGCCCGCTCCAGCGTCACCCACGGCCTGGAACGACAAACGCAAGGACGGCAAGCTGCTGAAGAAGTGGGAGGAGTACTACCTGAAGCTGCGACAGAGCTACGCCAATTACATCTCCAAGACGGAGCTGCTCTCTGTCCCCGACACCCTGGCCAGCGTGGAGCCGAGAATAATCTCGCTCTTCACGAAGGACCCCAAGACGCTGAAGCTGGTCGGGGTGAACCGTGACACCATTGAAGAAAGCATTCGGGCCCTCAACATAAAGGCGAAGGCAGTAGCCAAGAGGAGTCATGCGATGTGGGACGTCCTCCTGGCGACAGCGGAAGAGGCGAAGCAGCTAGCAGGCACAACTATGCAAACCAAAACGCTGTGCCTGCAAACGGAGTACATGGGGACGAAAAAAGCAACGGTCACCCTGCACGGCGTCCCCTTGCACATTTCGGAGGACCACCTGGGAGCCTTCTTCTCCCAATACAGCCGTGTGGCGCAAGTGTCTGCCATTCTCTCCAAGTCCGGATACAGGACTGGAGACTTCGAACTGCAGGTGATGGTGACTCACAAGGAATTCGACGACATGCCGAACATCATCACCTGCAATATACGCTCCATCTACGTCGTGGTGGAGGGCAGGAAGCCGTGCTGTTGGGCATGCGGCCAAACCAAACACATGGCGAAGGCGTGCCCAACAAGGAACCCGGCCACGAAAGAACAACAGAAGGAGCAGCAGCAAAAGGAGTCACCGAAAGAAACTGTCAAAGAAGCACCAAAAACGACCAAGTCCGCTAAGGACGGAGAGTGGCAGACGGTGGGCAAGAGGGGCAAAGTGCAGCCTACTTCACCAACTACACCACCAACAGCGGAAAAGAAGCCCTCTCCAAAAACAACACCAGCGGCCACCGAGGACACTACGCCCCTCAAAGGGCAACTAGCAAAAAAGCATCAGGAGACCACGGAGTCTTCACGCTCTTCCTCACTCAAGTGAGGAAGAGAGGAGGAGGAGAAGGAGGTTACCCGAGGCAAAACCAAGGCGCCCCGCAAAAGCAGGAGCGCGGAAAGAGAGCAGAGAGCAGCGTCGGCCCCCACCACCCCCGCAAAAAAACTTACGCGAATAAGGCGAGAAGCTACCCGCCGTCCCCACAGAGACCCCCCCAGCCCCCTGTGCTTCAGCTGACGCCCCTGAAATCCTTGACTTCTCGAAGTCTGCCCACCTCCCCCCACAAACCTACCCAGCCCCCCATGGAACTCGCGACTCCGACTACACCCCACACCCCGTCCCCTGCACCCGAACCCACACCCCCTCCCGCAAAAGTGAAAAAGAAGAAACCTCTCCCCAAGGGAGAGGAACTACTTCACGTGGAAGAAGAAACTTTCAAACAGTACAGCGCGCAGAGACGCTCGCTGTTGAAGACACTCTTCAAGCTGAAGGAGGTGGACAACCTCTCAACGGAGAACCCGAAAAACTTTTCCCAGGCCCCAGGCGTCATTGCCCTTGTGCGGTGCACAGGGGGAAATCTGAGGGTCTGGGAGCACATCGAAAGGGTCGAGGAACGATACCCAAAAATTAACATGTGCATCCGGAACACACCGGAGCTGAGAAAAATGAAAAAACTGTGCACAGGGAGGGTCCCCGTTTTGATCCACCCCTGCTTGTATAGGACGCTAAAACTAACGTACCGCACGGACGTTGGCGGCATTGTCTCTGGCGGACGGATTACGTCCGACGTTGGTACAGGATACCTGGGAAAATCCGTCGGGGTCCTAACTGCCAGGGATTTCCGACCGGTATGCGACTAAGTGGATTTACCTCTTCAGATCTGAATCATGTCTATCAAGCTGGCTACTGTGAATGCGAATGGCCTGAGGGATCGGGGTAAGGCGTCCCGCCTGCTTCGTGACCTCTTGTCGTTCGGTGCGGATGTTGCCGCGATCCAAGAGACGCACTTTGTTTGCGACGTCGATGCCTGTGTGCTGGCGAACGACTTTGTCGTTTATTCAACATATGAGAACCGGCAAGCCAGAGGTGTTTCTTTGCTGGTGAAGCGTACCCTGGATGCGAGGGTCGACCTTGTCCATCACGGTGCCGAGGGCCGGCTGATCGTCGCCGATATTGCAGTGAACAGCAAGTCGTTTCGTCTGATCGTGGTGTATGCGCCCAACGAACAAGGTGAGCGAGTTGATTTTTTCCTTCTGTTAGGGCCCTTCCTAGTCGATTCCAAGCGACTAGTTCTAGTGGGGGACTGGAATGCCGTCCTGGACCCCAAGCTGGATAAAGGGTGGGGCGCTAGCGGGAGGCGTGGTGATCGCAGCCTGGTTGATCTGATCGGCGATTATGGTCTCGTCGATAGATACCGGGTCGATCATCCGGGCGGGAGCATGTGGACGTGGGCGCATAGTTGGCCCTCTACCAAGGTGGTTAGCTACCTTGACAGAGTGTTAGTGAGAGAAGCCGACATAGACTTCTTAGAATGCCCGACGTTCCACTGGTTAGGCTACACGGACCACAAACTCGTTTGTGCCCGTGTGGTGTTAGACTTTAGGCCTAGCTGGCTACTGGAAGTTCAACCAGTCCTTGCTGGACAGGCGGGACTTTCAGCGCCAGCTCATCAGCGTAGTTCAGCGGGCGTTAATTGGGCGAGTCATTGGGAATAAGTGGTGGGCTAGACTTAAGGATAGCATTAGGTCTTTCGCCACTCAATACAGCCAACGGCTCAACCTAGACAAGGCTAAGAAGGCGAAGACACTTAGAGATAACTTTTCCCGGGCGGAGGCTGGCGGTGATCCCCTAGCTATAGCCTTAGCTAAGGAGGCCCTTGAACGGTCGAATAGCGATCGTTACATGGGTCAGATAGTTAGACATAAGTTAAGCAAGATGTCTTCTGAAGCTGTGAGCATGGGCGCTTCATTGCGTCGGGAAGAAGTGCGTCGGAGCGGCGATCGGTACATCCGAGAGATACGAGACCCGGATGGATACACCCTAAGGTCGACTGATGGCATGTGCGAGGCGTTTCGCCAGCACTTCGAGCACCGGTTTACCAAGGAGCCTGGTCTCCGCGACGAGGAGTTTCGCAGCTATTTGGCTGACTTTCCCCGGCTTTTGCCGGCTGAAGCGGCTAGCTGCGAGGGAGAGATTACCGAGGACGAAGTCTACGCGGCTTTGAAGACGGTCGGCAGAGGCAAGTCGCCGGGTTTGGATGGTTTGCCCTATGAATTGTACTTGAAGCTGTGCACATTTTTGTCCTGATCTTGACTGTCGTGTTCAACAACTGGTTCCGGCAGGGGTCCATCCCCAATCGGTTCAGCAGGGGTGTGGTCACGCTGTTGAGAAAAGGCAAGAATGTTGGGAGGGATCTAGACGATTACAGGCCCATAACTCTGCTAAACACAGTGTTAAAGATTCTGGCCAAGATCCTGACGAATCGCTTGCAGCTAGTTGCCGAGTCTCTGTTGGGGCCTTGAACAGACCTGTGCTATGAAGGGCCGAACAATTCAGAGCAACCTGCACTTGATACGCACGATCGTAGAGGGAGTAGAAGACGACGAACGAGCTGCGCTGATCAATTTAGATCAGTCAAAGGCATTTGATAGGGTTGACCATGGCTACCTGGCGGCTGTCCTGCGGGCTGCTGGATTCGAAACCGACTTCAGCCGATGGATTAGTCTCCTGTATCGCTCCCCCACGGCTGTGGTGCAGGTGAACGGGAAGCTGTCGAGCGCCTTTGCGCTGTCTAGGTCGGTCCGACAGGGTTGTCCGCTGTCGTCCTTACTTTACGTCCTGACGTTGGAGCCCCTCCTTCGCAGGCTAAAGGACAGGGCGTGCAGGCCGGCCCTACGTCGAATTGCTGTCCCTGGTGGAGGCGCTCGAGCCAGGGTTTCTGCGTACGCCGATGACGTATCGGTTTTTGTGTCTTCTCACGGGGACATAAGAGCGGTACAGAAGGCGCTTGTACGGTTCGAACAGGTGACTGGGGCCAAGATTAACTGCGACAAGTCTTCCGTCTTGCGGTTAGGTGCCTGGAAGGGAATCTCCCTCCCAGTTGCCCTTCAGCTGGACGGACGGGCCGGTCAAGCTCCTCGGAGTTTGGTTTGGTCCGGACTTGCAGTTGGAGAAGAATTAGTCTGAAGTACAGGCAAAGGTCGTTGCGCTGGTCGAGATTTGGCAACGAAGGCGGTTGTCCTTAAAGGGCTTGGCGGAGGTGTGTGCCACATACCTCTTTCCCAAGATCCTTTACCGGCTGTCTGTACTTCCACTTTGTCAGGCGCGTGAGAAGGCGCTCGAGCGTCTGCTAATCTCCTTTCTCTGGAGAGGACGCACTTGGTGAGCCACAAGCTTGCCTCGAGGTTGGCATTCCTTAGACGTGCATTAATGGACGACGGTTTGCTTTCGGGGGTAGTGCGGGACGCGTTCTCGAGCCTCACTATCACTCCCCCGATCTCGAGGTGCTGCCCTAAGCCTCGGGAGCAATCCAAGTTCATTCTCGAATGCCGCAAGGCCTTGTCGGCCATTCCGCGGTCCAGTGACCTTTCACAGCCTAGGAAGCTCTTCTATCGAGGGCTAGTGGAGGGTGTCGCAAAGGATCGACTCAGGAGGAAGCTCGGCATGACGGAGGGTGAATATCGCTCTCATTGGTCGTGGGCGCCAGGATCGGAGTATCTCAGCAACCCTGAGTTTTCTTTGACCTGGCGATTAGCTCGGAATGGCTTGTCTCTCAATGACTCGCGTTTCATAGTGGGCTCGGCGGATTTGCCGGACTGTGAGCGTTGCAACCTTGGTATCAAGGAGACGTCTTCGCACGCCTTCTACCATTGTTTGCGCGTTCGCCCACTATGGGATCGAGTCGGCGAGTTGACTGCTCGTATCGCGCCGCGGGAGCTTCTGCTCATTGATCGTGCATACGCTGTTGACAATGTGTCGCCACCGTACTCTGGAGTGAAACGAATGGTGTTTCTGGTGCTACTGGCCACGGCTCGAATGGTGATATGGACGACGCGTCTGGAGGAGGTCTTGCGGGGCGGTCGTCTTTCACATCAGGATCCGATCAGATATTTTGAGCATCAGCTCAAAATGAAGATTAGAACTGATTGGAAACGATTGCACCCGACAGATTTCAGCAAAAGGTGGGTGACTGTGGCGAGCCTGGTTCGCGTGACTGGGGCTGGCCTTGATTTTCTGTTTTAGACCTGCTATATCGCATCGGGTTGGATTCCTCTGGAACCCTTCCCATGGTTAAGGTTAGTACTCATTTGTGTTCCTAGTTAAGGTGTATGAATGTATGTCCTCGCCTGTTTCCCGGCACTCTGATTTTGTTATGACTCAGCGCTTGACCCCCTATTTCCCGTGTTATTTTTACCTCCGTTTATGTCAGGCCTGAATCAAAATTTTTTCATTCCCAACCCTAATTTTTTTGTGCTCCTCCCCATTCCCAGTAGAAAGGGTGTGGCTTGATTTTGTCCAACAGACAGAATACAGTGTTTATTTGTGGGTGGGTTGGGACCAGCTAACACAATGTTTTGTTTGTTCTTTTTTGTTTCTTCTTATTTTGGGATGTCACATCATACCCCTTCTCCCCTGTGTCATTTCACTGTATAATTTTTAAAATATATATTTTTGTATGAAAAAAAAATATTTTTGTATGAAAAAATTACGAAAAAATGAACATTGTAAAAAGATAAATTTTTATACACATTGGGTTTTTATATAGATTCCCCGGAGTGTTTTGTGGTATTCTGGTAAATGATAGGTATGAGTGTCGAAGGATAACTTCTTTTGGTGATAGAGAAAAATTGTAACGTATGCTTGGGTCACGAATGAAATTAGCTAGGAATAAGATAGCGCACTGCACGACCAACCTCAGTTTTGTTTCCCCCTCCCAAACTAGGCCTTGTGCCGTAATTGTGTAGTTCAACGCAATAAATACACATTTCCCACCAGACTTTTGTTTTGTGGTCATTTGGCTAGGATCAAAGTGTAGTATCTGTTCCTTAGCGACTTTTGCTGCTTCTTTGTTTCTTTCGGTGGCAATTGTTCTACCTGGGTTTATTGCTCAGGCAGTGTGTTTTCGCCAGTCGGACTCGGGTACGGTGCGAAACTCCGGGACAGTTGTCAGGTACGCAGCCTCCTAGGAGGCAATGGCCTCCGATAGGCCAGATGTGATCGTTCCTCCCACCATGGCGTCGGTGGGAGGGAAGGAGGGGGATTGGCAGCTACCGCCACGGGAATCTCCCTCTGTACCAGCAGCACAACCAGGACCAGCAGCAGGACCCGGACCAGTACCGGCACCGGCAGCAGTACCAGCACCTGGATCCCCCAAACCTTCTACCTCCGGTTGGAAAGGAGGAAAGGTTCCAAAGAAGGGGGAAGATTACTATGAAGACCTGCGGCAAAAATACGCAAACTACATTTCTGGCACGGAGCTATTGTCGGTGCCGGAGGAGTTGGCTGTCGTCGAAACAAGATCCCTGATCACAAAAGACCCCAAGACACTCAAGTTTGTGGGGATCAGTAGGGATAGTTTCGAGGATGCAATCAAGGCCCTGAACATCAAAGCCAAGGCCGTAGCAAGACGAAGTAGCGCCATCGTAGCCTGGTTGATCTGATCGACGAATTTGGTCTCGTCGATAGATACCGGGTCCATCATCCGGAAGGGAGCATGTGGACGTGGGCGCTTAATTGGCCTTCTACCCGGGTATCTGCGTACCTGGATAGGATGTTAGTGAGAGTGGCCGACATAGACTTCTTAGAATGTCCAACGTTCCACTGGTTAGGCTACACGGACCACAAACTCGTTTGTGCCCGTGTGGTGTTAGACTTTAGGCCTAGGATGGCTGGCTACTGGAAGTTCAACCAGTCCTTGCTGGACAGGCGGGACTTTCAGCGCCAGCTCATCAGCGTAGTTCAGCGGGCGTTAATTGGGCGAGTCATTGGGAATAAGTGGTGGGCTAGACTTAAGGATAGCATTAGGTCTTTCGCCACTCAATACAGCCAACGGCTCAACCTAGATAAGGCTGCGAAGGCAAAGACACTTAGAGCTAATTTCTCCCGGGCGGAGGCTGGTGGGGATCCCCTAGAGATAGCCGTAGCCAGGGAGGCCCTGAGGCGCACGACTAGCGAGCGCTACATGGGCCAGGTAATTAGACATAAGTTAAGCAAGATGTCTTCCGAAGCTGTGAATATGGGCGCAGAACTGCGCAAGGAAGAAATTCGTCGGGCCGGCGATCGGTACATTCGAGAGGTGCGCGACCCGGAGGGGCATCTCCTGAGGTCCACTGACGACATGTGCGAGGCGTTCCGGCAGCATTTCGAACACCGGTTTACCAAGGAGCCTGGTCTCCGTGACGAGGAGTTTCGCAGCTATTTGGCTGACTTTCCCCGGCTTTTGCCGGCTGAAGCGGCTAGCTGCGAGGGAGAGATTACGGAGGACGAAGTCTACGCATCTTTGAAGAAGGTCGGCAGTGGCAAGTCGCCAGGTTTGGATGGTTTGCCCTATGAATTGTACTTGAGGCTGTCGCACCTTTTTGTCCCGATCTTGACTGTCGTGTTCAACCACTGGTTTCGGCAGGGGTCCATCCCCGGTCGGATCACCAGGGGCGTGATCACGCTGTTGGGAAAAGGCAAGAAGGTTGGGCGGGAATTAGACGATTACAGAGTTAAAGATTTTGGCCAAGATCCTGACGAATCGCTTGCAGCTAGTTGCCGAGTCTCTGTTGGAACCGGATCAGACTTGCTCTGTGAAGGGACGAACAATTCAGAGCAACCTGCACTTGATTCGCACGATCGTAGAGGGTGTAGAAGACGACGAAGAGGCCGCGCTGATCAATTTGGATCAGTCCAAGGCATTTGATAGGATTGACCATGGCTACCTGGCTGCTGTCCTGCAGGCCGCCGGATTCGAACCCGACTTCAGCCGCTGGATTAGCCTTCTGTATCGCTCCCCCAAGGCTGTGGTACAGGTGAACGGGAAGCTGTCGAGCGCTTTCGCGCTGTCTAGGTCGGTCCGACAGGGTTGTCCGCTGTCGCCTCTCCTTTACGTCCTGGCGTTGGAGCCGCTACTTCGCCGGCTAAGGGACGAGGCGTGCAGTCCGGTCCTGCGTGGAATTGCTGTCCCTGGTGGAGCTCGAGCCAGGGTTTCCGCGTACGCCGATGACGTAACGACCTTTGTGTCCACCCGCAGGGACATAGAGGCGGTACAGAAGGCGCTTGAACGGTACGAACAGGTAACAGGGGCCAGAATTAACCGCGACAAGTCGTCCGGCTTGCGGTTAGGTGCCTGGAAGGGTGTTTCCCTCCCGGGGCCCTTCGACTGGACGGACGGGCCGGTCAAGCTCCTCGGAGTTTGGTTCGGTCCGGACTTACAGTTGGAGAAGAACTGGTCAGAAATACAGGCAAAGGTCGGCGCGTCGGTCGAGATTTGGCGTCGGCGGAGTCTCTCCGTTAAGGGCCTGGCGGAGGTGTGTAACACATATCTCTTTCCCAGAATCCTTTACCGGCTGTCTGTACTTCCCCTTTGTGACGATCATGAGAAGGCGCTCGAACGTTTGCTATTCTCCTGTCTGTGGAGAGGACGCAAACACATGGTCGACAAAGGAGTCTGTTGCCTCCGTCCGTGTCATGGGGGTCTGGGAATGCCGCACTTGAGGAGCCACGTGCTCGCTTCGAGGTTGGTATTTCTCAGGCGCGCGTTGTCGGAAGATCGGTTGCTTGCGGGTGTAGTGAGGGACATGTTCCCTAGCCTCACTATCACTCCCCCGCTCTTGAGGCTTAGCAATAGGCCTTGGGGGCGGCCGAAATTCCTGCTCGAATGTCTGACGGCCCTTCGGGCCATTCCATGGTCCAGTGACCTTTCACGGCCTAGGAGAATCTTCTATCGGGGATTAGTGGAGGGCGCCGTGAAGGATAAACTGTGGAGTAAACTCGGCTTGTCGAGAGAGGAGTATCGCTCTCATTGGTCTTGGGCGCCAGGTGCGGATTGGCTCAGCAACTCTGAGTTTTCTCTGACCTGGCGATTGGCTCGGAATGGTTTGTCTCTCAATGACAAGCGTTTCGCAATGGGCCTGGCGGATTTGCCAGATTGTGAACGTTGCAACCTTGGAATCAAGGAGACGTCTGCGCACGCCTTCTTCCATTGTTCGCGCGTTCGCCCGTTGTGGGAGCGTGTCGGCGAGTTGACTGCTCGTATCGCGCCGCGGGAGCTTCTGCTCATTGATCGCGCATACTCTGTGGACAATGTGTCGCCCCCGTACTCTGGAGTGAAGCGGATGGTGTTTCTGTCGCTACTGGCCACGGCTAGAATGGTGATTTGGATGACGCGTCTGGAGGAAGTTTTGCGGGGCGGCCGTCTTTCGGATCAGGATCTAATCCGATATTTTGAGCACCAGCTCAAAATGAAGATTAGAACTGAACGGAAACGGTTGACTCCGACAGACTTTGGCGAAAGGTGGATATATGCAGCGAGCCTGGTTCGCGTGACCGGGGCTAGCCTTGATTTTCTCTTTTAGATCTGCTAGTCACATCGGGGTGGATTCCTTTGGAACCCCGCCCTTGGTTAAGGTAAGAATTCTTTTGTGTACCTAGTTAATGGGAGTGAATGTGTTTGTCCCGGCCTGTTCCCGGCTCCATTGCTTTTGTTATGATCCAGTTCGAGATTCCTATTGTCCATTGTTATTTTGTCCTGTTTTTCATTCTCGTCTGGGTCAGTATTATACATTCTCCAGTCACTCGTTATTTTTACCCGGCTTCTCCATTCCCCTTAGAAAGAGAGCTTCTTGATTTTGTCTTTTAAGGCAGAATACAGCGGCCTCTTTATTTATGAGGGTGTGTTTGGGTCCAACTAACACTATGTATATGATATTCATTTGAAATTGTTTTTTGTTTTGGGGATTTTTGTTTCTTCATAGTCCTTCCCATCATGTCATTTCATGTATAAAGTTTTAAATCTATTTTTGTAAAATATTGTAAATATTGTAAAAATCACAAATTTTTATGTACATTTGGGGCGTTTTGTAGGTCCCCGGTGTGTTTTGCTGTATTTTTGTGCTTGATAAGTATGAGTGTTGATGGACAAATTTTTATGGTGAATGAGAATCATTGTAACGTATGTATGGGTCGTGATTCTGTTTAGCTAGGTATAGGATAGAGTACTTGTAGACCATCCCAAGTTTTGTTCCCCCTCCCCATTTTTCGGCCTTGTGCCATAATTTTGTATTTCTACAAAATAAATAAATACCCCAGAACGGCTTCCGTGGACTTTTTACTCGGATCAAAGTGTAGTATCTGTTCCAGCACAAGGTAATCCAGTTTTTCTCTTTCGCTCCTCCTCTGCTTTAGGCTGTCCTTTCGGTAGCAGCTGTCCCACCCGAGTTCATTGCTCGGGCCGAGTGTTCCGCCAGGCGGTTTCTGGTACGGCGCGGAACACCGGGGCAGTTGACTGCTGTAGGTTGTCCTGGTCTGTGGCCCCTGTCCCACCCGAGTTCATTGCTCGGGCCGAGTGTTCCGCCAGGCGGTATCTGGTACGGCGCGGAACACCGGGGCAGTTGACTGCAGGCAGGCAACACTCTCTTCCGTGCCATGGCCTCCCAAAGGCCAGCGTCGCCCCTCCCTCCCACCACGGACTCGGTGGGAGGGAAAGAGGGAGATTAGCAGCTGCGCGACGCCGACGATTCCAGCAGCAACCGAACCTGCACCAGCAACCGAACCTGCAACTGCACCTGCAGCAGCAACCAAACCAGCAACTGCACCTGCAGCAGCAACCAAACCAGCAGCAACCAAACGTGCAGCAGCAACCAAACCAGCAGCTTCACCCCCACCAGCTTCGCCCGCTCCAGCGTCACCCACGGCCTGGAACGACAAACGCAAGGACGGCAAGCTGAAGAAGGGGGAGGATTACTACCTGAAGCTTCGACAGAACTACGCCGACTACATCTCCAAGACGGAGCTGCTCTCTGTCCCCGACACCCTGGCCAGCGTGGAGCCGAGAATAATCTCGCTCGTCACGAAGGACCTTAAGACGCTGAAGCTGGTCGGGGTGAACCGAGACACCATCGAAGAAAGCATTCAGGCCCTCAACATAAAGGCGAAGGCAGTGGCCAAGAGGAGTCATGCGATGTGGGACGTCCTCCTGGCGACAGCGGAAGAGGCGAAGCAGCTGGCAGGCACAACTATGCAAACCAAAACGCTGTGCCTGCAAACGGAGTACATGGGGGCGAGGAAGGCAAAGGTCACCCTGCACGGCGTCCCCTTGCACATTTCGGAGGACCACCTGGGAGCCTTCTTCTCCCAATACAGCGCAAGTGTCTGCCATTCTCTCCAAATCCGGATACAGGACTGGAGACTTCGAACTGCAAGTGACGGTGACTCACAAGGAATTCGACGACATACCAAACATCATCACCTGCAAAAAGCGCTCCATCTACGTCGTGGTGGAGGGCAGGAAGCCGTGCTGTTGGGCATGCGGCCAAACCAAACACATGGCGAAGGCGTGCCCAACAAGGAACCCGGCCACGAAAGAACAACAGAAGGAGCAGCAGCAAAAGGAGTCACCAAAAGAAACAGCCAAAGAAGCACCAAAAATGACCAAGTCCGCTCAGGACGGAGAGTGGGAGACGGTGGGTAAGAGGGGCAAGGTGCAGCTTACTTCACCAACTACACCACCAACAGCGGAAAAGAAGCCCTCTCCAAAAACAACACCAGCGGCCACTAAGGACACTACGCCCCTCAAAGGGCAACAAGCAAAAAGGCATCAGGAGCCCACGGAGTCTTCACGCTCTTCCTCGCTCAAGCGAGGAAGAGAGGAGGAGGAGGAGGAGGTTACCCGAGGCAAAACCAAGGCGCCCCGCAAAAGCGGAAGCGCGGAAAGAGAGCAGAGAGCAGCGTCGGCCCCCACCACCTCCGCAAAAAGAGCTTACGCTGACAAGGCGAGAAGCTACCCGCCGTCCCCACAGAGACCCTCCCAGCCCCCTGTGTTTCAGCTGACGCCCCTGAAATCCCTGACTTCTCGAAGTCTGCCCACCTCCCCCCACAAACCTACCCAGCCCCCCATGGAACTCGTGACTCCGACTACACCCCACACCCCGTCCCCTGCACCCGAACCCACACCCACTCCCACGAAAGTGAAAAAGAAAAAACCTCTCCCCCAGGGGGAGGACCTACTACACGTAGAAGAAGAGACGTTTAAACAGTACGGCGCGCAGAGACGCTCGCAGAGACGCTCGCTGTTGAGGACACTCTTCAAACTGAAGGAGGTGGACAACCTCTCGACGGAGAACCCGAAAAACTTTTCCCAGGCCACAGGCGTCATTGCCCTTGTGCGGTGCACAGGGGGAAATCTGAGGGTCTGGGAGCACATCGAGAGGGTCGAAGAAAGAAAGATACCCGACAATCAACATGTGCATCCGAAATGGCCTGAGGGATCGGGGTAAGGCGTCCCGCCTGCTTCGTGACCTCTTGTCGTTCGGTGTGGATGTTGCCGCGATCCAAGAGACGCACTTTGTTTGCGACGTCGATGCCTGTGTGCTGGCAAACGACTTTGTCGTTTATTCAACATATGGGAACCGGCAAGCCAGAGGTGTTTCTTTGCTGGTGAAGCGTACCCTGGATGCGAGGGTCGACCTTGTCCATCACGGTGCCGAGGGCCGGCTGATCGTCGCCGATATTGCCGTGAACAGCAAGTCGTTTCGTCTGATCGTGGTGTATGCGCCCAACGAACAAGGTGAGCGAGTTGATTTTTTCCGTCTGTTAGGGCCCTTCCTAGTCGATTCCAAGCGACTAGTTCTAGTGGGGGACTGGAATGCCGTCCTGGACCCCAAGCTGGATAAAGGGTGGGGCGCTAGCGGGAGGCGTGGTGATCGCAGCCTGGTTGATCTGATCGGCGATTATGGTCTTGTCGATAGATACCGGGTCGATCATCCGGGCGGGAGCATGTGGACGTGGGCGCATAGTTGGCCCTCTACCAAGGTGGTTAGCTACCTTGACAGAGTGTTAGTGAGAGAAGCCGACATAGACTTCTTAGAATGCCCGACGTTCCACTGGTTAGGCTACACGGACCACAAACTCGTTTGTGCCCGTGTGGTGTTAGACTTTAGGCCTAGCTGGCTACTGGAAGTTCAACCAGTCCTTGCTGGACAGGCGGGACTTTCAGCGCCAGCTCATCAGCGTAGTTCAGCGGGCGTTAATTGGGCGAGTCATTGGGAATAAGTGGTGGGCTAGACTTAAGGATAGCATTAGGTCTTTCGCCACTCAATACAGCCAACGGCTCAACCTAGATAAGGCTAAGAAGGCGAAGACACTTAGAGATAACTTTTCCCGGGCGGAGTCTGGCGGTGATCCCCTAGAAATAGCCTTAGCCAAGGAGGCCCTTGAACGGTCGAATAGCGATCGTTACATGGGTCAGATAGTTAGACATAAGTTAAGCAAGATGTCTTCTGAAGCTGTGAGCATGGGCGCTTCATTGCGTCGGGAAGAAGTTCGTCGGAGCGGCGATCGGTACATTCGAGAGATACGAGACCCGGATGGACACACCCTAAGGTCGACTGATGGCATGTGCGAGGCGTTTCCGGCCAGCATTTCGAGCACCGGTTTACCAAGGAGCCTGGTCTCCGCGACGAGGAGTTTCGCAGCTATTTGGCTGACTTTCCCCGGCTTTTGCCGGCTGAAGCGGCTAGCTGCGAGTGAGAGATTACGGAGGACGAAGTCTACGCGGCTTTGAAGACAGTCGGCAGAGGCAAGTCGCCGGGTTTGGATGGTTTGCCCTATGAATTGTACTTGAAGCTGTCGCACATTTTTGTCCCGATCTTGACTGTCGTGTTCAACAACTGGTTCCGGCAGGGGTCCATCCCCAATCGGTTCAGCAGGGGTGTGGTCACGCTGTTGAGAAAAGGCAAGAATGTTGGGAGGGATCTAGACGATTACAGGCCCATAACTTTGCTAAACACAGAGTTAAAGATTTTGGCCAAGATCCTGACGAATCGCTTGCAGCTAGTTGCCGAGTCTCTGTTGGGACCTGAACAGACTTGTGCTGTGAAGGGCCGGACAATTCAGAGCAACCTGCACTTGATTCGCACGATCGTAGAGGGAGTAGAAGACGACGAGCAAGCTGCGCTGATCAATTTAGATCAGTCCAAGGCATTTGATAGGGTTGACCATGGCTACCTGGCGGCTGTCCTGCAGGCTGCTGGATTCGAAACCGACATCAGCCGCTGGATTAGTCTCCTGTATCGCTCCCCCACGGCTGTGGTGCAGGTGAACGGGAAGCTGTCGAGCGCCTTTGCGCTGTCTAGGTCGGTCCGACAGGGTTGTCCGCTGTCGTCCTTACTTTACGTCCTGACGTTGGAGCCCCTCCTTCGCAGGCTAAAGGACAGGGCGTGCAGGCCGGCCCTACGTCGAATTGCTGTCCCTGGTGGAGGCGCTCGAGCCAGGGTTTCTGCGTACGCCGATGACGTATCGGTTTTTGTGTCTTCTCACGGGGACATAAGAGCGGTACAGAAGGCGCTTGTACGGTTCGAACAGGTGACTGGGGCCAAGATTAACCGCGACATGTCTTCCGGCTTGCGGTTAGGTGCCTGGAAGGGAATCTCCCTCCCGGGGCCCTTCAGCTGGACGGACGGGCCGGTCAAGCTCCTCGGAGTTTGGTTTGGTCCGGACTTGCAGTTGGAGAAGAATTGGTCTGAAGTACAGGCAAAGGTCGTTGCGCTGGTCGAGATTTGGCAACGAAGGCGGTTGTCCTTAAAGGGCTTGGCGGAGGTGTGTGCCACATACCTCTTTCCCAAGATCCTTTACCGGCTGTCTGTACTTCCACTTTGTCAGGCGCGTGAGGAGGCGCTCGAGCGTCTGCTAATCTCCTTTCTCTGGAGAGGACGCAGGCATCACGTCGACAAACGTGTCTGTTACCAACGTCCGTGCAATGGGGGTCTGGGGGTGCCGCACTTGGTGAGCCACAAGCTTGCCTCGAGTTTGGCATTCCTTAGACGTGCGTTAATGGACGACGGTTTGCTTTCGAGGGTAGTGCGGGACGCGTTCCCGAGCCTCACTATCACTCCCCCGATCTCGAGGTGCTGCCCTAAGCCTCGGGAGCAATCCAAGTTCATTCTCGAATGCCGCAAGGCCTTGTCGGCCATTCCGCGGTCCAGTGACCTTTCACAGCCTAGGAAGCTCTTCTATCGAGGGCTAGTGGAGGGTGTCGCAAAGGATCGACTCAGGAGGAAGCTCGGCATGACGGAGGGTGAATATCGCTCTCATTGGTCGTGGGCGCCAGGATCGGAGTATCTCAGCAACCCTGAGTTTTCTTTGACCTGGCGATTAGCTCGGAATGGCTTGTCTCTCAATGACTCGCGTTTCATAGTGGGCTCGGCGGATTTGCCGGACTGTGAGCGTTGCAACCTTGGTATCAAGGAGACGTCTTCGCACGCCTTCTACCATTGTATGCGCGTTCGCCCACTATGGGATCGAGTCGGCGAGTTGACTGCTCGTATCGCGCCGCGGGAGCTTCTGCTCATTGATCGTGCATACGCTGTTGACAATGTGTCGCCACCGTACTCTGGAGTGAAACGAATGGTGTTTCTGGTGCTACTGGCCACGGCTCGTATGGTGATATGGACGACGCGTCTGGAGGAGGTCTTGCGGGGCGGTCGTCTTTCACATCAGGATCTGATCAGATATTTTGAGCATCAGCTCAAAATGAAGATTAGAACTGATTGGAAACGATTGCACCCGACAGATTTCAGCAAAAGGTGGGTGACTGTGGCGAGCCTGGTTCGCGTGACTGGGGCTGGCCTTGATTTTCTTTTTTAGACCTGCTATATCGCATCGGGTTGGATTCCTCTGGAACCCTTCCCATGGTTAAGGTTAGTACTCATTTGTGTTTCTAGTTAAGGTGTATGAATGTATGTCCTCGCCTGTTTCCCGGCACTCTGATTTTGTTATGATTCAGCGCTTGACCCCCTATTCCCCGTGTTATTTTCACCTCCGTTTATGTCAGGCCTAAATCAGAATTTTTTCATTCCCAACCCTAATGTTTTTGTGATCCTCTCCATTCCCAGTAGAAAGAGTGTGGCTTGATTTTGTCCAACAGGCAGAATACAGTGACCTCTTTGTTTATTTGTGGGTGGGTTGGGACCAGCTAACACAATGTTTTGTTTGTTCTTTTTTGTTTCCTTTTATTTTTGGGATGTTACATCATACCCCTTCTCCCCTGTATCATTTCACTGTTTAATTTTTAAAATATATATTTTTGTATGAAAAAATATTTTTGTATGAAAAAATTATGAAAAAATGAACATTGTAAAAAGAAAAATTTTTATACACATTGGGTTTTTATACAGATTCCCCGGAGTGTTTTGTGGTATTCTGGTAAATGATAGGTATGAGTGTCGAAGGATAACTTCTTTTGGTGATAGAGAAAAATTGTAACGTATGCTTGGGTCACGAATGAAATTAGCTAGGAATAAGATAGCGTACTGCACGACCAACCTCAGTTTTGTTCCCCCTCCCAAACTAGGCCTTGTGCCGCAATTGTGTAGTTTAACGCAATAAATACACATTTCTTACCCCAGTCCACTACGGATTGGAAGTCCTTTCCAAGCTCGGCTGCAAGGTTAGCTTTGTCGCCTACACCAGATTTTTGATCGAGGCGAGAGTAAACTGTGGTGTCGTCGGCGTACATACCTACTTGGGATCTTATGGTGTCAGGGAGATCATTAATGTAGATCAGAAAGAGCGTAGGACCTAGGATGGAGCCTTGAGGGACACCCGCGTTTGTATGGTAGTTCTGGGAGGCATGTCCGTTTAATACCACTTTCAATGTGCGGTTAGATAGGAATGACTGGATTAGTTCAAGCAATTGTCCAGCTATACCATAGTTCCGCAGTTTGCATCGAAGGCCAGCATGCCAAACTCTGTCGAACGCTTTAGAGATATCCAAGGCGACGGTTCGGACTTCGCCATTCCTGTCGAGTGCCTGGTATATATACTCGGTGATGGTGGTTAGCATATCAGCAGTAGACCTGGTGAAGCGGAAACCGTACTGCTTGTCCGAGAGGAGCCTGTGTGCTGTGAGGTGTTGAACCATCTCGGCGTTGATAATGGCCTCGAACACTTTGCCAAAGATCGGAAGAAGGCTGATAGGGCGGTAATTTGCGGGGTAACAGAGTTCCACGTATTTGTATTTTGTTGTGTTTATAATATATATTCTTATTTCCTATTTTTGGTTATTTTTATATTATTTCTTGTTGAACTTCTTAACCGGGTCCACGACACAAACGAACACGATTATGAAAATATATTCAATAACACACAAAAAAATGAACGCTCACACCCCAATCAATAATACAACGAAAAGTACTACTAGAAGTGGTAGATTAATTAAAACACTTTTGAGATATAAAGAATAAACAAAACAAAAACGTGCACACTAACACACATAAAAAAAATTATTTTATAAAAAAAAACGAGGACGTTATATATCCACACCCAAGACTTCCGGTTACCCTGCAACCTCCCACTCCTTAATATCCGTAGACTTAGTAGACCTTAATAAAATCTTAAATTAACAACACGTGTCTATTGCCTGTCCTGTATGTATTATTTTCGTTTCAGCACACACGGTCTATCAAGCCCGATGTACAACACTTGTGGGAAGTTCTGTTATGTTTGGCCAATTTAATAAACATGATCGAACTCCCTATAACGTCTTCAACAAACTAGTATAATAAAAGAAGGTACGCTCAAAGTTGTCTACCTTTAGTTGCTTTCATAAAATTGAAATATAATATTTTATATATTTTATGTTTTTAGAAAAGTTCTTGAAAAGTTTTTACATGAAGTTGGGTTTGATTCAAATAGGACGATGTTCAAATGTTCTTGACAGAAGATTTTTCTGGGGCAGGTCTTTGTTGAATTTTTTATGTTAAGATTTTTTTGCAGAGAGAAAAGTTTGTTCATGTGTTAACTGTTAATTTTAAAACTTTCTCGTCAATGTTCGTGAAGAAAGTTAAGTGAGAAAAGGGCTCGTTATGATGTGCGGTACTTATCCGTTTCGGTTTATCGTGATTGTAACTGCCATTGCCACATGAAACGTGCGTGAGAGAACTGACAAACTGCGGGTATATATTGTAAAAGGTTTTATTTCCTTTACAGTACTTGTGCAGCTTTGAAAACTCGTTAGCACCTCGTATGGTCTATGGCAATTGAGTTACTCCCTAACAGTACCGAAAACGAATGTGTTGCCACTGGAGATAACAAATTTACGTCTGACCTCTGTGAACATGAAAGGGCGACTAGCGGCGGCTCTGGAAAAAAGAGAGTTCGTTTGTGTCTGGCTTGCAAAGCAGTAATCTGTTCCAAAGAAAGAAAATAATAATAATACTCACCTCTGTCTTAATAATCCACCTTCAGCTCATTCTAAAGGAAAAAAGAGAGGAGGCCCTCGAGGGGAATTTTTATAGACCAAGGAAATGGATTATGGGTAGAGAAATGGATTATAAAACTGACCGACCAAGTTCACTCGAGGATTTCAGTGGCGTCAATTTCTTGGCGTGAAGCTGACGCAGAGAGACGCAGTGAAAAGGTGGAAGGAGGAAAGTGGAGTAGGAAGAGGAAGAGGCGTAGCAAGAAGCCAGCTGGGAGAGCGTTGAATTGAAATCCAACGGTCTGCGGTTCGATCCCTGGTTCTGCACTCACTAGAAGAAAGTGTGCAACAAGCTATTTCGGCGTAATGGGGGACAGGTTCGACCTGAAATTGATTCCAGAGTTCAGTGGCTCGACCCCAGTACTTGACTGGGTGGAAAAAGTGGAACTGCATTGTCTCTTGTCTGGTGTCAAAAACATTGAACATGTGATTCCTCTGCGTTTGTCCGGTGGGGCTTTCGCTGTGTATCAACAGCTCAGTGCTGAGGAAAAACAGAATTATGAGAGGATCAAGGCAGCCCTATACAAAGCGTTTGCTATCGACCCCGCCACTGCCTGGGAGCAATTTGAGGCAAGACAATTACATCCTGGCGAAACTGTGGACGTATATTTGGCCGAGCTGACGAAGTTGACGGTGTTGTTCGGTGGGCTGCCCGAGCGGGCCTTGGCATATAAATTTCTGGCGGGGCTCCCAACCGGAGCAAAACAGCTCCTGCGGGCGAGCTCAAACATAACCTCGTTGCCCCTTAATGACCTGGTGGACCGAGCCAGAACCGTGATGAAGGATAATTCCGAGCTGAGAGATCCGGTAATCGCCGCTGCACAATCCACACCGAGTGATGATAAACCGTCTCAGGGCCTTAGCCCGCGTGGTGGGGTCGTGTGTTATAGGTGCGATGGCCAGGGCCACATTGCAAGGAACTGCAGACGGCGACCGACAGCTGTTCGCTGCTACCGGTGTAATGAAACCGGACATATGGCCCGGGATTGTGCGGGAAACGGGGCCGGGGACAAGGTGCCGGCGTCGACCTTTCCCCAAAGCAGAAATTAGAGGCGCTTCCGATCATTCAGGTATATGTCAACGAGACATTGTGCTCAGCACTCCTCGACTCCGGGTGCTCCCGCACCATAGTGTTCGTAGACCTCTGCCACACTTGGAAGGAGAAGGGTGTCAGGGTAACCACCATCAGTGGAGAATCGCGGACATGTTGCGGGGTGGGTGCGATAAACATCCGTACAAGAACAGGAAACTCGGCCAACGTCGAGGCGCTAGTAGCGCTCAAAAAACCACTGAACTTTGACCTGCTTCTAGGTGGTGTTCAGAGCCCTAGGTGGTGTTCACATAACGCAGACGGGGGAAGTGCAGTTTCAAGAGAGGACCCCAGTGTGCGCAGCGCTGAGGATCGACCAGCCAGACTTTAGTGTCGAATTTGACCAGCACCAGAAGGCTTGGACCGCCTCATGGAAGTGGTCGGGAAATCAGCAGCCAGCAAAATTGCGGAACGAAGTAGCCGAGTACCATGTGCCCGACCAAATAAGGCCTGCATACGAAGAGGAGCTTCGTGAATGGATCAAGGATGGCTGGTTAATTCCTTACCCCTATGAGAAACTTGGACCTCCCAAAGGTTTGATCCCGCTGATGGCGGTTACTCAGCACAACAAAGCAAAAGTGAGGCCAGTGATGGACTACCGCGAACTAAATGCGCATGTTGATGCATTTACGGCAGATGCTGATGTTTGCGCCAGCAAGCTACGAGAATGGCGCCAGCAGGGTTCCAATGTGTCCCTGCTGGATCTAAGAAAAGCGTATCTGCAGATCCGGGTCAGCGAAACGATGTGGCCGTTTCAGACGGTGGTGTTTGCCGGCAGAAGGTACTGCCTTACCAGACTGGGCTTCGGGCTGAACGTGGCACCCCAAATAATGAAGACCATAGTCAACGCTGTGTTGTCACAGCAAGAAACAATGAAAGAGGGGACATCGACGTACCTTGATGACATATACGTGAACGAAGACGTTGTATCATCATCACGCGTAAGGACCAAACTGGCCGAGTTTGGCCTGATTTGCAAGGACCCGGAACATTTGGAGGATGGCGCCCGTGTCTTGGGCCTGAAAGTTCGAAAGGAGCGGGGGACTTTGAAGTGGGGGCGCGGAACTGCAGTTCCTGAAGTACCCGAAGTCTTTACGAGACGAGTGGTCTTCTCCCTGTGTGGAAAACTTGTGGGGCACCTACCAGTGTGTGGATGGACTCGTGTAGCAACAGGCACCATAAAAAGGAGGGCAAGCGCAGTCACCAAAGACTGGGATGATGAAACGACGGACGATCTGTTGGTTCGCATGGTGAAGGAGACCATCGCAAGGGTAAAGCAGGATGACCCCGCAAAGGGAGACTGGTGTGTGCAGGGAGACGAATTGAGCGTGTGGGTGGATGCGAGCTCTGTGGCGATTGGTGTGCTGCTTGAGGAGAACGGAGCTGCGATTGAGGACGCCTGCTGGCTGCGACCGACGAATGACGCTGCTCACATCAACCTGGCAGAGCTCGATGCGGTGACGAAAGGCATTAACCTGGCACTCCAGTGGAAAGTCAAGAAATTACACATACACACAGATTCGCTGTGCGTGTACCACTGGATATCAAACACACTGACAGGTAAGGCCAGGGTGCGCACCAAGGCGGCCAGCGAGATGCTGATCAGACGGAGGTTGGAGACCATAAGAAAGCTAGTAACAGAGTACAATCTGTCTGTGGATGTGGTACTTGTCACCTCAAACTGCAACCTCGCTGATAGGCTCACTCGGGTGCCTCAGAGATGGATTGATGCCGTGAAGAAAGAAGCTGGGCCAGTACCGTTACTATGTGCTGCCTCTGTGGAGGCGGCAGACAAAATCAGGGAAATACACCACATCAGTGGGCACCCCGGAGTGAGACGGACATGCTATTTTGTACAATTGACCAATCCGTCAGTGTCAAAAAGTGCAGTGAGAGCGGTGGTCAAGGAATGCCAAACATGCCAGTCAATCGACCCCGCCCCAGCGAGATGGCGGAGGGGTCGGCTGGGAACAGACATGACTTGGAGCCGACTGGGTATGGACATAACCCATTATGGCAGCCAGCACTTCCTCACACTGATAGATTGCGGACCGACGAGGTTTGCGATCTGGCGCCCGTTGGCACGCCAGGACTCCTCCAGTGTCATCCGTGAATTGGAATCCATATTTTACGAAAGGGGGCCGCCTGAAGAGATCCTCACGGACAACGATACTGCCTTCTGCAGCGTAGAATTTAGGCGTTTTGTAGACGAGTGGGGGATCAGGCTCAGACACCGATGTGCATATGTGCCGAGTGGCAACGGCATAGCAGAGCGGTGCCACCGAAGCGTGAAGAGGACCGCGGCCAGGAAGGCGTGCACTATTGCAGAAGCGGTCTATAGATATAATGCAACACCGAGGGATGCTGTGACTGCTGTGAGCGCACCCGCCAATGCAATCCATCGCTACCGAGTGCGCATCAAGGGCATTGACGCGCGTCTGCCTGATCGGCGGGGAACAAGAGGGCCGTATGAATTAGGGGACACCGTCTGGGTGAAGCCTCCCAATAGCCGGTGCACCACCAGTTTTCGAAGGGGACGAATCACCGGCATCGTCAGTGAGCAGGCCGTGCTGGTTGATGGTACTCCACGCCATGTGAGGGACATTCGGCCCGCCCTGAATACGAATTCGTTGACAAGTAGCGGCAGTGGTGAATCATCCAATGACGAACTGTGGATTCGACCTACGCCCCGCGAGTCTGATGGTCCGACTGCGAACCCCGACGCTGTTGCCGATAATTCCGATGCCACTTCTGAGAGCTCAGATGAAGAAATCCAGACAATCCCCCTTCGTAGGAGTGCCCGCAACAAGCGGCCACGTCCGCCTTGCCACATGTGTGGTCTTGAGACCAGGGGGGAGTGTGAACATGAAAGGGCGACTAGCGGCGGCTCTGGAAAAAAGAGAGTTCGTTTGTGTCTGGCTTGCAAAGCAGTAATCTGTTCCAAAGAAAGAAAATAATAATAATACTCACCTCTGTCTTAATAATCCACCTTCAGCTCATTCTAAAGGAAAAAAGAGAGGAGGCCCTCGAGGGGAATTTTTATAGACCGAGGAAATGGATTATGGGTAGAGAAATGGATTATAAAACTGACCGACCAAGTTCACTCGAGGATTTCAGTGGCGTCAATTTCTTGGCGTGAAGCTGACGCAGAGAGACGCAGTGAAAAGGTGGAAGGAGGAAAGTGGAGTAGGAAGAGGAAGAGGCGTAGCAAGAAGCCAGCTGGGAGAGCGTTGAATTGAAATCCAACGGTCTGCGGTTCGATCCCTGGTTCTGCACTCACTAGAAGAAAGTGTGCAACAACCTCTTAGAAGGTCTCAATCCAAAAGACTGTTAAGGGGGTTTCTATTTCTTACGCAGAGACCAAAAATCTTATATTTTAGAAAAGGTTGCGTAAGACAGCTTATTTGTTATATTTTTACTTACTCATCCTAACTTTACTGTTTTGTCTCATACTTCTCGTTTAGACTTTATTATTATTTTACGTTATCCTAAAATATAAGGAACTATATTTTATGGCCACATTGTCCCAAGGGCTGACAAGGCTGCCGGTCAAGAATACAGGGCTCACTTTGGCGAGAAAACGAACCTGCTGATTTTTAAATTTTGGTAGCAAATGGTGCCTGGCGGCAGCTACACTCCCTTCCCAAAATCTCCTCTGATTTTTTATTGTGCTGACCAGAGTTGTTACATTATCCGTTTTCATCTGGTCGGATAAGGAGTACCGGTTTGTGGATGGGTCTGTCAAGGTACACAGGTTTTCCCGTGCGTTTTCCTGTTTCATCCCTATCTGGTTCACCCACTAGAATGCGTACCTTCCGTATACGCCCATCTGGGTCCTCAGTAGTGTTCATTATTCTTCCAAGTCTCCAGTGCCCACGAGGTATCTCATCGTCCTTGATGATCACGATATCTCCCTCTTTGAGGTTACTCTGATTTTGAACTCCCACTTCTGACGTGTCTGGAGTGTTTGTAAATATTCCACTCGCTACCTTTTTCAGAATTGGTACTGTACCTGTCTCCATCTTTTTTTGGCATAAACCTCCTCTTTTACGAAGTTGCCAGCGGGTGACAGGATATCTCCTGTTTTCATAGTCACCAGCTGGTTTGGAGAAAGAGGGATTAGATCGCTGGTATCGCTATGATCATCAACTGTCAATGGGCGGCTATTGACAATGGCCATGGCTTCAAAGAGAAAGGTTCGCAACGATGACATGTTCAGTCTGTTTCCTGGGGTAGCTAATAGGCCATCTAATACTCTCTTTACAGTCCTAATCTGTCTCTCCTACACTCCACCCATGTGACTGGAGGCGGGATCGTTAAGGATAAAATCACAATTATGGCGGCGTAGAAAGGTTCCCAATGCATTCGTATCCAGGTTTCTTAATTCAGATTCCAGTTCATTTTTGCGCCCACGAAGTTGGATCCCTGATCACAGCGAATTGTTTGCACCTGTCCACGTATTGCTATGAAGCAACGCAAGTAATTTATGAAGGCGTCTGTCGTCATATCTTCTACGACCTCCAGATACACTGCTCGCAGTTCCATACAGGTAAAAATCACTCTGTACCGCTTAAACGTTTTTTCTGCCTTCCTTGATTTGGAAAGGGCCGAAACAATCCATTCCGCAATATGAGAATGGTGGTGCTGTTTGTACTCGGTCTTCTGGTAGATCAGCCATTTTTTGGATTTGTGTTACCCCTCGGAGACGTCTACACACAATGCACTGGAACAAGAATGAGGATACTACTTCTCTACACCAAATGATCCAGAACCCTTTGTTTCTGAGATGATGCATCGTTATGCCCCGACCTTGATGGGCTACTTGTTCGTGACCTTGCTTAATCAGTAGCCTAGTCACATGGCTCTCTCTAGGCAGTATCACTGGGCGTTTTATTTCTATGGAAAATCCAGACTTAGTCAACCTACCACCAACTCTAAGTATTCCCTCCTTATCAACAAAGGGATCCAAACGGAAGAGTTTACTTTCCCTTTTAAGAAGTTTATTTTTATTGTGAAGACTGATTAACTCCTCACGAAAGGCGTCCTCTTGTACAGCTCTTATGATTCTTCTTTCGGCTCGCTGTTTGGTTGTTGCAGGTGATTCTGCCTTATACCCTCTTTTTCTACGGAGGTATTGGTCAATCAGAGAAATTACATGAACTAATCGTATCCAGTCTGAAATGCGTTCCCAGATTTCTGTGCAGAGATTTCCAGATCCTGATATAGTGGACAAGGCCTGGGCCATTTTGACTTCAGGGTCATCGGAGGGAATGACATATACACAGTTGGTTATAGGGGTTTCCCTTTTCCAAAGAAAGGTGGGTCCATAGAACCAATTAGATGCCTCTAGTTCATCCGCATCTAAGCCTCTAGATGCCTGATCTGCTGGGTTATCCTTTGTGGGTACGTAACGTCACTGTTGTACATTTGTTGAATCCTTAATCCTTTGTACCCTGTTAGCTACGTATACATGAAAGTGTTTCGCGTTGTTATTTAAGTATGCTAGAACGATCTGAGAATCCGTCCAGAACTGGTTGGAGATCTTTCGGGGTCTTAGTTCGCGATTTAAGAAGCTGCCGATTTTTTCTGATGTCACAGCTGCCTGTAACTCCAACCTGGGAATAGTGACAGGACGCAATGAGACAACACGAGCCTTTCCCATTACGAGGGAGCAATGCACTCTACCCTCACTGTTTATCTCCTTTAGGTATGTGCACTGGCCGTACCCTGTAGTGCTGGCATCGGAGAAGTGGTGTAGCTGCATCTCTGTAGTGTCTCCAAAGTCCTTGGGTTTGTAGCACCTCGGCACTTTTAGTGAGGAAACCTAGATAATTGTGATCTCCAATTATCCCACCGAGTACCAATTTCCGTCGGGAGAGAATCATCCCAGCCACAATCTGTTCTGCAGACTTCTTGCAGAATCTGTTTTCCCTTTAGAAGGAAAGGTGCCACCATCCCTAGTGGATCGGATACAGAGGCTACTGTTGATAATATGCCTCTCTGTATTGCGGGTCGATCTTGTATCACTATACGAAAGTGGAATCGGTCCGACTCTATGCACCACTTCAATCCCAAGGCTCTCTCGATAGGTAGGTTTTCCAATGATAGATCAAGATCTACCAGGTCCTTGGCTCTCTCTGACCTTGGGATTGATTCAATGACTTGCCTGTCGTTGGAGGCAAATTTGTGAAGTCGTAGTTATCCCTTTGCACATATGGCTCGAGCATCCTGAATCAGTCGAATTGCTGATTCAGCATTTGGGACACTTGTAAGGCCATCATCTATGTAAAAGTCGTCAGAGATGAATCATGAGGTTTCCAATCCAAGGTCCATGTGGTTCTTAGCAACGAATATCAAGGCAAAGATCGCACATCCCGGAGAAGAGACGACTCTGAAGATGTGTACCTTTATCCGGTACTCTCTGGGTTCCTCATTTAAGTTGTCTCTAGGTCACCACGGAAAACGTAGATAGTCTCTGTCTTTTTCGTTTACTCGGAAACGATGGTAAATCCTTTCGATATCACATATAAAGGCAATTGGCTCAAGACGCAGAGGACTCCCACCAGCGTGTTGAGTTGATCAGGAGTAGATGGTCATTTATACTTGTGCCTTGAAATTTTGCCGGACAATCAAAAACGACTCTGATCTTCCCAGGTTAATTTGGTTTGTATATCCCGTGATGTGGGATGTACCATACTGCGATCTTTGGGATCAGAATTAGGTATCTCTCTGCCTCACCCCTCTTGATTATATCATTCATGATAATCTCGGAAGTATTCACGATCTCTTAAAAATCTGCGCTTGAGATGCAGCAAGCGATTCCATGCGGATCTTCTGTTGTTGGGCAACTTAGGTCTCTCTCCTCGGAAAAGCAGTGGCACAACCAAATGTCCATCTTCTTGTTGATATATGGTAGGGTCGCACAAGGTTTTTGCTTCTTTAGCGAGGAAGTCTGCAAAATCCGAGAAGAGAGGATACCTTCCAGAGGTAGTCCTAGCTTTTGCGGCTGTCCGTCCCCAGCGATTTGAAATTCACTCAGGTATTTTCATTAGGACTTTCTTGATTTCCCGGCAGTCGTTAAGGATAGACAACTCATAGTTATCTACCATGGCAACTTTGCATTGCAGTAAGTTTGCGTAGTCCCTTGAAGTCCTTGTTGAGAATTTTTGTCCAGGAGTCGAGCTTACTACGGAAGGCCTCAGCAACAACAAATGGACATCCATATCGGTCCGCAAGTACCTTTGTCGCTATATTATAGGCGTTTTCAGTCCTCAATAGAAAGTATCCATTTACAGCCTCGCGAGCAGACCCCCCCCCCCAAGATACCGCTTGAGGTAATAGAGTTTCTCCTGGGATAGAATATCTTTGCTTCCTATTAAAGCGTTGAGGTAGTGTATGCCCTAATTATTGTTGCTAGGTCATCCTGTAGCTCCATATTCGTAGATCTTTTCGGTGTAGGTGACTTTGGTGGCACAATGGGTCTATCCAGTTCCACTGGTATCTTGGATGGTGATGGTGGAGTTGTTTCTTTCGCTAATCTGGATGAATTTGGAGGTGGGGTTACCATGTGCGGTGTTAGTCGTTCCGGAGTCTCGAGATTATACAGAGCTTTGATCTTTTCCTGTTCAATTTTTAGCTTGTGTTGAAGGTCACTTTGTGTCATCTCTCGTTTCTTTCTCCTCATCAGGGCTTCTAGTCTCTCCATCTCCTCTTCTTGGGCTGCTTTCTCTTCTTGGAATTCTAAATCTGCTTGTAGCGCAGCAGCCCTCAATGCAAGTTCCCTTCTTATTGAGGAAGACTTAGAGGATGTGAAGCTGAGCTATGAGACTTGATACTTCGAACCTCTGCCACAGCGGCACCTGCCTGATCAATAGCCTGGCGTATTCTAAAGGACAGTTGATTTTCCTTTGTGCTGATATTCCGCACACGTTCAACAATGTCAGCGTCGATACTTTCACCCACCAGATCTTGGAGCTGTTCGAATAGAGGATTCAACTTTCAGGTGGCTACCTATTTCTTGGAGTTCGGCTACTGTCTTCCTCCTTAACTCCCTTTCACAGATTTGGTTGATGTAGTGCTCTAGCACATTACATCTTTTGTGCAGCTCCTTAATGAGCTCTGCAGTTTTGCCTTCTCTAGCCTTTAGGGTTAGCTTTCTCGTTGTCAGATCGACGTAATTCCTGCACGTCGACTACGTCTACCATTCTACAAGTGCTCCCGGTGGAGGCTCTTTCAAAGACAATATTTTGTGTAAAAGAGTTGTCCTTATGGGTATTTTCGTTCCCATTAACTTCTAAGAGAAAGGAGTAATCTATTTGGTTAGCGTTAGCCATGTTTTCAAATCGACAATAAAATAAACAAAACAAAAGGGTTAAATGAAGTTCAAACCTGTTCTTATCCCCACGATAAAGATAAAATACAAATCAGCCGAAACTGAAATATAAATATAAAATAACGGGGCAACAAACACAAGAAATGTGAAATAAAGAAAGGTAAGAAGTTCAAAGACAATGAAAATGAGAGAAAGAAAACACGTGAGTCAAAAAATTCGAAAGGATATGCGAAAAAATGGGTTTTCGCTGCGAAATTTTTCAAACGTCCAAACGAACACAATTTAATAGTTTTGATACAGTTTTTTTGTTTTGTTTTTGTTTTTGTTTTTGTTTTCCTCTAATCCTGTTGTTCTGCTGTTGGTGAGGTCCGGTTGCAGGTCAGAGTCGCCGCCAGATGATGGGTCGGAGGGAGTGTAAGCATGATTCATTTTGTCCAGAAAGGCTGGCTTAAGTCTGTCAATGCTGACAGTAGTTTGTTTTGTTAATATGGTGAAATATTTTGATTCACGGGAGACTACTTTGTGGGGACCAGAATAATTCGGTGTCAATAGCTTTTCCTCTGCGTCCAGTCGTTCTGGCTTTTAGGTACAAAAATTATTTTTATTGAAACGCGTAGGTGTATAACACAATGTAGACATCTTGTTTCGTAAATCCTGCATGAACTGGGTATAAGGTGTACAAGATGCTCCAGTATTTACCATCTGACTGGGAAGTACTTAAACCAGTTACGTTGTAGCACATTTTAATTCTTCTTTCACAATGTTTCAAAGTGCTGGTAAGATTAAGCGGTAGTCTATCCAAGCACGAACATTCATCTTGGAGAGGAACATTGGGTCAATAATAGGCAAAATTACGTTGGTTCAACATACATTCTTTTAAAAAATATATTTTAACAATAATTGACGAAAGAAAACAAACATTGTCATAATAACAATATAAATTTGTATTACATAATTGACAATAGTGATAACAGAATAAACCAATTATGAGCAATGTAGGTAAAGATTGATTGAAATATTACATAAGAAAGCACAGATGTGTGAGTTAAAGAAAATGTTCAGGTAACAAAAGTTGAGTTGCCTCCCTTTATCTGTAAAGTTCAAAGAAAGTAGGATCGTTTGTTAAAATTATTATTTCTTGTTGAATGTTCATATACAGTTGAATTAAATTAAAAGCTGAATGTTCTGATAGATAATAAGCTTGTTTGGAAGTAATTTATGTGAAGATAGATGTAACGTAATGTAGTGTGTGTACTGAAATAGTTATCTCTGCTTGGCAGTTTCAAAGGAATGAGTGAGTGAATGAATGAATGAATCTTGTGGTAAATAAAAACTCACTGGTGAAAAAGACAAATTTCAGAGTTTATATACGTTTTCAGGTAGGATTAACTTTGCTGCACGGCAAAAGTTTGTCTCATGTGCCGACGTTTCTATTGGATAGAATCAACCAATAAAAACTTGAGCTTTTGTAAAATTAAGGAAGCTATATGAAGCCACCTTCTCCCAAAAGTGCACGAAATTTTATTAGAAAATCAAGCGAATGGTAAAGTGTTGCTAGACGCGATTCAAAAGTGTCTTATATTAAGCAAGTAATATTTGTTATCCAATAAAATGCAAGTTTATGTGCGTCAGGGATACCGCAAAATCTAACCTTGCTGTTAATGATGCCTTCAACTGACGGTGGAAACTTCCACTAAGTCATTCGCCCAAGAGTGGTATGCTGTCGTTGTTATATGTTTGACGCTTAAATTCGTAAACTCAGTAAACAATGCAGACTGGAACTAGAATTCTCGATCAGTTGTTACAACGTAGGGACATCCATCCACTGATATCCAGCTATATAGCATCGCTCGTGCTACTGTTTTGGCATTGGTTGATTTCAAATTCAAAGTTACTATGACTGGCCACCTAGTAAATATGCCCATAATTGATAATAAATATTCAATTTTCTGTAAAAGACCAACCAAATCGACATGAATGTATTTTAAAACGTCCATCAGGCGCAGATAAATAACCAGGAGATGATTTAGTGTGTCGTTGTATTTTGGATTGTTGGTATTGAATACAGGCTTGGGCCCATGTTTTAATATCCAGGGTCATGTTTCGCCAAACATACCTATCGCAAATAAATTTCACCGACACCTTACTTCCAGGATGGGAAATTGCATTAAAGTACTCAAAAACTTACGCATGTTTGAAGGTACGTAAGGACGGACGCTTTTCGTGCTAACGTCGCATAGTACAGTCTCAGTGCTGAAACAAACTGGACGTTACTCAAATAGTAGTGATGTATTTTCTAATTTTATCTATAATGCTGTACCATTGTCTTTCTTTTACTCTCTCAAGTCCAGTTGGTTTATAGAATACAAATCTTATATCAGCCAACAATTAACTAAAACACAAAAAGTGAAATTGCACACCCGCTAAAATTGATCAGAACGACTGAAAACATTTTGGAAAAACTTAGACCAAATTTCAAAAAGTCGGTGTGAAAATTAAGATTCTGGATTCTGATTGGACAGGAAATAGCAAATTAATCTATGATCAATTTTTCTTAACATCTAGAAAATAGGTATGCGGTTTCGATCCAGTCACATGACTAAATTTCACTACTTAATCACGTCTCTAAATTTCACTACTTAACCATGGTTAAATTAGTCAGCCAAAATGGGAGCAGCACAGAGACGACACGCTAAAATGTAACAAAAGAAACTTCAAGCAAGAACTGGACATACAAAGTTCGCCTCACACATTCGTTCACCTTCCTTTTCACTCACTCACCGTCAAAGAAACAACAACAATAAGACATCTTCAACTGACTTCCTAGAAACTAAAATCTTTCCACAATTCCCTTTATTGCTTCATCTTCCTTTTTCACTCTGTCGCCAACCTTTAAAAAAGGGGAAGGAGTATAGACTTTATTAGTTAATCTTTCTACATATACACATTCTGCTACTACCAACTATAAGCTCTGAATTTCTCTAGAACATTTAACTATTTGTCAAAATTAAATTTCACACTGAAATGTGAATTTTTGTAAAAGTGAAGAAAAGAAGAGGCACTTTTCATTCCGTATTCACCATAGATTCTTCCACCGGAAATTGATGGAACGCCTTTCTTAAGTCAATCTTCGTAAAACTTTTTGCTCCTTGCAAGGACTTTGTAAAATCGCTTATGTGTGAAATAGAATATTTGTCAGATGTCGTTTGAGAATTCGATAAACACGGATAACACATTCCCAACTCTGCCTTAGGAACCATATGTAACGGAGTTACATATTGGCTAGAAAACAGACAGACAATTCCAAGCTCCAGCAAGTTTTGGAACTTAGCCTTAGCAATTTCGTATTTTTCGGATGTAAACATCGCGAATTTGAGTATACTGGCAGACCAACAGTTTTAATAGCATGCATTGCTTTATGCAACACCGGTTCCTTGTAGTTAAAAGGTATTAATAATTCAGAATATTTCCTAGTAAACCTTGTGAACCATTTGCTTTAGAAATGGCGGTGGATAATCCTCTAGTAATCTTTGATGATCTAATACCCTTGATTGTCATTTCGGTGTTCTCGTCTTCTAATATTTGTTTTGAGGCATTGACACGCAAACCAACATTTTCTAAGAAATCCACGCTTTAGATGTTTTTGTATAGCGCTGTTAATAGGTGCAATTGCTCATTTTATGTGGTTCTGTCTGCAATTTTCACAAGCTTTTGTAGGCCGAGATCGTCAGCCAAAGAAGCAAGGATCTGCGTTGTGGTTGATTTCAACCTATCCAACCAGAGTTGCTGCAGCACAGTTTCAGACATTGTGTTTGCACCCAGTAAAATTCGCATCTTCCTCAACAGTTACGAGGGCTTGCTAGATCTTAAATAAATATTATTGAATAAATCACGTAGCTTTTTCTCTCTCGAGAATCGTGTCCAGTGCAATATTGCATCCATAATTGTATTATATGGCCTGTCAATGGGCATGTCACTCAATAAGCGGCTTCTGATGCCACTTCTGTCGGGAGATGTTCAACAACGTAAGCATAGTTGGACGTGTGGGATATTTCACAAAAACATTTCTCTACCCTTTCAAAAAAGTAGACTCTTCGTACAAGGAGCCTTTTTAGCAAATCATCACTTCAAACTTATAAAATTACCTTTTCATTGGTCGAGACACTAAAACTGAAATGGATTTCCTCTTTCGCACCAAACGTCTTTGATCCACTGTCCAGAAATCTAAATGTATAAAAGTGACCATAAAACTCAATTCGAGTCAGTCAGCTTACAAACTCCAAGAGACGCCAATAACCTCCACGCGTGTCTAATCGCTGACTCTTCAATCGACCGCGTATAAATAACATTTATTCAACAATCGACTGCGTTGACATTCTTCCTACGATTAACTTGAAAGATTGAATAGTCTTTCACTTCACGAACCAAGTTATTGAGTGCACTTATACAAGAAATCCAACTGGAAAAGGCCAATAACTCTCGGCAACTTATTTCTACATACCTAAACAACGCACACAAACACCAACATTTCAATCACTTTTTCTTGCAGCAACAGTCAGTCTATATTGTATTTTTCCTACCAAATCTCAAATATTGACTTTTGTTGAACTATACTCTGTATGAACAATCTTTCAGATATTTTTTTTACTTGTGATTATCAACAAGAGATTCAACCATACATGTACATTTTATTGTTTATATAAAATTCTTTTACTGTTGAATTTTTAGTCACTCTCCTGTGGTAATTTCTTGTATGACAATTTGTCTTGTTTTCTTCAACTTAATTTGTATTGTTGTGTAGTATACGAACGAACACGCTACAGAAACCCATTATTGAAAGAAGTTTCTTTCTAATATAAATTCTATATTCGACCACCCACAAGAAATTGGTGACCGCCGACGTTCCAGTAAAAAAAATTGGTTTTATATCAGATGTACCAAGCTTCAAATTGATAACTGGACGTCACAGCAAGTAGTTGATGTGTGTGAAACCAACATTTAAATAAGATTTTGTCACAAATTTTGGCAAATTCCAGCGACGCTAATTAAATTCCTCGGAGGCGCCAAAATTATTTGCCCTCCAAAATTGATTCAACATGACTGATGCAACACCACCATCACAAGCCGCTCTTAGAGTAGACCTCTCAAATTTCAGCACCAGTGTAAAATCCTGGTTCATACAACTGGATGCAATATTTAAAGGTAGACACATAACATCGCAACAGTCGAGATTCGCTTACGTTGCTTACGTTAGCTCCCTGCTAACGTAGCGTTGGATGTGACAGATATACTTAACAAACCTTCGTCGGATTGGCCATACTGTACTATACTTATCTGCCCTTGACATTTTGTTTGTGTAATTACGTCCCTTACTTGCATTCGTCAGTTGACGATTTGCTTAGTCAGGAATTGTTTTGTTGATTAAATCCTTGTTAAGGAAAACCAGTCTTGTCAACTCATTTCAATTTAATCAACAAAACATATTCAACAGTATGGATAAATACTTGAAGCCGGAACGTTTGGGGACCCCTCCTAATACAACATCTTCAAGTAAGCACTTTAATCACTGGCTTCGAAGTTTCTCGTCGTTCCTACGAAAAATTATTGACCCTAACATCCATACTGATTTGGATAAACTCGATACACTGATAAACTGTATTTCTTCTGAGGTATACGAATACATTGCTGAATGTGATACGTTTGATAGTGCAGTTAACCGTCTGAAAGAACTGTACATAAAACCCCCGAACGAAGTTTTCGCCCGGCATTTACTTGCCACGTGCGGCCAAAAAGAGGAGGAAAATATTGACGAATACGTGCAAAGACTACAGTTACTAGCGAAAGAATGTAACTTTAAACCAGTTGATGCGATTCAAAACCGAGACGACTGTGTCAGAGATGCATTCATCACAGGTTTACGTTCAAACGTTATTCGACAACGGCTACTTGAAAACAAAACACTGCATTTAAATATAGCTATCGACCAAGCTAGAGCGCTCCATGCAGCTCAGAAAAATTCAGAAGCATATACATACACTCAAACACCAATTGTGGGTGCAGTTTCTCAGGAAAATAACTGTACCAGTGCCCAGTCAACGGTCCCCATTAATGCTTGTTGTGCAGCTTCGGCTAACACCAAGTATACGTGTTTTTTTTGTGGAGGACCTCGTCATAACAGAAGTGTGTGTGCAGCAAGAAACGCTACCTGTTTTAAATGTAAAAAAGAAGGCCATTTCTCAAAAATGTGTCGTTCGAACCCAAATACGACATCTGCTGCAACATGCTCTCACAGACTCGCGACAATGTTGATATCCAACACTACGTCTGCCTCCTTAGGATCCCTAAAACAGGCTGCATTATACGTATTGGTCGGGAAAAATGGCGCCGGTACGGCGCTAATGGATACGGGGAGCTCAGGATCCTTTATCTCCCTCAGTTATGTGAGGAAACACAAAATACAAATAAAACCTGCTACTGGTAACGTGTCCATGGCGTCATCATCACTTAAAGCTTCTATCAAAGGACAGTGTACGGTGGATTTGAACCTTCTGGGTGAGTGGTATCCAAATGTAAAACTTTCAGTTCTACCCAACCTCTGCTCTGATATTATTCTTGGCCAAGATTTCATGTCACAACATTCCACTATATCTTTTGCATTCGGTGGCTCTAAGAAAGATCTTGAAATCTCTCATCCTATCTCCTGTAGTGTGCCCTCGGCATTAGTGGACACACCATCTTTATTTTCCAACATTGATCCAGACTGTAAACCTATTACAACTAAATCTAAAAGGTGGGGAGAGGGTGACAGACGTTTCATACAGACTGAGATTGAGAAAATGATCAGAGAGGGTGTAATTCAGGAAAGTACTTCCCCTTGGAGGGCTCAGGTTTTAATAGTAACAAATGAACGTCAAAGAAAGAGACTAGTAGTCGATTATAGTAGAACAATTAACAGATTTACTAGATTGGATGCTTATCCATTACCAAGAATGGATGACTTAGCCCAGGAAATATCAAAATTTAAAGTTTATAGCTCATTGGATCTGAAGAGTGCATATCACCAGATACCAATAAAAGAAGAAGATAAGCCTTATACAGCATTTGAAGCTAACGGTAAACTTTACCAATTTTGTAGAATTCCTTTTGGAGTGACCAATGGTGTTGCATGTTTCCAAAGGATAATAGACAAGATTATTAAGGAAAATAATCTAACGGGAGTGTATGCCTATGTAGACAACATTGTCGTAGTCGGGAAAAATCAGCAAGACCATGATGAGAACTTAGAAAAATTAAAAAAGATTATTACCCAGTATAACCTCACTCTCAATGAAGAGAAGTCCGTGTTCTCTAAAACATCCATTGATTTTCTCGGCTATAGTATATCACAGGGCTTACTTAGACCTGATGCAGAACGTCTACGGCCATTAAGAGAGTTACCTATTCCTCAGAACAAAACCTCTCTGCGTCGAGTGCTTGGATTATTCTCTTACTACTCCCAGTGGATACCCAAATTCTCTGATAAGATTAGACCCTTGATAACAGCTAATTCATTCCCCCTTGATCCAGAATCGATAAAAACATTTGAAATCTTCAAAGAGGAAATTGAAAAGGCCTTATTGCACTCAGTCGACGAAAAGATACCTCTTGTAGTAGAAACCGATGCCTCTGATACTGCTATTGCAGCCACTCTCAATCAAGCAAACCGTCCAGTAGCATTCTTTTCACGCACACTTACGACTACAGAACGAAAACACTCTTCCGTAGAAAAGGAGGCTTGTGCAATAGTAGAGGCAGTTAAAAAGTGGTCACATTATCTATCAGCACGACGTTTTGTGATAGTCACAGATCAACAAGCTGTGAATTTCATGTTTGATGCAAGAAGGCATGGAAAGATCAAGAACAGCAAGATCGAAAGATGGAGAATGGAATTGGGGTGTTACGAGTACGATATCATGTACCGGCCAGGGAAAAACAATATTCCAGCCGATACGCTCTCGCGTGTCCAGTGCAATGCACTCGACAACATGGGAAGATTGCATGAAATACACGAACATCTTTGTCATCCGGGTATAACCAGGTTAGCTCATTTTGTTAAAGTAAGGAATCTTCCGTACTCTATTGAAGAGGTTAAGAGAGTGTGTGCAGCATGTGCAGTGTGTGCCAGATGGAAACCACGCTTCTATACACCAGAAACTGGACGCCTAGTCAAAGCTACACAACCAATGGAACGACTCAGCATTGACTTTAAGGGGCCCCTTCCTTCAACTTCGAAAAACCGTTACCTATTAACGGTTATAGATGAGTACTCACGTTTCCCTTTTGCTTTCGCATGTACAAGCACTAATTCAGACTCTGTAATACAGAGGGTCTAAGTCAAATATTCATAGTATTTGGCATGCCATCCTACATCCATTCGGATAAGGGTGCATCCTTCTTATCAAAGGAAGTACGTGAATATCTCACCAATCTCGGGATTGCTACTAGCCGGACAACGCCTTATCACCCCCAAGGAAACGGTCAGTGTGAAAGGTATAACGGGATTATATGGAAACACACATTATTAGCCCTAGCCTCAAGAAATCTCAAGGAATCGCAGTGGGAAACGGTTTTGCCTGAAGTGCTACACTCCATAAGATCTCTTCTTTGTACCGCTACTAATGCCACTCCACATGAAAGACTCTTTTCATATCAACGGCGAACTCCCAGCGGCCATTCCTTACCCACTTGGCTATCTAAGCCAGGGCCTGTTCTTTTGCGTCGCCATGTCCGGGCGAGTAAGTACGAACCATTGGTTGACGAAGTAGAGTTACTCGAAGCAAATCCTCAATATGCACACATAAGATTCACCAATGGTCGCGAATCTACAGTCTCTGTAAGCGACCTAGCACCAGCAAGGATCTCATTACAAAGCGAGAATGTTGTAGATGATATCCAGAAAGACCTAAATGATTCTACACCCACTAATGAATCTCCCAAGGAAAAAGTAGATAGTAACGATTCACAAACTATCGTTAACTCAGAAATTGTATCTTCTCCAAGTGATTTAAATATTATTCCTCCTCAAGTAATGTCAAGAACTCCTGATATACCCAGACGATCCCAACGGGAAATTCGTAAGCCAAAGAGGTATGATGAACTGTAAAAATAAAAAAAAAATTAAAAAAAAAAATTTAAAAAAAAAAAAAAGGGAGGGGGAGAATGTACTATACTTATCTGCCCTTGACATTTTGTTTGTGTAATTACGTCCCTTACTTGCATTCGTCAGTTGACGATTTGCTTAGTCAGGAATTGTTTTGTTGATTAAATCCTTGTTAAGGAAAACCAGTCTTGTCAACTCATTTCACATACGACATACTAAAATGAGAAATTCTTCAAAGAACAAGCTGTTCTGAAGAACGGAAAATTAGAGAGCTTCTCACTAATGTAAAGCTAGGTAGCAGCAAGCCGTCTCAACTTTTAAGGAAGATGCAGACTGTGCTTAGAGAAAACTTCATGTCAGAAGCAGTTCTGAAAAAAATGTGGTTAGATAAATTAAACCCAGATACTGTGCAGATCCTAACCGCCTTAGTAGACGAGGTAAGTGTGCAGAAGTTAGCCGTAATAGCTGACAGAATAACGGATACCCGTCCAACTCAACAAATTTCATCCGTAGTACCACCCAGTAACCCATCTCCTGACGTTAACCAGCAAATCCAAGCCTTAACGTCTGAAGTAAAAAAGCTTTCACTGCGACTGAATGAAATAACACAGAATAGAAGCAGGAATATTTCATCAGATCGATATAACACCCGACGCCGAAGATCTACATGGCGCTGCCGCCATTACTATCAGCCCGCCATCTGCTGGTACCACGAGGTATTTGGCGCGCGCGCTAATAAATGTCGACCGCCATGTTCGTACCAGAACCAACCCTCAAAGCAACAGGGAAACAGCCAACCTGGCGGCCATTAAAGACGTTGACTGCCAGGGTGGATACGGGAAATCGTCTTTTTTATATTCCTGATACTAACAGCAACCTCAACTTCTTAGTGGACACCGGCGCGTAAATCAGTGTCGTTCCGAGGAGCCGTACCGAGACCTCTTTTAAGCTGCAAGCCGCCAATGGCACTTCAATTAGCACATATGGCAAACGGACTTTATCCCTGAACATCGGCCTAAGAAGGGAAATCATTTGGACCTTTACCATAGCCGATGCTGAGACGCCGATATTAGGTGCAGATTTTTTAGCACACTTTGGTCTCACTGTGAATTTATCCGCACGCACATTAACTGACACCCACACCAGTTTGCAGCGCCGTGGAATTTCATCCAAACATTCCACGGTGGGTTTGACTACATTAATTCCCGAAGCAAATGGTTATGGAAATTTACTTCGGCAGTATAAATCGTTACTATCACCTTTTAGCTACGCAAAACCCGTGAAACATACTGCGACACACTCAATTAAAACGACCGGACCTCCAGTTCATACTTCATCTCGACGTTTGCACCCGGCGAAACTAAAAATAGTGAAGGACAAGTTTGAAAATATGCCAAAATTCGGCATAATAAGACCATCATCAAGCCCTTATGCTACCCCTCTTCATATGGTCCCAAAGAATGATGCCAACACATGGCGTCCGTGTGGAGATTATCGACTCCTGAATGCTCAAACCCTGCTGAATAAATATCCAATTCCACACATCAAAGACTTCTCACTGTCTTTAGAAGTTGCGAAGGTGTTCACCAAACTTGATTTGAAGAAAGCGTTTTATCAAATCCCGATAGAACCCTCTGATATACCTAAGACAATTATTACCACTCCGTTTGGCCTATACGAATTTACCCGTATGCCTTTTGGTTTGCGTAATGCAGCCCAATCTTTCCAACGGCTGATAGACGAAGTTCTCAGGGGATTGCCTTTTACATACGCCTATATTGATGACCTATTGGTCGCTAGTAAAAACAATGAGGAACACAGCCAACATCTACGATCAGTTTTTGAACAATTACAGCATTACGGTCTGAAACTGAATCTCGACAAATGTGTGTTAGCAGCACCGAAATTTTATTTTAGACCAATATGGGTCCCCTGGACCAGAAAATCGACGCTATTACCCATTACCCACCACCATCAACGTTACGCCAGCTGCTTAGATTTTGCGGTATGATTAACTATTACCGACAATTCAGAAACAATTGTGCCTCCATACTTCTACCGCTAACTAAACTTCTTTCTAAACATAAAAAATGACACGAAGATAACATTATCTTCGAGTGAACTGAATTCTTTTAACAGTGCCAAACAGGCATTAAAAAATTACACCAAGCTATCATATATTACTCCGCCTGATGCAAAACTGACTCTAACTATTGATGCTTCGTCAAATACAGTTGGATCCGTACTTCACCAATTCTTTTCCCTAAAGCTTCATTCTGCACAGGAGAAATATAGCGCGTTCTCGCACGAATTATTGGCAGTGTACCTTGCAATCAGACACTACAGGCATATTTTAGACTGGCGTGACTTTTCTGTGTTTACATATCATAAACCGCTCACGTATGCTTTAAGCGCAAAAGCCGATAAAAACAACCCGCGTGACATACGATATTGTTACGTTCTCTAACAAAAAGTAAGATCGTACCCTGCTTTGATAAACGGAAGTGATCTTCAGGCTTGCCAGTCTTGAAATGACAAAACACACGACCACGCAAGTGGCTCCACGCATCACTTCCGTCTACTTGATCACTGAAGCGTGACCGCTGAATCAATTTAGCGGCCAATCGCAAAATCTCCCGCGGAACAAAAAAGGACTGCTCGTCGAGCCACTCCGAAAACAAAAAGGGGAAGAAATGAAAATCAGCCAGTCTTCCTCCTTCACCCGCTAAGGGAGATTCATGCTGCTGCTATCAATAGACTTTCGACGCCCTACCACGACGCTTCAAATCTAAGTAAGTGTATCGTTTTGTTGTGATATTACTTATAATTGCTTGTATGGACTCCTTGAACTATGTTCGTTGATATATTGCTATAAACTGTATTAATTTGTATGAACTCTTAAACTTCTTCGTCTTCCACTTGTTACTGCCTTCGTCGTTCGAACACCGAAGAGAAATAAATATTTTATGCGTATATTTCTCGCAAAGAATTGTCATTATATTTCATTGCCGAGTTGTCTGAATTTGTTTTGCAACCATACGTATTTCACTCTGTTTAGATATATAACAATATTTAGACTATATTGCGCAATTTAAATCTGACATTTATTATATCAAGGGCACAAAAACCACAGTTGCCGATGCCTTATCGAGAACTACCTTAAATGCCGTACAACATCTAACACCTTGTGTTCAAGTATTTTCACTCTCAAGCACATCCAGGAGGCAAGGCAACGTTACGGACCATATCAGGCCGGTTTGTCGCTGCTGACATTAAGAAGTGGACCGGCACTTGTATACGTTGCCAAGCAACAAAAATAAACAGACACACGAAGACACCAGCATCGACGTTCCCTAACCCAGATGGAAGGTTCACGCATTTGGAGCGTGTGGACGGATTTGAGTATATTTTGACAATTGTCGACCGTTTCACACGTTGGCCAGTCGCCATTCCTCTCACATTAACGACAGCTGAAGCGGTAGCCAATGCTATTTTCACTCACTGGATAGCGATCTTCGGGTGTCCTTCGGTAATTACCACTGATAGGGGCCCACAATTTCAGTCTACTCTCTTCGCTGAATTCGCAAATCTTTTGGGAATCAAGCATATATCTACAACTGCCTATCACCCATGTGCAAACGGACCCGTCGAACGATTTCATCGTCAACTAAAGTATGCCCCGACAGCGTCAACCAAAGGATGCACTTGGGTTGAAAAACTACCTCTGGTAATGCTCGCTTTACGAAACACTATAAAGGAGAATCTTCAGTGTACAAGCGCCGAACTAGTGTTCGGAACATCTTTGACTTTACCTGGTCAAATTTTAAATCCAGTGTCAGAAAACTTCACCTCCAGTCATTTTGTCGCAGACCTTCGACAAAAGATGTCCGACATAATCTACACACCAACGCGAGCGTATCATAAGCCGTATTACATTCCTTCATATTTCCACAAAACAGATTTTGTTTTTCTCCGCAAAAATTCGACTCGGAAGCCTTTAACACCGAACTATTCCGGACCACATAAAGTAGTCTCGAGAAATTCGAAATGCTTTGTACTTGATCTGACAGGAAGACAAACAACAGCATCTGTAGATTGCTTGAAACCTGCATATATCAGCGTTGATAAAACGTGTGAAAACACATCAGAAACAACCTTTGATGCTCAACATCAACCCGAGTATTCTCTAGCGACTGCTACACCAGCACCTACACCACTACCAGACACGGTCGGGCAGACACGTACATTGGCCCAAGAAATTTGCAGCATATGAAACATATTAATGTCCATTTCATAATGATCATTAATCTGGGGAGGGTAATTGTGGGATATTTCACATAAACCTTTCTCTACCCTTTCTAAAAAAAGTAGACTCTTCGTACAAGGAGCCATTTTTAGCCAATCATCATTTCAAACTTATAAAATTACATTTCCATTGGTTGAGACACTCTAAAACTGAAATAGATTTCCTCTTTTGCACCAAACGTCTTTGATTCACTGTCCAGAAATCTAAATGTATAAAAGTGACCATAAAACTCAATTCGATTCAGTCAGCTTGCGAACTCAGTGTTAGTGTATCCCAGTTCACAGTGTATTATAGGAGGTTGGTTACGATACTACTTTGATTTCAGCTCTTGTTCATGAGTACGACTTTTGTTTCATTGTTGTTTTCGTTTTTGCCGTGCTTCTCTATTTGATTGTTTGAACTGTCGTTTTGTGGAAGAAACTCTTTTTGTGTTGTGAAGGTAGGGGCAAGCCCAGTTATGGCTTCGTCTCCCCAGCATTCAACATCAGACTCTATTCCGACGGTGACTCCTTCGCCGTCGGTATGGGCGAAGGGCCCGCTGAATATTACCTGCAAATGCAGGAAAAATACAAAGATTACATCATCGGAAATGAGCTGGTTGCTATACCAGAAGTAGTTAATGTAATTGCGGCGAAGACGATCTCCCTGATGACATCAGACGTAAAGACCCGAAAGTTTGTTGGTGTCAGCAGGGAGAACATAGAAGAAGCCCTGAAGGCTCTGAATATTGTCCCTTGTGTACTAGCAAGAAAGTCCCGTGCTATGTGGGACATCTTACTAAGCTCGGAAAGTGAAGCTAAAAATCTAGCGGGAAATACCTTGACAGCAAAAGGTATTCAAACCGAGTACCTTGGTACGAGAAAGACGAAAATTACGATACACGGAGTACCAGTAGATATTTCATGTGACCACGTAGGGGCATTTTTTGCTACTTTCGGAGCGGTTGAGGAGGTAGCACGCATGACTAGTAAGGCCGGTGTGGCCACAGAGGATATCTATGTCAGAGTGGTTGTGGACCGTCAAAATTTTTTAAAGGTCCCAGACATTTTGTTATGCAGAGAAAGAAAGTTGTTCGTCATGGTTGAGGGGAGGAAGCCGCATTGTTAGGCATGTGGAATGGCGGGGCACACTTTCAAAATGTGCCCTGGAAGAAAAGCAGCGGAGGAACAAATGCCACCAGCAACACCACCGGTGGAAAACACACCGGTTGCCGAACCAAAAAGAGCCGATCAAAAAGTAGGCGAATGGACTGAAGTGGTTAAGAAGTGAGGAAAAATGATCTCCCCCTCTCAGCAAGACTCTCCAACAAAAGCACCCTCACCGACAAAAAAAAAATCTCCGGAGAAACATCAACAACAACAGTAACAAAAGCAGCAACAACAGAAACGACAACAACAGCAACAGCAGTCGCAAGTCACGGAATGCGAGGAGATGCCCTCGCCTCGTTCGTCATCATTTAAGAGAGGTCGAGAAGAGGATCAGGAAATGACGGCCAAAAAGTGGAAAAAAGAAGAGCGTGGCAGAGCAGAACAGATTATGTTTACCTCAAATATACAATCTGCCCCTGCATCTCCTATTAGAACTGTTCACGTTGAGGGAAGGAGTCAGTCTGCCTCCCCTGTGAGACAAAAAACTTCTCTTTCCCCCATACCTCTCACACTCCACTCCCAAACAGAAACACCCTCCTGGATAAACTGGATAAACCCTCCCTGAAACCGGAGGAATCCTCCCCAAAATTCTCCCCAAAATCCTCCCCCCCCCCCCAAAAAAAAGAACACCTTCAGCCATGCAAATATTTGTAAAGTTGACAGAACAGCCGTGGAGAAGGACCTGTCTTCCCAAAAGAAGACAGTTCTGAGACCACTATTTAAACTTCCTTCGATCGACGGAAAGTCGGTCGAAAACCCAATTAAAAGCCCCCGGTGTTATGACTCTGGTCATAAGCACGGGGAACCTAAAAGTGTGGGAATTCCTTCAAGGAGCAATGGAGGCTTTCCCAAACATTAATATGGCCCAAATGGGCACCAAATATCTTCAAAGATTATCACATTTTTTCGAGTAGGGTCCCTGTAATTCTCCACCCCTCTATTTACAGGGCCTAAAAACTAACGTTCCCTACGGACATCGGCGGGATTGTCCAGAATGTCCGATATCGGTTCCGGAAGTCTCGAACAAACCGTCGGGGTCCCTACTGTCATTGATTTCCGCTCTGTATGTTACCAGGAGTAATTTTTCTCTTTCTCATTTCAGGTCTAAAAGATGTCAATTAAGTTAGCCAGTTTGAATGCGAAGGGCCTTAGGGATCGGAGTAAGGCTGCTCGCCTGCTTCGGGACCTCTTGTCCTTCGGTGTGGATGTCGCCGCGATCCAAGAGACTCACTTTGTTTGCAAGGCCGATGCCTGTGTGCAGTCTAACGACTTTGTCGTCTATTCAGCATATGAGAGTTTCTTTGCTGGTTAAGCGTACCCTGGACGCGAAGGTAGATCTTGTCACTTGTCGCCGGCTGATCGTGGCCGATATTGCAGTGAAAAGCAATGCGTTTCGATTGGTTGCGGTTTATGCGCCCGATGACCGGGAGGAGCGCGTCTCGTTTTTTCGGCGGTTGGAGCCCTTCCTGGTGGATTCAATACGACTCGTCTTAGTGAGGGACTGGAATGCCATCCTGGACCCCAAGCTGGATAGAGGGCGGGGAGCTAGCGGGAAAGCACGTGAGTTCGGGCTCATCGTTAGATACCAGGTCGATCACAAGGGTGGGAATATGTGAATGTGGGCTAATAGTTGGCCCTCTACCCGGGTAGTTGGCTACCTGGATAGAATGTTAGTTCGTGAAGCCGACATAGATCTTTTAGATTGTCCCACGTTCCACTGGTTAGGCTACTCGGACCACAAACTCGTTTGTGGTGTCCGGGTAGATTTAGATATTAAACCTAGAATGGCTGGTTACTGTAAGTTCAACGTGTCCTTACTGTACAGGCGAGACTTCCGGTGCCATCTAATTAACTTAGTGCAGCGGGCGTTAACTGGGGAAGTCATTAGGAATAAGTGGTGGGAGAATCTTAAGAATAGTATTAGGGCTTTCACCACCAAGTTCAGCAAACGGCTCAAACTAGATAAGGCTGACAAGGTGAAGACACTTAGAGCTAATTACTCCCAGGCGGAGGCTGGTGGGGATCCCCTTTCGTGTCTTCCTAGAGTGACATTGAGGTGGTACAGAAGGCGCTTAAACGGTACGAACAGGCCACAGGGGCCAAGATTACCCGCAACAAGTCGTCCGGCTTGCGGTTAGGTGCCTGGAAGGGTGTTACTCTCCCGGGGCTCTTCCACTGGACGGACGGCCCTGTCCGCATTCTTGGAGTGTGTTTTGGACCCGACCTCCAGTTGGAGAAAAATTGGTCAGAAGTACTGGCAAAAGTCGGCGCCTCAGTCGAGAGTTGGCGTCGAAGGAGGTTGTTCTTAAAGGGTGTGTGTTACATACGTCTTTCCCATTATCCGTTACCGGTTGTCAGTACTTCCACTTTGTAAATGGCGTAGGGAGGCGATCGAACATTTGCTATTCTCTCTTTTGTAGATAGGATGCAAACACTATGTCGATAAACGTATCTGTGTCCATCGTCCGTGTCATGGGGGTCTGGGAATACCATACTTGATGGGCCAGAAGGTCGTTTCAGGGTTGGTTTTTCTCAGGCGTGCGATTTTGAAAGACTCATTCCTGGTGGGGATAGTGAGGGGCATGTTCCCTAGCCTCACTATCACTCCCCACAACCGGAGGTGGTGCTGTAAGCCTCGAGGGCGATCGAGTTTCCTCCTCGAATGTCTGGCAGCCTTACGTGCCATTCCATGGTCCAGTCACCTTTCACAGCCTAGGAGAGCCTTTTATCGTGGCTTAGTGGAAGGCATCGCGAAGGATTCAGTTTCGCTCGTTCTGGTTTTGAGCGCCAGGTACCGATTATCTTAGTAACGCTGATTTTTCGCTTACCTGGCGATTGGCTCGGAATCGGTTGCCTCTCAATGACATGGCCTTCATATGGGGCCTGGCGGATTTGCCAGATTGTGAACGCTGCAACCTTGGCTTGGAAGAAACAGCTTCGCACGCCTTCTACCATTGTTCGCGGGTTCGCCCTCTATGAGACCGTGTCGGCGAGTTGACTGATCGTATCGCGAGAGCTTGTGCACATTGATCGTGCATTTGCCTGCGACAATGTGTTGCCCCCATTTTCTGGGATGAAGCGTATGGTTGTTCTGTCGCTGCTCGCCACGGCTGGAATGGTGATTTGGACGACGCAAACGAAGGAAGTCTTTCGAGGTCAGTGTCTTTCACATCTGAATCTGATCCGATATTTTGAGCTGCTCAAAATAAGGATTAGAACTGATTGGAAATGTTTGACTTCGACAAACTTCAGCAAAAGATGGGTAAATGTGCGAGCCTGATTTGCGTGAACGGGGATAACCCTGATTTTCTCTTTTAGATCTGCTAGTTACATCAGGGTGGATTCCTTTGGAACCCTCTCCTGGTTAAGGTAGCTCTCTTTTGTGCACCTAGTTAATGTGAATGAATGTGTTCCTAGCCTGCACCCGACCTTCTCTTTTGTTGTGATCCAAGTCAAGATTCCCAACCACCCCAGTTTGTTTTGGCCTCCTTTTATCTCGGCTGGTTCACCCTTTGATTGTCCCATTCCATTAATTATTTCCCCCTCCCCACTCCCTTAGCAAGTGTGCTTTTTGATTTCGCCGATTGGTGGAATACAGCAGCCACTCTTTTTCTGGGATGGACGGGTCTTACTAACATTGTTTATTATTTTAGTTAAAAAATTTGTGGTATTTTATTTTGTTTTGGAGTTCATCCCCCTCCCATCATTTCATCTTTCATTAAATGTTTTAAATTTTATATTATATTGTATATAAATGCATTTTTGTTGTCATGGGTTTTCCCCCTATTTTGGGTGCCCCTTGTAAATTTGTGGTATTGTGTATGAAAGATTGTAAAGTGATGGATCAGTTCTTATGGTGAATGTGTAAATTGTAATGTGTGATTGAGTCGTGATAGTGTTTAGCTAGGTATAGGATAGTTAATTGAGTACCACCCTCTACCCCTCCCCTTTTTCGGGCTTGTGCCATAATTGCATTTTTAATACAATAAATATTGTCAGCTGGCAAACTCCGAGAGACGCTAATACCCTCCACGCGTGTCTAATCGCTGACTCTTCAGTCGATCGCGTAAAAATAACATTTATTCAACAATCGACTGCGTTGAGATTCTTCCTACGATTAACTTGAAAGAGTGAATAGTCTTTCACTTCACGAACAATGTTATTGAGTGCACTTATACAAGAAATCCAACTGATAAAGGCCAATAACTCTCGACAACTTATTTCTATATACCTAAACAATGCACACAAACACCAACATTTCAATCACTTTTTCTTGCAGCAACAGTCAGTCTATATTTTATTTTTCCTACCAAATCCCAAATATTGACTTTTATTGAACTATACTCTGCATGAACAATCTTTCAGATTTTTTTTACTTGTGATTATCGACAAGAAATTATTCAACCGTGCATGTACGTTTTATTGTTTATAATAAAATTCTTTTACTGTTGAATTTTTAGTTACTCTCTCTTGTATCACAATTCGTCTTGTTTTCTTCAACTTAATGTGTATTGTTGTGTGGTATACGAACGAACACGCTACAGAAACCCATTATTCAAAAAAGCTTCTTTCTAAATATAAATTCTGTATTCGACTACCCGCCATCTGTGAGGATTTTTTTTTTTTCTATAAAAATCGCATTCACTTCTGCGACCCAAGTGTGCAGGTTTACATTAAATGTTGACAGGTTCAATGTTACTACTGCCTCAGTAAATTGTTCAGCCATGTTAATTTGTATTAATATTCTGGTACCACGTTGTTTTATATATATATATATGTATAATACAAGAAATCTAGAAGTGAGCCACCACCTACCGCGGTTTCACACAACGGTTCTTCAGGGTAAGAGGCTAAACCAGCAAAAATAAAGTGAAGAAGAAACTAAATCAAGAAGGGTAAAACAACCATTATTACAACAACAACAACAACAACAAAATCTATTTGAGTAAGCAATTTTTTACGTGTTTACATTTATTCCGAATTTCAGTTTTAGAATTTAGCGAGCTCCGTGCGGGTTCGAACAACGCTATGGTTAATTTTTCTTCCCCGCATAATTTGCAGAACTTACTACTTACTTTGTAGTTCGAACATTTTTTTACTATCTCCCATTTAAGAATAGTAGCATTTTAATGATATTTTTAACTTTCCATACATGCGATGCTAACGCTGTGGCTATATTTTTCGTACCTAAAAGAACTTTTATGATTATAAAACCTACGTTTAAATGTGTCATGTGTAGCCCCAATATAAGTTTTAGGTTCCGGGTCATTTTCGTCTGTATAGACTTTAACACCATACACTACACAAGACTATTGGCAATTACCATTAATGGGACAATCAGTTTTCAATCTACAATTACACTTATTTTTAGAACTAGTATTTTTAGGTTTTCTCAATTTACTTTTGTTAATGCCGCTTATTATTTTGCCTATGTTAGGTAAGCAGGAATAACTTAATTTAATAGTGTTTCTATTAAAGATCTTATTAAGGCAGCTGTTTTATTAAAATTTTTATCAATTAAGGAGAAGAAAATTTTACCAATTTTAGTTCTTACCTCCTTATTAAAAGGAGGGTTGAACCACGTTATCCTCCTACTTCTGTTCTTATTTTTAAACGTCAGGGTAACCAATTATTTTTCTTCTTTTTGAAGCATCGGCATCACCAATTTGATTTTTCTTTTTCGTTTTTTTTGTTTTTCAACGTTCTCGGTCACCAATTTGTTGCGGTGAGAAAATATTATATTAAAATTATTTATAGTGAAGTTGTTTAAGGCTTAATAATTTGCTTTTTGATTGTCGGCGGTCACCAATTCAAAAGTTTCTTTTTTTTTCTGAAAACGTTGGTGTAAGTAATTTGTTGCTGGGTTTGGAGTAGTTTAATAAATTTTAATATATCAGAAGGAACTTTAAGGTCGCGTGAAACAACTCCGCAAACATTTTAATTCTATGTAATATTGGGAATTTCCCAATTTTAATTGGTAACAATATCGTCATGACGGCGAGAAGAAAGGAACACAACACAGATGAAAATGTTATAAAAACTTGTATTTACAGGAAAAGAGAGAAAAAGAAGAAAGGATAGTCTCTTGCAAACAGTCGAGTTTGCGGAACTTATCTTAAAGATGCGTCTTTTTAACAGTTTCCAGTGTCGTTATGGCAGGGTTGAAGAAGTAGAGCGATGACTTCTGTGCTTCAGTTGCTGTCTAATCACCTCACGTATCCTGGGTCTAGATGAAGGAACGCAGACGGGGACGTCTTGTCTGTAAAATCCCAACAAGAAAAAAAGGAAGGGAGTTTGTAAAACCCGCTCAAGTGGGGCGTTTGTTGAAAATCTAAAAAGGTAGCCCGTGATTGATTGTTTTTCATCCAATCACGGGGCACCCAGTTGGCGACTCCGTAATAATGTCTATAGTAAAGGCACAAGGTCAACATTTAAGAAATCAAACTACTTTGTTCAGCAAATAACAAATTTTTATATACAAAATCTAAATATTAATAAAAAATGTTTTCAACAGGATTACATGTACAATGTAATTACAGATTAGTCCAATGAATATTTAAAGACTATCCAGAGAATGAATTCAAGTTGAACAGTTCAATTCAAAGATTTTCTTGATGAGCAAAATGTTCGTAAATGATTTGCTTTGTTATTATAGTCCAAAATATTTTCGGATATCTTCAACAAATTAGCATAATGAAAGTTATTCATAAACTGGAAATATAATGTTTTATATATTTTTATGTTCATAGAAAAGTTCTTGATTGTTTTTAATTGAAGGTTTGATTCAAATAGGTCGATGTTCAAATGTTCTTGACGGAAGATTTTCCTAGAGCAGGTCTTTGTTGAATTTTTTTCTGTGTTCAGATTTTTTTGCAAAGGGAAAAGTTTGCACGGTACTGATCCGTTTCAATTTATCAGGAAAACGTTCGTAATGCCCGCTTCTTCTGAAGTTGCAGCTCTCAATGGGCATTCTGCCTTGTGCTACAGAATTTATATTACTCTTGACAGGATAAAAAACATTTCGATTTTAGGTGCAATTTTTTACCTAAAAATATCTGCACAGACATACTTGAAATATTTGAAAAAAAAAGCTAATCAGAGATGATTATCTCATCTTTAAATGTGGATCCTCTTTTAAGTTTAATTTGTCATAGGTCTTCAAAACTATTACTTCCGTTAGATAAATTGTCGCTTAGATGCGATGTAAAAATTGTCGTTTTATTTTTCATGTATCTAACGATTTTACCAATATTTAACAGTAACTTTTTTGTGTTCATCTTCGAGCGGGGCTCTACAATCGTCAAAGTCTGTTGGGTCCGTCGTAGATCAGATTAGAAAGGATGAAGCTAAATTCATTTCTTTTCCACTGTAAATTTGAATACGACGCAAAATAAATGCAGAACATTTTCTGGCAATTTAACTGTCGCTAAAACATTTTCGTCATATCTTAAAAGGTTGATATTTTACAATATACACTGACCACAGACCACTTACATATGCCCCGCATAGTAAATATCCACCACCTCATACATTCGTTATATGAGAGTTAATGAAAACAATATAGCTAACAATCTTTCAAGATCAACGGTGGTGAATACGGAATTAAAAGTAACTCTCTTCTCTTCACTGTTTACAAATTTCGCAATCTAGTGTGAAATCTAATTTTGACCAATAGGAAAAAGGAATGACCTCGTAATGAAGGAAAAAGACGAAGCAAAATTTCACGATCCAGTGTTAATTATTTTCTAACCAATGAAAGAGGGCTATTTACAAAACTAGAAGCTAACAAACCTGTCTGAAAAAAGCCCTTTGATTTATTTAGAGAAAGAAAGTGGAATCCGTAGATGGGAGCAGAGATAATACACCGCCAGAATTTAAAGGAGAAATTTCAAGCCGCTGAACCGAACATGTCTCGGCGACATACATTCCCTCTCCTTCTCCTTCTGGTGTGCTATTTTCCTTTATCTCTTCTTCTTCGTCCTCACCATTCTCGTCGTCAACAAAGAAGATATCAACAACAACAATAAGATACTTCAACTGACTCTTAAAAGTTAGTGTCGATAAGTACAATTTTTTTATTGCTTTTCCTTCTTTTTCACTTTCTCGCTAGCCACAAAAAGAAAGAACAGAACACAGACTCTGTTAATTTTTTCTGCATACACACATTTCGCTATAACTACGAACTCTTGATTCATTTAACTACGTACTACACTTTCTCTTTGAGAAAGACAGTTAATTTCATTTTCTACAAATTAATGTAATTCAGTTCTGTAAAGAAATTTTCATTTATTTATACATACGAAACAGTTTTATATCCCCTCATCCTTCTAATCTGGAGTAAATTGTGGGGAGTTCGATTATGTTTGACACAAGTCCAATTTAATAAACATGATCAAGCTCCTTACTTCAGAGGTGACCCAGCAAAGAACACGCAGAGAAATTTTGATCTCAACATATTTGATGACCTCGCAAGGAACACGCAAAGGAATTCTTATCTCTACATGATAGTGGCCATCTAATGCAAAGAAACACAGATCAACCTTCCCCTCATTACAAGATGTTGACCACGACAAAGAAAACTCAAGCATCACTACATAAAATGGCGTCTCACCGTCTACAGAACAAGAAAGAGAGAACAGAAGGAAAAGCAAGAATTTTCTCATCATTCTTACACGTTTGAATAACCCGTTGTCAAATTATTAGCTGATACACTATTAACCTCTAATGACAACTGAAAAATTTCAACGAACTCTCAACTCCGGAACTAAATACCTCAAAATACATCTTTTTTTATTCATGTTGAATACGATCGTATAACTTCATGGGAAACCAACCCTGTCAATTTGTTTTACGCTTTTTGAATACTATTTCATGTCCGACCATTGAATATACGCATTCTCTTTTCTGCCTATTCATCGAATTTCAGAGGGCAATGCGTTTGAATAACTCCGATATCAAGGGATTCTGTTGAAAGAAATCCGGAATTAAACGATTCTTAATCTCATGTCGACAGAGCTCATGAAAACAAATGAAAAACCGATAGAACCATTAAATGAAGAAAACACAACACATATTTTACGACTGAAACAAAAAACAAAAACGCACAGAATTACACTCTGTTATTCGAACGGTGACCTATATGTAGTAAACAAAACAAGATCCAGAGGTAAACTTCAAATGCTAAGTACAGATTGGTTGATTTTTGTTAAATTAAAAAGTCTTGAATTTACAAAATTTGCCTAGCACACAAGTAAAAGCAGATCCAAAACAAAACTCAAGATTTTTTTTCTGTATTTCATACCTTGATGCGAAATGTTTTTCGACCAATAGAAAGTTAGGAAACATCTAAAAGTAAAAATTCAAATAATCTTCAATTTTTATAAATAATTTTTTTTACGGAATTTTTCGTGAGCTGACGCGAAGTTTGTTCGTCGTCCAATGGAAAGGCTGAAATCACATCCGGGAGTAGATTCCAAATTACATTTTCAACCCCAAAAATCTGAATAAAAACACGGGTAAGTTCACCTGTCGTCAGAAAGAAAAAGGCGTGCGGAGAGAGTTTGCAGTGTCATTGTCTTCGTCGGTTTACAATTTTTATGTACGACTTAAGTAAGTACGTTTTTGGAGCCTCGCACGTTTCGTTCTTTGATTTTGTTTTTTTGTTTTTTTTAACTGCTTGTTGTCAGTATTATTTCTGTTTTTTTTTATCTCTTTTCGTGCGTCGTGAGGACAAAATAATAAAAAATAGCTGAGCCTCCCCAGTCGACAGCGTCGCCTTTGATGAAAGATAAGAATAATGAGAAAATACTTGTTATTCAATACGAAACAAAGTAAAGAATTTCTTTTAACAAAGTTACACATTTGAAGTTGCCAAAGAAAAGTAATCGAACATTAAAAAGGTTCGTAGTTTCAAGGTTGAATAGAGTTCTTTGAAAATTCCGCTGTTCTCACTAGAGGCTAATAAGGTATCGACGTATAATTTAACATCGGGGTTATTCAAACAAATGGGACTCTGAGGTTCGATGAATAGTCAGAAAATAAAATGTGTACATTCAGTGTTCAGAGTTGGTTATACGATTGGATTCAATATGGATAAAATGGTATATTTTAACATGAAAGTGTTACTTTGAAATTCAAGAAAAACAGAATGTGTTGTTCTTGTTACGTACTTTATTTCAACTGTCAAAAGAATCTTCGCAATCATCGGTTGTCATTAAAGGCTAATAATATATTGGCGTGAAATGGACATCGGTGAAGCGTAGTCTCTGCTTTCTTTCTCTCTGACGCTGACTGACTTTCTTGTGATTATTAAACTGGGTGAAATAAGTAAGTAAAGTTCGTATTGGCGTGGATTCTGTTATCAGCATTCAAATTAGCGCTGCATGGAGAAAGAAGTGGGCGATTGTTGTTACATTGCATAGCGAATGTACAAAGGCGTCTGCTTACGGGCCGAACTGAAATTGGTGGTGAGTTTTAAATACATGTTCAAAGTGGCTCAAATAGAAATATTTTTGTGAAGTGAATTACCTAATTAGATTTTGAGTTTTAGAAAAATTAAGAAAGCTGGCTAGAGCCTGCTTTAAAGAAAAGTGCACAAAATTTAACTTGTAAAAATAAAACGATAAACAAATTATCGCCAAGCTGCGATTAGTAAATTGTCCTATGATAGCTAAGTAGTATTTTTTATCCAATGACATTGCGAGTTTGCAAATCGTGAAGAAAAGAAAGTTATTCTTATTTCGTATTCACCAAACCATCACTGTCAGTATGGACGTAGACGATATAAAAATAAATGGACGTCAGAAATTTAAAGAATTTTTTTAACAGCAACGAAGCGGTGGACGTCGTCTCGGCGAAAACAATCTCCTTGCTGACAACCAATGTGAAAAGTCAGAAATTTATCGGTGTCAGTAGGGAGACTACGGAGGAGGCCTTAAAAAGCCTCAAAAAGTGGCAAAAATTTTAGCACCAGCAGAATATGAGGCGAAAAGTTGGCTGGCAATAATCTTGCGACGAAAAATGTCAGGCTGCAAACAGAATATATGGGCAGTCGTAAGACTCGAATAATTATTCACGGGGTGAAATTACAAGCGATATCATAGGAGGATATTTTGGCGCGGTTGAGGATGTAGTTCGTGTGACGAGCAAGTCCTGAGTGCCGGCTGAAGATTTTTGTCTGTTTGTGACACTGGATAGACCAAATTTTTCCAACATCTACTGTGCCGGGAAAGAAAGCTATTTGTGGTCGTCGAGGAACGAAAACCCCATTGTTGAACATGTGGAGCCGCGGGGCACTTGTCAAAAAAATGTACCCTACAAGGGATCCGCTGGCGCTCTAATAATACGGGTAACACTGGTAGCACCGGTTACTACCAAAACAACAGCACCAGTTCCAGAAAAGTCTCGCAAAGTAGAAAGTTCAAATGGATGAGCTGAGATTGTGAGGAGTGTTACGAACGCACGCACGCTCTCTCTCTCTCTCTCTCTCTCTCTCTCTCTCTCTCTCTCTCTCTCTGCTAAAGGAAGAAAAGAAAGTGGCCAGATAAGTCGAAACGAGCGCTGATTGGTTGAAAGAGGTAAAAATGAAAAAAAAAAAAGCGCGAAAAGATGCCAGAAGAATACTTTAAAAACCAAAAAATTGACAGTTGGGAAAAAAAAATTGAAACAGAAAAACATGTAATTTCAACTCACAGCGAAGGGTGAAGAAATCCTTCAGAAGAACTCGTAAACCCTCACCCAGGGATATCCATTCCAATAGGAACCCAGATGTAGAAAAATGAAGTTCACAATGTAAGAGGGCCGTAAGGTGAAGAAAACAAAAGAAGACAAACGAAATCAGTCAGGTAGCTGAACATTAAAAAACAAAAATAAAAATAAAACGCGAGATTGAGAAAAAAAAAGGAAGATTAAAATATAACAGAGAGATAAAGAAAAAAAGAGAGAGAAAAAGACAGGCAACAGAATATAAAAAATTAAAATAGAGATCAGGACAAAAGAAAAGTGGAAAAATAATACATAGAACAAATAGCGTGAAATTTAGAATACAACTATTTCTTAATCACAGATTTTAACCTTTTTCCCTTCCGCGCCGTGAATGAAGAACTTATCGACAGGCTCTTGATTCAGATTAGAGATAAAGTGATAAAAAGCGTTTATAAGTGACAAAATTGTACAATTTTTTCGGATAAGGGAGGAAACTGACCTTTTAATTTGCACATGGACATTACCACAGAAAAGAAAAAAATTAAAATGCACAAAAAAAAATATTAACTTATTTTAAAAATATGGAAGCAGAATAATTTTTATTAAACTTTTCAATTTTCGATAGGTAATATAATCATCAATTCGTAACTAATAAAATCTAACCGCAACAGTTCTTTGAAGATTTTTAAAATATTTTTGAAACTTTATAAATTATTATAATAAAAAAAAATGAAAACAATTGTTTTAAAATGTCATTATTAATCGAAACATTTTTTTTTCTTCAGATTATATATAATGATAATGTCCCTAATTTTTATTATTTATAGCGGGTATTTCTTCTCTTATTTCATTTGTAGTGAGGGGTAGTAGGATTCCGTAGCATGTTAACGGAATTTGGCTTTGTAGGAAGATAGCCCACTATAATTCATAAATTATTATAAATTCAAGAAAGGCAATTTTGAGTGTAAAATAACATTTATACATATATACATTTCAATTAATGTTTTACAAAATAAGTAATGCTTGAAATAAAAGTCCAACGGAGGTAAAAGAGTTCATGGAAGATAATGATGAGCTGAAAGAAAAAAATGTTCATTATCAAGTTGCCGTTTCTAAGGTCAGTAGGTCAGTAAGTTGGTTTGTGGAATGTCTTAGAAAAGGTCAGTTAGTACTTTGAGAACAGGAAGAAAGGGAGAGGCAACATAGTAGCCGCTCGACATAGGTCAAGTGAGAAACTAATTGCACTCTTCTCCTTTGGTCCTTGTCTGACAAAGTGTTTGTGTCTTGCTTTTTATATCGGCATTTTGGATCAAAACAGCTAGTTTCGAATTTCATCCTTGTATTTGATTTCGGGCTTCCCATTGGCTGATAAATAATTGGTAATTTGATCTTTGGTTAATTTTTATTTTTCAACCGGAACATCTGCACGAGCTCGGATGCGCACGACGATTTTTATTCATTTGCTTTTTAGTTATGGAGAGCACACATCCGGTTCATCGCTTTTGTTCGGTCGGTATCACCACATATTTATTCAAGCAATTAAAAGCTTGTTGTGTTGCTTCGTTTTGGTATAATTAGAAGATAACACAAACTTGAATTAATGATGTTTATTTTTGGTATAAAACTTTAGGATTTTACATCAAGTTACAACTTTTAAATTTTGTGTGGATACAGGAGCAAACTAGCTAAATTCTCTTCACTGTGGGATGTTAGTCGTAAACGAGCCTATCCCTTCTGGGCTCTAGTGGTCAACTGACTAGCGTCTTCCTCTTTTCAAATCTCCTACACAAAACTACTGTCCTTAACTCCTACTTCTTACTCCTACTCCTACCAAAAGAAACGGTTCCTTATTTTGCCGCCCAATTTTGAATTCTTGGCGTCAGTGTGTCTATCTTTTTCTATTTTTAGAACACTCGCCATTTTATAAACCATAACAAGCTTGTCGAATTAAATAATATTATAGTTTTATTGGGTTTTTTTTATTTTTGAAGTGAGACTGGAGAGAGGGAGAAAAGCACAAGACGAACAGGAGGCAGATAGAGCTTAAGGAAGCTTTATTCCACAAACAAACGTTCACATAGACAGAGATAGTATCGTTCGTCCATCTTGTAAAGGTCCCTCTGTAGAATCCCAGGTAAAGGGGCGCAACTCCGAGATGTCCAGCAGAAAGACAGCGTGGGAGAGTTACACCATTATCACCACATTCTCCGCCGCCTAGAAAAGTCCAGGTCCACTAGCTTCTAAGAGACAGAGTAGCTTTAGGACTATCAGCTCAAACTAAAAAGAAAAGTAAAGAGAAAGGAATCAAAGTAGGTAATTCTCGGTTAAGTACTGAGGTCTTTGTCTAACTCTAGAAGAACGTAGAAGGTTAGTTGTCTCCTGATCGGTTGAAGGGCTCCTCAGGTTATCATTCTTAAGCCTAGGTAGGGGAGAGGCATGTGCAAATTTTTCCGAGTTAGAATCCGAGAAGTTGGCTGTGTCTTCAGTTGCCTGGTTTCTATGGTCCTCTAGCAGCGAAGAAGGAGAGTTAGCTGGTTCCTCCAGCAGAGCTATAGGAGAGCCAGGCTGGGTAAGGGCTTCTGTAGAATCCAGTTCTAGGTCTAATAGCGTACTGTTTTCTTTCTCACCTAGGGGAGCAATATGGCGAAGAGACACGGTCGTTTCCCTTCCGTTATTCAACCGCACATGAGCATAGTTAGGGTTTGCGTCAAGAATCTCAACAGTTTCTACTAGTGGCTCATATTTACTGCCACGTACATGTCGCTTCAGGAGTGCAGTTTTCGACTTAGTTAACCAAGTAGGTAAGGATTCTCCTGAAGCTGATTTTCGTTGGAAGTTAAACATCCGTTCGTGGGGAGTACAGTTGGAGGCAGTGGAAAGCAAAGAACGTATACAGTGGAGAGCTACGTCAAGGACTTTCTCCCAGCTAACGATAGGGAGATTACTCGACCTCAGCGCCAGGTTCACTGTCTGCCAAATAATGCCATTGTATCTCTCCGCTTGTCCGTTGCCTTGCGGGTTGAACGCAGTAGTTCGACTAGTAGCAATGCCTCGAGAATGTAAGAATTCTTTCAGCTCGTCCGACATGAAGGTAGTTCCTCGATCCGAGTGCACAAAAGAAGGGTTTCCAAAAATAGAAAACAGGCTGGATAAGTGTTTCTTTACTGTAGCAGCAGAGAGGTCCGCACAGGGGTAGGCAAAGGGAAAACGGGAGTATTCATCAACCACAGTTAATATGTACTTGTTACGCGTGTTGGAGGATAGGGGTCCCTTGAAGTCCATACTTAATCTCTCAAATGGTTGGCTTGCTTTTATGAGAGTTGGCGGAGATGTCTTCACAAATCTTGGTTTTATCTCGGAACAAACTTGATAAGATTTAGTTATCGCTTTTATGTCTTCGACTGAATAAGGCATGTTCTTACTCCTAACAAAATGCAGCATTCGGGTTACTCCTGGGTGGCATAAATTTTTGTGTAGATCTAACAATTTGTCAGTAGTGACAGTAGCAGAGCAAAATCGAGATAGCGCATCCGCCGCAGCATTCTGCTTTCCAGGCCTATACACGATGTCATAGCAGAAGCAGGCGAGTTCTAATTTCCACCTAGTAATCTTTTCGTTTTTTATTTTGCTTTTACTTTGAGGGTTTAGCGTGAAGGAGACAGATTTTTGGTCAGTGATTAGCTTAAAATGTTTTCCGAGTAACAAGTGTCTCCATTTTCTAATAGCTTCTACGATTTCATAGGCTTCCTTTTCCACGGCAGAATGCTTTTGTTCGGCTGAGATTAGAGTTCTAGAAAAGAAAGCCACGGGCCGACCGTTTTGAGTTAGGGAGTCGGCAATCGCATGTTCGGAAGCATCCGTTTCAATTTCAAGCGGTGAATCAGATTCTATACTGGCCAGTGATGATTTAGCGATCTCCTTCTTGAGGAGAAGGTAGGCGTTAGCCTGTTTTTCATTGAGAGGGAAACTATTAACTCTAGTTAAGGGATATAACTTTTCAGAAAAATTTGATATCCACCTAGAATAGTGTGAGAACATTCCCATTGCTCGTCGGAGGGCAGAGAGTTTTTTCGGTATCGGTAGGTCAGTCAACCCTTTAAGTCTGTCGGGGTCAGGTTTTACCGACCCTTGGCTTATGGTATACCCAAGTAAGTCCACAGAGCTAAGAGAATAATAGCATTTATTTTTATTCAGGGTTAAGCCATACTTAGCCACAATATCCATAAAGCCTTTCAGGTTCCTATCGTGTTCTGCTTGATTATGTCCGCAGATAGTGACGTTGTTAATATAGGCATAAGTGCCTCGTAGTTCTTCCCGCTTTATGATATCATCAATCACACGATGGAAGCTAGCCACTCCATTGGTCACCCCAAAAGGAATTCGACGGAATTGGTACAGAGACCCAGCAGCTTCAAAGGCTGTGTATTTTACGCTCTTCTGGTTTGATGGCAACTTGATGATAGGCACTGGTCAAATCGAGCGTGCTAAATATTCGATACCCTGCTATTTTGTTCACTATGTCTTCTATCCGGGGAAGAGGATAAGCGTCCAGTAGCGTGAAACGGTTTATCGTCTGAGAGTAATCCACGACAAGCCTTTTTTGTGGTTTGGGGGCGATATCACCAGTGTCTGGGCCCTCCATGGGGATTGAGAAGGTTCTATAATCCCTTCCCTTAGCATACGCGATATTTCCGACCGAATGAATTTCATGTCAGGAAGGCTATGTCTCCTGGATTTTACAGCTATTGGATGACAGTCAGAGGTCAAATTAGCAAACAGAGAAGGATATGGAATGTTATGTATAGCAGTCAGTCCACACACAGCAAGGGGAGGGAGCGATCCTCCGAAGGGTATTTTTACAGAAGAATGTTGTCGTAGAAATGCATGCCCTAGAATAACATCACAACACAAGTTCGACATAACTGAGAGCTTCACATCCTTGTACTCTCTATTATTTAAGTAGAGGGATACTAGACAATGTCCTAGGGTAGTGGACGAATGAGAACTGCTAGCCATGAAAATTCTCTCCGTACTCGGCAAGACAGTTAGTCTAAGTTCTCTAACCTTGTCAGGGTGAATAAAATTTTCGGAGCTACCAGTATCAACGAGTATATCGATAGAGTTACCTTCGATAGTCCCACTTAACGTCGAGCGCGATAGGTTCTCGGAGAAGTTACTTGCAAGGATGGACTTACCGGGATTGATAGCAGCAGCAGCCATAGTAGTGGTAGTAGCCGGAGGCGACTTACAAACACGTGCGTAATGTCCACTTTTTTTGCAGTTTTTGCACGTAGCATTCCGTGCCGGACACTTACTTCGGTTATGTCTGTTGTTCCCGCAAAAGAAGCATAGTCGCTAGATAGCGGCTATAAAATTTTCTTTGTCGCCGTTCGTGGACTGAGGGTCGTCTTCTTCTGTCCGAATAGCAGCAATAGAGTTCCGGACTGAGTAAGACGCTAGCTGTTTTTGGGACGTCTCAAGCGTGAGGGCCTGGTCGTAGGCGGTTTTAAGGTCCAGTGTTTTATTCTCGAGTAGTCGCTGCCTGATATAGTTGGACGAAATACCGTTTATGAGAGCGTCACGAATGTATTCGTCCCTCGCTTGTTCTTCCGTCACAGCTCGGAACTCGCAGTCTTTGGCGAGCTTTTTTAAGGCTCGAACATACTGGTCGACAGTCTCGTCCGGTTGTTGTTTCCTCGTGGCCAGAACATGCCTACTGAATATGACATTCTTAGGCTGTACAAAAACACTTTGCCGAATGGTAGTCGTCAACGTCCGAGACGAATTTAAAAATAGCCGGCGAAATTAGATTAATTAGCAAATTCAGTTTTAGCCTGTCTGCGAGTTGTGTTTCTTGAGAGTCGCGGGCTGTTTCTAAAAATATGTGGAAGGATTTCTTCCAATGCCGCCATGTGTCCGCAGCGTCAGGTTGACTCGGGTCCAAGTTAAGTCGCTCGGGCTTCAGGTACTTCTCCATATTTTGTTTGTGGAATAAATTGAAGTGAGACTGGAGAGAGGGAGAAAAGCACAAGACGAACAGGAGGCAGATAGAGCTTAAGGAAGCTTTATTCCACAAACAAACGTTCACATAGACAGAGATAGTATCGTTCGTCCATCTTGTAAAGGTCCCTCTGTAGAATCCCAGGTAAAGGGGCGCAACTCCGAGATGTCCAGCAGAAAGACAGCGTGGGAGAGTTACACCATTATCACCACAATTTTACTCTTCGAAGCAGATTTTCGGATACAGAGGCAATTTTTTTTAAAAATTAGATGATTTATATTCCCCAATGAGTCTTGTGTTAACTAATAAATAGTCTGCAACACTTTAAAATTTATTAAAATTTCGTGGATTTACAGGGAGGGGGCTAACAGAGAAAAAGAAAATTTTTACTAAGATTTTTAAAAAATAATAATTTAAAAAATAATTTCATTCATTCTTAGTGAATGAGTACTGAAAGTTTCATTAAAATCCGACAATTATTTGATTTTTGCGAGAATTTCCAAATTATTTGTCACCGGAAAAAAATGGGTGATGTTACCGTAACAATTATTGTTCAATGTTACGTTTTCCATTGTGTAACAGTCGTAAAGTTTTGGTTACCCGCTGGCGCTAACTCAAATCAAAACAAGATTTTCTGCCAAATTAAAAAATAATTAAAAATTCCTTTGATCCTTCCAACAATTTGATTGAAAAAGTTCGATTTTATGTTTGGGACCTTTTTTTTATTTTTCATAGAAGTACCTTATTGTTTGATTGAGGGGCCTTGATTGGAATCAAGTTGATTCCAATCAAGGCCTATATAGCGACGGTCACGTTCCAATCCCCAATACAAGTCCTACTAATTTACACATAGTGGGAGGTAGATTTATACCTTTCCCAAGAAGGATAGTTGTGCGTAAGTGAATTGGAACACCTTTCACCGATTTACGATTCCATTACACCAACCGTTCAGCACCAAGCGGTCACCCATCTAGGTACTGACCAAGCTCGATGGTGCTTAACTACAGTAATTTTAGGAGCGCTTCTGTTTCAGTGATATTGTTGTAATAAACCTTATAAATTTACAATATGTAAAAATGAAAAAAGAAAGCAACAAATTTAAAAATATTGTTAAAATTCAATATTTGTAGAGAGCTTTGTTTCCAAAGTAGTCAAACGGGGTAATTAATTGAATTTTGTAATGTAAACTAAAAATAAAACATCGAAAATGAAAATAAGTTTATTTACCAGCAGTAGTCCATGAGTTGACTTGACATGAAGGTCATTAAAATTAAAAACAGTTAGTTTTCTACTGTCATCCTCAAAAAAAAAGTAATTTCTAGAGATTGGTTTTGTTTTTGTTATACTTAAAAATAATTTAAAATAAATTATCTTTATACTTTTTTAGCCTCATTATATTAATCAATATAGGTTTTATAATTTTAAATTTTCTATGACAATTTTAAAAAATTTACAAGAATTAATTAAAAAACGATACTTTTAGTTTTAAGTATAATTAAATTAATTGATTTTTAATTTTAAATTACATATTTTTCTACCTGTTTGATGTCACAATTATTGTGATTTAAAAATTTAAACTAAAAAATGATAGTGCTAAAAAATGCGTTGTGGATATCGGCTCGGAAAGCCGAGTTCGAATTCCAGTTGAATTCGTTGCATTCATTTTCGCGCAAATACCCTTGGGAAGTCATTAATCCATCACTTCTCCCTCCAGCTATGGATTAAATAGCAGGACGGATTGGGTTCTATAGCCTTGGTTGGCTACCTCAGAAAGTAATGGCAACCTACTGCGGGAAAATCCTTAGCCTAAGTGTGTTACACGTATGATACTTTTAACTGAACTATAAAAAAGAAAAAAATTTATCTCTGAATTGATTGTTGATTTCAGTCTGTGAATTATTTCATTTTTAGAAATTTTATACAACAAAATAAACAGTTGCAAAAAAATAAAAAAAGTCTTTTTAAAAATGTTCTAAAACAAAATCAAAAATAAATAAACGACATTTAAAAAAAAAATACATTCATTTTTAGATTCTTCAAACATGCCTTTAGTTTAAAAAGAAGGAACTTGTTTACGATCAGCAACGGTGTCAATTTCAAAACTGCACTGAACAATTTCGAATTTAAAAACATTCAAGATTCATTGTCATTTTTCCCCTGTCAAATCTGAAGGAAAAAACTAAAAAAAAAAGTATCCCACGTACATAATGAAAGTGCTTTTTCCGAAATGTGAGCATTTAAAAACCGTTATTCGAATAAAAACGAATTTTTTTAGCATTTAATTTATTCAAGAAAATGAATGCATGCTATTTAGTATTTTGTTAGAAATCTTCGTAAAAAAATTGGGAACAGTTTGTCACTGCCTTATGATATCGTATGTACTTTTGGCCCTTGGGGGTGAATTTCGCACCATTTACGGTTTTAAAAATTCTCTGAAAGATGTTATTCAATTGTTATTTCAATAAAAAAAAACTCAAACAAAAACAAAACTCAAACAAAAGTAACAAAAAACAAAGAAAAAAGTAAAACGATATCAAATGTTAAAGTGAAAATTAAATTATAATACATCTCAAACATTATAAAAAATAATTCACTAAAAAAACACAAAAAGTAATTTTTATTGAGAGTTTGTGCTTGCATAAAAGAAAGTCGAATAATAAAGAAAGAGATAGATTAAAAATACGACCAAAATACAGTATACACTACAGTGCTGGAAATACAATGATAGTAGCAGTCAAGTGGAAGAGACGGAGTGACAGTACAATCGACTGTAGTTTACCAATCTCTTTTATAATATTACACGACAGAAGTGTTTCCGAAAGGAACTAACTGTGGCAAAGATGTCGTGTCGGAAGATGCTACTGAATTGTTTGTTGGGTGCTTGTTGGATCACAAGTTCATTTGGTAAGTAATTTATGCAATCTTCAAGATAATCATTTATTTGTTAATTTTTTTGTCACAGCGTAGCACCAAAATAATAAAAAAATACTACAAACAAATATTTTTTTCAGATTTTTAATTAAACTAAAATAAATTATTCGAGTTTCTCAGCTTTAATTTACCAATAAGTATTTAATTTTATTTTCAAGAGACTTTGTCTTATAAAATGAAAAATATTCACACGCTAAAAACGTGTTAATATCTGTTTTATCATTTTTGTTTTTTAAATAAATCATGGTTGGGCTGATTTTTTTTATTTTTAACATTTTACGTGTTGCGCTTCTTGAAACTTATGTTGTGAATGACCACTGAATACAAAAAAGTTAATTTTCTCAGGAAAAAAACAAAAACAAACGACTCGATATGAGCCAGAAAACGAGTTTTTGTGAGTAGAACTAAGAAAACAAACAAAACTAAAAGTAACGTACATCAAGAAAATGTCTGCTCCATCCAAGCCATTTATTAAAATTTGTCTTAAGCGCTATATATATATATATATATATATATATATATATACACAAACAAATATAAAATTGTTAAAATCTTTTTCGTAAAATTAAAAAATATCAAGCCTGTTTTTGGTGATGATTTATTTAAAAATTCATTTTTTTTATTTTATCTTTTAATAAAGAAATTTAAAAATATTAAAAATCAGTAGTTTGCATTTCCATTTTTATTAGTTTTTAACTTTTACAAAATTTACATTTTAGAGAATGAAGATAAAGATAATTTTTTTTATCTTTATTCTGAAAAATATCAAATTAATTTCCTTGCGTAGTAAATTTGTATCTTAATTCCGTGCGATTTTTCCTGCTCTCTAGTCTCTCTCAGTTACAGTGTTTTTGTTTAGACTGTAGAAATAACAATTTTACCACAAAAACATAAAAAGAATGTTATTAAATTTTGTTTGCATTCTTCTCTAAAATTCAAACTGTGTTTACTGAATTGATTTTCGTGTTGATTCTAGTTTTTCATATTTTAATTTTTAATTTTCTTTCTTTCAATTGTTAAATTGAAATTATCCTTTGTTTCGTAAGTGGATTTTTTTCACAAAAATGTGTTCATGTGAGTTTTAAATAGACATTTCGGTTTATGTTTAAGATTTTCTCGTTATCCATTTGTTTTTTGTTTTTTTTACTAATTGTATTAAACGCTTTTTTTTTTCTAAATGAAACACTTCAACCACGCAGTTGATGATTGACATTTCGTTTTTGTTGTTTTATTTTTTTATTCAACTTGTAAAGATTACCACTGGGACTGTTGTCTTCTGAAATTTAATGTTACAATTCTTGTTTCATTTTTATCATTTCCCTCACTAGATTTTGTTGACACGATTAGTTTAAAGTTTATATCTCATTTTTAGTACACATGATCGCAAACTATCATAATGATTTTTAACAGCACCTTCTTGTGACTTGTCTCTTGAAATTATATAAAGTACTGCTTTAAAATTGGAGTTCTTACAAAGTAACTCTCACAATGTGAAACTAATATCATCCTTATTTTTTTTTTTTTTTTTCAACTCTCAGCATGCATAATGTGCATCAGTTCAAAATTGCCATTGTTGATCTTTCTAAAACAGCACTGTTTTAGGTGGAGAGACACTGGAAATTGCCTTTTGTTTGTGAAGAAAACTAAATTGTATACATCAAGTTTAAATTTTCTTCGCTTAAAGTAAGTGTGAAGAACTAAGTGTGTAGAGTTTGTATACAGTCCTTCTTTCCAAAGACACTAATGATTTAATGCTTTTTAAAGCATTTTTTTATTGTTTGTAATTTATTTCTTCCATCAACGACAATAAAAAAAAATGCTGTCAGAGTAGTATAAATAACAAAACATCAAACTGCTACTCTTGTCACTTTTCGACTTTACCACCATCAATTGTTGTAGATTGATTAAGTGCTGTTTTTTGTTTGTTTTTTTTGTCTTCATTTGAAATTTACTAGATCTTAGTCTTCTTATTCTTGTCTATATTCTCTTTCCATATTGAATATTTTTTGTCTCAACTATATGTGCGTTGTGGTGCAGTGGATATCGACTCGGAACGAGAAATCGGGGTGCCGAGTTCGAATTTCAGTTGAATTTCTTCTTACGCACAAATATCCTTGGTATTAAAGGTATTAATCCGTCTCTTCCCTCCAGTTATGGGTTAAAAATAACAGGACAGATTAGGTTCTATAGTAGCCTTGCTGGCAACCAGTCTACCGCAGAAAGCAATGGTAACCTACTGCCACTGCGAGATAATCTTCTGCCCAGTCAGTCTTTCGAGACATGATCGACAAAGCATGTATCACGTATGGCACTTACTTTAATGATTGACTGATATAAATTCCTGCAACAGACAAGTTCGCATTTCTTTCTTTATGACTTTTTAGTTTTTAATTTTCAATTCAATATGTTAACTTTTGAAATTGTGTACTGTAATTTTCTTTTTTCTTTTAGTTTTTAGTTACTTTTATGAGCTTTTATTAATATCTAAAAATATTTTTAAAAATATGTGATTTCAGAACAGAAAATGTGTAGCAACATTATTTTTTTAAATGTTACAATAACTAGTGTACTGTTGAGTGTGGATTTTTTTTTTTAAATGTTACTTTGTTTTTGTAATGTAAAAGCTTCTCTGTTCTTTCAGTTCAGACTTCGGCAGACTCACTAACTTTTCATTCCTCAGAATGTTATTGTTGTTTAAATGTATCCTTGTTTTTGTAGATTTCTTTATTTGATTCTTCTTGCTTAATAAAGATTGTGGATTCTTTAAATTATGCATGCATGTCATTCTTTTTTACATTCTGAAACAATTTAAGTTGATTACTTTTTTAAAATAAAATTTGGATTTTATTTTTTTTTTTTTTTTATTGCTGTTTTGAAAAATAAAATTGTTACTGGATTAGAATTGCTTAAAATTTTAAAGTTATAAAAATAAATGTATAGGGAATTTACTTTGGCAAATAATACAGATTATTTTTTTTGTGTGACAAAAATTTGTTTGCTCGAATGTTTTCTGTTGCAAAGAACAAAAATCTGTACCCATCGTTCTATTTGAAAGACTCGTTCATTGATATGTTTTAGGTATCTCCAGTAATTTACTGAAAAAAAAAAAAACGGAAAAAAAATCAAAAACAGCATAGGAAAAGGCCCACCAAACTTTAAGTTTGGTTGATTGGGGCCTTTTTTCATGTTATGCCGTTTTTCCCCTCAAAATGTCTTAAGAGGAAAGATCAAAGTAATTTTTATTTATTTATTTATTTATCCTTTCTAATACGTTTTGGAATTTTGTTAAAAAAAACTTTTTTTTCGTCAGCCGGTAATGCTAACGAAAAAAAGATTTTTACCAGTTTTTCACGCAAATCATTTTTTCCCGGTGAAAAACATTAATTTGGAACTTCTTGCAAAAATCAAATTATTGTCGGATTTTAAATGAAACTTTCAGGACTTATATACAAAAAATTTAAATGAATAAACTTTTTATTTCTGAAATCGTTATTTTTATAAAATTTTCTTGGTATTTTTTTTTTTGTTGTTGTTGTTGTTTTTATCACACACGCACGCATACACACACGTAAATTCATGAAACTTCAAGAAATTAATTTTTTTGTATCGAAAACTTGCTTTAAACAAACGCAGGTTTCCTTGTAATGCAATGAAAAAACTGACATTGTTTTTAATTGCTTTTTAAATAGGTACCTAGTCGCTGAAAAACAGCATAGAATGACAAAAAAAAAACTTATAAAAAAGAACATTTTCCATGAAAATGCTTGTTATTAGGGAAGAAAGTATTTTTTTTTAATCCCTCCTAACACGTTTGAAATTTTGGTAAAAATCTCCTTTTAGCGGGTAACCAAATCGTTACGTGAGTTTACAGTGGAAAACGTACGTTTTTTTTTTTTGTTTTTTTGTTTTTTTTTTGTTTTTTTTGTTTTTTTTCTGGGGACAAACATTAATTTGGAAATTCTTGCAAAAATGAAATAAGTGTCGGATTTTAATTAAACTCTCAACAGCGCTTATTCTCAAATAAATGAATGACATTATTTTATTTTTTTTAAAAAATCTCGGTAAAAAAATTTTTTTTCATCTGTTACTCCACGTAAATTCATGAAATTTTGTTGGAAAAATTGAATTTAAACGCAGGACATTGGGGAATGTTATTGTTAATCATCTAATATTTTTTAAACATTTAGCCTTTATTTCCGAAAATCTGTCCCAATATAGTAAAATTTTTAAAAAATACAATAAAAACTGACATTATTCAATTTGATAAGCATTTAATTGCTTAGGACATTAATCTGAAGAAATTTTTTTTTTGTTTTCGATTTAATAATGAAATTTGAAAAGAATTGTTTTAATTTTTTTTTAATTATAATAAATTATAGTTTCAAAAATATTTTTAAAATACTTCGAAGATTTGTTGTCTTTAATTAAGTGAAGATTATATTTACTAATCGAAAATTGAAGTGTTTAATATAAACCATCGTACCTTGGTATTTTTAAAATAATTTCTTTTGTATGGTAATTACTGTGTGTACATTAAAAGGTAATGTTTCACGATTTCTTCCCCTTACAGGAAAAACAAATTGTATAATTTGTCACTTGTGATCACCATATACTTATCTCGCATCTGTCAAACTGTTACCACATTTCAAGTACAGGAGGAAAGTCAGAAAGTTCAACTCTGTGTATAAGAAATAGATTTATTCTAAATTTCATGCTATAAATAATACTTGTGTAAATCAGATTAATTTCACATTATTTTTGGAAAATTAGCAAATTTAATGTGCCACAGTTGTATATTTTATTTTTGCAAGATATTTAAAACCAAGAATTAACTTTTGTTTACAAATGTGTCAATCACACAAAAATGTCTGATAAATGGAAACATTAAAAGAAAATTGAAAAATTTTATATTCTAATCATACACCAGAGTAATAGTAAATTTAATTATTTATCTTTCAATTAAAACTAAATGTTTCAAGAAAACTTTATTTCTAAAAATTCAATTTAAAAGTTCATTATCAAAAATGAGCGAAGGTACCTATTTTAAAATATATCAGAGGATTTTATAATCTGAAGAAGAAATGTTTTTGCTAAATAATTAATTTTTACAAGAATTGTTTTCTTTTTTTTTATCTTTTAATTTTAATAATTTATAAAGCTTCAAAAATATTTTTAAAATTCTTCAACACCTTGTTGTGGTTATGTTATTTAAGTAAAGACTTTATTTACTAATCATAAATTGAAAAATTAAAATCTTTGTACCAAAAGATTTTTAAGATAATTTAAAATTTTTAATGGCATTTTCTGTTACATTAAAAGGTCACATATTTCATAGCTTCTTCCTCTTAGAAGAAAAAAATGTAAATTTGAACAATTATGTCAATTCTGTTCAAACATACTTAGCTTATAACATCTGGCTGTCATCACTCACCTCACACTGCTGTGATAAAAACATACTTTTATTTTAAATTTCATGCTATAAACAAGTAATATCTATGTAAATCAGCTTTATTTAACTTTAAATGTGCTAATTTTCCAAAAATAACATAATTGTCATAGATATATATTTATTTTTGCAAGATTTTTAAAACAAAGAATTAACTTTTGTTATCAAACTTGTCAAAATGGATGAAAAAAAAATTAATTTTGAAAACTAAAAAATTTTACATTCCTATCAATAAAACTTTTTGAAATATACCAGAGTATTTTGGTTATTGGAAATAGTAAATTTAATCATTTAGCTTTCAATTAAAGCTAGAATGAAAGCTTCAAGAAAACTTCTTTTTTTTTTTAAATTCAATTTAAAACTTATGTATTGAAAATGAGTGGCGGTATCTAATGTATATGTAAAAGATAAAGTTGATGTGGATCAGGAGAATAAAAAGCTTTTTGTTACAAACAAAATGGCTTTACAATACATAATGTTTTAAGAATGATAAAACAGCTTTCAACAAATGAATTAGTTTCTCAGGTTTTGGGTATTTTAAAATAATTTTTTATTGAAAGGGAATAGAAGAGAGAACTGTCACTCATAACTTCAATGTTAAAAAGGTGCCTGCAACAAGATTTCAAATATATAAACATTTATTATACAAGTTTTACAAAAAAGGCCTTTACAAGTTTCTTTTCATGCTCCTTATTATGCACAAAACAAGATAATAAAACTATAAAAATTATTGGTTTTAAAAAGATGTACAATACTTTTTTTTAGAAAAGCTGATGCAAAAAGTGTTTTGAAAAAAAAAATATTACTCTTACTTTGCTTATCCCACAAGAGTCTCGGAAGTTTTACAATATTTTTTAAATTGTTTTGTGGTCAGCCTAAATGTTCTTTGTTCTTTTTCATCATCATAGTTTTTAAGATTGCCGAAACCTTTCTTCCTTTTGCTCTTGTGACTTTCACAGGAGGAAGTCTAAAACCCTTCCAAATATAACATAGTTCTTTTTCTACTTCCCTGCATCTAGCATTTTCCTGTGTGTGTGTGTGTTCATAGACACATCTTAGTTTGAACTTTTTGTTGAATATTTTTCTTTTTATAGCTTAAAGAATTCAAAACAATTACAATAGAACACAAATTCAACATTTTAAAAATGTTACCTATTAAAAATACATTTAAATACTATAGAATGTTTCTAATTTTTAAATTTATAAAATATGAAAAAATTTACCGTTTTTTAAGTTTTTAAGGATACAAAATTAGTCTTAATTGGTCTCACTTTTTAAAATCTAATGTATTTTAATAAGTTTATCAGTTATCTAATATTTAATCAAAATTTTAATCACATAATCGTTTATTTTAATTTTGCTTTTCTAATTCTGACTGAATAAACATTTCTTTCTCAACAAAAATATGTCCTTTTGCAGATTAACATGAGTGAATGCTTTCCTTTCATTCTTGATCATTGTTTCATATTTTGTTATCAGTGGACAAAATAGTGGACAAAAAATAGTGGACAAAAAATTTTGTTATCAGTTTGGTTCAAAATTCCAATCACCTGAAAAAGGCCAACGTGTATAACAGCCAAAACATCGTGAATATGGCAACACAGATGAGGACAGCAATCTGAACAATGTTAACCATGTAAATAATTACAATATCTCATTTTGGAAATATAGACAGATATTTAAGTAATCTAATATTTATTGAATTTTAAATCCCTTGGCTACATTTATTGAAGAAATGTTTTAAATTTACTATAGGCCCGTCAGTTAAGTACCATATGTGATACACACTTGAGCGATCATGTCTCAAAAGAGACATGACTGACTGGGCAGAAGATTTTTCTGCAGTAAGTTGCCATTACTGTCTATGATAGACCAATTGCCAACCAAGGCTATAGAACCTGATTTGTCCTGCTATTTAACCCGTAGCTGGAGGAAGAAGCAACAAATTAATACCTTTCCAGGAGTATTTGCACATAAGTGAATACAACAAAATTCATCTGGATTTCAAGCTCAGTTGTACAGTTTCTCATTCTGAGCTGATATTCATTGCACCATACTGATGTTGTGTATGGATAGCTGTATTGGCAAAAAAAAAAAAAAATATGTTTATAGACACACAAACAAATTTTTAAAAAATTAATTTTAGAATACTAGTGGTTGCTGTGTTGGATGTGCGTTGTGGTGCAGTGGAATGAGAAATCGAGAAGGTGAATTCGAATTCCAGTTGACCTGCATTAACTTATGCACAAATACCCTCGGGCAAGGTATTAATCCATCTCTTCCCTCCAGTTATAGGTTAAATAACAGGACAGATTGGGTTCAGTCGCCTTGGCTGGCAACCATTCTACCACAGAAAGTAATGGCAACCTACTATGGGATAATCTTCTGCCCAGTCAGTCATGTTTCTTTAGAGACATGCTTGCCCAAGAGTGTATCACGTATGACACTTGACTTAGTGAGTGGTTACTGAATTGTAGTAAGCTTTTCTGTTATGATAGTTTTTCATAACAATATCGCATAACTGCTACAAATTAATACAGTATTTTAAAATTTAAAACTTCAAAAATTATTTTAAAAATAATTTAAAATCAATAACAATTCTTGTAAAATCTCATTACTCATGGAAATATCTTTTCTTTTTTTCTTAAGGCATAAGTCCATGATAAGTCCATGATATGGACTTATGTCTTATTCATAAAATCAATTAATTTTTTCTAATTAAATAATTTTTTAATTTTACTTTCATTGCATTTTTTATTTTGCAAACCAGAGCAGATTTTTTGTAACTGGGGTGATACTGTTTGGCTCAAAAAATCTGATCCTTTAAATTCTGAAAGGACTTAAAACTTATATAAACATTAAGCACTTTTAAAATGAATTTCTCAAGAATTTCATGAATTTAAGTGGGTGTGTGGGGGTTAACATGTTTTATACACACACATATATTTATAAGTCTATTTTTCTGAGATGAGGTAGTATTTACATTATTTGGACTATTGTCCTCATCTTTGTTGCCATTTGTACAACGTTTTGGCCATTGTATGCTTCAGCCTTCTTCAGGTGCTAGGAACTTTGAACCGATCTCTTTATAAATAAAGAGTTCAGTTCAAAATTCCTTGCGCCTGAAGAAGGCCAAAGCATACAACGCCTGAAACGTTGTACAAATGGCAACAAAGATGAGGACAATAGTCAAAATAATGTAAAGTGTGTGTGTGTGTGTGTGTGTGTGTGAAATTTTTTGACCAAGATTTTCAAAAATAAGTAAGTCCTGAATATTTCATTAACCCATATCTACATATTTTTACTGAAAGTGTCTTTTTCAGATACAAACGATTAAACACACCCAAAACCTAATGTTTAAAAACCAGCTACATACTTGTTGATATGTCTATCTTGATTCTTATTGTTCTTTTGAGCTTGAAACGTGTCCAATTATCATGTCTAGTAGAGGTGTTTGCCACTACTCGGGTATTTGAAGGTTTCTTAGTTAAAAACAAATTAAAAAATTTTAAAAAATTGTCTGAAAAGGAAAACATTTTTCCAAAAATAACTGACAGGAAAGGGGTTAAAATCTGACAATTATCTGTTTTTTTTGTTTTCTTTTTTTTTTTTTCACACCAAGATTTCCCAATCAATGTATTTTTCACTGTACTCACATTTCTCATACTAATTTATAGTCACTGCAAGAAAAACATTTTTAACCAAAATTTCAAAGGATAAGATATATAATTTAATAATCAAAAAATTCTTTGATTTGCTCATTTTTGACAAATCTTTGGTAGTACCAAGATAAAAGTAACGTCTTTTATATTTATTAAATATTTCAATTAAATTGTCTTGAATAATTTCATACAGAGATTTTTTTTTTTTCATGTTCAGACTAAATTACCATGCATATTGAATTGTGCTCTATGTATTCATTTTTATATAAAGAATATTAACACATTCCAACGCTTGACCATCAAAAAAAGTTTTTAAAGTCTTCATGAAAAAAATTACATTTGGAACTACATACCTTGTTTGTCACTTTTTTAAATACTTTTTGTATTTTCAATTTAATTTATGATAGGTACCGCCAAATCGGATTCATTTTTTTTCCAAAATGAAAGAAAGAAAAGACAATAGGCCCTGTTTTAAAAATTTATCAAAACTTCTATTTAAATTAAATTTCCAGAACTTAATTATTTATGAATATTAATTATTAATGAATATTGAATAAACTGTATGCTAAGTAGGGTAATTTTATTGGCAAACTTTGTATTTTGGGAGGTTTTTTTTGTTTTGTTTTTTTTATATAGATGAATACTCTTAAAATTGCAGTGTGATACCAATTTTTTTTTAGTTTTATAAAGAAAAATCTTTGAACATATTATTTCAGTAAACATATTTTACAATATCAAAAAATCTCTTAAAAATTTGTCCTGATACCTTACAAAAATAATTCAATAAAACTCAAAAAAATAATTTTGTCACAAGTTCGTGCTTGCATAATTTAATAAAGTACATTACTTTCAGATTAAAAATGGAAAAAAATCTACAATGCTTATTTATTTCAGTTAAACCAAGAACTTATTTCTTATAGTGAAAATAAAGAACAAATTATACTTAGAATATATTGATTGACTGTTTCCAAATGTTCTTGATTTCATCTATATTGACTATGACACAGTGTATATTGCACATTGATCAACTTGACTGTGAATCTATTTAAATATCATAGTTTTTTGTTGTTACTGAGAATTGTGGTAGATGAAAGATAGTTTTATTTGTTTTTTTTTTTCTTCTAATAAAAATTCATATCAAATATTATAGGCAATACTTAAATTATGATATAACCTTTACAAGTCTGCAGTTATTGATTGCTACCTGTTAGCTGATGGGTGATAATAGAAAACTGTTCCATCTTTCTATGTATTAGTGATTTTTTTTTTTTTAAATATATATTACAAACTACCTTTTATAGTGATAATTTTCATTTGATATATGAAGTTTTTGTAGTAAATCTTAAAAATTAACCACTTTTTTTCTGTTAATTTTACTTGTAAACATGCTACAGCAAATCATTAGACATAAGCAAATTGTTTGTTTTTACTTAAGTTTGAGTTAGTTTGTCAACCATATATATTTCAATGAAAAATGAATATACAACAGTTTTGGTCTAACTAAAATCTACAAAAATATTTTATACTACTTAGTCAAGATAACCACTCCAAAGAAACAAATCTCTATATTTTTCATATTTTTGTCTATTAATGTTTACCTCCCTCATGTTAATATATGAATCTTACAAAATAAGATAAAATGTTTGAAAAATTGTTAAGAATCAGATTAGAAGTTTTTTGCCTGATGAAAGAGCTCATTGACTAATGTCTTTTTAATTTGTTTAAATGCTGAAGTACATGTAAATCAATGAAATACATGCTGATAGAATTTTTTTTTCCTAGATTCCAACATAACTGAAGACTCATTGATGTTTTTTCAAAAGTGTTTGTAAGGTGTTTTTTAAATGACTAATTCCATTAGATGGTAAAATTTAATTTTTGCTGTTATGATGAGTTACACAATTTTGTATTTTTATATTAGACCTGAAAACAATATTATACAATGTGGAAGACTGTATAGTAAATGAGGAAAATCTTCTTCCAGTGTCGAATAATGGCACATTCATGAATTCTTAAGTCATGAAGTATCTCCAATGGTCAAGCTGTCAGGAGCTTTTCACTTGGGGAAAAGATGAAATTCAAGTTGTGGATTGATGGGAACAAAGCCCAACAATTGTCATAATGTTATTTAATTCCTACAATATTATGACGACTAGTCGAAACACTAGAGCTTTTAATCAGTAAACATCTGTAAAAAAAAAAAATACTTGGAAGTGTTATCCTGAACATCAAAGCTGAAACTAGCATAACTTGTTATCTGTTGGTGTATGATTCTTGAATGTTATTTATTATAAAGCACACAACCATCCATTAAAATTAAGTTGGTTTTGTGACAGCTGAAAAAATAAGAATTGCTTTCCAATCAAAATGAGTACTTCTAGAAGACCACAATGAATAAAAGGAAGGTGATTGGAGAAGAAATTCACCACTAAGCATTTTTTATATTCACGTCAAGCAGAATAGAACAAGTGCTATAGCATTAAAAACAGACTATTTTTGCGTGATAATGAAAGGATAAACCCACCCAAAGAGAATAAGCCCCCGATAAAAGCCATGGATGATATCCTACCTGTGCCAGTTGACTTCAAATGATGAATGAAAGAAAAATGTTAAGGTTTATGATCAACCTTAAAAAAAAAAAAAACGAGAAGACTAAGATCAGTCATTGCTATATGACGAAGAACCAACAAAGTCTGCTGATGTCATGAGGTAATGCTGATACATTTTAAAACTTGAAATTATTGTATATACTTATGTATAAGCTGACTTCATGTATAGTATTAGGACCTTGAATAAGTTCTTGCTGATTTTTCATTGAAAGTAATGTTTTATTTACAAAAATTAGTAAGAAACATGTCACTGAAAGTATTGTCCATCACTACTTTTTCCCATCTTTCTAGCAGCATTTGAATTCCACATTAGAAATACAAACACATCATTTGAGGCTTACAATGTGTCGACCCTTTCTTTGGCATCTTCATAAGAATGAAAGTGCTGCTCAGCTAGGCCATGTGCCATTGATCAGAACAAAGATTTATTAGACGGGGCAAAGTTTGGTGAATATGGCAGGTGGGGTAGGACTTCCCGTTTAAGCGTTTCCAAGTAGTTTTTCACCCATTTTGCAACACATGGCCTAGCATTCTGTTTTTTCTTAAATGCTCAGTTCAAACACATCAGTTGTAGTCAACAGCAATCTAGTGTCATGATTATGGTCAGTTTGAGCTGCTCAAATAAACTACACCTGGCTGATCCCACCAAATGCAGAACAGAAACTTTGAATCATAGATATTCAACTTTGTGAATGATCTTGAGGCATGGCTGGGCTTACCCCACATCTTCTCCCCTTAGGGTTATTGTAGTGTATTCATTTTTCATTGTCAGTCACAATATGATGCAAAAAATCTTTTCTTTTTACTGTTAACAAGTGACAAGACAAATGTTTGATGTCTCCCAGGATCAACTTATACAGCACCCAATGCCCTTGCTTCTAAATCCTTCCTAATGCTTGTAAATGTTTTAAAACTGTTGTGTGATCAACTATTAATGATTCTGCAAATTTGGCTTTTGCCTGACATGAGTCTTCATGAAGTAGTTCTTCCAATTCTTTGTCTTCAAACTTTTTCAATGTGCCAGTGCATATTGTTTCTGACAGATCATGGTCGCCATAAGTCTCAACAAGAATTCTGTGTACTTCAGCTGCAGATTTCTTTTGAAGAAGGTAGTACAGTAAAATTCTCCGCTGTCATATGCCTTCCTCAATGATAATCATTAATATAATTCCGCGCCGATTCAGGGATATCTACATTTTCCACATCTATGGATAGATATGAGTTATCTCTCATAGATCATGACAAATGAACAGTAATAAACAAAGATAAAAACTAAGATTACTGTTCAATTGATATAATCGAACTGTAATCTTCCCAGGTTTGTTTTTTTTATCAGCACATGCACTGACCAACAGTTCAAGGATGAACAACAAGGCGAAATGATTTTGGTATAAAAATTTTAATGTGTGAACAGAATATTAAAATAATTAAAAAAATATAAGTATGAGTAAGAATGTCCAATGACCTGAATCTCAAAGCTTATGTTCGGATACCAAATTAGTCGAAATAAATTACAACATATGAACGAATATGAAAGAATACGAATGCAGAAGATTAACACATAATAAAAAATGGGAGAGGATTCATATAATATTATTTAGACATTTGGCATATTGTTTACAATAACATAATATTCATGAATGTGTGCGTATTTTCTAACACAGGCTTAAGAATATAATAACTTTTTTTTGTGTTCAGTTTCTTCTCTTATTGTTTTACTGTCTTTTCTCTCTTTCTTTTCTCTACACACTCAGATTCAAACACTGCCCGGTTATAATAAATGTATCTGCAACTTTCTTTACTTCTTTCTTCAAATGAATGTTGTATTTTCAGCGTCTTTCTTCTTTTTTACACAAACTGGGATTCAAACACTACCCGGCTACAATAAATATATCTGCAATCATCTTTACTTCTTTCTTTAAACGAATGTTGTATTTTCAGCATCTAATTATTGCTGCAATATATCTGCAATCTTCTTTCTTTCATTCTTTCTTGATAAACAGTTTGGCTTAATCTTCTTATTTTAACAAATAGAAATATGTACACTTATATTTCTTCACTGGAGTTGCTTAAGAACTGGTCGAATTATGTCATTATCATAAATGCGTTTCTCCTTTTTCATCCATAAGTTATCAGCACTCAGCAATCATGACTTTGTCCATTCAATGTTCTTGTCCTCAACTGATTTCAAATCTCAGGCTATCTCTTGACTTGTATTTGGCACAAACTTTAGCTCCTGCTGCTTCATGACCTCATGTCTGGTCCCTGTCTAGTTCCTGTCTAAACGCCTGTTACTAAGGGTATCTGGGTCAATCAACTTGTGGCCTGCTACCTTGAAACTGACTCTAGCCTCTCATGTGACTATCCCCTGTTGTCAGGCAGAGACAAATCTTAATGTGTGTGTGTGTGGCTGGCTGGCTATCTGCATTTGTAACACCTGCAAATAAGTCTTTTTTTTCATGAAATCTAACATACATGTTTAACTCTATGAAAAACAAAGTTGTACTTTGGCGAAATGACATACACTTAATTTCAAGCTTGCTTATAGTACTTTCTACCATCTGAAACTACAAAAATGCAGTTCTGGGAACACTGTCTGTTGGAAAACAGTGAGAACTTATTCAAGGTCTTAATATGACCTCTGAATTATTTACATGAATTTGTAGTGAAGTAAATGGTGACTTAGCCTGTCAAAACAAGTGTAATGTGTTATGTGTAATCCCATGTTGCAAAAGAAATAAAGTGAGCATGTGACTTTATTTATGAGAATGTCATGCAAATTTTTGGTCACACCTCAACCAATCATTCACTTGATTTGGATATAAACAGGTGCCACATGTGGCCAACAAATGGATTGTACAAATCATTCCCTGGTGTGAAAGAGAATTTCTTGAAATGAGCAACTGCTGTATTGAACTGTATCCCCTTAAAATTCTATTAGCTATTTCAGCATCATGACAGGATGGTTGACAACAAGTTGGTACCTGAGTTTGATGGCTCAGTAACTGGGCAGGCAGTTACTGAATGGATTGAAAATGCAGAACTTGCTTTTGATCTGTGTGGAATCAAGAAGTTTGAACATGTTCTTCTCTTGAGATTAGCAAATGCCAAACAAATAAAAAAGCCATGTGGATTGCTTTTGTGTCTGATAATTTCCTAGCTCTATAAGCAGTTCATGGAGTGGCGGCTGTGCCTGGATGAGTCTATTGGCATGTTTCTAACTAATTTAAAGAAGCTAGCAGGACTATTTGGTGGAATATCCAAACAAGGACTGGCATGTACAATCATAGCAGGACTGCCAACATACATCAAGCAACTACTACACACGTCTTCCAGGAGAGAAGACATAACTACAAGTCAACTGTTAGATCAAGGCCGGGCTATCAAATGAGAAAATTGCTGTTGCTAACATCTCGCCAGGCTGAGTGAAAGCTGATGAACTTCCATCTGTTAAATGTCAGAAGGGCATGCAATGCTATTGATATTGCTTCTGATGTCATGGGTTAGGCCACTTTGCTTCAGTGTGTCCAGGTACAAGATGTCAGCATCAGTCTCTTTCTCAAGCGAGTTGTGAATGAGGCACTACTGCCTTGGAGGTCCATATGAATGGAATCAAGAGAGTGATACTGGTGGACACAGGCTGGTCACACTTGCCAGTCAGTTCTGTTGGGAAAATACTTACCATCAAAATAAATGCAAAAAAATAAATAATAAAAAATAAGGTGGACATAATACCCTTAGAAACCTCAAGCTTGACATGGACAATACAACTTCCTTTGACATCGAGGTCTTGGTAGTTGGAGTTGGGTTTTGACCTGTTGATTTAGTTAAAAAGCTAGGTGGACTCCAAATAATGGAATTTGGCCATGTATGGTTTCCCAAGCACTGGATGACTTGTTGTGCTGTCATTAAAATAGAACCGGATTTTTGTGTCAAATTCAACCCAAACAAGATGAGTCACATTGTGAAAGTGCTTAAACACTCACGAATTCGCAGAACAGAATGCACAAGTACCCAATACCAAAAAAGTGTCAAGGAAGAATACAACCAAAAGCTGCAGTTATGACTGGATAATGGTTGGTTGCAGTCTTATCCTGAATAAGGACTTGGTAGCCCAAGAGATCAAATTGCATTGATGGCAGTGGTGTAGAATAGTGAAATAAAAATATGGCCTATTAGGAACTAAATGATTTCTTAGATGCATACACAATGCTGGCATGTGTGCACAGAAATTGAGAGAGTGGTGCCAAAAAAGACATGATGTCATCATCCTTGACATACAAGTACATATCCACAGGTCACTTTGTCCCTTTTAAACCATGATCCTCATGAGACAAAGATATTGCCTGGCACAAATGGAGTTTGGGTTGAATGTTGCACCAGCCATAAAGAAAACCATTATGGATGTCATGCTATCAAAACATATCAGCCTGATGGGCAACCTCATCATATATTTGTGATATTTATATTGACAATAGCATGAATTCTGCAGACCCCATGAAAGAGCACTTGACTACATTTGGTCTGAGGATATGGAGCAATTATGGGATGGTGCTCATGTTTTGGGTCTTCATGTTGAGAGAGAGAGAACAACTCTCTTAATTAAAGACATGAAAATAACATTCCATCAGTTCCTGAGGTGATGATGCAACACAGTGTCTTCTCATGGTTTGGAAAGCTGGTGGTTTACTTTCTTTTGTGTGGTTGATTCTGTGTCACTGCAACATTTTTTTTTTTTTTTTTTTTTTTTTTTTTTAATGCAAAAAAACATGTTGATCATGTTTGGCTGGGACATTGAAGTGTCAGATTCTTGCCTTATTAATATCATTGGGCACATAGTGGCAAAAATATGCAAGAATGATTCTGCACATAGCAAGTGGTGCATGAACAGACAAACATATGACATGTGGGTCGATGCAAGTTCTCTTGACACAAGGTTTTTATGGGAGTTGATGGATGCGTTGTAGAGAGTGCATGTTGGCTGCAACCTGTGATGTTGTGCAACATAGCAATCTAGCAGAATTGGATGTTATCCTGAAGGGCATCAATTTAGCATTACACTGGGGCACCATGCGACTGAATCTCTTCACAGACTTCACATGTGTGTGTACTCGTGGGTATTGGACATGCTCACTGGTAAAACCAGGATACAAACTAAGACACTGATCCAGAGGTGTTTGCAAAAGCTGGTCCAAGAGTACAAGTCATTGATCACTGTGATGTCAAGTCAAAATCAAGCTGATAAGCTCGTAAGCATATCATAGCAATGGTATAATTTGATCAAGATGGTCAAGGCAACACAATCCATATGCACTTCAATGGTGAAAAAAATCTCTCCAGACCACATAAGTGACACTGACATTGCCAGAGGGGACATCCTGGTATCAGGCAGATGCTGTATTTTGTAAGATATATTCACCCTACAACATCCAAAGCAGCTGTCAGGGCAGTGGTCAGAAAATGTCAAGAATGACAGTTGATTGACCAAGCCTCAAGTCATTGACCACAAGTCAACTTAAGTGTGACTGGAGTCTGGACCTGCTTAGGAATGGGTATTACCTATTATGGTGGACAACACTACCATATTTTGATTGATTACAGCCCCAGTCAATTTGCTATATGGCACGGTCTTACTCAGGACATGACAGCTGAAAACTCTTTTTCTTTTTTTTTTTTATTTACACAGGACCCACCACCAGAAACCCTAATCAACATTGACGATGCATTTTGCAATAAATCCTTTAAAGATATTTTGGCTGACTGGAGAGTCCAACTTCAAATAATGCAATATAACATGCAATATAGATAGTTATTTTAATTTTTAATTTCTATTAAGCTTGAAAACTCAGTTTTTGAGACCTACCTTCCTAAAATATATGAAATAAAGAAACCGTTAATGATGAGTACTTGATCAAATATTTTGATTTCTGAATTAAACTAAGCAATCTCAAATTGCCCTAGTTCATAGTGTGAACATATGTCAATCAATATTTTCTTCCATTTTCAAATATATATATATATATATATATATATATATATATATATATATTTTAAGGCTATTTTGATAAAAATTACTATATAAACAAAATTTAATATTTTCTCTTTCTAAAGATACATTTTTTTTACTATGAATCACCTAATATTCCTCAAAGGAAGATTCAGAAAAGTATATTTTATAAAGATTTCTTTGAATAAAGAGAAATTACATTGTGATCGCAGAAGTCTAACAATTTCACTAAAATCAGCAATATTATTGATTTCAAAATACGTTTTAAATTAGTTTTGAACTGCACTACTGTATTTTGCTTCTTGAGAATATTAAATTTAATCTATGAGCTTGAAATTAAAACTAAGATAAAAGCTTCGAGAAAACTTTTTTCCTATATATATATATATATATATATATATATATATTGATTTAAACAGTCAGTCACTCAGTCAGGTGCCATACATGATACATGCATTGCAATCATGTGTCTTTCAAGACATGACTGACTGGCGATCATGTTTCTTTCGAGAGGTAGATGTCATAATATAACTAACACTTTAGGACCCTTTTGACAAACACATTATCAAAAGTGAATGTTGGCAAAATTTGAAATAATTATTAGGACACGTTAATTTGACGTTATACAAGGGAAGGTGGAATTCTATTAAAAACAAATTTTAATCAAAAAATAAATCATTAAAATGTAAGGGGGGTGTCAAGAGTAGTAAAATTTCAGTTATAATGCACGAAAGATTATCCGTGAGTATGAAAAGATTTTATTAAAAATAAGCTGACACAATGTTTACAATTTATTTAATCTCATACACACACACAAATGTGTGTGTATTATATCACTACAAAACTATTTATTTTGTTTCAACATTGTGTCTTACCAAGTGATGATGTTGATTTCAAGTTGAAGAGTTTTAAAAGGTTCAAAACTAACCAATCCCCCTTAATCAGGGCAACATTGTAACGTAGTCAGTGGTGACATATCAAAATACAAGTAATTCATAATTTGGAGAACATTAGAACAAACTCTGAAAATAATTAATTGAGCTGTTAATGTTTGCTTAAAAAAGAAGTCTGCATAATTGATTGACTATTAGCTTCACTTTACAATAAAAATTAAAATTTATTTAAAAAATAATATATATAATGAATTAATGTTAGAAACTATGAATTTTATGTTCTAAGTTTAACAGAGCATAAGATTTAGATTATTGTAAAGTTATTTGGACAAGAAATGAGAAAGAGATGTGTGCACACACACACACACACATATATATCTATATATTCTCAATAATATATAAATTTAATATTCTCAATAATATATATATATATATATATATATATATATACAGGATAAAGAAATAGGGTTATTCCAAGAGAAATTGGTATAGAATAAAAAGTGTAAGAAGCCGTGAACGTTTTCTTTAAAGTGTATATTTATTGTTTTTGTTATTATACATGTTATAATACATTAAGTGTCACTACACGTGTTTCAAGTCTAAAATTGACTCTCTTCAGGTGAATAAATTTGTAGCTTTACGTATCAAGTTCCTTTTGTTTCTGATCGCCATTTTGTTGTTTTATAAATAAGTAAGTAGAAAAAATAGAATAAATAAAATAAGATAAAATAAAATAATCAAAGGTTGGCACGTTGAATGGTCTAGGGAATAGGGGATGGATTTTAAACAGCTTTTTGGATGGTAACTCTTGAAGTGGAGGTATTGTTGGGTGTCTGTGGGTTTGTGGTAAATGTCTGTGATGTGATTGTTTTTGGTTTTTTTTAGTTTGTCTAGGAACGGTAATTCTTTATAACTATATTTTAGCATGAACTTGATTTTGGGGTGCAGGTGTTGTAGTATATTGTGTAGTCACCCCCAGACCAAAACCACTTCAAATTGGGATAAACACTTGATTCATTCATCTGTTTATTTATTTATCTGTTTATCCATTTATACACATGCTGATGTAAAAAAAAAACAAAAAAACAGACCATTCAACGTGCCAACCTTTGATTTATTTTATTTTACTGATTTTATTTATTTTCTTATTTTTTTTCTACTTATTTATAAAACAACAACTTGGCTATCAGAAACAAAAGGAACTCGAGACGTAAAGCCACAAATTTATTCACCTGAAGAGTCAATTTTGGACTCGAATCATGTGTAGTGACATTTAATGTATAATAACAAAAACAATATACACTTTAAAGAAAACGTTCATGGCTTCTCACACTTTTTATTCTATACATATATGCGTGTGTGTGCATATACATTTAAGTGTGTGAGTTGTATGTGTACATATATAGGTTTTGTACATTACTAAAGTTATAATTGTACTGTTGACCAAAGAATTTACCTACATTATTAAGTTATATTGTATTATTATTGTATTGTTAACCGAATAATTAGTATAATTTTGATTATATAGTTGTGTGGTGGTAATTGTGATTAAAACGGATTGATTAATTATTATATCTTAATTGTTTAATTTTCTTAGCTTTTTTTTTTTAAATTCCAATTTCTTATCCTTTCACTAGTAATATGTAAATTTATATTTAAACTAAATAATGAAGTTTAAACAACTAAATTTAAATAGAATAATTAGGCTTGCTTTCAAATTAATTTTTTTTAAATTTTATATTGTATTATATTTGTTTTGTTGATTGTATAATTAGTATAATTTTGATTATATAGTGGTGTGATGGTATTTGTGATTACAACAGATTGGGCTTACAGCCTATCACATTTAATACACCGGTTCTCGCTCGATCACTGAAGTTAAGCAACGTTGAGCCTGGTCAGTACTTAAAGGGGTGACCGCTTGGGAATACCAGGTACTGTAAGTGTTTATTGACGGATGTGTGTTGTGGTGCAGTGGATATCAGCTCAGAAAGAGAAATTCCAGTTGAATACCCTGCATTCACTTAAGCACTGGTACCTTTGAGAAAGGTATTAATCCGTCCCTTCCCTCCAGTTATGGGTTAAATAACAAGGGTAGGACTTGGGGAGCCTGCCCTTAAAATCAAATCCCAATGAATCTTGATACTCAAAAAGAAAGATGTATTACTAGATACAAAAACTTATATAAACAACAATAAATTGTTGAAAGAAAAAGGTATTACCAGCAATAAATAAAAAAAAGTTTAGTTGGCAATAAATGACCCACTGAGGTTGATTTGCCATAAAAACAAAGCAGACCAAAAAAAAAAAAACAACGGATTGATTAACGGTACAATTATAACTTTAGTAATGTACAAAACCTATGTATGTACACATACAACTCACACACTTAAATGTATATGCACACACACGCATATATATATATATATATATATATTCTCACACTTTATTCTATACATATGTACACGCATATATGTATAGAATAAAGTGTGAGAAGCCGTGAACGTTTTCTTTAAAGTGTAAATTGTTTTTGTTATTATCTCTTAAATATTTTTAATTTTTTAGACCCCAATTTCTTATCCTTTCGCTGTTAATATATATTTATTTTTTAATTTTATTTTAATTTTTTTCCTTTCATCTGTTCTTTTAATTCAAATTTATTCCACTCTTCTTTCTTCCCTTTTCGTTTATGCTTTAAGATACTTACCCTTTCTTTTTAACACTCTCTCTCTCTCTCTCACCTAACCCCCTTCCTTTACGTTTCAAATCTACAGGTCAGGAGTCTAACTGACTTGCTGAATGTATCTAGATTTAAGTTGACATCTGCTCTTATGCATGCTCTTTGATTATATGTTGCATATATATATATGCTTATGTATGAATATGTGTGTATTTGCCAAACTGATGTAATGATGTATTTTTTCTTAAATTTTCTCTCTTAAGGGGGCAATCTTTATTTTTATTCTGTTTTTTTCTGAGGCTTTTTTGAGTTTCATTCATGTAAAATCTTCTGTACAATAAAGATAGAAGCTGATGATGGTTTGCCGGAAACAGGCTTATACTTCCGATTTACCATGAAATAACGTGTTTGCTTTAAAACTATCACCCGGTTCACACTCCACCCACGTCTATTGAACAGGTGTAGAGGCTCATCACTTGTTCCCTGTTTAGGATGTGGTTTCTGGCCTTCTCTTTTCTAATCTTTTCACTCTTACGTAGCCCCCTGCACATCAGTGGCTCGGGGTGATATGATTAAAAAAAACAAACATTTTTTCTCATATATATGCACATATGTACAAATATATATATATATCCAGGTAAAAGGATCCGAGGATTTTGAGTTCTCTGGCTTTTCCTTTTTCTTTTTTTTTTCCATACTTTTGGGTTGTAAAAGGAATCAAATTTTCTTTTTTTATATTTGAGAGATTTTTAATCAACTGCAGGTGAGTAAAGCAATCAACTTTAATCACCGAATTAAGTTTTTAATCGACTGAGTTGATCTGGCAAGTGAAATCTCAAAGACTGTGTACACCTACATACATACATTAATATTTAGACAAACTCATGCAACCAAGTATCTAAACACAGGTTTAAAATATATGCAAACAGTTAACACCAGACACTATTACGAAATTCAGAAACCATGTGAAATTGATGCCTCAAGAATCATAATAATTAAATATTAAATTGACAGTTGGTGCTGTAATAAAAAATATAAATATTAACCAGATGGTAGATTAAAATCAATCAAATATTAACCTGATAATCTATGTTAGATTAAATACCGCATAACTATATAATTTGACAGTCTGTAAGATTAAATACCTAGCAAATATTAATATAATATATGTCAAATTAAATGTTTGTCAGATTTTGATTTGGCATTCCATGTCAGATGAAAATACTCATCAAATAACGGTAAATGACAACTGACACCATTGAAAATAGTATACATAAATTCTTAATATTACATTCCATATAGTAAAGTAAACATGAACTATGTTTACAGTGAACAGTAATTTCATTTCTTTGATTTAACCTTGTCCTTAACCTGATGATTGCTAATTTCTCATTGAGACAAAGATAGTACCAAGACTATTACAAGTTCGAGCCTTTGTAAGTACTTTCCATTTAACAGTAATATTTTCTTTTTAAACACCAAAAGTACTTGGATAACGAAGTACTGTATTTATAAGAACTGTTATTGAAAGATAGTGCATGCAGACGCCAGTGAGTTTTGAACGGGTTTTTAGTAAACCCAATACAATACTCTTTAATATCAGGATTTTCAATTGTAGAGGTAGTGCAGAGATAAACTAGGGAACTAGCTAAGCAGTTATTATGTAATGGACAATTTTTATTATACCTACAATTACATCCACTGCTATTGAATAGGCAATAAATAAATATATATATATATATATACATACATACAGAAATATGATCATATATCTATATATATATATATATATATACATACAGAAATATGATCATATATATATATATATATAATGAAACCTGCATTAATGAAAAAATGCTGCCAAAATACACACAATATATATATATATATATATATATATAAACATATACACATACACAAAATATCAATATGCCTACTAGTATATAAACCCGTACACACATACATTAATACATAGACAAAGCTATGCACCCAAATTATAATCTAAACACAGGTTTAAAAAAGATATGCAAACAGTTAACACCACGCACTAATAATACAAAATTCAGAAATCATGTGAAATTGATGCTTCAAGAATTATAATTATATATTAATTTGACAATCAGTGCTATAATAAAAACATAGTAACCAGATGGTATACGCTAGATTAAATCTATGAAATATTAACCTGATAATCTATGTTTGATTACATACCACTTAGCTATATAATTTGACGGTCTATGTTAGATTAAATAATTAGTAAATATTAATATAATATATGCCAAATTAAATTCTTAGCAAATATTGATTTGACAATCCATGTCAGATAAAAAATAAAGTAAAATGACAATTGACACCAGTGAAAATAGAATACATAAATTCTTAATATTACAACCCATATTGTAAAGAAAACAATGAACTATATTTACAGTGAATAGTAAGTTCATTTCTTTGGTTGAAAAGATTAACCTTGTCCTTAAAACTTTAACAGTAGGGGTTTTATTTTTTTTAAAACACCAAAAGTCCTTGGATAACAAAGTACTTTATTTATAAGAACTATTATTGAAAGATAGTTTGTGCTGATACCAGCAAGTTTTGAACGGGTTTTTAGCAGACCCACTATAAAACTTTAATATCAATGCAAAGATAAACTAGGGAACTAGCTAAGCAATTATTATGTAGTGGACAATAGTTTAATTATTTTTTTCTAAATTAGCCATGTAAAAATAGCTTAAGAGTATTACTATTGAATTTTTACTAAGAGGATTAATTTTAAGAAAGTGTTTATTAATAAGGTTTAAGAATTTTTGTCCCAATTTAGTTTTAACTATCAGATTGTAAAGGGGAGTAAACCAGATGATCTTTCTAAATCTTTTTTTCTTATTATTGTCAAACAATAACCTAGCTGGGAAAGTATGGTTTTAAATGTTTAAAAAAAGAACCAATTATTGAAACACTTTCTGGATTTGAAAATAACCTACTGGGAATTATTAATGGTTTACCTTCCATAAGAAAATAATTTTTTTCCAAAAAAATCTGGATAATATTGTTAATAGATCTGGTAACATTTCTATTAATAGGATAAAACTACCAATTTTTATAAGTTATCCCCCAAGGATTATAACATCTTAATCAAAAATACCAAAAGCTAAAAAAATTGACACAACCAATTTCAATCTGATAGATAATCTTGTGTTGGCAAACCCATTAACTGACATATTATGTATAAGTAACTGGGTCAGTAAACTACAAACTAAGGAAGCTTATGTTCTATTAAAAGACCATAAGCCAAGCCATCTACACATCTAATTAATCCTACTAGAACAGAAGTTAGAAGAATCAGCAAAACCATTTTAGAAAAAACTAAACAGTGTACTAAAACCCTTGCACCCTTGAACTCCTGCAATGGATTAATATTGCGACTTTTATTAACTGGTTCAAAGGTATCCAGAATAAAAATAATTGCACCCTTATACAATTTGACATAATTGACTATTATCCATCCATTTCCAAAGATGTTTTCACTTTGGCTTTGGAGTTTGCACAGGAATACTCCAATATTTCTAACAGTGAACTTGATGTTATTTTAAAATGCAGAAGCTCTGTTCTGATCTTAACGAAGAACAATGTACTCAGGAAACTTAACGGACATTTTGATATTTCAATGGGCTCTTTCGATTCTGCTGAAGCCTTGGATCAAGTGGGATTATTTATTCATTATAATTTAACTGCCTTTTATTGTATTGATACGGATAATATTGGTTTATTTAGAGATGATGGCTGACTGATAATCAAGTACTCTAAAATTAGAGTAGACTGTATTAGGAAAATAACAGAGAATTAAAGAATTTAGGTCTTAAAGTAAAAATAACCACCAACATTAAATAGGTAGACTTTTTAGATGTCACTTTGGACCTTAACAATAATTCAGTTGTCAAATAAAGAAATACAACTGTAAAGACAACAATAAGTAAGGTAAGAAGTAGTTTTGTACCCCCCTCATATAAAAAAAAAACTCGTTTTATTCTTACCTAAGTTTAACTTATTGGTCAGCTGTATTGTTGAATTGTATTTGTACATATTTTGTTCAAAACATGGAACAATTAACAGAGTGTATGAAGACGCTAGGTGTAGCAGTTCAACAGGTAATGCAAGAACAGAAAAATCAACAAAAGCAAGATACAGAGCTTCAACAGCATATTCTAAAGCAACAAGAGTCTTTGGAAAAGATATTATTGAAACAAGGCGAACCAAAGGAAAGTTCTAGGATTTTTTTTCTGCAGAGGGTATATCAAACTCTCTTGCAGAATTTTTGTACACACCAGAGGCAGGAATAACTTTTCCTGCGTACTTTAAAAAGTACGAAACAATTTTTTTTAAAAAATGGACCAACAAAAAAACTGAAGCAATAAAAAATATGCCTACTCTGGATTTTCAAAAAATAAAAAAGTGCTTATTGTCGGATTTAGTGTTAGTACATTTTGATCCAAATAAAGAATTGTAGCGACGGATGAAAGTGAATATGGCATAGGAGCTGTTCTGTTACACAAATTCAAGGATGGCGTATCAAAACCTATCGCTCATGCATCGATAGCATTGCTTCCAGCAGAAAGAAATTATAACCAGATAGAAAAGGAAGCGCTAGCTATAATTTATGCTGTGAAGAAATTTCAGATTCATTTATGGGAGATCGTTCATGCTACAAACCAACCATAAACCTTTATTGTTGATTTTTGGGTTGAAAAAAGAAGTACCTAATCATTCTGCAAACAGGTTGCAAAGATGGAGTATAATCTTGTTAAATTATAATTTTAAGATGAAATTTATTTCGTCTAAGGAAATGGCACATGCAGGTTGTCTGTCAAGATTAATTCCGAAGAACCCTGAGTTGTTGGAGGAAACTGTGATAGCAGTGTTAAAAGAAGAGAAGGAACTTACGGATGTACTGGTGAACACCGTTAGTGAATTACTGGTAACACTGGAGGAAATTAATAAAATGGCAAAAACATATGATTACATTGCAAAAATGATTAAGCAAGTGAAAGGGAATGAGAAAAACAAAGGATGTAAAGTTTCGCCATTTTCAATTTGTAATGAGGCACTAATGTATGCTCAAAGAGTGGTAATTCCACGTGTTCTATGAAAGAGGATATTAAAAGAATTTCATTTGGGTCATCCAGGTATATCCAGAATGAAATCATTAATGAGGAGTTATGTATACTGGCCTAGAATGGACCAGGACATTGAAGATTTGTTGAAACAGTATAAAGGCTGTCAGCAGCAAAATCACCCATAAAAACTCAGCTGTGTCATAAAATGGACGTGCCATGGTCATGGATACATGTGGACTATGCAGGAGCATTAAAGGGAGACTATTACCTAATCATTGTGGATAGCTATTCTAAATGGCCTGAGGTTTATAGAATTAAGTACCCGGCAGTGGCAAATGCAATAAAGGCATTAAATGAAGTATTTAGCTGTCTAGGGGTACCAAACACAATTGTAAGTGACAACGGTACCATGTTTACGGGAGCTGATTTTAAACATTATTGTGATTTGTTAGCAATTGAACACATAATGACACCTACATATAATCTGAGATCGAATGGATAAGCAGAAAGGTTTGTCGATACATTCAAAAGAGCAATGAGAAAAGCTAATGGGATCGACACCAAAGACAAAAATATCCAAACTTTTCTGATGGTTTACAGAATTACACTGAATCTGAACATTAATGGAAATTTGTCTCCTGCGGCAGTCATGTACACAAGAAAGATTCAATCAATATTTGATAGGTTGTTACCAAAGAAAAAGAAGAGCATGATAAAACCAAACTCGAATATGAAGTATTTCAAAGAAGGTGATAAGTTTTTAAAGAAAACCTTATCGGTCGGGAAAGTGTTTTTGGGAAGACGGTGTAGTAAGTAGAAGAATCAGGAAAGTTATCTATATAATTAAAAGACAGAAGTTTGTCTGTAAAAGACACTTAAACCAATTGAGACCCTGATACATTGAAACCGTTACCAATGACCAAGAGATACCGATGAAGGTATTGTATGACACATTCCAAATCAAACCACCCACTAACGTTGGAGTACCGATGGAAATAACTTCTGATTCTCCTGAAAATGAGGACGCAAGGAGAAGTAACAGAAAAAGGAAGAAGACGAAACAGCTATGTCCAGATCCTAGACGGAAAAAATATTGAGAGCAAAATTCTAGGAAGAATTTAGCTCGGGGGAAGGTGTTATAGTGGAACATCCTGCCATCCCCAAGAATGGAATGCTCTAGACTATAAAGGACAGTGACAAGCGGTACGAGGGAGTAAAACGTCTTAGGCGAAGGCATTCTCTATTTGATAGTTTATTCCGCTCCTACTCATTGATTGCTTATCTGTATCTTATTGTTAATTGTACAGTAGTACAATAAATTCGTTATATCATATTCCTGTGTCGAGTACCATTTTTCCACTAATCTTTACACTGATATTCTTTTCTGGGATATATCAGAAACAAACCCAAAATTTGGTAGGAGGTGAAATATAGATAGATACACATAAGGGTTGCACGACGTCTGTGCATAACAAAAAGGAAGAAGTGAATATGCATTGAGTGAAGAAAGTGGACTTTTACTCATCTGCATCTGAGAGCCTCTCCCATCTTGCCCTGGAATTCACCGAATTTTATTCGGACATTTCAAAAGAGGAAATCAAAATAATCTTGAACTGCAGGAAATCAGTCTTTATCCATGACAACAAACAGTGGACTAAAAACTCAACAGATAATTTTGATTTATCTATGGTGCACTGGATTCTGCAGAGTCTTCGGATTTATTCAGATTATTTCTCCTGTACAATCTCACGGCATATGAAGAAATCAGTATTAAAAATATAGGACTTTATAGAGATGATGGACTCATGATAGTAAATAAATCCACTAGAGGTAAGATTGATAGACTTAGAAAATTAATTCCTAGAGTTTTTAAATCTTTTGGTCTCAGCATAGTAATTAACCATGATATAAAACAAGTTGGCTTCTTAGACCTAACATTAGACTTAGTTTCTAACACATTTTAACCTTACATGAAAAATAATGCTAACCCAATCTATATAAACCCTAGCTCTAATCACCCACCATCTGTTATCAAACACATTCCAGCATTAGTTGAACACCACATTAACAAGCATTCCTCAAATAAGGAAATATTCGATATGCACAAAACAACTTACGATAAAATTCTTAGAGAGAGCAGTTATCGATCATCCAACATCAGTTTTGTAGAAAAATTTAGTAGCTCAAAAAGGAAAAACAGAAGCAGGAAAATCATATGATATAACCCTCCACTTAATCAGTCAGTCAGTTAATTGCCATACGAGATACACGCTTGGGCGATCATGTCTCGAAAGAGACATGACTGACTGGGCAGAAGGTTATCTCGCAGTAGGTTGCCATTGCTTTCTGCAGTAGACTGGTTGCTGACCAAGGCTACAGAACCCAATCTGTCCTATTATTTAACCCATAACTGGAAGGAGGAGACGGATTAATACCTTTCCCAAGGGTATTTGTGCGTAAGTGAATGCAATGAATTCAGCTAGAATTCGAACTCGGCTCCCCGATTTCTCGTTCTGAGCCGATATCCACTGCATCACAACACATATCCTCCACTTAATCAGTTCATTAATTTTAAACTGGGACATAAACAAATAGATAAATATTTCCCTAAAAATAACCCTTTAAGCAAAATTTTCAATAGGAATACAATAAAGTCAGTTATAGTTACTCCAACAACTTCGAAAAAAAATAGTTAAATTACTTAATAATAAAATTTTGATATTATACAACAAAAACAACTCTAACACCCATGTTAGTTTGCTCCATAATAATAACTCATGTAATTGTAGAAACCCAAACCAATGTCTACTACCTAATAAATGCTTAAGAAAAATCCCTGGTATATATGTGTTCAATTTCATCCGTGGAGAATCCTAAGGATGCTGAAATTAATATTAGAAATACTATGAACTTTTTTAAAAAGCGCTTTTACGCTTTCTCCTGTTACACCAGACAACCCTCATTCCATCATCCACCTAACCAGGTCCTTCAAATATGTTATCCACTGCTTTCCTCTGTCTCTTTTTCCCTCTATCTGGCCTGTTAGTATCAGATTCTTCAAGCCCCCCTTCCTCATTGCATGTCCCAGGAACTTTAGCTGTCTCTTCCTGATGCTCAATATTAATTTCCTTTTTATTTCCATCCTTTCCAAAACCTCATCATTGCTCCCATGATATTCGCAGCATCCTTCTGTAAAACCACATTTCAGTTGCTTCAAGTTTCTCCTTCATCTTCGATGATATTGTCCAGCATTCACTGCCATATTGAATAACTGACATCACATAGCAATCCAGTACTCTCTTCTTTGTTTCTATCGAAATTGTCCTGTTTCTTAATACTTTACTCAACTTCTGGAATGCTTCCTTCGCCATGCCAATTCGCCTTCGGATCTCTGTGTCGCACTTTCTGTCTTCTGTTATAACACTTCCCAGGTATTTAAATTTTTGTACCTGCTTGATTTTAGTATCCCCCACCTGTATTTAGTATTTTGTAGTCCTTTCTTGTCACTCTCTTCAGCTACCTTCTGTAGGAGGTCTTGTAGTAGAGTCCTCAGAATAGTCTCGCTGTACAAGTTCAATAGATCTGGTGAAAAGACACATCCTTGTCTTATGCCTCTTTCTATCTTTGTATATCTGCTGAATTTTTGCTGCCAGTAGAGATTCTTGATTACTCTTAGGTCTTTCCCAAATATGTCAAGGCTGCCGAGCATCTCCATCTTTGTGGTGTATTTTATCAAACACCTTTGCATTATCGATAAAACATATATAACAATATTTTGTAGCGGATCAGAAATAATTAATTTTATTAATTAATTAATAACCATAACCGGAAAATATTCTAATTGCTATTATAGATCATAAGAGAACATACTAAGAGAAATTGTCCTTATCCTCCGAATATGAGCAAAGGAAAATGGAGGTGATTAATTTTATTAACTAATTATTAACTGTAGCTGGAAAATCTTTATCTTTAAAAAGAAAGCAGTGACGAAAAATAACACCTGGTATTTCTCTATTATTGTAAACCCGGAAAGAAGAGAAAGAAAAGAGAAATGGATTTCTTTATAATGTCATAAAGTCTGCCCACCCATAAAGACAAGTGTCATTCTTGAACCTAAAAGAAAGATATATTCAATTGTTATTTTTTTTGGCCGGCAAAAGAATAGAAAAAGAAGACCAGAGAAAGAAGAAAAAGAAAGAAAAGACTAAATTAGTTTCAAGCCACAAACAAAGGAAGTCAATTTCAGCCACCCAAGAGAAAGCTAGCATGGTCATTCTAAACGTAAAGGACAGATAAATTTAATTGTTCTTTTTCTGGGTAAAGGAAAAGGAGATTTCATTTTGTGTCCGATTGTTTCGCTGGCATGACTTGTGAAAAGAATTAAGATAACAAATATTTTGATTCCAAGTCGAGTCGAAGTACTTTAGAGAAAAGGTATTTTCACTGACATCAGATAACAAGGCATTCTTGTCGCTTGAAAATATAGGTGACTCAGAGAATGGATATTAAAAACAGGTGCATAGAAATTATTTGGGTAACAATGTCAGTGAACCCTTGTAAACTTGTTTTGGGTGAAGCCAGTTCAAAAAGGTTAATACTTATTGTTTTAAGAAAAAAAAAATCCCTGAAATTGTTTTGTGAGAAAGAAAAAATTTTGAGAGAGAAAATTCGGTTAAGTCCAGCCCAGAAAAGGGGTATGGGGAGATGACGTCATAAGATCGAGAGAGATTCCATTGGTCCTGTGAACAAGCCCCGAAAGGGGAAGACGACTAACAATTGATATCATGGAAAGAAGACTAATCCCATTGGCTAAATCACAGGCGACAACGAGTAGCAGCTAACCTCGGGATTTTATTGGTCGCCAAGAGGGGAGATTAGAAACCCAGCGACCGTCGGCCCCACACCATGGCATGGGCATAAATACAGGGTCCCATTGCAACTCGAGTGGCAGAAAGTTCAATTTCCCGGTCCAGAGACGTAATGACCAAAGACAGATCCCAGTTGAAGAAGTAAAGAGACAGAGATGATTGCCATGCTGTTGGATGCCAACCGTAGAGAAGTCGGTCACCAGAGTTAAGAGACAGACAAGAAGAGAATTTTCAGACAAGTCTGAAATTGCTAACTGAAAGAGAATAACCCAGCACTTAGGCAATTTCCGTAACATTCTAGAAAACAAGCAACAAGTTATCTAGACTTATAACAAACTTAGACTTCTGTTCAGAGCAGCGAGCTGCGGCCAGCCAGATTCCTTGTTATTGCTTAGGAGAATAATTCGATTTACCTGAGAAACGTTTGTTCCACTACCAGTTGATAGATGCAGGAATGGGAAATTATTCAAGAGACTATTATGTATAATCTGTATATAAAGACGTTATTTTGCAACACGTCAGACGTCGGTCCACTTATTTCCTTTGATGTTACATTTCTTTATTTTATTACTCAATTGTGTGCACACTTCCCGGCTTGGTTTAGTTCGGCAGAGAGACAGCTAGTGAAAAACTCACGTGACTGCCTTATGATTAATCAACACAATGTGGGACAAGGAAGAAAACTGTGACAGTCAATCTATGACCAGCTGACTAGATTGAAACCAACAGCGACCGACAGGGTAGTAGCATACATAGGTAAAAGTCCTTCATTTGTATTGCCCTTTCGGAGAGCATCCTAATCATAAATATAGCATTCCTTGTTCCTGTGTCTTTGACAAACTTTTACTGTTCTCGGTCTATTTCTGGCTTGATTCTGCTTCTTGCTCTATTCACCAGGATTCGGACAAGTTTTGTTATATGGCTCATTAAACTGATGGTTCTATGGAGTTCGCGCTCGTTTGCACCTGGCTTCTTAGGCAGTGCTAGGAAGATCAACTTGCTGATGTCATCTGGAATTATACCACTATTATAAATTTCATTTATTATTTCTGTAACTTTCTCTAAGCCAAATTCTTCAAGGGCTATCAGCATTTCTATTACTATGTCATTTGGTCCAGCTGCTTTGTTTCTATTCAGTTTGGCTATTGCAGATTCCACTTCAGACTTTAATATTTCTGGTCCATCCTCATCTTTGTGTATTATCGGTTGCTCCCTCTTGTCGTGGAAAATATCTTTTCTATATTCTTCCCATCATTGAAGTATTGGCTCGAGGAATGAAAATATCAACAGCTCACATGACATAGTGTCTTTCTGTCTTCCTTCTTTCGATTACATCATCTTTAGATTTTTCAATTCCCACAATTTCTGTTCTCAGGAACAACTATTGGGGATTTGACCCTACCTGACCTCATCAAGTAAATCCTGACATTTTCTTATGACTGCGACCATTTTGTCAAATTTTCATCTAGCCCAAAATAATGAGTATCGTATATGAAAAAGAAAGAAAACTATATTTCTTTATCTCCTTTTCAAATTGTCAGCTAATTTATCTATTCCCTGGATTTTGCAAGTACATGATAGGTAAAAAAAATATTTTAATACTAAGCTCATATCACAAATTATAATAAAGCACAACTAATTATACCACTAATATTAATTCTTCTCTCTCCATTGCATTAAACCAAACAAAAGAAAATATACTAGCATGAGATAGTGTCACATCTCTGTAATAATCATTCCAGAAAATGTTTATTTATACACATGTTTTTTTAATTAAATCTTTCATTCTATTTATCAAGTTAATTTTATTTCCTTTCTTTAGTTAAAAAAAAACTTTCAAAAATGAAAACTGCCTTAAACAGGAAAATTCTTAAAATATGAATTTGTTCAATCATGTATAATTTTTGATTTGTGCAAATAGCTACAGTAAACTTCTTTTGCTTTAATTTGGTTTCACTGTATTCAAAACAACTTATTCCATTCTACTGAAGTTTCTGTTTGTCTGACTAAATTTTACAAATGATTGAGAAAGTACTCGGTCTAAATTTGAACTATTGATTTGTTATCAACATTAATACTTAAATCTTAGCTAAAATTGTGCATATTCTTTAAAGGAAAAACTTTTTATATATGTCTGTAGTTAAGTCTTACAGTAGGCATCTTTTTAATCCACTTTCTGTTATCCATATCTGACATTCCTAATGAGTGGTACCACTCCACTTAGTGAAGTCCAACAGACAACTAGAAAAAAAAATTGGGCAGCCAGGTGGCAGTAGAACCAAGTAAATTTATTTTTAAAGTATGTGTGACAAATCTGTCACTTGCATTTAAGGAACATATATGCTTTATAAAGAATAAAATTGACATGAGTGTTATACAGGAATCCATGTCTATTTTGCTGGTATCTTGGTGATGACAGGACATGCCATAAACAAGCCAAATCAAAGAATTGACAACTGCAGGAACAAGTTTGTATGTATAGCAATATAACCACGGATATTCATATGGCAGATCCTTATCTAATGACATCAAAGAAATGTCAAGACAGATTGTAGTTATGTTACTTTTTGTTATTCATAATAAAAAAAAAAAAATCTAGAACATTCAAAATCCATATAAGATCCTTAAGACAATATTTCATTTGAAGATACGTTTTTAAAAATGAAAAATTTCTTTGTAGTTTTAGTTCCAGGATAACAGATTAAATTTAATAGTACCAAGCAGAAAAATTCTTTGGCATGTTTAAAATTAAATTTCTACATTAATTTGAGAACATTTGTGTTTGGTCATTAACATTCATCACGTCAAGTGGCTTTATTGATGTTGCCAGTTTTCAGACTTTCATTTTTTTTGTTTCTCGGTGTCTGTTAAATAGTGGATTTCCCTCCTCCTTTCCCTAATAAATTTGATAAATTCTTTTTTTGATTTGTTCCTTACCCCCTCTTTTAGCTCTTTCAAGCACCACAGCTCTGTCCTCTTGATAATTTAGACCATTTTGTAGTATTTGTTGATATGTCTAAGTTGTCTATTTAAAAGGAAGCTACTATTCTTTCTTTTATCAGGATGCTGATTGTGTTTTATTTCATGACTTTATTCAAGACATCCCTTGGATTGGTATTTTTAAGCTTCCTATTGAGAACTGTGCCATAGAGATTTCTTCGGTTTTTTTTTTTTACCTTCTGGTAGATACCAGATGAAACCACAATCTTCTCTTTGGTTCACACCAGCCTTTTCAGCAGCTCCAGTCCACAAAAATCACTTTTTTCCAGCTGTACAAGCATGACAGTCCCAATCACAATAGATATTTATTTGTGACTGCTCACAATAATTGTAAATATGTACTCAGAGACTGTCTTTGTTTGAAAATAGTTGCCTTATTCTAACAAGCTTGGTTCCTGTGGCTACTGGTAGCTCTGTAATAATGTTAAATAAAAGTTTTTGATTTCTCCTCTATAAACTCAATTTGAGATGTTGACATTTACTGATAAAGCATATGGTTTGCTCATAAATTCTCCTCCTCTTAACTCAATTGGAGTATCTTTTGTTTGACTTTTTTATAATCATTTCACCCAAAGCAAGGCAGGACCAACTCTGGTGCACAGGGGATTACAGTTAGAAAAAAAAAAAACAAGGTACAGACGATGTTGAGGAAATTATCAGAAATGATAGGAATCGAGCAGATATAGGATGGCAATTGATGTTGCATTTAAACTTTTGGAGATTGTAGCTATCAGGGAAGCAAGCAAATGGAAGGGAGTTCCACAAATAAGAAGTGCAAGAAAACCTGTTAGAGTAGAAGAGGTAGTTACATTTAACTATTTTGATGGTAAAAGGGTGGGACCTTGATGCCAATCTAGTAGCACAAGTAAATATGTTAGGAACCAGGGGGGAAAAAAGCTCATCGGAGTGGTTTCTATGAAAACTTGTAGAAAACACAAAGGAAAGCCACATCACATAGGTGAGAAAGTAATGAAGGCAAGCTGCTAAGTCAGGATCAGTTATATTGTAAATCCTCCTTTAGATTTTATTGAGAACCTCAAGATGAATAGCAGGAGTATGTGACCAGATATGGCAACAGTATTTAATACATGGGCAAATGGTAGATCTATAAATGTGTAAAATGGATTCTGATGAAAAAAAATTTCTGGCCTGACACAGTTACCTTATCTTCTTAGCAGTAGATGCAGCTATAGATTTGATATAATCATTCCATTTGAAAGGAGGTGAAGCATGTTGCGCTCTAGGAGACTAGCATCATCCATTTTGTTGGTAAGCAGGAAAGTTTCTCTATTGTGGGTAACGAGATCAGCTTTGTTTTGGAGGCACTAAAATGATATATCTCCACTTTTTCTTTGAGAAAACACCATAGCATGATGAAAAAAAGTTCCCAAACTTAAAAACTGTTTTATCATCAAAATGCCTGTTGTTATCAAGAGGAAAAAATTTGAACCCTTTAATGATTTTAAATTTAGGTTAATTTTTTTTCCCCCCCACATCAGGAGTGTAAGAAACTGACTGAAAATTTTAATTTTAGCACTTTTTTTTTTTTTTGTCTGGGAAAATTCTTGCAAAAATTAAATAATTGTTGGATTTTAATAAAACTTTAAGATATTTAGAGATTCTTGATAAAATCCAAAGAAAAATCTGCAATCTTATTAGTTCTAACCTGTTACCTCAATTTCAGTCACTTTCCCACCACTGTAACTGGCTTCACTGCACCTTTTTAATAAATATTTTTCATGATAATTATTCTGATGTACTTTACTCTTTATGGTATATAGACTTTATGAATTTAAGATTGGTAGTAAGGTTTTAGCATTTTACATTTGAAATGGTGAGATGTAACCATAAGTTCTATGCTAATAGTTTTTTCTTTGATGCTTCTCATTTGCAGAACTTTCTTCTGGCTTCTTGCTTTCTAGTCTACTTTGATCTTCAAAAATTTAAATACAATACCAATCATTACTTTTGTCTTCTTACTGATTGTTCTTTTATTGTTCTCTCTCCTTAATGGTGTTTTTTCTTATGTTTTCTAACACTCAGTAATCACTTGTATCTTAATGGCTTTATTGCTTTGCTCAAGGTGAAATGATAAGAAAATTTTAAACTGATTAGAATCTTTTTTCCCCCTTACTGCAAATATCTACTGCTTCATCCATATCGAGATCTTTCAACCACAAAATTAACCAATTAAAAAAAAAAAAAACTCTTAAAATGTAATGTATTTTTTTTTAAGAATATTAAAGTTTAATTGGATTGGGAATATATTATTTATATCCTGCTTATTTTTTTTTTTTTATTGTATCACCCCGAGCAAGGCGGTAACGCCACTGATGTGCAGGGGGCTACGTAATAGTGAGAAGATTGGAAAAGAAAAAGCCGGAAACCACATCCTAAACAGGGAACAAGGGATAAGCCTCTTAACCTGTTCAATAGATGTGGGTGGAGTGTGAACTGGGCGATAGATAGATCTATCTACTCCAATTGAAAAAAAAAAAAAATTTACTAAGTTTTAACTTAGTTAAAGTCAAAATGGCTTTTAGACAACCGAACAATTTAGTATATTTTAGTAAAAGAGAAAAACAGATACGGTAGAATAAATGAATAGAAAATCTGAGCTTACCACTTGCAGATAGCATATTGAAAATGTTGAAATTTCTATATATTTTTGAATTTTCATTTTTTTCTTCAGGATAATTTCGGCGTGTTCTTGCCAGTTAATAAGCCCTGTGTGTTGAAAGTGGCCGAGAGAGAGTGATTTATGTGAAAACATAGGGTTGATTTTACATGCAAGTTGTGAACTCTGATTTTGGTTAAAACTTCATGGCTACTTTGTTTTTGTTTTTTTTTGTTTAATACCTTGATCCATGTATAACCCTACCAATGTTTCTGATAACAGTATTGAGCATATAAGGTGGACAAACATGACAACACATATGCATTATAAAGGAGTGGCTACTGTCTGTAAGATTTATCATATCTTGCATCCCCGTACTTAATGTTTTTGCACTTAAACATAATTAAAAATTCTATAGAAAATTTTGTTAAACTTGCATAACTAGTAAAGTCTTAGTTAATAACCATGTTTTAATTAGAAGTTAGATGGCTTTTCAAAGACTCCAGTTTTGTTCTTTATGATTAACTAAAAAAAAAATACCAAGCAATGTGTTGCTTATATGTCAGGTTTATTCACAAAGTTCAATGAAATTATTTGGAACTGTCAGGAAGTCAGGTTTATTCAGTCAAATTTAATATTACTTGTGAATTTTTTCAGTCCCCAAGCCATTCTGAATTGGAGAAGATAATACCAGATGCTGAACATAAATATATGGCACATACTATGTAGAGACACATCTGACAGATTTCAGGATATTTCTTTCCTTAAAATTTAAAACTGTTGACTAGTTTATTCCTAGATATCAACAATGTGGAAACCGAAATGGTGGAAGATCTGGTTTCATTTCAAATTGTCATTGAAGTTTTTCAAAAAAAAAATCCTATCAAGATTTTTGGTTACAAAAAAAAATATTTCTGTCTGTGTTATCCTCCACTGTGAAACAGTCAAGTTACACCTTTTTCGCCTTTTGAAAATCATAATTAGTTGAACAGAGTTTCTCCAATGTTGGTGGTATTTGTTGCAACTTCTGCAATGTAGAATCTTTTCATTTGGAAGTCGACAGATATCTTTGCCTTTGTGAATCCAATTTAAATTTTTCTATTCCTATCAATGAATTCTTGGTTCCAGGTGATCTTCTCCTTTGCCAAAAAGATTCCAGCATTCATATGCATGGTCTTGGTGTTTACATTTAGGATAATCTTCTTATGGCCAGGAAATTGTCTCTGGAGGACCCCAGATACCTCTTTCATTTGCTACCATCTTACATTACTAATCTCTGTAAGCTATTTTTTACCTTTATCACTCCTCCTCTTTCCAGGACTGCAGCATATTAGACAATTTCTGACAGAAAGAAACTGCCTTTTCTATACTATCTGCAAACATTTTTGTCTACAGTAAAGGTGCTGATAGGTACACGTCCCTGATGCATAAAAATGTAAAAGAACGCAAGAAAATTATACCCATGCATCCCATGAATGCACCTAAATTTTTCCATAATAAAAAACGATATGTGTTAGAAAGTAGCTTTGTTTTCGGTTAAAGGAAATTTCCTCCGAAAATATCAAGAGAGAATTTACCTCCGTTTTTGTGTTTTCTTCTCCCACCAATTCAACCTAACTGTTGTTTGCTATCTTGGAAACTAAACAGTTTAAATTTGTGAGAAGGTGGGTGAGTTGAAATGAATTACACCGGATGAAGTACAAGGTGAGGGTTAGCTGGCTTTAGTTGTTTCATCAAAGAAAGCTTTCTCCCTCTCCTTCTCCACTTTATGATCACAAATTATGAGTTTAAGAGAAAAATATAAGCTGCTTTGAACTAATTCCCAACTTAAATACATTTTCTTCAAAATAATTTTGGGCAATTGAAAATGAACCTTACCATTATTAGGGATAGATTATTAAAGTATGTACTTCCACTAAATCGCTGAAAAGAACAGCATATGAAGAAAAAAGACCTTAAACTTAATATTTTAAACGTTTTCTATCAAAATGTTTATTAAGATGAAAGATCAAAGTATTTTTTAATTATTTTTTAAAAATGTTTTAATCCTTTCTAACACATTCAAAATTTTGGTAAAAAACTTTTTTTTATTTTAGTTAGATTGTAGCTAAATCATTACGAAAGTTTACATATGAAAGTGTAATATTACGTAACTCAGTTTTTTCAGGGGAAAAACACATAAATTTGGAAATTCTTGCGAATATCAAATAATTCTCGGATTTTTATGAAACTTTCAGGACTTATTCAAAAATGAAGTTATTTTTGAAATTATTAATTTTAAAAAACCTTTAGTTTAAAAAAAAAAAAAATACATCTGTTACCCACCTACATGTAAAATTATGAAATTTCAAGAAATTAAATTTTGTAGGCAAAATTAGTTTTATTAGTTAAACACAAGACTCATTGGAGAATGTAAATCATATCTTTATTTTTTAATTTTTTCAAACATTTTGCCTTTATTTCCAAAAATCTGCTTCCAATAGCAAAATGCAATAAAATTATGACTATGACATTATTTAATTAGATAAGCTTTTAATTGCTTTAATAAAAAATGTGAATTAAGAACATTTTAGTCTGACCCAAGAAAAATTTCGATTAATAATGAAATTTGAAAGGAATTGTTTTCATTTTTTTTTTTTTTTTTTTTTTTAGTTATAATAATTTGTAAACTTTTAAAAATATAATAAAAATATTTCAAAGATTTGTTGACATTAGTTATTAAGTTCTTAAGTGAAGACTATATTTACTAATCAAAAATTAAAAGTTTAATACAAAGCATTGTGGCTTCGTAGTTTTAAAAATAAATTTTTTATGAGTATTTGTTCTTTTTTGGATGGTAATTTCTGTGCATACATTAAAAGGTCATGTGTTTCATGGTTTCCTCCCTTTACAGGAAAAAAATTTGGACAATTACGTCACTTGTGATCACCTTAGCTTATCGTGCATCTGGAAGTTGTCACAAGAAGAAAGGTCAGAAAGATCAACATTCCGTGAATAAGAAATAGTTTATTCTAAATTTTATGCTATAAATAAGTAATACTTGTGTAAATCAGATTAATTTAACATTAAATTTGCTGATTTTTCAAAAATGTGTCACAGATGTATATTTTATTTTTTCAAGATTTTTAAAACCATGAATTAACTTTAGCTAACAAATGTGTCAATTGCTTGAAAATGGCTGAAAAAAAATTTTTTTTAATTTTTTTTAATCTCAAAATTTTAGGTTTCCAATCAATATAATTTCTATTTGAAATACACTAGAGTATTTTGCTTGCCGAAAATAGTAAATTTAATCATTTAGCTTTTAATTAAAACTAAGATAAAAGTTTCAAGAAAACTTCTGAAAATTCAATTTAAAAGTTTATTGAAAGTAATTGAAAAGGTACCTGATTTAAATGTACATTTCAAAGTTGATCCATTAATAAAAATGCTTAAAGTGTATTTCCTCTTTCTATAAGAGGGGAAAACGTGGTGGTGGTGGTGGGTTACTTTCCCTAATATAATTTAAATCATTTTGTTTTACAGACATACATGAAAAAATATTTGACTCTTTCATCCCAAACTACACATTTTAAATTTAGCTTTGATATTTCTTTGAATGACACTGCAGTTCTGAGTATACTTCAAGTGAACAGTGAGAAGGAAAAATTACAAGAATGCCACCAAAGGAAAAAGTGAAACCTATTGCTGTTCAGCAGATTATTGCAGCTTCATTTTCTGCACTTTTCACCACTAAAATTCTTCTAGGGCCTGCTGAGTTCTCTGAGAGTAACTCGGCACAGACATCTATCTTCATTTTCATTGAGCCTGATGAATTAACTTTGTTTAAAAAAAAAAGCAAGCATTTCTCAAGCAGTATCTCACAAAATACAAATGGCTTTGCTTTTCAGAAGAAATATTCATGTGAAAAATGTACTATACATAACCAAACCAGGACATCTTTGCACAAATCAAATAAATGCACCAACTTTCAATATTCCGCCCTCACTCACCATCTTTAATATTCTTGTTCTACAAAAACACTTAGTTCTAAGTAAGGTAAAGTTTGACAGTCAACAGGATAGAGCTGTGCTGATGCTGTTAAAAACCACTCACTGGATGGCCTAGGAGGAAGTACTCTGTCAAAGTTTAAGCCTATATACAACTTTCTGACAGTTTAGAGTCCCAAATCTTCTACCACTTCAGCAAAAAGCAGTAGCATACAGATCCTAATATGCAGGTGAGAAATTGCTTAGTATTGCAGACACCTAACAGGCAGCTCTAAAACCAAAGATGACAAAATCCTGATTTGTTACTGTTCTTGTAGATGAATCTACAGACATAACCAACCACAAATGCCTTGTTATATATTGACCCTGTGACTTTTCAACTAAGTACTCATTTTGTTGCAAATACAGAGTGTGTTGATACAACAATTACAGAATCCATTCAGGAAGTCATATTCAAACTAGAAATCCTATTAACAAAAGTGATATGAGCATGTGATCAGATGGAGCTGCCATAATGACTGGGAGAAACGAAGGCATACTGCTTAGGTCCAATTTCCACATTGCCCACTCTCTGACCTTGTACATATCTCAAGCAGCAGAGTCAATAGCAGATCTCAAAGGGCATCAGCATATACTCACTGATCTGTTTTATTCCTTCTGTGCTAGCCCCAAATGAGCATACAAAGTAAGACACATACAGAAACTTCTAGAAGACCCAATGCTCACTTACAAAGAGCTGCATTCCATCTGATAGCTATCATATTAGACTGTTTATCAGGCAGGGCATTGATAGCCTGCTAACATAGTTCACTGAAGTGTCCCACGATTTCAGCAAAGACCCAAAGTTAAAGGGCCTAAAAAAGATTGCAACAGAAAAGTTCATCAGCATCACTGCTGTCATGATGGATATCATGGCCCTGGTTACAATCTTATCCCAGTTCCTGCAAACAGAAAATGTGGATGTGGTTTTAATAAAAGGGAAATTAGATATTGCTATAAAGGATCTGGAAAAGATAAGGAAATGACAATCTCCCAACCTAACAATATTAGCCAGTGACATTCAAGGCAATATATACAAGAGTAAGCTTTAGATCACAAAAGCCACATTCAATCTGGAAAAACTGTGCATCACATTTATTAATAACAATAAATAACATGCACTCCAGTTTTCCAAACACCTCTTTGGTGTGTTAAGTCTCCATCTCATCTGCTTCATGAGTAAAGAGCTAAAGGTCTATGGAAAGAGAAAGTTGGAAATTCTAATTTCTAACTACGGACATCAGCAAATGGATGAAGGGGATCACCAAATGACTACACAGCCTCTCATCAATGCTGTTCAGTCTCTATTGGAGTGGTACTTGCTGAAGAAAGTTGTCAAAGCACAGCACTACCCCAGAGACAGTATGTGGAAATATTGGGCATTAGTAACAAAATCACCTTAAAGGTTTCCCTAGCCTCAGCATCCTTACTCAACTGGCGACCACTTTGGCTGTACATACAGCTGGCTGTGAATAAGGGTTCTCCTAGCTCAGAACCTCATCCATCACTGGAACAGATTGTCATTGCAACATCAAGAGGAGCTTCTTAGAGTCAACCTGGGACCCCAAAGGTCAGTTCTGTTTTGAAGAGGCACTAGCCAAATGGTAAAGGTAAAACAGAGAAAGCTGTACACTAAGGATTATAAGTAATCATTAACAAATGCTCTTCACATTACCTGCATCATTTGATATTTCCCAACATACTTTCCACTATTTTCATTAAGTTTCATTGTTGTGTTCAATGTTTCATAGTGATTTACTAGGTTAATTTTCTCATCAATTTAAATCAAATTTGATTTAATTGATTATTTTCAGACTAAAAGATCTTGATGACAGTTTGTAGACTGTCAAGGTGATGAGAATGTTTTGTTCATGTACTAAAATCAACATTATTAATTTATTTTGGTGCTACAGTCCCCATTTTATTTTTATTTGAATTTGTGCAATATTTTGTTCACATGACATATACTCACCTATTTTATTTGCTTATTTAATTCAGTGTTATTTATTATTTACTAGCAGTATAGCCCAGCGTTGCTCGGGTGTAATGAAAGTTTTAAAACTAATCCATGGTCCTGTAGCTCAGATTCTTTGAACACTGGCACGAAAGACTAAAAAGTAATAGTTGTTTCCAGTTAAAGCGAAACCGTAGACTGAAAGAAAACTGAATGGATATAACTCAAATTTTGATTTCCTGGTATCGATATAAAATTTTCTGCACTATTGTAAGAACTGCAACCTTGAAACTTCTGAATATCGTTTCTTATGTCTTTGTCTATGAGTGTATCAAATTTGATTAAAATCGGACCACTCCTTCTATAACCCGATTTTTTCGATTATCGATTTTCGATATTTATCGAGGATACCTCGACACAAAACCTGGCTAAGAACACTCGCAGACACTTATAGTACAACTGTGTAAATTTTCAAGAAAATTGGTTCAGCCGTTTCAGAGTCTATAGGTAATGGATACACACACACACACACACACACACACACAAAGTTCCATTTATAAATAAGTTTAGATGTCATTTTAGAAAACTATTTCTTTTGAATTTGGAAGCAACAAATTTAATTAATTTTAAACAATTTTAGCCCTGTATTTCTAAGCTGATTTAAGGGAGATTACATTTTCCAAAAGAAAGTTCAACTAATATTTTTTTTTTTTTTTTTTTTTCACCCAAAGCAAAAACAAAATAACTTGTTCTGTTACAATTCTCAAAAAATATAGTTTCTTAATTGAACTATGATTAAGTGTTTTAGTTTTAAATGTAAGAATTTAATTTAGAAACAAAATGTTGTTCTGTCAATTTAATTGATTCAGAATGATTGTTTTTCAAGATGATGGTTAAAAAAAAAAAAAAAATATTAGTCTGGGGCCCTGCAGTTTAACACTACAATTTATTAAGAAACCAATAGAATCTGGAAAGAAACCATAGAATTTCCTGGGGACCCATTCTTGTGGGTCCCAGGACTCATTAAATTAAAAAGCTATCAGCACCACTGACAGTGTGTGTGTTTTTTTTTTTTAGCCATTCCAAAAGTACTGATGTTGTTGACATTCACACATTAAATTGTTCCATTGACAATCCCTTACTCAAATCGAGGATTTTCCTACTTGTTTCTCTTACAAAACCAATCAACGGTCCTCTACTTTCTCACTTCCCCTTGCTCTTGCAAAGTTTCACAATTCTTCCCTCTTGGTAACTCAGATCACTCTTTGATATAATCTGATTTTCTTCTGATTATCTAATAAACAGGAACCCCCTATTCATTTTCCATTATCAGCTTGCTGATTGAGACTTCCTGGGTGATTTTCTTCAAGACACCACTGGGCTGACATCTTTAATCTTCCAGTTGAGATTTGCACCACTGAGGTTTTTTCTTGGGTCAAAGCTGGTATGGATGCTTTCATTCCTTCTCAGAAATACCAGGTGAAACCTCACTCTTTATGGTTCACACTAGCATGTTTGGCCACTACAGCCTACAGGAACCACTATGTTTGGTTATACCAGGTTGACACTCGTGTCACAACAGACACTTATTCGTTGCTGCTCATAATAAATTTAAATGAGTCCTAAGTCTATTTGCCAAGAGAATTAGGTACCACATTGCATCTAATATATTTGGCTCTCATGATTACTATCATCTGCTGTTTCAATTTTTAAGAACTCTGAACTGTAGGGCTCTTCCAACTATCAGCCTTCTACCTCTTTTTGGAAAACTTCTAATCAATGCCAAACTGGTTAAACATCTCTCATCACAGGGACTTTTTGCTGACGAGCAATATGACTTTTTCTTCAGATCAACTGTTGTGTACTGAAAATAATTGCAGAAAGAATCTATCATGTCCTAATTAAATTGATGAAGCCCAAACTGTGGCTTTGGACATCTCAAAAGCCTTTGACAGGGTTTGGCATACAGGTCTTCTCCAGACTGAAGAGTTACAGTGTCTCTGTATAAATTTTTGAATTGATCCAGTCTTTTATCAAATTGTGAAATAAAAGTTATCCTAAAAAGCCACTTGTCTAGATGCTGTCATACTAATGCAGGTGAGCTCAGGGCTCCATACTTGGTCTTACACTGTTTTTAATTTTTGTTAATGATCATCCTAATGGCATCTGCTCTCAACTTGATATCTACACTGATGACACTACCATTTACTCCTGTCTTTGTAGTAAGTCTGATGGTTCAATAAGGTCAAAATGGCAACCAATGCCCATAATGACCTCAATTCTGTCACTTGGGTAAAAGATGGCTTGTTAATCTTAATGCCTCCAAAACTAAACTTCTCTCCATTAATCATCTGAGAGACTCCATAACTGATGTTAACCTCCAGGAAAATAACTCATTGTATCTTTTTGGGTTAACATTCTCAACTGACAAGAAGTGGAAAAACTATATTGAATCCATTGCTAGGTCAGCTGCTAAAAAATTGGTTCACTCTGTTGTGCAAGACATTTTTTCTCTCTAGAATCTGGTATACACATATTCATCCATGCTTAGAATATTACTTCCACATATGGTCTAGTGCTGCTGCTATTTATAAAATCCAAAGAATCTGTGATATTATTGGTTCTGATCTGATGGCTCAGCTTCAGTCACTTCCAACCATAAGGTCGCCTCCCTGTGCCTTTTCTATAAATATTTTCATGGTAATTGTTCAGATGAGCTCTTCGCTGTGACTCTTTGAATTTAAGTGCAGTACTAGACATTGCAGTGTAGTTGTAAATTCTATAATTATACATTTACTTTTCTTGCACTTCTTGCTTGTGGACTCCCTTCAGGCTTAACGCTTTCCAGTCAACTTTAATCTTCCAAAAGTTTTAATGCTATATCAATCACTATCTACTGCTCACTTGATTACTCTTCTTTTCCTGCACATTAGTATTGTTTCTATTCCTAATGCTTCCACACCCAGAATTTTTGTTACTTAGTGGCCTTGCCTGGGGTGAAATTGAAAAGAAAAAAAAATGCTGACAGTAATAGCTTCAGATCTATTCATAGTGGAAGCTTTTTCCTCGATATTCTTAAAAATTAGAGTTCCCAGAACAGCCTTCTTCATTTGTGTAGATTCTTTCAAGCTTGGAGAGTCTTATTCATCACAAAAAATATCCAATACAAAGGCCGAATAGCTAGTCTGTGTTCACACCTGACTTTGCTGCTGCACTACTATATTTTTCACTGTGAACAGTATAGCAAAACTCTTGCCACAAAGTTCTGGAAAATGCTAAAAACAACTATGCACAGTCAATCCAAGATCATGCTGAAAATAAGACTACTTTCCACAATTTCTGGAAAATCACTAACAAGATTTTTAATAGAAGTAAAATGTCAATAAGTGACCTTGAGGTTATCTCCTCATCAGATATAGGCTGAACCCTATGCAACAAACTTTGCCTTAAAATCTATTGAGATGACAAGGGTCTTTCCCTACCTGACACTCCCTTCTTTCATCAGGTACAAACTTTGTGATTGCTCTATCTCAAATTGCAAAAGTTTCCAGACATATCAAAAGCTCTGATTCTATTAAGACTGTTCTTCTTCTATGTGCCTTGTCCCTTCAGGACGTAGGCGATCATGGCCTTCCACTTTTCCCTATCCCTGGTGGCTCTGAGCATGCCTTCTCCTGTTACACCATGCAATCCTCGTTCAGTCATCCACCTGATTAGGTCCTTCAAATATGTTATCCGTTGCTTTCCCCTGTCTCTTTTTCCCTCTACCTGGCCTGTTAGCATCAGATTCTCCAAGCCCTCCTTCCTCATTTCGTGTCCCAGGAACTTTAGCTGTCTCTTCCTGATGCTAATTATTAATTTCCTTTTTGTTTCCATCATTTCCAAGACCTCATCATTGCTCACATGCTCAATCCATGATATTCGCAGCATCCTTCTGTAGAACCACATTTCAGTTGCTTCAAGTTCTTCCTTCATCTTTGATGGTATTGTCCAGCATTCACTGCCATATTGAAGGATGGACAGCACATAGCAATCCAGTACTCTCTTCCTAGTTTCTAGCGAAATTGTCCTGTTTCTTAATACTTTACTCAACTTCTGGAATGCTTCCTTCGCCATGCCAATTCGCCTTCAGATCTCTGTGTTGCGCTTTCCGTCTTCTGTTATAACACTTTCCAGGTATTTAAATTTTTGTACCTGCTTGATTCTGGTATCCCCAACCTGTATTTGGCATTTTGGGCTGCCCTTTTTACTGATGACTATGCATTCGGTTTCCGTGCAGTTTATTTCTAGTCCTTTCTTGTTACTTTCTTCTGCTACCTTCTGTAGAAGGTCTTGTAGTTTCCTTTCTGAGTCTGCTATCAGCACTGTATCATCTGCGTACCTTAGGTTATTTCAATTGTGGCCTCTGATTACGAATCCAGGCATATCTTCTAGGGTCCTCAAAATATTCTCGCTGTACAATTTCAACAGATCCGGTGAAAAGACACATTCCTGTCTTACGCCCATTTCTATCTTTGTATATCTACTCAATTCATTACCTGTCCGTATGCAAGCGGTTTGCTGCCAGTAAAGATTCTTTATTACTCTCAAGTCTTTCCCAAATATGTCCAGACTGCCGAGCATCTTATGAGTTCCTTGTGGCGTATTTTGTCAAACACCTTTGCATAATCAATGAAGCACAGGTATAAGTCCTTCTTCATTTGTATTGCCCTTTCGGAGAGCATCTTAATCATAAATATGGCATTCCTTGTTCCTGTGTCTTTAACGAAACCACACTGTTCTTGTCCTATCTCTGGCCTGATTCTGCTTCTCGCTCTGTTCATCAGGATTCAGACGATCAGTTTTGTTATATGGCTCATTAAACTGATGGTTCTGTGGAGTTCGCACTTGTTTGCTCCTGGCTTCTTAGGTAGTGCTATGAAGATAGACTTGCTGAGATCATCTGATATAACCCCACTATTATAAATTTCATTTATTATTTCAGTAATTTTTTCTATACCAAATTCTTCCAGGCTATCAGCAGCTCTATGACTATGCCGTCTGGTCCCGCTGCTTTGTTTCTATTCAGTTTGGCTACTGCAGATTCCACTTCAGACTTTGATATTTCTGGTCCGTCCTCATTTTTGCGTATTATTGGTTGTTCTCTCTTGTCATGGAAAAGATCTTTTATATATTCTTCCCATCGTTGGAGTATTTCCTCTTTCTCCAAAATGATTATTCCATCCTGTTGAAGAGCAGGTTTTTTGTCCTGTCAGTTCTTTTATTTCTTTATGCATGTCTGCTTTATTATTCCTGCTCAGTCTCTCTACTTCTGCACATTTGTCATTGAGCCATTCCTCTTTAGCCTGTCTACATTTTCTTATTTCCTTGTGTAGTTCCCTGTACTCCATTCCATGTCTTGATATCATTTTCTGCCTCCTTTGCATCATTTCTAGAATCTCTTTTGTTATCCACTTATTTTTCTTTCTGCACCTATTTTCCTTTGGGGCAATGTTATTTTACTGATGTCAGTATTGCTTCCTTTAGCGAGTCCCATTTTGAGTGTCCTTTCCTAGTTTGTTCTTCATATGTGGTTTTCACGCTATTAGTGTATTCTTTCTGTAGTTTGAGGTCATCCACAAGTGCATTGTATATCGGTTTTGGTGCTGCATTAGGCTTCTTTAATCTCCAGAGTTTCACTTTTAATTTGCAGATGACGGGGACGTGGTCGCTTCCACAGTCAGCACCTGGATAGGCTTTGCTTTGAACCACTGCATTTCTGAATCTGCTGTTAATGGTTATGTAGTCTATCTGGCTTTTTGTGTCACCTCCTGGGCTTCTCCATGTCCATAGACATCGTGGGTGTTCTTGAAACCAGGTGTTAGTTATTACTTGGTCATTTGCCATGCACCATTGCACCCATTTTTCTCCTCGTTCATTGTGGATTCTTAAACCAAAGTTTCTAGTTGTCATACCATCCCTCTCCTTGCCTACTTTGGCATCCAAATCTCCCATGATGATCCTGATTTCTTGGCTTTTACATTGAGCCTTGGCCTTCTCTAGAGTGGAGTAAAAAGATTCTATTTCTTCCTTGGTGCTTTGTGTTGTTGGTGCATATATGACTACAATTGCTATGTTGAACGGTCTCCCTTTCAGTTTGACCAGAAGAACTCTTTCAGAGAACTGGCAGTATCCCAAAACACATTTCTTCATTTCCTTGTCCAGTATTATGCTGACTCCTTTTTCGTTATTTTTGCCTCCAGCGTATATTATCCTATGGTTGTTGCTGTTGAAGTCGCCATTATTTGACCATCGCATATTCCCAGAATATTGATTTTTAGTCTGTTCATTTCATGCTTGACATTCTCTAGTTGTCCGCAGCTGTTTAACGTCCTGATGTTCCATGTCCCCAAGGTAATCCTTTCTTTGTTGCACACAGTTGCAGGGTAATGGTCCACAGACACCTGTTGCTCATGTCGTTCCTTCCCAGGCAAGGGACATATTTTGGGAAAAACTGTCCCCTTTACGCCATTGTTGCTAACAGTCGCCAGATGACGGTCAGGTGACACCTGTTGCCCATGTCGGTCCTTACTGGGCGAGGAATTGCTCTATTTCAGAGCAACCCCCTTCATGCTGTTAGGTTTAATATGTATTCGTTGTATAGCCATGATTTTACGCAGGATAGAAATAGTGGAGTGGTATCCTGTTGCCTTCTCCACCGTGGTTTATTGAGACACCAACTCTAGTTAGCTGGCCGTTGACTCATTAAGAGTTCCTCCGCCCTTTGTAGGTTTTTTTTTCTTTATCCTACCAGGTTGATAACATCCCGTATATATATATATATATATATATAAGTGGAGGATGGAAGAAAGAACAAATCTTAAAATATTAAGTATATACTTAGTATTAATTCGGAGAAGTAGTCTTGTAAAAACAAAAAGTCAATTCCCTTAGTTCCCCAGCAACAACTCACTAAATCTGAAAGGAAAAATATTAAAACAAAGCAAAGAATATGACGAAGAAACAGATCTTTTTTTTTTTCCCCCTTATTTCAAAATTAGTCTAACAGGGTGACTAGTGGTACCAAAGCTATAGATTAACATTACCCGTAAACAGAAGATTGAAATTTCTTTGAATTTTTCAACCTTCTCAAAGACTGGACTTCTGTTTCTTTTGGATAATTCCTGATTCGTCTATGCTTTAGAAAGACACCAGTCAGAGAATAAGTGTAGCACGTGGATTCACAGGAAGAGAGGGGGGGTGTTAAAATTATAACTTTGGGATATTACATTTCAAATTTTAAATTACACATATTATAGACTGAAAAATAATACTAACACTAATAATACTACTAATAATAACAACAGCAGCAACAACTCACTAAATCTGAAAGGAAAAATATTAAAACAAAGCAAAGAATATGGTGAAGAAACAGATCACCCCCCCCCCTTATTTCAAAAAGACTACTGGTCCAAATAAAATCCCTCTGATTGTTCTTTTGTCAAAACTAGAGATAACTCTAGGCTAAATTGTTTAACAACTGCCTAAATGAGAAATATGTTAACTATTATCAAATTTTCCTTCTCAGGTAGTTTGATGAAGGACATTGTTAATTATTTGAAGCCCATATGATTAATGCAGATATCCCTCAGGTTCTCTCCTCAGTTCTACCCACTTTCTATTCTCTATTAACAATCTGCCTAGGAATATTTTCAGCTCATTTGTAAATATTTCTGCATATGAAATCACAGTTGATAGGTGCACTCTCAAAAATCAAGATGATCAAATCCTGACAGCTGATTTCTCTTCTAATCTAGCTCAAACAGCTTATAATACCTTGAAGAAGAAAAAACAAGCTAGTAACATTTTATGATCTCTGAGCAGACCATTAATTTTTTCCTGTCATAAACTGTTGCGCTCTCACTGAAACTCCTTACTTTGAACATCTTTTGGGATTCAAGTTTACTCTAGATCTCCAGTAGAACTCCTGATTCATCACTAAAGATGCTGAAAAATTGTCAGGTCTTTTTACTGCTCCATTCTTTAGCACCTTCTGCTCAGACCTTTACAGCTAAGACTTTCCTTGCTACATACACAGGGTTGAACAACCTTAGTTTCTTACATATTCCATTCAGAAAGCTTCTTCCCTGAACGCTACTCACTTAACCTCTTCAACTCTAAAACCAATTGTTACCTATTCTTATAATTTGCACTTTCTACTTCCTTATATTCCTGTCACACACTTCATCCATTAACTCTACCTTGAACATTAGAAAATAATTTTTATAATAGAATTATGGTATATCTCCTCACAAGAATTTTTTTTTTTTTTTAGAAAACTCCAAGACATGTCTTGCTAGTTTACACTTTAAAATGACAGCAATGTAATTTAGCATTTGCATTGTACTTATAAGCTATGAAAATCTTTTCTTACATCTTCTTTACTTCTTAAATAGTAAACAAAATTATATTCATCATTGAGTATCTATATAATCTTAACAGGAGCTGCAACAGAGGACTTTGATTTATCTATAGGTTTGAGATAGTAGCGTCAGGCAACTAAAATCCTTTCAAATCACTCAGGTAAATGAAAGAAATCAATGTGATGCAGAGAATAGAAAAGACTGAAATATAAAAAATTACAATGAAAGGGAAAAAAAGAAGGAAAATAGGATAAAGAAATTAAACCATGCAATCTACCTAGTTGTATCATTGTCATGTATTCAAATATGTACAATATATTTTATATATATATATTTATCTATATTTAGTGTAGTTTTTTAATTTCATAATTAAAAAAAATAAGTATTCATTTTAAATCAAGTCTAGTAGAATTTTCACTGAGTACATCGTATTTGCTTTTCAAATTGTCAAAAGTAGAAATATCCAAAGTAAGCTAAAAATAAAAGAAAAGTAATATATTAATGTACGTTGTGGTGCAATGGATATTGACTTGGAACAACAAATTGGAGAGCCAAGTTCGAATTCCAGTTGAATTCCTTGAATTCACTTCAAATACCCTTGGGAAAGGTATTAATCCGTCTCTTCTCTACCGCAGAAAGCAAAGGCAAACTACTGCAGGATAATCTTCTGGCTAGTCAGTCATGTCTCTTTCGAGACATGATTGCCCAATGTGTGTATCACATATGGCACTTAACTAATGTGCTGCGCTGTATAACTGAGCGGTCTAAGCATCAGACTCAAGGTAGTAATTATTATATGGATGTGCATTGTGGTGCAGAACACCAAATCGGGGAGCCAAGTTCAAATTCCAGTTGAATTCCTTGCATTCACTTGTGCACAAATACCCTTGGGAAAGGTATTAATCTGTCTCTTCCCTCCAGTTATGGGTTAAATAATAGAACAGATTGGGTTCTATAGTCTTAGCTGGCAACCAATTTATTGCAGAACGCAATAGCAACCTACTGCAAGATAATGTTCTGCCCAGTCAGTCCTGTCTTTTCAAGACATGATCACCCAAAGCATGTATCACATATGGCATTTAACTGACTGATTGACTGAATATATTAAGTCTGGTTTTGCTACTTAGTAATGAGGTATTCTGTTTTTAAAGTAATTTTACTATAAAAATAGAATATCTAAGTGGGATTAGTTTGTGTAACTGATGAATATGTTAAGTCACATTGTGTTTTTACACGCACACACTAAATTTTAAGAATATAAAGAAAACAATAAAAATTTTGTTCATATTGATATACATGAAGTTGTTTGCTTTGTAAAGTTCTTGTTGATCTCTTAAACTATATCAGCTTCATATAATAAGATTTGCAGTTATAATAAAACCCAAACCTATGAATAGAACAAAATCTTTAACATCTTGAGTCATTTATTACATATTTAATATTTGGTATCATGAGTCTGTTCGTCTGATCTTGTAAGCATGACTCTGAGAATAATTTATTTAGCAATTAATATATATTTTTGAAAACACACAATGCATGTCCAACTTTTACAGGTTTAAATTGACATGATGGTATTTGAAGAATTTAGAGGAGGGAAAATCAGGGCTCAGTTATTTGCATTGTGTTCAAAATATTTTCCCTGTTTTTAGTTATTCTTTTGAGAATATGTTTTTATCTCTAAATTTAAAGAGTAAAAAAATAGATTTTGTAAATATTTTTATTGGTTGGGATGACTCCTTCAAGTATATATATATATATTTGTAATTGAAAAACATTTTTTTAAGCAAAATGAAACATTTACACATAAATGGTAGTCATCATAACTGCAGACAATAAATTTATACAGATTATATCATGTGAGATACTCTGCTTATTTGAAATGTTACTAAATTGGAATGTTATATACATATCTCATTTAGATTTTATTTATTCTCTGCTGTATGACTGCTTTTCCTTTCTGTAGCACTTTATAGCAGAAGAAAAATATATTGCACCTCATTTTTATATTCTTTGTAGTAAAAAAAATTTCTAGTATAGCTCTAAAAATCTCATGTTTGTTTTGAAGCTAATTGGATGACTTCAATAAATATTATCATGAACACATTAAAAAGCAAATACTTTGAAGAATTATATGAATACTTATCAAGAACATAGGAAATCCTCCATAAATTGGGACATCATTAATTAGTCAACACTGTTTTAATTGTTTACTATCTCGGAAGCAAGTCAGTTATTCAGCAAGTCTAATGATTATCATTACCCCACCACAAATACGCACACCTTTGGAAGTGCTTAGTTTTATCTATCATTCAAAACAAAAAGATTGAACTTTCCAGAAGAGTTTCTTGAAGTACAAAGTCTTTGAACAGTAGAAACTGAGGTTTGAAATCTAGTTTTGACAAAAAAAAAATCATGTAACACAATTACACCATGCTTTTTTTAATTTCTTTTATCATTAGAATGTCATTTCTCGATACAATTAGAAGATCTAAAACAGTGTGTGTTCTCTAACTTGTGAGTGATTGAATAGGCAAAAACATGATACAAACATTTTTCCAACAGCCAGAAAATGCAGGTCAGTGCACAGTTGATGGTGTGATATGTAATGCTCAAGTTTTCCCAGTGGTTGCATAGTCAAGTGAACAACACCTCATAAATGAGAAAAGATAAAACTTTATTTTCATACAATTTTTATTCAAATTGATGTATTAAACATTCAGTTTAAAGTGACAAAAATGTTTTATAATTTCTAGTTTCACAAATGTCTATGGTTATTGTACTGATGGCTGTTGCTGCTACCTAATCCAATGTATTTTTAAGATTTTTTTTTATGTTTTTAATTTAAATTTTGACAAATTCCAGAAATTCTTAAAACCAATGTGAAAACTTTTAAAAAGGTAAAATAGTTACATTCTTTCTTGGTCTAAGAATTAGTCAGTTAGATGCCATACATGATACACACTTGGGTGATCATATTTTGAAAGAGATATGATTGACTAGGCAGAAGATTATTCCACAGTAGGTTACTATTACTTCCTACAGTAGACTGGTTGCCAGCCAAGGCTATAGAACCCAATCTGTCTTGTTGTTTAACCTATAATTGGAGGGAAAAGATAGATTAATACCTTTCCCAATGTGCATAACTCGAACTCTGTTCTTCGATTTCTCGTTCCAAGCTGATATCCACTGCACCACAATGTACATCAGTCTAAGAATAACTGGTTTAATTCACATACATCTTGTTTCGAAAAATGACATCTGTAGAGTAAGTAGCTATGGTAAAATGTAAATAAATATCAAAATTGACAAAGTTTGTTATAAGCAATAACAAGAAATAGAAAAAAAAGCAAGGCAAAAAAAAATAATATAAAGAAAGCAAATAATATATGCATGGCAAAAAGTTCACAAGCTAAGAATTAATGACATAAAGGGCAAATTCAGTTGAATGAATGTAGCATCATTTTATTTAATTTTTCTGTTGGTTGGTTGTGTCTGAAATGATTTCTTTTTGAGCCTACCATAAATAAACTGACTTGTCAAAATTTTTCATTACTTACCCATATTTGTTTTCATTCAGATAATAATTCATTGTTGCTATTGTATTTTTTACCATCCCTCCCATGTCCAAAATGGACAAGGAGAATTTCAGTAGAATGATAAAAGCCCCAATCACCACGACCTGAAAAAGGGGAAATGGAGGCAAAAGACAGAGCCAAAACCCCATAAACAGGTTTGTCTATAAAAGATACAAGGAAAAGACCAAGATAGAGTACTTGGAATTCACCAACAACTTGTATTATAGATATAGAAGAATTTATCAACCAGTCAAAATATGCTGACCTGGTTAAACCAGATGAATTAATCATATATCCACCAAACTTGGAAGTAACAGAAGACACAATCAATCACAGTGTTTGTAATTAAGGCAAAATTGTCAGGATTATGTTATAAAAACATTTACTGAATTTGGAGTAAACCTACAACAAATTGGGATATACTTCTTTCCATGCCAGAAGATTGTCTAGCCTTGACTAAAAGGTACTTACAAAATACAAATGGCATTCTAAGTTGAATAAAAAGATCAAACTTTGATTATAGCATTTAAAGTGACCATTGAACAGATTCCTTAACTGAGACAAACAGACAGAAACAAGAATCAATAGTGATACAGCTGCATTTTCAGTGGTTGAAAAAGGTGGTGAAGAAGATTGGAAGACCATCATAAAAAAAGAAAGAAAAAAAACATCAGAAGCTACTCTGCCAGGACTCATTGTTGAGACAATTACAGTCCAAGCATTTCTATCAATTCCAGCAGCAACACCAATATTATGTGCAAGTCTCTCAAAGGAGAAAAAAGGAAAGATACTACAGATCAAGAAAAGACTTCATTCCATCAGGAATAATCCAGAGGTGGAAGTTGCCTCCTCCCAATAAATTGTTCTCCCCAAAAGTTAAATTTGCATCTTTTATACGAGATTAAAACCACTTCACCCCCACAAAAAACAGACCTAAGACTAAATCCATATGTCTCACCTACTCCATCTCTCAATCCACTATCCATTCTACTAACTTCTCCATCAGCTACTGCAAGCAAAAAGCCATAGAGTTCGTCTGTTGGGAGCTCAAAAATGAGCCACTGAACAAAAAAGAAAATATAATATATAATATTGTCATGGGTTTATTTTTTATTTTGTAAATTAAAAAAAAAGTACATTTGATCTTCCTCCCCACATGCTTGAAAAGAAAAAAGGGCATTTGTATGTATGAAATTTTTATACTATGGGTGTTTTAGTAGGATCCCTGTGAATATGCAATATTGTGGTACATGTTGGACCTCACAGCTGATCTTGAGAGTGGTCTACACTCAGTGGTGGACTGGGGAAAGAAGTGGCTTGTAAATTTCAATGTGTCTAAGATGAAGCTGCTGTCTGTCAATCATCACGGGCAACCTCTTTTGCCTTCCATAAGCATGGCCCAAGCGAGTCTCCCTGAGAGCAATATACTGTACCTCCTCGGCCTTACCCTATCTTCTGATCTCAAGTGGAACCATTACATTGAGTCAATAGCTAAATCCACTGCTAGGAAGGTTAGGTCACTGTGTTGGGCCAGGAGGTTTTTTTCTGCCTGAAGCTATCTTGCACACATACAAATCAACTATCCATCTGTACATGGAATACTGCTGTCATATATGGTCAGGCACCCCCACTGTTCATCTCAGTGTTTTCAACAGGCTCTAAAAGAGAACCTGTAATGTGATAGGGACCTACTTGGCGGCTCGACTCCAACCACTTTCTCACCAATGGGATGTGGCTTCCCTCTGTCTGTTCTATAAATATTTTCATGGCTTCTGCTTCGATGAACTTAAGTCACTGGTGCCCCTGCCACAGGAGTTTACTCGTGCAACCAGACTGGCAACTGGGTCCCACCCATTCACTGTTAGACCCACCAAATGCAGCCGACAATTCTACCCCAACAGCTTCTTTTCTCACACTTCCCATCTATTCTTGCTTTCCTGACGGCTACAACCTCCAGGAATTTAAATGCAATGTCAATACCCATCTCTTATCCACTTGACTTCAGTTCTTTCTACATCACCCTGTATATCTTTTCCTTTCTCTCTATCTTTGCAACTGTCATCACACCTGTATTCCCATCCTTCTCTTGCTTCTTTCTCGGGCACCCCCTGTAACTGGTTCATCTTTCTCCTCACCCTCCTCCTATGTAAATCTTTTACTCTTATGTAGCCTCTTGCGCATCAGTGGCATTACCACCTTGCTTGGGGTGAAACAAAAAAAAAAGATGCCAAATGTAACTAAGTTGTGTTTTGGTATAATGGAGATTTGTTTTATAAATTTGGAAAATATAAATTATGACAGCTTAACTTGTTTGGTTATATTTTTTAATTATTTTGTATTTTGGGATGTACTATTTAAATTAATTATAAAACATTTTAATTCAATATTTAATGTAAATATGACTAAGTACAAAGCCACAGTGTATAGGTCACCCAATGAACCCCAAACTCACCATGTAATTTAATGAAACTGGCTTGCTATCATTATTCTCTAGCAGATGCTCAATTCAGTATTTTTGTTTTTATAAAACCATTGTTTTTAAAGATATTTTTCTCTCTTTATAAAAGGATTTTTTTCTATGGTTTGTTTCTTCATTCTATTGTCTCAACATCAATTAATTTTTTCTGTTTGGCACAAACCTTTCTCAATTGATTTTTATGCCTATTCTCTTGAAATAGATTCATCTGCCTCAATTTTTCCCATCTTTTCTGATTGCACATAAAAACAAGTCTCTACTTATTTTATTGATATTAAACTTTATTCAGACTTATAAAAGTCAATAATCTCCCCCTTTTCATCTTTGTTTTTTCTATCTAATATGTTCTATCTCTAATTACCCAAATATCTCTCCCATAATTCAATTTATTCTTAACAAAAGTTACACACAAATTCCATGTTAATATATTTTAAAGTAGAGCTGCACCTCTGTGTGAATATACATACTCTCACTAATATTTCTCTACATTCTGATGTAAACTAAAAATAATAAAATTTAAGCTTACATTCAGAGTGAAAAGAACAAAAGTGTATTGAAGTGAATTTGAGACATTCCAAGAAATATTGTTCAATATATGAATTGGTTACTATGTATAGAAAAATAACTGAAAATTATTTCATGAATTACTTGTTAAATTTGACAATGGTTAGCCATTTTATTGGTTGCATGTCATCATCATTCTTTCTAAGGCATTGCATTGAGCCTTGGCTTCTTTTTATAGAATACTGTCTTATTCTTCATTTTCTATTCTGGATATATACAAAGATATGCAAACTATCTGCATCACAAAGAAACCTTCAGTATTGGAAGCCATCACCAGTTTGTGTTTAGCTGACTTTATTGATTGGTAGAATGCTTGAACAAGAAAGTCTATTGTCTAGAAATCAGTGCAGAGAAGACCAAAATAATTACCATTAACATCAAAGGTATCAGAATTAAATCTGGAAATAGCCCACATTTTCAGTTACATAGAAGCCATTGTAATAGACCAGAAATCAAGGTTTGAAATATTGTACAGTATTGCATGGACAATATTATAAATAATAAAACTGAAAGCCATGTAAAATGATAGAGAAACATTTCATTTAGCATAAACATCAGACTAATGTACTCCCTGATCATAATATTCTTGTATACCTGTGAATTGAGGACCTTGACAATAAATACTTATCCATAAGGATGAAATGCATTCAGAAATCCTCAGTATATCCTCCAAAGAAATAAGTTGGATGTTATTAACTGTATAATTGAATTAATGATACTGTTGGTGGGTGGGATAAAATATGTTCCAGCAAAGATACTTGAAAGTTAGTATTACATACAGTCCATACTATACTTGTTCACCCAATTTTTTTTTTATTTAAAGTGTCTAAACTTTAGTTTTTTTTTTTGTTTTTTTTTTGTTTTTTTTTTAATTACAAAGAAGGTCCGAGGCACATTGATTACTATATATTTTTTTCTTTTTTAATTAACTATGTAAAATAACTTTTTTTAAAATCTGGAGTCAGTACTACTATCCTATTTGAAATCTAGTAAAGTTCATGTAATCTTAGTAATATAGGTTGTTTATACAATTTACTTGGTGGCTCACTGGGATGCATCCAGGACACATGTTAAATATCACTCGTTTCCCTCTCCACAATGCTTTTCTTGCACTCAATATGTCATGTGAGCGTGGAATTTTCAAGCCCTCTTTCCTTATTTACTCCAAAAATCTCAGCAATCTCCTTGTTATGATAAAAAAAGACAAGGAATCTAAAATGATTAAGCAATTTTGAATAAATGTGAACATTGAAAGCTTTGATACAATTGATGACAAAATAAATAATTAACCTATAAGAATAATAAGCAAGATAGAATGATTGAAAGAAATGAGAAACTCTTTCAAGTAGGTAAATCTATTCTAGGGGTCAATTCATAACTAAAATGCTTTGACACTTGTAGACAATATAATTCTGAAAGACAATGAAGAAATACTAACTTTAAAAAAATCATCACATTTCTGCTATATGACTTGCATGAATTATTACAGAGAATCTGGAATTATTATTGTTGATTCCTCTGTTGCATCCAAATTGTTTCAAGAATATGTCTCAAAAGATTCCTTAAACTCAGAATGCTTGCTTTAAACATTTTTGTTAGTTTTGAACTCAATATAGTATAATGTTTAATCTTAAGAATCCTATTTATCTTACAACTATGCTACAACATACAAAGTTCCCAAAATTCTCACTGAGATCAACATGAATATGCCTAATAGGTTGCTAGCAAATCCTAAAGTTGCAGAACATTTTGCAGATTTAGAAAAGCTTACTTTGTGTTCAAACTCTTGAGGCCCTACTTATAAATATTTTATAGATTTAAATGCATAATTTTAAACTGAATATTTTTCCATCAGACTCCAATCTGATTAACTACTCTCTCATATTTTCTCCTTGGCTCAGAATTATTAAGTCTCTCAGTACCCTCAAGTCAGTAACTAACCACTTTCCTTGGACTAGTTTAACTCCATCAGGGCTGCTGTCCTGTTATAATTGCACGAAACAAAACTTGTAGAATTATGATTTGCAATTTTTTACTCAATTGAGGTTTTTAGTCTTATTCTTTTTTTGGTGCATGTGATCATGTATTACTATACTTTTACAGTTGTTGAAACAGTTTATTTCTTTCAAGGCAGTGTTTAAATATTCTTACTGCTAATAGATGTCTATAAATAGTAGCAACACAAAATGAATCCCCCATCAACACCCTCTCTTAGTAAAACTTTCCATGTTTGTTGTTTTATTTTGAGTAAGGCATTGTCTACATTGATTTATATTCCAAAATAGCCATTTTTCATAGCTAATCTGCCCCCAATATATCAAGATAGGTTCATGAGAAGGTTGATGTCCACTTTTGCTTTATAAATGCTCTCCCTCAGATAATAGATTTTCCAAGTTTAGGCAACTTTCCAAGTTGTTGCAGATGTCAGTGAACTGTTGAATGGTTTGAATTCAGTTTTTTAATTCAGTCTTCAATTGTAACATCCTTAGTTCTATTAAGTTCCTATTAAAAGTACTCCATAGTTGAATTCATTAGGACAATTTGTTTATTTATCTAACATTATCTTTCAAATAATGTTTGGCAATTTTTTTTTATCTAGTTATTTTAAAACACTAAATATTTTGTGCTAGTTGTGCAGCACTACTGCCTTTTCTAAACTCAAAAAGTATTAACTTTTGGAGAGTCAGCTTAGTTATATCATACTGTGATTATTTAATTTAATCATTTAAAATTGTAAGCACCATTAACTTTATTAATATTTTCTCTGTAAAATTTCAACATTTTCAGAAATTTGTTTAAACCACTGAAAAATTACTTCATAATTACTTCTATTTTTATTATGAAATTTTAAATGATTTTCATTTGTGAGATTCTTTTAATACTAAGAGTTGAGTCATATTTTGTGAATTTAATCTAAAGATATAATTTTCTTTTTTAAAGTTATCATTGTTAACTTGCTATAGATGATAATCTAAGACCCTTAATTTTTCTATCTTTTAGTTATGATTAATATGTACATGGATGTTTAAAATTTACTAAATAGAGAAACTATTTATATTGGTAGATTTGTTTACAACAATTTTTACTCTCCTAAAAAATCTTACCAAAATTATCTCAGTGCAATTGTTATCATAAATCCTTTCAAAATACCAGTGAAAATTAAAATAAATCTTGCTTTTTAAAGAATGCACTTGTTTTCATCCTTTTCTTTTATTGGCTAGCAAATAATTGTTAATTTGTTCTTAGAATTTAGTTACCAGCTTGCATTGGTTGTTACCAACTTTAAATGAAGCTAATTGTAGATCTCTTGATTTTCAACAAAGTCAAGAAAGTTATATTTAGTGCTTCCAAATCACAAATGCATCTTATGAACAAATACTGGCATAATGTAATAGTCAAAGAAAACTAGCGTTGGGTGATTTTTTTTAATGTTGACAACTTCAAAGACACAAAAGTCATCCTCAGCTTCCAACGGAAACTTCTAAATAATGACTATCATCATCACTGGGACCAACTAAAGAATGCTATCAGCATATCCTGTAAAGACAGAGAAAACAAAATTGATGACAATTATGAATTACAATTACCAAGAAAAGACAATCCTTCATTAACTTGCAAAACAACCAACAGTCTGCCACCAAAAAGGAGGCTATACCAACAGACAAAGGCAGAAATTCAGAAGACTGCTCAAGACCTGAAAAATCAATGGTAGAGAAAAAAAAGTCACTGAATTTAACAACTCACAGATGCCCTTAACACCTGTGGTCTCTTCAATGCTACAAAAATCATATTTGGTCCACTATCACATGATCAATCTCCTCTAAAGCATAAAGATGGATCAACAATACTGAAAACCAACACTGACATCAATGCTAGATGAAGATAGTACCTTTTATAGAGACATCATGCACTGTCTTCTAAGGCATCTTGTTGTTGAATCCCTAAATAAACTACCAGTACTTGAAGTCGGGGAAGTCATCATAGCTATGAAGAAAAACAAGGCCTGTGGACTAGATGAAATTCCAGCAGAAGTCTACAAATTTGGAGGCAATCTTATTCAGCACCAACTGCATCAATATATCTTGAAAATCTGGACAAATGAAGATTTCAAATACTCAGCAATGATTAGCATTTATAAGAAGAAAAGAAACTGATTTATGTCTAGAAATTATTGTGGAATCTCTCTACACTCATCAGCTGGAAAATTCTCAACCATATTATGAATAATTGACTCAGATCACTAGCTGAGCATTTCTTTCCGAAAACACAACCTGGTTTCATACCATTCTGTAGAACAATAGATATGATCTTCACATTGTGTCAACTACAAGAGAAATGTAGTGAACAGCTTCAATTCTTGTACATTGACCTGACCAAAACATTTAACTCTGTCAAGAGAACTCTTATGGGACATATTTTTTCATATAGTGAGTGAAACATTAATGTGTCATTGCTCCAACTTTGTTCATCATCGCAAGTGCAACAGTGATTGACATCATAAAAGATAATCAACTTCCAAAGATTGTCTACAGGATACGATAGATTATTTAACTTTGCCTGTCTTTGCACCATAACATCAATGAGTTTGACAAGTGTTGCAGTACTTTCTGAACCACACCTATAATAAAAACTGAACGCCTTCAACAATGCATACACTAAGACTAAAAATGAATGCAAATAAAACAAAAATTATCTAGCTATCATCACTAACTGAAACAGTCCAGACAGAACCAGATCCAACTTTGAGATTACATATCATTTTCCTTATCTTGGTAACTATATTTTAGCATTGACTTTCACGAGGAGATACACCTTCTCAAATGTGCTGAATCAGTTTTTGGTCACTTTCAAAATAGTTTTCCAATTTGTGATATCAAAACGGACACCAAAATGTTACAAGGCAGTGGTGATTCTAACTCTCTCTAAAATTCCTTGAAAAGAGAAGATAAAAAAAAAGATTCAAGGCTATTCCAAAACAAAAAATTAAGAAATATAAAATCAGCATCTGGAATCTCGTGAAATGGACAGAAATCTCTGGGGATCCATTGTCAGAGATAGAATTACAATTTTTTAATTCAGATGATCAGCCAAGCTAGGGAAAAAAAGAATTTGAAATGAAAGGCAAAAAATTAAGGCTGAATCCACCATTCAGAACAACCTGTCCTCAGTGTCAAAAGTACCTTTCAAGCAAAAACCATGTATTAGCCATCTCAGTTGACAAACCCAACTTTGCTCAGGCAAACCAGACCATCATCTGCAACCTCAAAAGATAAGTGCAACAATGATATCTTAGTGATTAGTTTTTCTATTCATCCAGGTTTGCTTCTGTTTAAAATAATTTACTTTCTGCAACATTTATGTCTAGTTATTATTTTTTAAACTAGCATTTTGGAGCTTGGTAACCAAGTTTTGTTCAACTATTGGGGTAAAACAGATATGCATTCAGCTTCATTTGCAATTGTAAAATGTTCTTGCTAATGTTTAGCCTTTTTTCTTTTCTACTGAGAAAAAATGGACTGAATTTTGCATTGGGATTATTTCAACTAGATATTAAAAAAAAAATTTTGAGATTATTTGCTAAACTTAAATTGTTTTGTTTTTTTTACAATATTTATTTGGTATTAATATAATTAGTTTTCAGTTCAATGGGATGTGAGAAATCAATTTGGTGCATTGTTCAACATCTAGTCATAGTTTGCTGAAGGGGTAAGAAATATTTCTTCCTCAATCTATCTGAAAGTTTCTCCAGCCCTCTTCAAAATGCCTTCTAAAATTTGCAAAGTGATATTGCATGAGCTCTCTTCAGTTTCCTCTAAATCTCACTAGGAACAGGGCTTACAGGAATTGTAGTTAATAATCATTGAGCAAATCATTTTTTCTTCATCTAAAAATTGCAAGAAAAAAAACATGGTTGAAATATTTATTTTATTTTACTAAAGAATTTGTCATGTACTTGGCCTCCCCCTAAATTATGCCTTTGGCTTGATGGTAGGAAGATTATCAGCTAAGATTTGTTGAGAGCAGTGTGAAAATTTGCATGCTTTCGTAAATACTTCAATTTCTGCTTTTAATAAATAATTCACTTTGTATCTCCCCTTTCACCAGAAAGAATTTTTTACTGAATGAGGTGCTATTTGCCTAGCTTGTCATCCTTATCTGAAATTAAATTCAGTGCTTAAGACAAGACTTAACAATCAAGCTTATGCTGGTATCCCTATTGACCATAAAGAATTCAGTAAACAATATGCAATCTTTTGTGTTCTTAAATATTTGTTGGGACAAATCTATCTTTAAACCTAACAAAGGTGTGAGTGGTGATATTAGACTATAAAGATTGTGTTAACAAAATGATTACAGTTTTGGTAGATGTCAGTAAGTTTATATAATTGGGGCCAGAGAAAAGTAAGACCATTAAGCTACAATTCCAAAACAGTTTACTGAAATTGGCAAAGGACAATGTTCTTCCTGTGGACTTCTATGATGCCATCAAATAGCCCAAGTTGTATGGTTTGTCAAAAAGTCCCAAAGACTTTCCATTAAGGACTGTTTTGTCTATGTTATGTTCAGTGCAGCACAGATTGGCCAAAAGATTACAAGGTCATTCATTTTTTCTACTTTGGTGCAAAATTATCTCTGGCACCAACAAGAAATTTGTGTTGTTGCAGTTGAAGAGTTCTAGAGGTGGCAAAATCAAAAAAATAAAAATCTTCAGTTTGTAAATTGCAAATCCATACGACACAAAACTGTCCTTAATAAACAAACTACAGAACAAAACTACAACTCGCTCATCACTGAAGGCCCTCTGCTTATACATAAAGTGGGTGGTTCTTTATCATAATAGGACAATTTCCACCTTAATTATTGAAGAGTTATTTCCAGAGGAATTGTCAGACATATCCAGATCAGTCACCAGGATATCTGCATCCGTGCAATTCTCAGATTCAAGGAGTCCAATTACTTGTATACTATCAAGTGCTAAATCATTATTGGAGTAACACATGTGCCTGAACTGAAGGAGCAAAGATCTTTTACTTGCCACAGCATTCCAGTAATCATTGTTTGCAGATTACCTATGTTTGTCACATGATCCACTTGGTGGTAATTTTGGATTGATTTTTTTTAACTTTGAATTGTTAACAGTAAATCATATAGCAGTCATTATATGATTTTTGTGTCAATACTTTGCCTCCATTATCAAACTTTGTTTTTCTTACAGCAATCCTCTTTGTTTAGATGGCATCTTTCAACTATGCCATTGCCTGTGGAGATATTAATATATACACTGGAAAAGAAAAAGCATTATTCTAATGAGCACTCAGGGTATTGAAAATAAGTCTGAAAAAAAAAGAAAGTAGCAAAAAGATTAATACAAATATTGAAGTGTTTTTGTTTTAGTGACAAAACAGTGAGTTCAATCCCTGCACTTGGCATTGTGCATTTGGACTCAATGGAAACGGGGTGAGCCATAACTGAACAATGCTAAAAATAAGAGCTAGAGTAGATATCTCTAGACATGGCAAGTGAAAAACTTGAATTTAATCTCATAGATTAAAGGATCCAGTTTTAAATTCCTTGTAAGTTAGCTGGATTGATATGCACCTGATAGCCAGAGAATGCAATTCTAAGAACTAATAAAATGGTCAGGTCCGTGACAAGGGAGGAAATCAAGTTTATGAGACATTTCAAGGAAAGATGTTAAAAACTAAAGACATTTGTATTAAAAAGTACAAAAATTTATTTAGCAGCAACTGGATGAAAAAATTTAAGTTGTAGGACATGCCAATAATTCATTTTGCCAAAAACTAGAAAACCAGACCACTGAAGCAAATAATTTAATAAAAACTTAAAAGAAACTTTCCCAGAAGTTTTTTTTTTTTCTGGGGGGCCTTTGTCGCTGTAATAAGATGATGGCAAAATCTGAGTTAAAAGAGGACATCCAGCCAGTGTTTAAGGAAAAACAAAATGTGCCTTTTGCCTCTTTACCAAAAATAAAGAATTTGTCAGATTAGAAAGAACCGGGTTTTATCAAAAATAGTGTACAATCAATGGGTTTCACTGACCACCTACATAAAAATGAAGTCAAATGGGACCCAGGTCAATGGAACTTAATGCAGCATTCAAAGAATATCATGATTCTTTACCTTTGCCATTTTATCCTCGTAAATACAAAAAGAAAATATTAAGACTCCTTGCAGAGTTAATACTTAGGATTGGTGGTGTTATGGGGGCTTATCTATATGACACATGAACTCCTCCAAAATATACATAAGTAGCAGTTCGGCTTTATAGAAGCAGAGAGTAAGAGTTAGATATAGAGAGTGGCAGAGAGAGTGAGAGCGAAATCTATTCAAGCAGATAACTCTGACAGCCAGAGTAAATAGTCACACTAATAATCGCTCATTGTTATATGTTTGCTCTACTGTCTTTTGTAATATATTTGTTTAACACTATTCTATCTTTGTGTCTTTATTTTTGGCCCCAATGGACCACACAACTTGGTGACAGCGTCACAACAATTATAAGATTAGATGGACCAATAGTGCATATAATTCTTTAATATGATACAGACATAGTGAAAAACATGATAATAGCAGAATTTCTACTTGACTACTATTTTAATATTTATAAAAGCTATAATGGAAACTTTATTTTTATTTAAAACGATGCTGAAGATTTAAAGTTCAGACTTTCTTGAGTAGCATTGTCTTGTGATTCAACTAGCTTATTGACCCTATTTATGATACACTTTTTATGTCTCCACCCTATTATGTGAATAAATAAAAGATAGATTATAAAATACATGTATTTTATGTGATACATAATACGGTATCATGTGAAGATCAGTTTTTACAATAGCTAATAAATAAATAAAAAGAAAATACTGCTAGATTATGTCGATACATTTGTTGTTCCTTATTTTTCTGCAGAATAAATAATAGCTTTTAGGGACTCCATTTAATTAATTTTAATGTTGATCGTTTTTTTAAAAATTGCTAAGTTATACCATAATGACTTGTTTTTGTTTTTTCAGCGGTTAGTAACACTGGATGTCCAGATGTGGCTTTCAATACCCGGCATTACTTAGCCACATTCCGTAACACATGTTATGTCTTCATCGATACAGAAAAATTTTGGAATGAAGCACGTGATTATTGTTGGTGGCTGGGAGGAGAACTTGTACACATTCATGACATGGAGACAATGGAATTTTTAAAAAGTATTTTAGACTCAAAAGAACTTGGTTGGAATAAAAATGGTGTCTGGATTGGTGCTAGTGATGATGCTGATGAAGGTCATTGGATGTGGACAACTGGTAGGTGTCATTTTATTTGTCCTCACTAATGTAACTTAAATGTAATTCAAATTGGCTTAACTCGACTATATTCTGTAAAAAATGGTTTAATTTCTATTTTTGTCTTCAGAAATTTAATTAAATCAACTTTACAGTGTTAGCTGCTTGTGGTAAGTCAACCGGGATTCAGTCCATTTTTCAGTCTGTTTTTCTGTAATTTTTGGAAAAAAAATTTATTTTTTTTTGTTTTTTTGTTCGTCTTTGATTTTTTTTTTTTGTCAGTTTGTGTAAATTATTTTGCAATTCAAGGTTATTTTTGACTTATACAAAGTTAAAACTTTGTACACCTCAGTCACTTCTTTTTTTCTTCCTTTTTTTTTAATTGGAGTAGATAGTTCCTACTATTGCCTGGTCTCACACTCCACCCCCTTCTGTTGAATGAGTTTAGAGGTGATCGCCTTGTTTCTTGTTTAGGAAGGGGTTCCCAGTTCATCCCCCTTCTCCTTTCTTAGTGTTAGTTCAGCTGGAAGCTCTTTGTAGTTACGGAGTATGATGGCAACGTCTTTACATTCTGAGGGTACCGGGTTGGCAGTTTCCTGGTTGGTGCTTCCGACTGGTAGTTAGGAGCCCGAACTCTTGCGTAGCGTCTTGAGAGGCTGCTCTGATCAACAGTTGAATAATACCGGGGTTCTTGTAGTGCCATGTCGCGCATGGACGGGCGTCCCTGCATGAACGTTCGGTGGGCAACCCCGAGGCCACATTATGTTGTAGGCCGCGCCAGTCTCCATTCTTCACAAATTGCAAACGATTGACCGACTGATTCTATTCTAAGACCTCTCCTTAACTGAATCACTATGGAAAAAAGCAAACATGATAGCAAAACTAAACCAGCTCATTTGAAAACGCCCAAACCTGTCTGCATCCCTTTCACTAACATACGCGGCATCCGCACCAACTTCCTCAGCGTAGATTCATTCCTCCATAATAACTCACCTGATATATTAGCCCTATGTGAAACTAATCTTCTATCCCCTCATCTGAGTTCTACGTTCCTGGCTACCTTCCCCTCTTCAGGAAGGACTCCAATGTTCATATGCATGGGCTTGGTGTCTATGTCAGCGAACACCTTCCCTTAGCTAGGGTGTCATCTTTTGAATCCCCAGATCATTCTTTCATGTGCTTCCGCCTCTCACTTCTCAGCTCGATTAGCTATCTCTTCTTTCTCTACCGCTCTCCTCCCTCCCCTGACTGTTCGTTACTTGACATCATTTCTGACAATATCGACAAAGCCATTTCTTCCCATCCCTCTGCCCATGTATTCGTGTTTGGTGACTTTAACGCCCACCACACCAAGTGGCTGAAGAACGCTGTCACCAACCCTGCTGGTGTCCACACCATGAATTTTTCAATCACCCAATCCCTTACGCAAGTAATGGACTTCCCCACGCATTTCTCCGACAACCCTAACGGAAGGGACTCACTTCTAGACCTCTGCTTCACTTCCATCCCAGACTCTTGCACTACCAGACAACTCTGCACACTCGGAAACTCTGACCACACTGTAGTGTCCGTCAATATTTCACTCCACTCCCGCCCGACCCATGATACCCAGACAAGTAGAATATCCTACTGCTATCAAAGAGCAGACTGGGATTTGTTCCGAGACTTCCTCTGTGACATCCCTTGGAACAACGTTTTTAGTCTTCCCATCGAATAATGTGCATCCAAGGTCTCCTCCTGGGTTAAGGCTGGCATCGATGCCTTCATCCCTGCTAGGAAATTCCAGCTTAAATCTCATTCGTCTCCATGGTTCTCACCCGCTTGCTCGGCTGCCATTACCCACCGGAATCATTTCTTCCGACTCTATCGTAACTACGTGTCGGACCAAAACAGGCACCTTTTCACTTCAGCTCGTAATAAGTGTAAAAGGATACTTAACGAAGCTAAGATGTTGTTTGCTGCCAGAATGAAGCAACACATAGCATGCTCTAAATTCGGCGCTAAAGACTACTTAACAAGAGCAAGTCCACAATACCCCCACTAATCAACAAATTTGAGGTCCTTACCTCCCCAGCAGATAAGGCTGAATGCTTTGCCCGCAGATTTTCGAACAATTCGAGTCTGGACTCATCTGGAGTTTTTACACCCAACTTCTCACCTAGAACCGAGGCACAACTGAATGATGTCCACATTACACCTTCGCTTGTCTCTAAGATAATCTTAAAACTTGACCCTCACAAAGCGAGCGGTGGTGACAGAATCCCAACCATAGTCTTAAAGACATGTGCCCCTGAACTCTCCTCTGTCCTTTCTAAGCTCTACAACCTCTACCTGTCTGCTTCCTGCTTTCCTGCCTGTTGGAAATCTTCTTCTGTAGTTCCTATATTTAAAAACACTGGAGAACCCTCTGACCCCGCAAATTACCGCCCTATCAGCTTTCTTCCGATCTTTGGCAAAGTGTTCGAAGCCATTATCAACGCCGAGGTGGTTCAGCATCTCACAGCACACAGGCTCCTCTCGGACAAGCAATATGGTTTCCGCTTCACCAGGTCTACTGCTGATATGCTAACAACCATCACTGAGTACATATACCAGGCACTCGACAGGAATGATGAAGCCCGAACCGTTGCATTGGCTATATCTAAGGCGTTCGACAGTTTGGCATGCTGGCCTTCTATGTAAACTGCGGAGCTATGGTATAACTGGACATTTGTTTGAACTAATCCAGTCATTCCTCTCTAACCACACAATGAAGGTGGTATTAAACAGACATGCCTCCCAGAACTACCATACAAATGCAGGTGTCCCCCAAGGCTCCATCTTAGGTCCTACACTCTTCCTGATATACATTAATGATCTCCCTGATTCCATAAGAGCCCAAGTATGTTTGTACACCGATGACACCACAATTTACTCTCACCTCCTACAAAAATCTGGTGTAGGCGTCAAAGCTAACCTCGCAGCCGAGATTGAAAAAGACCTTCAATCCATATTGGACTGGGGTAAGAAATGGCTAGTAAATTTTAATGCTTCTAAAACGAAGCTACTCTCAATTAACCATCATCGACAATCTCACCTACCTCCCATTAGCATGGACCAGGCTTGCCTCCGAGAGAGTAAAACACTACGCCTCCTTGGTCTCACACTTTCAGCGGACCTCAAACGGAATGACTATATCGAATCCATTGCTAAATCCGCTGCTATGAAAGTCAGTTCTCTGTGTAGGGCCCAGAAGTTTTTTCCATCTAAAACTATCCTGCACATATGTAAATCTACCATCCACCCGTGCATTGAATACTGCTGCCATATCTGGTCAGGTGCCCCTGCTGTTCTCCACGGGCTTCTCGATAAGGTTCAGAGGGGTCTGTAATGTGATAGATACCAACTTGGCAGACCGCCTGCAGTCTCTCTCCCACCGGCGTGACGTGGCTTCCCTGTGTCTCTTCTATAAATACTTTCACGGCTTCTGCTCCGATGAACTTAGATCACTGGTGCCCCCTAAATACGAATTTGAACGAGATACTAGATTAGCAACTAGATCCCACCCTTTTACATTGAAACCGATAAAATACAACTGTAACTTCTACTCCAACAGTTTCTTTCCTCGCACTTCCCGACTGTGGAATTCTCTTCCACACGATTGCTTCCCCCATGGCTACAATCTCCAGGAGTTTAAATGTAAGGTCAATAGACACCTCCTAACACACTAACCTGCTCCCATTCCTCCTGACATTCCCGATGTCTAACATTCATTCCTCCTGACATTCCCGATGTCTAACCACTCCTTCTCTTTACCTTCCCCTATGTAGCCCCATACGCAATAATGGCAGTGGAATGCCTTGCTTGGGGTGAGATGATTTAAAAAAAAAAAAAAAAAAAATTAGCATTTTGAAGAGTGCCTTATAGCAAAAGTGTGGTGAATGTAACAGACTTTCACTTAGAATTCTTACAACAAACATCAAAGTCTTTTAAGATTTTTATAATTAATTTTTTAATCTTATCGTATTCATTTTACTTTCAGCTGCTTTTTAAGGCAATTATTAATACCTTTGTTATAATAGTTGTAGGTTAGGTAAAAAAACCCAGAGTAGAAACAAAGAATAAGCCCTTAACAAGAATGACAGCCATTTCTTTTCTTTTCTTTTTTTCTTAATCATTTTGCCCCAAGCAAGGCAATAAACTTCTCAGATTTATCTATCCCAAAATTTACACAGATGCTCTATTTCAAGATGTCCAGTCCAAATCAGTGTATAAATCAAACAACAAAGACAGTATAGCATTACATTCTAAAACTGACATCCTCTCAGCTCTACATTCACCATACAGTATAAACAATTTGTGTGTGTGCGTGCATGCATATATAATTCCCAAATATAGCTGATTGGCCTTAAAAATATTTGGTATTATTTTTCCTATTTAATCCAGATAATTAGCACTAGCTAAACTTTCTAAATTAGCTTCCATCACAGAAAAAAGTACAATAGATATCATAGGGCTTGCAAAATGGCAATTTTAATACATTTATTACATGTAGTTTTTTGTTATTTACATGCATTATTTTCCTTCATCTTTGTTGTTATTACTAGACATTGACCCTCTGGACTTCATCAGATGTATGTCACTCCAGGTAATTAAGGTAACATCAAAAAGGATTCAGAAAATCTTTAGTTCATGCAACAACAGGACAATATTCAAAAGCAGCTACACTTGGTGGAGACACTGCTGTTGAATCAAACATAACATTTTTGAGAACATAACCAAGAACTGTGTGTACTCCATTTCTTGCTATTGTGGCAAAGAATATAAAAGTGAAGCTAGCCTGGCTAGAGGAACCTCAAAAAGCCATAGTAAGAGGAGAGACAAATCGGGCATGGTTGATTGTATGTCAAAGGGCAGTCATTAACTCTTGTGAATTGAATTGAAATACTGGCCAGAAATAACAATGAAGCATTAAACATCTGAAAGAATCTGCATGTATACTAGTCTATGAGAATCACCTTAGTAAGCCTACCATAGAAATAGATACAATATGGGAGCTGTTAAGACATCAGGTCTTTAGCAGCAGCTGTAACAAAAAGAAAAGCTTCAGTGAGTGCCGTCAAACATGACAAGCATCAGCAACACTCCTCAGCAGGTAGATTAAGGCTCCGAGTTCTCCACGCAGAATATAAGTGTATGTATACATATACATGAAATCATTTAAAAACACAATCGAGGGTGGGCTGAAAAGTTCATAGGCTAACTATGAAGAAATAATGCTGAAGCTGTGAAATCTTGCATGCATTAATTTCAACCTTTTTTATTAATAACGGCATTGTTTCTTTTTGGTTAAACTGACATTTGACTGTTCAGACTGCAAAAGTAACATATAACTTCCCTTGAAAATGGAGAAAATTTGATATTGTGCTGAAAAAGGATTTAAACCACATGCATGCATACTGACATGATTATTATAATAGACAATGCTCCAGCTTTATCAACAGTGGGCATTTAGGAGGGGAAGGGAGATTTTTTTAAGAAAACCCATCCTGCATCTACCACCACTGGGGAAAATATTGTGTTCACCACATGGCGATGGATGACAGGTGATTTACTATAAATAAAATAGCCAATGATGTTACCATATCCCATGTGAGAGTTGAGAATATTCTTCACAATTAAATTGGTGCAACAGCAATTTCTGTTCAGTGGATTCCACATCATCTGACACCTTATCATATCATATGGGAAAATCTGGTATTATTTGAGGTAGCTGGTTTCCTTGAATGTTTCCTAATTCAGGATAAGTGTTAGGTTCGTGACTTCAAACTAGAGACAATCCATGCAATGGAAATACCTCTTCATCTGCTCCAAAGAAGGCTACAGTCATTTCCTTTGGAGAGAAGATGATAGCCTCAGTTTTGCATTTGACTTTCTTCAAAAGAGCAACACCTTTTTAAATGAAAAATACTATGCCAACTTGCTGAGGTAGTTACAAAAGGCTGTCAAGACTAAATGCCTAGGAAAACTGAAAAAGTGGTTTTGTTTCATCAATGCAATGCTCGAACATACAAGTTTTTGATTTTAATGGCTGTTATGCATGACTCTGGCTTTGAACTGGTTTATTACCTTCCCTATTCTCCTAATTTGACTATCTTCTGTTCCCCGACATATAAAAACATTTGGTTGGGTACCAGTATCACAGTGATGATGTCATATCTGCTGTTGATTACATTTTTTGACCAACAGGATGAACAATCTTCTTTGAACAGTCAGTTTATCTAGAAAGAAACAATGCAGTTATTAATAAGAAGAGTTGAAATTAATACATGCAAGATTTCACATCACTTCTTCATAGCCAGCCTTGTATACTATTGAATAAAAACATTATTTGTAATAATAAAGTCTTCATTATATGCATGTTTTTAATTTAAAATAACAACCCAGAGTGTCTTCAACAATATATGTTAAACTGATGCTGAAAAATTATTTTTTATATAAATTCCCAAGCATACAATATTCATCGTTTTTGGTTATCCACAGATCTTGTAACTCTGCCTTTTGTTAGTTTTTCAAAACTATCTTAGAAAAATACCAATCAATAAATTAATCAATTAAGTACTTGAAGATACCATCAATTAAGTAGTTCTTAAAGTAACTGAAAAATATCTTCATATCATGTTATTATTGACATGAATCGGGGTTAAAAGAGAAAAGCCAAGAAATATTGATTAAAGATTAAACTTTACAAAATGAGAATTCACTCAGCAATCTTTAACAATCTTCTGTTCAGCTTTTTTTCTCAGATACCTTACATTCATAAATTGCAGGCACATTCAAAATTTGTTGAAACTGATATTTGTTTTCAAGAATTAACTTCTAAGCTTGTGTTTTTTTTAATGATATAAACCGAAAATAGATATCCTAATTTATATAGTAAACTAGATATTTATGTATAACAAATATCATCCACATTATTTATGGATTATTTTATGCTAACATTTTTTTTTAAGAGAACACTCGATTAATTATCTATTTTAAACTGGTTTTAATTTAATTTGATAATTTTCTGTTTTGTTTATATTCATGTTTGACTTTTATGATTTCCATGGACTGGTGCATTATTATAACTAAAATTAAATCTGTTATTTCTTATCTTATTGATAACTAGCTGTACCTGTGGCTAAGTTTGGTTAAATGGAAAAAAAGAAAAGAGAAAGCACACTTTCCAATACTTATGGGTACACAATATTTTTAGTTGTTCCATTGTCTGTACAGATATAGAGATTGTCTGGCTTGCAGAGAGTCGTGTTTGACATTGATCTGCTGTTTCTTTCAGCCACTCTCAGCCTGTTGCGTTCATTCTGTTGAAAATGAAGCAGATCTGAAGCTGCAGAACGTGATTGCTGTGCTTGCAATCGTGCATCCTCAAGTCTGGCTGCATGTTGCTCTGCTGCTTCCTCGGCACGTATCTGAATCATTCTTTGTCTTCTTCGCTCGTTTGCTGATGCCTGTTCTTCCTCACTTTAATTTGCAATTACTCGTTGCACTTCTTCCACTTTGCAAGTACACCGACCTAAGTTTGACCTTCTGTGAGGCATTATCGTTATGAATTGAAGCAGATCTTTTGCACTGAGATTAGGAATCTGAAAAAAAAAAAAAATTAGCCAAAATCACCATTTCAAAATTTTAAGTCCTCCCACCTCTTCAATTTTGAAATATGCCTACTAGTACATAGTCCTTTTTTTTCTTTTTTTTTTTTCTTTTTTAAGGGGAAGGGATTTCTGGTGTTTATTTAATAAACCAACGAAATAAATGGGATATCAATAATAATTTGTTGAAAGAAAATGAATAGAAAACTTTTTAAAAAAAAAACAGGAAGGAATTTCTGTTGTTTACTCTAGCCAAAATAGAAATAATAATATAAAAAAGGCTTTGCTTATCTTAAATGTGGAATTTTCCTTTATTTCCTATGAAATAACAAAGTTGTTTGTAAAGGCATCCATATTGAAAATGAAAGTTTTTTGGTTCAGCTCTCATCGGCTCTAATCAACTTTGCAAAATATGTATTTTTTAATATTGTAATATTTTTTAATGTAAGGTATATAAAAACAATATTCAGTTAAAATGCTATAGTAAAATTTCAAAACAATTGGTGCAACTGTTTTCTAGATTAACAGATAGTAACAAACAGACAAGTAAATTTTTATTTATATAGTGAATATGGGAAAGACAAAAATCCTTTGTAGTCGACATGATGCTTCGAAGCCCATCGAAAACAGTAAATATCCATGTGGAGTGTGTTGTAAAGGTGTTGGTCATAACTTCATACGGTGCACAACATGTGAACATTGGGTACACAAAGCCTGTACTGACCGGAAGGGTCAACTCGTAGACAATCCCAGCTTCAAATGCAGGCACTGTATAGGTTTGATCCCTACAGAAACCACTCCTGCTCTTACCCACTTGGAGTTTGATGGAGAACAACTGGAAGTTGTCACTTCGTTCTGCTACCTGGGTGATGCCACCGGTGAGAAAGGGGGCTGCTATGATGCCAAAACTGCCAGGTTAAGATCGACATGGAAAAAGTTTAGAGAGCTCCTCCCCATCCTTACATGTTGTGGCATCTCTCTGCACAACAGGGGCCATGTTTACAATTTGTGTGTGAGGTGCATCCTTCTCCACACTAGTGAGACATGGCCTGTTATTGCTGAAGATATAGCCAGATTAGCTCGTAGTGATCACGCCATGATCCACTGGATCTGTGCCTCGAAACTCTCTGACAGGGACCCCTTACATTCATTGAGGTCTTGACTGGGTCTGGCTAGCGTGGAGAAGGTTCTTCAGTGGAACAGACTGCGCTGGTATGGCCACCTTCAGCACATGGACCAAGATGTGTGGCCTAGAAAAGTTGAGAGCATTGTCATCCCAGGCTCCTACCCTAGAGGTCGCCCACAGAAAAGATGGTCCAACTGCATCAATGAGGATCTGAAAAGCACCGGCCTCAAACCTGAGCAAGCAATGGATCGGGGGTGGTTGCGAATGAACATCAGACTTGGATGACATGGCAGAACTTCCAACCCTCAGACACAGGGAAGACAGGGAAGAAAAACCGAGTAGTAGTAATAGATAGATAAACACATTTTCTGTAATCTTGAGAATATCTTTCTACAACTTAAATTCTTAGAAAGATAGGGGCCTCTTGTTTCCAACAATGCAAACTAGTATTTCTTTCTTAAATTTATACAAAACAACAAAAAAATGACATGCAACCAATATGAATAAGTGAGGTTAAGTGCTGGTTCTTATGCTACTCTTAGTATCAATAAATCATATTCACTAAATCAAACACAATAACTCTATTTACTATAATACTTTATTCATATTAAATATTCATAGCTCTCATAAAACCAGTTTTACAATAGAAAACCCAACTATGTAAACAAAAATTTTCCATGATGTAAATGATATAGAAATAAAAAATCAAAATAATTTCTAAATGAAGAGTTAAGTATAGACCCACTACAATTTAAACTAGTATGATAGAAAGAACATGTTAACTTATCCAAAAGCTTGTAGTAAAAAATAATTTAAGGAATGTTTTAAATTTCTAGAAACTGTCTAACACATTGCTAGAGAATATTGTTTCCTGTCTTTTAATTGGTAGAGAGTAATGTATTAAACTAAAAACCAATTTTACTGTCTTGATACGTATTCAAAAATAAATATAAAGTTGCAGTTACTTTTGGCCATAGTGAGCCAGTGCATTTATGGTTACAGTTCCACCTTGTTGTCATTCACCATTCTCCTACTTGGAAAAAGAAGTCACAGGAATAATGAAAGCTTTATGGAAATGGTGATACTGGCTAACTGTCATCTTACTGAACAAATATTAGTAGCATTCATGTTTGATTCTAAACAGGTAAAATAAAAAATGTCAAAATTCAGCAGTTGAATTTTCCTGATATTGTTTTTATATAAAATACTGCTTGGAGTGATATAATGTTATTGCTGGTGCTTTGTCTAGTGTATTGTTCAGCAGTAAGTTTTGTTACCTCAGCATCATGAAAATGTAGCTTTTTGCTGCCTTTTTTGTTGAGGATATAAAGAGTATTGACTTCTTGTTTTGTTTGTAATGCATGTAAACTACTTTTATTTACCCAATGTACTGCACCTAGTTAATGTAACTATGCTATTTGATAGACTCAGTTTTGAAACTAAGAACCACTGCTATCTTCTCCTAATCAATTTTTACTTAGGATAATAGACAATTTGTTTTACTTGCCTTTAGCTTTATCCTGTCCAGATATCTCAAATGGTGATCACTCATCTCTTCTTCAGTGGTATGCCAATATACATACATTTGAACAGAGACACAAGTTTCATGTGACCCAAAGTAAAAACATTCTTATATAGCCATGACCATTTTATAATTCACAAAATTAATTACACTGAAAAATATAATGGTATAATAATGAAAGTAGTAACCTTGTTATTCCTAATAGTTTATGATGCATGTTCTGCAAGATGTTTTACATCCTTTATACACTCTACTTTCAAAAGAAATTAATGCTACTCTTCATAAATGGTTATTTATTATCCATGCCAATTTATGAATGAAGGTTTTATATCAACATGGCTGTTTATATCAGAGCAGTTCTTCTGAAACATCACATAAAACAGTCAATGTATGGAAGAGGCAGAATTTATTGAAGCTAATCTGCATTATGTGTACCTTCATCTTCAGAATGGCAGGGGATCTTGAATCAGCTGGTCATATGCAAAAGAGTCTTTCTAAAATGCATAACTCGACCTTACCTCCTCAAAATTTAGATATTTCAGATGCTGATGAAAATACAGCACAGAACAAAGTGAACACTATTACACCAGTAGATGAAACCTCAATTCCTTGTATGAGATGTTCTCATTGTCCAGGCCTCTTTATACCAATCTGAATATGTGTGCAAACCTCTTAACCACTTGGCATTTGGAGTAATATAAATATATATTCTTTCTTTAAAAGAAAATTTGAAGCATAAACCTTTATATTAAAAAATACTTTTAATAATACAATTCCATATTTATTTATTTAAAATCTTCTGAAATAGTTTTGTTTGTTATCAGATAAACTTCTTACAACTGCCTAGCAGGGATTATTGTAGTAAATTTGTTTCTCTACTTTTGTTTGTATAATGAACTCAGTTTCTCCTTAAATACATTGTACTACTATTACTGTATGTACTGACTTTGTAGAATAAAATCTAAACTTGTCTTGTGCTATTTCATTATTATTACTACTACTACTACTAAATTGGTTAATTACATATATATTTGTCTTTACTGTTACCAAAAATCCTTAATTCTTGAATTCAGCTAATGTTGCTTACCAAATATTTTAAATGAAAGTTTGTTTGGGTACATTTCTTAGCAGTTTTTCTTTTTATAAACAATAAATTGACTGTAGCTGATATTTGATAATCCTTCATTCTTTCTAAATTCATTTAATAAAAAACATTTCTGTTAATCATACAAAATTAGATATTTAAGTACATATGAGTTTGTAAACACATTTTATATATGAATGAAGAATGTTGTAAATACAAAAGAAATGTTTGCTTTATTTAACTTGGAATAGTATATAAAAAATTATAACAATGAGGTTTTGTGTAAGGACACTGGATTATTTTCTGAACTTTTATATAAGAAATCAACTAAATCAATTGAGTAATAAATATATAACATTCACTTAAGGCAATTAATTTCACTACTCACAGCATTGAATAGCTTGACATTCCTGCTGTCAAGAGTGAGGTGTTCATCAAAGCTTGACCCGTTTGAAGGTTGTCTAAATACTAGACTTTATTTTACAAAAGTAGTTGTTTTGTCTATCAAGAGATTTATTTTCAGTAGCTGAAAATGTATATTCTTGAGAAGGAGTTTCTTAAGTTGATGACTCTTCTTCAATCACTTTACTCACTAACATTTGTGACGGACAAAGAGTTGTTGGGTCATGTAGTGTAAAACCTTGACTCACAACCATTTCTGATAGAACTCACATACATTAATTCTATAGCAGATCATTCTTAACATAAGAAAACTGGTACAAGTTTTAAACAAAATGGAAGTGACACTCCTATTGATGACTGTCAAGGAAATGAGAAAAATTTCTCATGGGGAAGTTGTTTTGGTGGCATAGACCTGATCTTGTGCCAAGTTTGAGGTGGCACAATTTTCCATTGGGATTCAGGTAAGATTGCAATTTTAAAGCAAGGTAAATAATTCTCAAAATAATACTTTTTTACTACTCAATCTAAGAGTTGTCTTGTGGATAGTAAGAGTTTGTCTTACTAGTGAAGACTTTGTGAATTAAAGGTACTCTAGCATGTTGTTGTTTTATACTTGTGAATTGGCATATACATATTTGTCTCAAAAGCAATAAATGGTTTGTCATTTTGAGAAAAAGTGAAATTCTTTAAGTGGCTGAAATTTTTCTGTGTCATTTTAATTTTAACCATATATATTATATAGTCTAGGTTCACTAAAAGAAAGAGAAAGCAGTTATTATGATTGTAAATTAAGTTTAACTTCTTGGCTGCCTATGAAAATTTCACAAGACTCATATGCTCTTTATGACTTCTACCATGATATAGTGATATTATCCAATTAGACAAATATATGGAAGAGTAAATTGTTAGAACAAATGTAATCCTGCACAATTGATATCGTCTATCATCAACTTCTAGGATTGTATTAAGACCTGATAAGTGGACTTCAATACTATAGATTTTTATTGTGTAATTCTATTTTTACTAGTTCTGTCATCTTAGGCAGTGAGTAGGCATCCATCACAGTAAACCTATTTTCTTCAGCTGCAATAAATTCTTTGTCTGGCTTACAATACTTCCTGGATTTCAGTTTTTAGTGAGATTAGGATGAAGAAATCAAGAATATAGACAACCGGCATACATTTATTAAAACCTTCTCGCCACCAAATTTCATACAGATATTTTCATGCTGCCTCATAAAATCCACTCCAAGGTTACTTCAGTGCAGATAATGTTTTATTTAAGTATTACTCTCCATTTTCACATTTACTGGCCAATAAGTTAACATCTGTGAAGTAAAAGGAATCAATGCTCTGGATACAATATTAACAGTAGAGTATAAGCAAGTGAAGCTTCCAAACAAGTCTGGCACTCTAAATCTCTCAGTACTTCTTTTGTCCATAAATGCTCTGAATTTCTTTGTTTTATCAGAGTAATAGCAATAAGTAAACCCTTAAATAATGTTCCCATCACTGCAGGAGCAGAAGTGCTGCAGATGTTCTAGAATTATTTTTACTAGATGGCCTATTTTGTAACATTTACAGAACACCACTTTGTTTCCACAGAAGAAAAACTGCTGGGCTTTAAAAATAGTAACCAATGTTATGCTATCAGTTTTGTTATTAGTTTTAGCATCAGAAGGGACAGCTGCATTAAAACTATTTGAGGAATAGAGTACAACACTGAACTTTTCTGCACTTATTCCAGAGCTCTAAATTAGTTAAAAGTAGGGATGAATTCAAGAGTTATATTTTCAAGTAGTTACTTCTGAATAGTATTAAATGTCAGTCCACTTACAATTCTCTCATCTCTACATTTCTTAACACTGACTGCTTTGTAATTCCAAATTCCACTCAAGTCTTAGAGCCTACTCATATTCATCTAATATCTCCCCTGATAGTTGACATAGCTCAAAAATGCCTGGCATAAACCTAATTCTTAGATTTATTGTACAAATTCTGCTTAGTAAGGATCAATTTATAGTTTGAACAGACAGAAACAAATTCAGAGCCAGGAGTGGGAATATAATTTATAGGTACTATCCATTTATCAGGGGAGGTGTGGCTCAATTTTTTTTAATTTGTTTTTTTTTTTTTTCATAACAAAAATCAGAAAAAATAGCATACTAATGTCTTCAGTCATGTACAATGGTACCCAAACTAGGATAGGTTTCAAAACTCTCTGGTTTCAAATCTTTGTCCATAGTTCTTTGTAGAATAAATTGTAATAAACCAGCTTAATAGTAACAAAGTAATAAAACCACATTTAGGTTTTATTCTAAAAAAAACTGAGTATATACAGTAGTACCAAATATTTAAGCTGTGTTCATTATACAAACAAAAAGTAGTGTTAATCTCTAAGAGTTGCTCCCCTCGGGCACTATCCTAACTAGGAAGGAGCAATCTTACCTGGAAGTGTCAAGCAGTCATCTTTCACAGGAAATCATTCTCTTCCACTTGACAAAGTTTCTTAATTTAAATTTACATTAACAGAAGAGCACAGCAATCAACATAATGGCTTCCAGATTTATTCCTCCACCTATTCTAAACACAATGAATACACTATTTGGAAAAAAGAAATGCAAGTTTGCTACCAGCTTTGACAAAAAATGCTGCACACCCATTGTAATTTTACTATTACTGTGCATGCCAATGGAAAAATTATACGAAAAGTTACATATGCTCTTTTTAGAGGATGCTAACTAGTCAGCATTTATGACATACAAGTTGTTTAAGCAATACCGAATAATATATCAATAGAATAATAAAAGAATATATTCTTTTATTATTTGGTATCTAAGACTGAAAAATGAATGGCTAGTAAAAGCCACTATCAGAGTACTGATACTGTCTACGATGTCCAAAATTGTGCCCAGATGGTTTTTTTTCAATGCTTCATTACCAAATACTCAACCAGTCATGGTTTTAAAAGGTGTGAATTGTGCTGACAACCAGAAAGACCAGAAAGACCAGAAAGTGTTTTATGCTCACTTGTTAAACTGGCATCATCCTTGTTTTTCTAATTGGCGAGCTAATGACAACAGAGGCAGAAAAAAACAAAAATATAAAAACGCCTGACGAATATACTGTATACTTGCAAGAATAATTGTAGTGCCTTCTTTGTGGGCATCCCTGTTGCCTTTTTTAGTGCTCTTTTTAGGGTATCCACAAATCTTTCTGCTAATCCATTTGAACGTGGGTGATATGGTAGAATTTTTACGTGTTCCACTTGAAACGTTTTGCAAAAATCCTTGAATTCCTTTGCCGTGAATTGTGTTCCATTGTCACTCACTATTGTGTCCACTACACTGAACCTGGCGAATAGTTCATGTAATCTACTGATTGTGTTTTCCGCCATGGGTCTTTTTATCTGGAAAACTTGCTATAGCTATCTTGCCACTTGCTATAGCTATCTACTATTACCAAATAATAGAAATTGTCAATTGGACCTGCAAAATCTATCTGTACCCTTGACCAAGGAGGCCAGGGTTTCTGTAATATTTGCAGCGATTTTGCAGCAAGAACGCACCCCTTACATTTACCAGTAATGTCTGCGTCCATTCCCGGCCAGTAAACATAAGACTGCATTAGACGCTTCATACGGTTAACTCTTGGATGCCCTATATGGAAGTCCTTTAAGATTCTTCTCTGCAATGCCTGAGGAATTACTACTCTTTCACTGTAAAGTACTACATTATCACACAGTGAAAAGGTTCCTGATGTCCGCACGTCCTTTTCAGCTAGCTTTGCTTTTATGTCCTTAATATATTCATCTTTTCCAGCTTCCTTCTTAATTTCAGTTAATGAAACTGGTAGTTCCCTAATTGTGTCAGTCAGAGTATTCTTTACTTCAACTTCTGATCTTAGCGCAGCGATCACTGTATCTTCTAATGGTTCAACTGATTTAGTCTAGACAGGCCATCTGCGTGTCCAATCTTGCTTGATGGTAAATGTTGCAATTTGAAATTATAATTTAACAATATCGTCCACCATCTTAATAAACTTATAAAGTGGGGAGTCCCTTTTTTGAACCAAAAATAATTAGCAACAGTTTGTGGTCCATCTGCAAAATAAAATGTCTCCCATGGATAAACCAATGGAATTTTGTTACAACAAAGATTATTGCCAAACCTTCTTTTTCGATCTGCAAGTAGCTGCATTCTGCAGGAAGTAATGATCTGCTCACATGTGCGATTGGCTTCATCGCTCTGTCCTTCCACTTGTGCAGAATACACACGCCAATTCCGTGTGCGCTGGCGTCACAAGCTATTACTATTTCTAGTTTAGGATCGTAATGTGCAAGAAATAGATCCGACGTTAACCTATCTTTGATTTCCTCAAATGCTTGCTTGCATTCAATCGACCAACGCCAAACTTTGTCCTTTTGTAATAGTTTGTTTAATGGCGCTCGCAAATTGTGTAAATTAGGGATGAAGTCTTGGTAGTAGCTTACTAACCCTAAAAAACTTTGTAATGTTTTCACATCTTTGTGTTCAGGCATGTTCTGAATTGCTGAGGAACGATTTGGATCAGGTTTTTTCCGACCTTGTTAATTATATGGGCTAAGTATCCGATTTCTTCTAATAAGAAATCACATTTATTTTCCTTAACTTTGAAGCCATAATTTCGTATCCTCTCAAACACTTCATGTATATGTCTTTTAGGCTCCTCAACTGTTGCTCTTGATCAGTATGTCGTTGAGGTACGCGATAGCGAAATCCAGCCCCGACAGCATCGTGTCCATGGTTTACTGAAACACTGCTGGTGCCGTCTTTACACTGAATGCTAGATGTTCGTACTTATACAACCCACTATGAGTGTTTACGCATAGGAGCTTCAAACTCTCATCGTCAACTGGGATTTGTAAATATGCTTCACTGAGGTCAATCTTTGTGAAGTATTTCCCACCATTTAACCTAAAGAATACTTCCTCTGGGCTAGGTAGTGGATATTGGTAGTTCTGAATGGCATTATTCAATCCCTTCGAGAAATCAGCAAAAATACGAATATCACCCGTCATTTTTTTTACATAAACTGCTGGGGCAGCCCAGTCACTGTATTCGATTTTTGATAGCACACCTAATTTTGGCAGTCTATCTAATTCTGTATCTATTTTCTCGATCGCTGCGTAAGGCATATTTCTTTTCTTCTTAAATACTGGTTGCACATCATTCTTTAGTCGAATTTTCGCAGCCGTTTTCGTGCACCTCCCTAAACCATCCGAAAACACTTCAGGGAATGCTTTTTTTTATATCAGCCTTTAATTTTTTTATCTCATCAGTCTTTTCATTGATATTTTTACAGTATGCACTTATAGCCAAATCCCACAAGTCAAACTTATCCATCCAATCCATGCCAAACAAGTTGTTAGTTCCTTTCATTACAAACATTCTTAATCTTCTTGTTTGATTATTGAAATTAACATTCAAAATCAGTTCTCCTTCAAACTTGATTTTTTTACCTGTAACCGTTCTAGCAACCTTGTATGCCTTCATTAACGATGGTTTATTTAGCTTCTTCCACGTCTTTATGTTTATTATCGATATATCAGATCTGGAATTGGGCTGCATTCTTATTGGTTGGTTTAGCATTTTTACTTGTAAATATTTTCTTATATTCTGGTTTAGCTCTTCCGTTCTTGTTATTTTCACGTGACTCTTGTCTTTGAATCTGCATTTGGACTTTTTGTGACCTTGTCTGTTGCAGTTTCTACAAGTCTTGCGTTTGAATGGACAATCACTGTACCAATGCCATTCACCACAGCCGTAACAAGCTTTGTGGGGGTGGGTTTTTTTTCGTACTTCCTCCCACTTCTCATAGGAGAGTGATACTTCCTTCTTGGAGACAGATGGAAAACGTGACTTCTTATTAATTTTTTTTTTATGCTTGCTACCCCAGATTCTTCAATTTTTTTAGCATCTTCTTTGATACTGACACATTGCTGGCAAAAATCCGCAAGCTTTTGCAGTGATATTTTGTTCGCTTTTGAGCTTAGTTAGTATTCTTCTCCTCATTTCACTGCCTTTATTGGATACTGGGCTCTGCACAAAAACTGAACATTTAAAATTATCTGCTATCAGTTCTGATAACCTAAAGTCATCGCAAATTTTATTTACAACTGACGCGAAAGTCGTATAATCTTCATCCTCTTTTTTCTGCAGGTTTAAACATTTCCACCTTTTCTGAAATAACAATAGTCTAGGATTAAATAATTCTTTTAGCAGACCTGCTTCATTGAATTCCAAATCCCTCGTTTTTCTTGGCAGAATAAAATCTGTAAATTTATTGTGCTCGTATATACCTAGTTTTCTGAGGAGGAGTTTAACTTTCTTTTCATTTGACCAGGATTTACAATCGATCTCGTAAAAATCTTGATACCGATGGTAGTATTGCTCGAAAGTTCTATCCTCGTCAGGATTATACGTGAAATTCTCAATTGTCGACCAAGTTGTGTTTTGCGAAAAAGTACTATCTTCAGTGCTTTTGTTTTTTTCGAAAATCACTTTATGTAGTTCTTGCATCTCCACATATTTCTTGGCATTCTCTTCCTGAAATTTTTGCTGTCTTTTCTCACAGTCCAGTTGCATTTGTAACATTTTTTTCCTGTAATTCTAGTTGCTGTTTTTGAAATTTTCTTCACTTTCTTTTTGCTGTTGCATTTGATATTTTATAAGCTCAAGCATGCAAGCTTGAAATTGAGAGACAAAAACTTTGTCAAATTTATATACTTTTTTGCACAGAGGGGAGGGTCACAAATTTCAACACAAATTCTCTTACAGAACCAACAGAAAGTAGTAGTTAGGCATAACTTACTTAATTTCTCGCTGTATATATGGTTTTTCCTCGTAACTTTTGCGTCTGTTGTCGTTATGAATTAGAGACTTTTCCATGTTCAAAACTTTCGTCGTCACAGTTCTGTCATGTCGAACTACTGTTAATATTTATTGGTTTCCTCTGTGTAACCAAATCCTTCGTTGCTACTGTTATGTTGTGGGACGAATCTGAATTTTTTCTCCCCGTGTGAGTTTCAAATCCTTCATCACCACTGTTATGTTGTACGTCACAGAAATATTGAGTAAATCATGACAAAGAACAGAAATATAGTAAATGGATATATTACCGGAAAAATAGTATTTACAACAGAATTGTTAGTAGTATACAGGAACAAGGGTTTAGTAACACGTATCGTCATAGAGTCATAGAGACATAGTCTGAGAATAGTACACTTCCAGTTCACTACTAGAAATACTCAACTGACTTGTTATCGAGGCTGGTTACTCAATTCCTCTCCCTAGGTCTTTCCACTACGACTTTATATAGTGATTGGAATAGTCCATTAGTAGAACAAAGGTGGAGAGCGCCCCAACAATATATATATATATACTAAGTTTCTTAATATATAAAAAAAAATATATATATATACTAAGTTTCTTAGTATATAAAAACAATATATATATATATATACACTAAGTTTCTTAGTATATAAAAACAATATATATACCAAGTTTCTTAGTATATAAAAATATATATATACTAGTTTCTTAGTATATAAAATATATATATATATATAGCAAGTTTAGTATATATATATATATATATATATATACCAAGTTTCTTAGTATATAAATATATATATATATATATACCAAGTTTCTTAGTATATAAAATATATATATATATATATATATATATATATTTAGTATATAAAATATATATATATATATATACTTAGTATATATATATATATATATATATATATATATATATATATAATATATATATATATATATATATATATATATATATATATATATATATATATATATATATATAAATATATATATATATATACTAAGTTTATATATAATATATATATATATATATATATATATATATTTATATATATATATATATATATATATATAACAAGTTTCTTAGTATATAAAATATATATATATACCAAGTTTAGTAAAAATATATATATATATATATATATATATAATATATATATATATATATATATATACCAAGCTTAGTATATAAAATATATATATATACCAAGTTTCTTAGTATATAAATATATATATATATATCATGTTTAGTATATAAATATATATATATAACAAGTTTTTAGTATATAAATAATATATATATATATACCAAGTTTAGTATATAAAATATATATATATATATATACTAAGTTTAGTATATAAAATATATATATATATACTAAGTTTCTATATATAAATATATATATATATATACCAAGTTTCTTATATATAAAATATATATATATATATACACTGTTTCTTAGTATATAATATATATATATATATATATATATATATATATATAATATATATATATATATATATACCAAGTTTCTTAGTATATATATATATATATATATATACCAAGTTTCTAGTATTATATATATATATATATATATATATATATACAAAATATATATATATATACTAAGTTTCTAGTATACAAAATATATATATATATATAAATATTTAGTATACAATATATATATATATATACCAAGTTTAGTATACAATATATATATATATATATATATAATAAGTTCCTTCGTGTATGTGTACTATATATATATATATATATATATATATATATATATAAAATATATATATATATATATATATATATACTAATTTTCTTAGTATAAAAAATCTTTATGGCTCCTGTGTCTTTTTTCCAAAGATCATTTTTCATTCAATATACTGTTACTTGGAAGCCGAATGAAAATGATTACAATAAAACAATGTCTAGTAATCTTATTGTACGTGTACAAACTGGGTAATTCTGCCTCTGAAACATTTCTGCATACTAAGGCAGCCTTTGGTAATGGTACTGTTGAAATTAGAACTGTACAGAAGTTTTGTTGTTTTCCCTTGGCCTTAGTTTATTTTCAATCAGTTATCAGACATGATCATTTATATGCTTTGGTTGATAAAATCTGAGAATTACCTTCTGAAAACTTGACTCAGAACTCAAATTATCTTGCACAACTGTTTCTCAGCACTTGAAACTAATTGGAAAAGTAAAGAAACTGGATAGGTTTGTTGTACATGAACTGAATGAGACTCAATAAAAAAAAAAAAACATCACTTTGAGGTGTGATCTCTGGTGCTTTCCTGACTGGAAAAAGAATCGTTTTTGCACTGAATTATTACATGCGATGAGAAATGGATATTCTCTCTGACAAATTTAAGAGAGTAGGCCACTTATTAGATCCAAAACAACATCCAAAACTGCCACTTCACCCTAAAAAGTTAGTGATTACTGTATGGTGGCCTTTGATAAGTTATTCATTTTTACCTCAAGGGAAAATAATAACAGAAACTTGATATTGTGGAAAAATTGAGCGTATGCACAAAAAAAAATTGAGAAAAAAAATCCTAGATTTCTGCATAAGGATGGCCTAATTTTGTTGCACAACAATGCATGATCACATACTTCTCAAGCAACTTTCCAAAAGCTGCATAGCCTGAATTATGAAATTTTACCTCTCTTACTTTAAGCATTTTGAGCTTTTCATACACAATAAAACCTTCTCCAATAAGAAGTAAACAAAACATTTCAAATGTTTATCACGCCAAAGAATGAGATTTTTTTTTTTAAAGATGGGGTCAAGAATTTGGAGTACATTAGAAAACAATCATTCATCAACTAAATTTCAACTAAATAAATTAGTTATTCATCATTTCATAAGCGTTTTATTAATTCATTTCATACATTACAACTTAATATGTAGAGCTACTTTACATTGATGTGGGAGGAGGGTCTTTGTCAAATTAAGGTTTATTTTTTTTTACTTGGTTTAGTGCTTCCAGTAATGCATTTACTGATATCAGGGTTTCTGAAAAGTGTTTAAATATGTCCTTTTTCCTTTTTTACTTTAAGCAGTTTGAGAATTTGAATCCAGTATAAACTGCAATTGTAACTGGATCTGATGCCTGATCATGAAAGTTAATTGCAATCTGGTCATTTCCAGCCACCAAAAGCAAACATAAATAGATACCCACCAAATACTCACTGGTGGCCAGGTGTTACTCGTTAGAGAAATCAGCAGACAAACACAGTGATTTACTTGCCCAGTGTGCTCAGCAGGCCAAATTTGTCTTTGTTGACTGTTCCAGACTATCTCATGCTCTCTGAGGTGAATCTGTTTTTTAACAGTGATCACCTAGTGGTTCATTGTGTCCCCAACAAAGGAATTAATAAACTCTATGTGGTAACTTATTTCTCACATGATTATAAAGCCAGTCTTCAAACATTGAATTTAGGTGAAAGATCTCTTCAAGAAAAGTGACCACCTCAGAAAACTTAATAATTGATGTTTACACAAACATATGTCATCTACACATCTCTGTAGCAAAATGGTGATCTGAGTATTTTGAGGTCTTTGTTTGATTTTGATTTTTCTCTTCTCTTCAAGTCTCTCCTTGGTATCTTTGACTAGTGGCATTCTGTTCTCTTTGTGTTTGTGTGTACAGGATGCATATGTGCTCTTGTCTTTGTGCAATGTAGATTTTCTTAGCAATGTAGATTTTCTTAATGTCTTGAGATTTTAATTTTCCACTTTTTTTTTCTCCTTTTTTTTTTTCATCTTGTGACCTGCGAGAGTTTTCTTATTTCTAATTTTTAATCACTTCACATCAATGATTATTTTGTTTTATCTTGCAACTAAATGTTAAGTCAGTGCAATATGCATACTATTAAGCATTTCACTCCATTCAAAGTGATGAGACATTTACACCTTAATCATGCGGAATTCTATGACAGTCTTTGAAATAAGAAAATGTAGTGCATGCGAACCACATGTGTCCTTTTTATCAAATGTTGCTACTATAAGGGTATCTCACCCCTTTCTTACTGCTTTTTCTCTATGGAATCTAAAGAAAAAGAAATTTAATTCAATAAAATATAGTGTTGACTCTTCCCTACTCAGCAAACCTGTTTGCATATTTCTTGAAAAACCATATACATGCCAAGCATAGTCTTATTGTAGTTCAAAAGTTCATTTCAAGAGTCTTTAGTCTGATCTTTACTGCAGGTAGATATTCTGTCAATAGTTCAACAGATGTGTCCACCTTTTCTAACACTTAAGGTCTCCATCACTCTCACCTGCTTCATATCCCTGACATTGCTAAGGCTTTCACATTTTTATTTTTTCTGTTTTCTCAATTTAAGTATTATTATTGCTAAAATTATCACTATTAGTATTATCATAATAACTGTCCCTAATAAAGATGACCATGCCACTATGCCAACTTTCAGTTTATCACTTGTGGATACTCATTTTGATTTTGTTTTTAGCTTACTAACTGCTGCAAAATAATTTTCTACCAGGTCAAGGGACTTGTGATGTAATGGAAATGAGAATCAGAGAGCAAAGTTAAAATTTCAGTTAAATTTGTCTCATTCACTTATACAGAAATACCCCTGAGAAAGGTATTAATCCATCTCTTCGCCCTCCAGCTATGAGTTGGAAAGCAAAGCAGATGTGCATTTTATAGCCTTGGTTGTTAACTAGTCTACCACAGAAAGAAATGGCAACCTACTAGTCAGTCATGTCTCTTTCGACACATGATCACCCAAGCGTATGTCATGTATGTCAATTAACTGACTGAATCTCCAGTAATTCTTTAGTCAATGGCTCCCACAAACACCTTTGCTAGGGAGTAAAAAAGAATTTTTGGTTTCAGACTTCTCTTCTGCTTGATAATATGGTGGTAATGCTAATGACTCCCCAAAGGCAAAACATCTCGTAGGCAATTCAATAGTGGTGAGGGGTGGTTCTATTCCTGTTCCAGTCTGTTTGCCCTTAGACACTTTTGATAATTCTATCTTACCATATTCCATCTGACAGACTGACTGCCTGGGATATCATTTCTCTGTTCATTACTTCTACCTGGCAATTTTCTGTTATTGCTTCTGTCTCCTTTAAACAACCCTAATATACATAATCAATGACCACTGCTCATGAGACTTTCATATGGAGATGCCCCTAACATTAGTTTTTACATTCTATAGCTTCTCCCAGTGTTAATAACCTAACTCTATTTCTCGATGCATTGAAAGCTGTTCTCAGCTTCTAATTTATATCTGGTTACTACTTCTCTCCTCCCTCCTATTTCTAGATATAGAATGCGTAGGTTCACCACTTTAAATCCTTTAAAAGTGTCTTTCTAACAGGAGCAGAGACACCAATAATAATCTACTCCTGTCCATCAAGGTAATGCATCGCAATGAACTGTAGTAATGCCACAAACTACCTGCCAGATCAGCTGGTAGTCAGTGAAGCAATTCTGAATGTTAATAATTTCTTCAGTTGCTCTGTAGTCACTATGGTTGGAGATAAATGTCCCAAGGACAACATATCAACCTGGGCCTGTACATACATTAATGATCATAGCAGGGATTGAGAAACTTAGTGCAGTCAATTAGTTACAGTTAACAACTGTAAATATTGTTTGACAAATACCTCCAGCATTCCCAATCAAGCTTCTAATAACTCTGTTAGGTTTCTAATGTCTCATGACAAATTTTGAACAGTATTTGTCAGCCAATTGATACTTTGTCCAAATCAATTTGAGTCACATTCAATACTGACATGCTTTCTTTTGTCACTTGAGCCAACGTTTTAACTTTTCAATTTTTTCTTAATCTTTAAATCACTTTTTGACAGTTTCAAACAGTATGTTTGTTTTTCCCCACTGAAGGTATCACGACTCATTTTTCTCTCTTCTATAGCAAACATATTTCTTGGAAACAATCATTCATCTCTCTGTATTGCTTTATAAGTATTATATTATCTTAGTCAAGAGCTAACTATAGACTTAGACAGTACATATCTTTAGTACTTTTGTAACTCCCTTCTATCTTCTCACTTGCTTTCTTTGCTTATCCTATCACATCTCCCAATTGCTTCAACAACTCCTCATAGGGTTTCAGATCAATCATAAAAGTGATTAGCCATAGCTTTCTATAATTTAGTGTCCAACTAAATATCACATTCTCTCTAAATGTTAAATTTAATGAAGCTTTAATTTGGATGATGTAGCAAGCCAGAGATTTGAAATCAGTTGCAGACTAGACTTTGAATGGACAAGTCATGGTTGCTGTGCGCTGATAACTCATGAATGTATTTATGATAACTCATGAATGCATTTATGATAGGAGAAATGCATTTATGATAATGATGTAATTCGACTAGTTCATCTTAAGCAACTCCGGACAAGAAATATAAGTGTATATATTTTTATTCGTTAAAATAAGAAGACTAAGCTGAATTGTTTATCAAGAAAAAAAGAAAGGTAGTGATGCAGAGAAGATAACATTTGGATAAAGAGCTAGTGAAGAGAAGAAATTGCAGAGATATTTGTATGCTGAAAATAGAACATTCGTTTGAAGAAAGAAGTAAAGAAAGTTGCAGATACATTTATTACAACCAGGCAGTGTTTGAATCTGAGTTTGTGTAAAGAAGAAAAAAAAGAAAGACACTAAAAAGATCTCATTCGTTGGAAGAAAGAAGTAAAGAAGATTGCAGATATATTGCAGAGATAATTGTATGCTGAAAATACAACTTTCGTTTGAAGAAAGAAGTAAAGAAGATTGCTGATATATTTATTGTAGCCGGGCAGTGTTTGAATCCCAGTTTGTGTAAAAAAGAAGACGCTGAAAATACAACATTCATTTGAAGAAAGAAGTAAAGAACGTTGCAGATGCATTTATGACAACTGGGCAGTGTTTGAATCGGAGTTTGTGTAAATAAGAAGAAAGAGAGAGAAAATAAAAGACAGTAAAACGATAAGAGAAGAAACTGACATAAAGATAAGTTATTATATTCTTGGGCCCATATTAGAAAATACACACACTTTCATGAATATTATCGCAGACACCATGCCATATGTCTAAATAATATTATATGAATCCTCTCCCATTTGTTATTATGTGTTAATCTTCTGCATTCGTATTCTTTCATATTCGTTCGTATTGGTATCCGAACATAAGTTTTGAGATTCAGATCATTGGACATTCTTATTCATACTTATATTTTTTTTATTTTAATATTTTGTTCACATATTAAAATTTTTATACCAAAATCATTTTGCCTTGTTGTTCATCCTTGAATTGTTGGTCAGTGCATGTGTTGATAAAGAAGCAAACCTGGGAAGATTACAGTTCGATTATATCAATCGAACGTGATCTTAGTTTTTATCTTTTGTTTATTATTGTCTATTTGTCATGATCTAGGAGAGATAACTGATATCTGTCCATAGATGTGGAAAATGTAGATATCCCTGAACCGGCGTGTAATTATATTTTGTCGAGAAAGGCATATGACATGAGATCGAACTTGATCTAAAACCTTGATCTAGCTTTAAATGTGTAGCTGCTAAAAAGAAAGAAGTGTAAAGTGGTAAAAAAATTCCTCTTTAATGACTGATTTCAATGAAAGGGATCTGAAACTAGAGAGATTAACTTGATAGCATTGTGAGAGTAGACTTTAGTAAACTCTAAAGAATGTTTAAAATTCATTATTCTCTCATTATCTTTCTACTCCTTCCTGTCATGTTTGTCATTATTATGCTAATACTTTTTCCTCACTTTTCTTCCTCATCATATATATTCTCAGCCTCTCATTCTTGCTTTTCTTCTAACTTTGAAACTTTTATCAATTTGATCATCTATTTATAGTTTATTCTAAGCATAACAGTTTCCCTGTTGATAATCTAACCCAAAATTATTTCTTGCCCAACCCTATCAAAATTGTTTTCATTATGGGAAATAAAATTCAACACTGCTTTCCTTGGGAGATTTGCATTTTTATTTAAGTCGAATCTTGATGGTTTAAATTAATCTATATTTGCCTGAAGTAAACTTATTTGACATTTACTATTTTAAATTATAACAAAAGCAAGAATGCTGTTCTATGAAATGAATATATCTTGTATAAACTTGTAATAAAATTAAATGTCAAAAGTTAGTGACAGTGGATAATTTTTGCTTTTGATTAATAGAAATTAACTCAACTTAATGATGTATGTGTGTGATATAATAGATAAAGAGGTAGTGTAGCTGTGGCAATTTTGAGTAACAGATTTGATTTATATAATTTAACCATTGTTGAAGCCAAAAAATTTCTTTCAAATATGGCAACTGCTCTAGACTTTTCCCAGGCAATATTTATTACCAAGGAAAAACCAGAAATGTGAATTCTGGACAGACATCAGCATCACATAAAACTATAGACACCCACAGGTGATGTCAGAACAGGACTGCCAGCTACTGACAAGAATAAGAAACATCTAATGAAGGAGAACATTGCATCAAATCACATCTCAATTCAGTGCTAGTACTGACCCATCAGTTAATATAGTGTACAGCTTATTCCAATGGGTTTCATATTTCTCAACCAACAAGGGTATTGTTTTATACAACAACATTAGTTACTGTGCATCACCTAAACCAAATAATATAACCATTGTACTGTGGAAGATTGTCATTGTTGCCTTGTCAAACAAGAAATGTTTCTAGTTCTTTTGAACAGCTGGCTAAGATTTTGCATGGAGGAAACTGCAATATATTTAGTCTGTCAGCAGAGACTAGCTGTACTTTTATATTGGCATTTGAACATATATTAAAAAAAACTTTGTGTTATAAACTTCTATTTCAAAGAGGCAAGTATTTAGTTACAAAAATGATAAAAATATTGATATATTGTATAAAATCACAATCTGTCAGATCAGCCTTTTTTAATTCTAATTCTTACAAGGCAATATTTTATTTTATTTTTTATTCACTATGGCTGGCTCAAGATATTTGTTTAGTGTTTAGATTGGTAAAGAGGAGTGCAGATGTGGTGTAACTAGTTAATGTCATATGGGGGTGAATTATCTAGTGGTTTGGGGTTTTAAGAGATGCTTTGTGTAGTTGTAGTTATCTGCTTGTATAATAAGAGACAAGCCAATGAATAGTCAACCTTTTTAAAGAAGGGTTTTTTTATGGAGTGGTGTGTATAGAAATACTTGTGGAAAATATGAATTTTATTCATGAAAGTTATGAAAAAATGTTATATTGGTAAAAAAGAAAAAAAAATTTCAGGTGGGTATGTTGTTCAGTCAGACTTTATAGAATATGTTTCTATAGAACAGTTATCACCTGGAAAATGACTAGGATTTAGTTTACTGCCAGGAGCCATATTGAATATGTGTGTTTGTGTATGGAAACAGGAGTAACAATCTTACAATTTTGCATTAGGATTAGTTAATTACAATTCACACCTTTTATTGCCTGCTTGTGAATTTGTTCTAAAGAAATCAAAATCAGACATTAGACTGAAAAGTCCCCCACCCTCTACCTACTAAAACAACCTTCTGTCTGGTTTGGCAGTGAAAACATATTTGGCTTTAGTTCTTTATTTAATAAACTTAATGTCTACTCTTTTTAGAATATTTGGACAATCCATTTTCTCTGTTAAATCTGCATAAATTTATGAAAACAATTTTTTTTAATTTTTTTTTTTAAATACAGTACAACTACCAAATCATTTATCAACCTACCAAAATCTCTGATTTTCAATTCATATATTTTAACCATGGCTCCATATTAACTTCTTTCACAATTCTCCCAGAACTGCCATCCTCCTGAAAAACTTCAACAGTTAACATTCCAAAATTAAAATGTATCTTTTGGGGGCATTTGTGTTTAGATTTATTTTTTTTTATTTTTTAAGCTTAATTATTTATACTTGTAACATAAAAGCATTTTTGAAACTTAAGTAGATATTTCTTTTGATCCATTCAACTTTTTAATTTATTTTTATAACAAGTAACTGTAACTGGTACAGTGGATATTGGCTCGGAAGGAGAAACCAGGGAGCCGAGTTCGAATTCCAGTTGAATTTCTTGCATTCACTTATGCGCAAATACCCTTGGGAAAGGTATTAATCCGGCTCTTCCCTCCAGTTATGGGTTAAATAAGAGGACAGATTGGGTTCTATAGCCTTGGTTGGCAACCAGTCTACCGCAGAAAGCAATGGCAACCTACTGCGGGATAATCTTCTGCCCACTCAGTCATGTCTCATTCGAGACATGATCGCCCAAGCGTGTATCACGTATGGCACTTAACTGACTGAACTGTAACAAATTAAAAAGCTAAAATATGAATAAATGCAAAAATAAATTTTTCTCTGATTTTTATAAAATATCACATCATAATTTTCATGCTCAGATTAACTTTTATACTTTAAGAATAGTGCTCTGTGCATTCATTTTCTATTTTAAGAATATTAGTGCATTACAACTATTCACAATCAAAAACATTTTTAAATTTTCATTAAAAAAAAAATTTATTTACAATTAACTGCTTCATATTATGACTAAATTTTTCATGTTTATCTTTTTTTGTTTTTAATTCTTTGTATTTTCAATTTAGCTTATGAAAAACAGAAAACATGATACATTTTGTTTGGTTCATTCCCATTTTTAACCAAAAATTGACTTTTTTTTTTTTCTTACAGCTAGATCCCAAGCTTTTTCACATTTCGAAATAAATAATACAAATACCTAAATTTAAGTCCTTCAGCCTTCATTTTTATTTGTTTTATTCCCCAGTTTACAAAAAGTGTATGTGTGTCATTTATTAAAAGCCTGCTATTATTAAGATACTTTTATTTTAGGAAATTAGTTGATTTTAAAATAATTATGGAATTTTGATTAGAAATTTTATATCATATGCTAAGTATTTTATTTCTCAAACTTTGTTGTTTGTTTGTTTTTTCCATGGATTATATCAATAGTCTAAACTATTGTTATAACTTCCAGAAACATTTTAGCTGACCAGAATATAATTACATGCATATCACTAAAGTATTGCAGGTTCAATTCCAAACTCCTGTAATAAAGCTGGTCACATAATAGTTTCTTTTATTTCGCAGGGAATGTAAAATCTCTTAAGTATATTGTAGTAATACATTTGGAGAAAGAAAATAATAATGTATAAACATAAATTTAAAAAAAATACTTTATTCTTACCAAAATGTCACATAAAGTGAGCAAATATTATTGACAAAATGATACTCAAAACCTGCTCAAAGCAGGCTAGCCATAAACCCTAATTTGTTGGCATGGTTTTTTTTTTTTTACAAATGCAATATCTGCAATTAAATATAGTATCAGTCAGTTAAGTGCCATGCATGATACACACTTTGGCAATCATGTCACGTTTGAGATATGACTGACTAGGCAGATTTTCTCACAGTATGTTGTCATTTCTTTCTGTAGTAGACTGGTTACCAACCAAGTCTATAGAACCTAATCAGCTCTGCTATTCAACCCATAGCTGGAGGGAGAAGAAATGGATTCATAACTTTCCCAAGGGTATTTGCATGTAAGTGAACTGGAATTTAAACTCAGCTCTCTGATTTCTCATTCCAAGCTAATATCTCTTGCACACAACACACACACACACATATATATATTATTTAAATAGCTTTGATAAATAAGAATATTTTCATATATTTTAATACTTACAACCTAATATGAATACTTTTACAAAGTAATGGGACTAAACAAATATGTTAAAATTTTTAAATTATAAACATCTGTATTTAGATTGTAAACAAACATGTCAAGAAATCAATGGGATTTTATGCCATAATCATATATTTTCACTGTTTAAACTCAAAAGTAAATGAATCAGTTACATAAAGCTAAGTAAGCAACAAAAGTACATATCAGTCAGTCAGTTAAGTGCCATACGTGATACACGCTTGGGCGATCATGTCTCGAAAAAGACATGACTGACTGGGCAGAAGATTATCCTGCAGTAGGTTGCCATTGCTTTCTGTGGTAGACTGGTTGCCAACCAAGGCTATAGAACCCAATCTGTCCTCTTATTTAACCCATAACTGGAGGGAAGAGCCGGATTAATACCTTTCCCAAGGGTATTTGCTCATAAGTGAATGCAAGGAATTCAACTGGAATTCGAACTCGGCTCCCCGATTTGTCGTTCCAAGTCAATATCCACTGCACCACGATGCACATCCCTTGAATTACATATACATGGATTAAATAAACCAAAATGACTCTTAAAAGCAATGCAGTCTTCACTTGAAACGAAAATGTATTTTTAGTAAAAATTGTCAGTTTATTTCTGGAAAATTCTATAGAAAGTTCCAAATGACTTTAAAGTGCCTACAAAATGATCACTTAGAATATCTATGTTAAGCAGTTATTTTTTTGCTTTAACACTATTCGGGGGATTCTGCTTAATGCAGATTATTTTTCATAACTATATAATCATTTTCATCCATTATAAGATATTTTATGCAGATATATCAACTGTTACAAATTTAATTTTTTATTTTTGAAAACATTTGCTTTGTTTCAATCACTAAATTCCTAATTATTTTTAACAAGTATTCATCTAATTTCTCTTGCTTTTTATTGGAACTTCCAGATCACCATCCTCTGATTGTTAAACAGCAGGGTAAGAATTAAAGAATAAAATTTGAACATGTACCCATTATCTTAGGTAGTCACATTCAATGAACATATCTCAGCAATTAAATGACAAAAACTAATCAGCAGGAGTCATTCAAATGAAGCCATATAGCCATTAATAATGAAATTTTGGATTACAGTTAACAACTCAAGAGTGTATCCATATGAATAAAGTTTTGGTTAATTGTACTGGGTATCATATTTATTTTTAATATTTTTTTAAGTTTGGGATACATGTATCAGATCATTGAAAATGATTGTCTGGTTTTTATTAATATAAAATGACTGCAATTTGATGCTGGTGTTAGTTTTAGTGCCAATTTCTGACATGTTCTAGATGTAAATTTTGCTTTATTCTGTTACAAGTCAGACTTTGTTGAATGTTTTTTTTGTCCACAAATGAATGCCTTAAAGATGGTGGATAAGTTGTACTTTTTCCATAATATACTACATGAATTTCAGAAAGGAGTAAGCAGCAGAACTTTGACAAAAACATTCAGGAGATTTTGAATCATTCCCCACCTCTTCAGACAGTCAAAACATGGCAGATTTTATCAGGATGATTTTTAACTTAAACAATCAATCATGCTTCACTGAAGACACTTTGCTTGTCTTTGTGGAGAATAAGCCAAAGATTTTGACAGAAGAAAATGCTGAGAATTTGAGAATTGTTATCTCGGCTGCCTTTCACCATTTAAAGAGACTTTGGTTCATTTCCAAACTTGACACACAGGTGCCTCATTCACTGACTGAACAGAAAAAACTCAGTCATGTTTTGGGGTAATTTCTTTGCTGTTAGATTATGGAAATGAGCTATTCTATGACAAATTTTATTACATGTGATGAAAAAACATAATTTATGGTAATGTTTCAGCACACACAGAACTGGAAATAAGCTTGTGAAGGTGTTGCTGTCCATCTGGTGGGATTACAGAAAAATATTTCACTTTAAGCATCTTCCAGCTGGTGAAACAATAGCAGCAAAAAAAGTAGTGATGAACTCAACAATCTCAGTGTGTTTTGGCAAATTGAAACAGTGTCATTTTCCACCATGACACTGCAAGACCATATGCTGCAAAACGGATCTTGTAGAAGCTTAGAGTTGGGAAAACCTTCACCACTGACCATATTCTCCTTACTTGGCTCTTCCAGATTTTTATTATTCATGTCTGTACAGAACAATTTTTAAAAATTTGACTTTGTACAGTAAGAATGGGCATTATGGTGCCGTGGATATCGGCTCAGAATGAGAAATTGGGGAGCTGAGTTCACATTCCAGTTGAATTCTTTGCATTCACATAAGTGCAAATACTCTTGGGAAAGGTATTAATCCATCTTTCCCCTCCAGTTATGGGTTAAATAAGAGGACAGATTGGGTTCTATAGCCTTGGTTGGCCACCAGTCTACCACAGAAAGTAATGGCAACCTACTGCAAGATAATCTTCTGTTCAGTCAGTCATGTCTCTTTCAAGACATGATCGCCCAAGCATGTATCACGTATGGTATTTAACTGACTGACTGACTGACAGTCAGTTGAAGACTACCACAAAACCTTCTTCAAATAAAAACCACAAAGTTTCTATTAAAATGGTATCAACAATCTTTTAGATCCACAAGCTGTATAAACAACAAAAACTATGTACTTGACTAATGTTTTTGTGTGTATGTAAAATTATTTTTAATTTTCTAATCTGAGCACAAACTTTTGCAATAGGATTGAATTTGTACATGGGAAATTTGTAGCTGAAATGCAGGAGAAATAAAACACAACTGAAAATATTTTTTGCTTTTTACCTTTCAAATTACAAAATACATAAGTTCTATGATTTTATTGAATTTTTTTTTTTCTTTCACATTTTATATTTTTCATATTCTGTTTTGTTACAGGTGAAGAAGTTACTTGGAGTTACTGGGCTAAAGGCCAGCCAAGAACTTGGCCTTTTGCAATCTCTCTTGAAGACTGTGCGTTGATGAGAAGAATTGAAGGTTGGCGCTGGCATGATTACAGCTGTAATCTTGCCCTTTACCACTATAATTCCATTTGTCAATTTCGTAAGTATGTTAATACTGGAAATAATCTTATCAAATATGAATAACTGAGATAAAAATCATTGTTACTTCATTTGGTTCCTTTACTTTTTCAGCTTTATCTGATCAATTTTATTTTAGGCATAAGATTTTTCTTTGAGATATATATATATATATATATATATATATAATCTTTGTTTTACAGAGATTTTTAAGTAATTATTAAAATATATAAAAATTATTTAGGTATCATACTTGTGAGTTTTATCACAAAATATTTCTCATACAAACAGAGCAGTTTGTCATTCAGGACTATTTAACTGACTCTTTTTGAGGTAAAAATACTGTATGGTATCTCAATGGCTTTTGGTTGATACCTACATGTCAAGCAAAATGTGTTTAGAAACTGCAAAGCTATGGATAAAAAAATCCATTTATATTTTAATCTATTTTTTTAATTTTTGAAAATCTAGCAAATATTATATTACAAAACACATACACACACACACACACACACAGAGTAAATAACTAACTACCAAAATGTCTGTACCTATCAAATAGTTTTAATTGTAATGTACACAGATCTCTTAAAGAAAACTGCATAGTGCAGCAGAGGAAAATGACTTGGCCTGAACAATGCTAGTAATCATTGTTAGTGCTGCATTTAAAAAAAATGTGTATCAACACACAATTCTTGGTACAACAGTGTCATTCTTCAACCACATTACAAGATTACTGACAGTGTACAAGAAGTTTTATAGCTACGAAATGGAACAATATTATAAATTGCCATCAACCAGTATTTGTAAAATGATGCCATCTGTCATCACAACTCACATTCAAAACTTTCCTACTCTAATTCCTATTTCAACCTGTTGGCTGGAGCTGTAGAATACAAATACACTGAATGTGTCCCTGCAAAGAAGTAAACTTCACCCTTCCCAATGAGGCTACATGTTTGCCTTGGGTGATAACCAATAATGACAGGATCCTGGTGGCTGAGCAATGTTTGGTACATACCATACCTGGTATGTACCAAACCTGGGCTACCTGGGCTAGACAGGTGATCAGAGAGGTTCAATCTAATCAATCAACTGGTCATGTTGAGCCCTAATCTATATATAATCCTATCTCTTTATAATTGTTTCAACCTTGTTCCCTACAAGTATCAATGACTATAACGGATCTAAATCAAAACATGTGGATTAGAAGGGTCATTCTGTGTTACCACTGACACCCCTTAACTGAGCACTAGTATAATCAGTTTTCTTTTGGACAGAATATGCTACAGCTTTAGTCATGTCAAGACAAATAGGTTGCCCATCATTCCTATTGTTAGGCTTCATGGTTGATGAGGAGCATAATAAAATTCACAAAATCTGTATGTGACCTCTAAAATATTTCAAGCATCCACATCCTGAAACAATCTCAGATGAAAAATCCCCAAAATTGATAATACTGGCATTAACTGATGATACCCTGATCACTAAATTGTTTTATTTATCATCAAAACAGTTATCTCCTGCATAGTCAAACCAAAATCTGTAAAGAAACTAAAAATTAATACTCTACTTTTAGAAGTCACCAAGGAATTAAAGACATCCTTCTACAATTTTATTATAAGAGCTACCTCTCACAACTATCTGAATGTTTCTAAAAGAAATGAGAAGTTCAGATCTCTCTCTCTCTCTCTCTCTATATATATATATATATATATATATAGGTGTGAGTTTGTAACCCTGGGTTGTTTCACACTTTTGCAATCGTCAGACAAACTGACCAATTTTTTTTAAAAAAATTGGTTATATTCATGTATTTTTGTGAAAGTGGGGGAAAATCTGTCGTCACCACAGACATATATATATATATATATATATATGTATACACCCATCAACGCGCACAAGGACACACACACACGTACGCGCGTTCGATCACTGAGGCTTGCATAAACATACACATGCGAATCATGCAGGGTTCGGTATATATATGTATATGTGTGCCATTGCACACATACACGCTCATTCGGTTGGCATATTCGAATGGTGTATAGCGATGTCAACGTCAATGCGCTAATAGCTGTCGATTTCTCGTATGTACATATGTACTTTTGATGGGTTCTGTGTGAAACCATGGTAGGTAAGAATTGCTATTATTTTATTTAAGGTTGTATTGTTATTTTTTGTTTTAAAGTCGGTTATTGGCTTGTTTTATTATTTTTTGTGGTTGCATATATTTAAATGGTAGAAATTCTAATTTGTAATGCTTGTTAGTGTTTATTAATTATTAATTTTACTATGGCAGAGACATGTGATTTTTTTTTTTTATCCATTTGGTATAAATTGTGATAATAGGTATTTATTTTCATGTCTGCATTTGGAAATTAGTTCTGATCTCGTGTTTAGTAAGTTCTTTTGTGGGGTATGTGATATAATTGCTACTTTCTCATGTAGGCAAAGTAGGCATTTTTTTGTAATGTTGTTTGTTGTAAGCAGGTGCTTTTTTCAGTATTTCCCAGCTTATTGTTGGTGAAATATTCCTGTCTTTTAGACACCATACGTATGTTGATAGTGTAGTGCTGTTCAAGTATTTTCTGTTGGAGAATGAAAGATTGTGGTTGTTATTTCTTTTCTTAAATGGCCCCTCAGTGGCACTGATGTAGTACATTGTGTTGTTGTTTGCACTTACCTTGGCTTTATATACTATTTTTGTTTGCTGGCAATTTCTCTGGAGTGGGCATGTAGTTCCGTTTCTGCAGTTGCATTGAGCTTCTTCGATTGCATTATTGTAGTTTGTTAATTTTTTGTTGTGGCTTTTTATTATTTGTGTAATATTTTTTGTGCAGCTGTAACTAATTTTGACGTTGTTTTTGTTGAATATTTTTGCTAATCGGTTTGTCACCGGGAAGTGTTTTTCTAATAAATTCAGGAATGTCTTACCGATGTTTGTTTTGACAGCTTTGTTGTATGGTGAATTGAATCAGATGATATTTCTTTTTCTGTTTTTGCTTTTTTCTTGCGGAGGTGTATATTGTAGTTGTTGTTTGTATCCACATTTCTTTAGTGCTTCGTCGTATGGTGTTCTTTTGTTATTGAAAATCTGTATGTTAGATAAATTTTCAGATAGTCTGCAGCTGATTGATATGGGTATTTGTTTGATGATTGAAGGTGGGTGGTTGGAAGATGTGTGTACGTAAGTTGAATCGTCATTATCTTTTCTGTATGTTTCATATGTGTTTTTGTCTAAGTTAAGGGTGACATCTAAGAAGTTTACTGTTTTTATACCTGCTTTTATTTCTATTTTGAATCCAATGGATTTTAGAGCGTTTAATATTTTTTTCCTAAATCTATCTAATTTGGGACCATTGGGTTCTCTTATCAGGATAAGTCCGTCATCTCTGTATAGTCCCATGTCCTTTTTATCCAGGATTCTGGCTTGGTGTAAAAGAATGAGCATGCCTACTATTTCGCATGTCTCTGCTCCATCATATCTACCCATTGTTACATCGAATAAGTCGTGGTTTTGTTTTTTTTTGTCCATGGTTCATTATTGTAGAATAGTAGGGATTTGCAGCAGTGCATGATTATTTTAATGTCTTCGTCTGTAATTTTTATATGTTGCTGTGCCAGTTGTATAGTCTTATTTAATGTTTTCTGTGATGGATGGGGAGAAGTCTACGATGTCGAATTGGATTCAAAATAGAAATAAAAGCAGGTATAAAAACAGTAAACTTCTTAGATGTCAACTACATGCCCACTCCAGAGAAATTGCCAGTAAACAAATATAGTATATAAAGCCAAGGTAAGTGCAAACAACAACACAATGTACTACATCAGTGCCACTGAGGGGCCATTTAAGAAAAGAAATAACAGCCACAATCTTTCATTCTCCAACAGAAAATACTTGAACAGCACTACACTATCAACATACGTATGGTGTCTAAAAAACAGAAATATTTCACCAACAATAAGCTGGGAAATACTGAAAAAAGCACCTGCTTACAACAAACAACATTACAAAAAAATGCCTACTTTGCCTACATGAGAAAGTAGCAATTATATCACATACCCCACAAAAGAACTTACTAAACACGAGATCAGAACTAATTTCCAAATGCAGACATGAAAATAAATACCTATTAACACAATTTATACCAAACGGATAAAAAAAAAATCACATGTCTCTGCCATAGTAAAATTAATAATTAATAAACACTAACAAGCATTACAAATTAGAATTTCTACCATTTAAATATACGCAACTACAAAAAATAATAAAACAAGCCAATAACCGACTTTAAAACAAAAAATAACAATACAACCTTAAATAAAATAATAGCAATTCTTACCTACCATAGTTTCACACAGAACCCATCAAAAGTACATATGTACGTACGAGAAATCGACAGCTATTAGCGCAGTGACGTTGACATCACTACACACCATTCGAATATGCCTGCCAACCAAATGAGTGTGTATGTGTGCAATGGCACACATATACATATATATACCGAACCCCGCACGATTCGTATGTGTATGTTTATGCAAGCCTCAGTGACCAAACGCGCGTATATGTGTGTGTGTGTGTGTGTGTGTGTCCTTGCACGCGTTGATGGGTGTACAAATATATATATATATATATATATATATATATATATGTCTGTGTCTGTCGTGACGACAGATTTTCCCCCACTTCCACAAAAATACATGAATATAACCAATTTTTTTAAAAAAATTAATCAGTTTGTCTGACGATCACAAAAGCGTGAAACCCAGGGTTACAAACTCACACCTATCTATATGAATATGTCTGCTCTATCACTGATATTGAGCGCTTTTATATAAGTACCATGCATATATAATATGTAAATAATATAATATATATAACAAATTGCATATATATATATATATATATATATTTTATAAATTATATTTTAGAATATGTACATAATTTTTCTATATATATCCACGACAAAGGTACATTTGTTTAGACATTGAAACTTCAATGTCTCATTAGGTGGTAAAGGAATGGAAAGCCTCTTTTCTTATATTTGGTCAGTTGTGTTTAAGGTGTTGGTGGGGGTTAGTGATAGGGGAACAAGTCTTTTGAAGAGTGTTGTGGGTAGTTAAAGTGATTGATTAATGAGAGTCTTTGATTTCTAGACACATTCTAACTGTTAAGGTTAAATCTAAGTTATTATTATCTTGCGACTAGACTATATCCTTTGGATTTCTTAGAAGAGCTGGTAGGGGGTGGAGCCGAATATTTTTGTATTTAAGCAGTCTTTATAATTAATGTAAATTTGTATATTTAATCTTAACTTTGGATTTAGGAAATATATTTTTCCTATTAAATTTTTAATTTTAAATTTCTATTCTTATACTTAGTCACTTGTGTATGTGATGTTGGCATAGGGGGGTTTAGTGATAAGGGAACAAGTCCTGCTGATTGACCTTTAGAATTTTGAGGAGGGTGGTGTGGGTAGTGAGTATGTTTGATTAATGAGTGTCTTTGAATTCTAGACAGATTTACCATTAGTAGCTAGAGTGTAAGTTTTATTTATTTATATCTTGTGGCTAGACTATATCCTTTAGTATTTCTTAGGGGTGGGATGCATATTCAGTACAGAATATTTTTGTATTTAAGTAGGGTTTTTGTAAATAATCTAAATTTGTATATTTAATCATAATTTTGGATTTAGGAAGTCGATTTTTTCAATTAAATTTTAAATCTTAATTAAATCACAGTTTGGAAACCAATTTTTTTTTCTATTAGATTTCAAATTTTAATTATATCACCATTTGCAGTAAAATTTAATGTAAGAGGTAAATTTTTGTGTTAGGGTTTTTTAGGTACTAGATAAAAGCAGGTAATAAGTGCATAATAAGTAGAATTTTATGTAGGAGGAAATTTTGAATGTTTGTATTTAAGGTAATAGGTAATAGATGGGTTTGTATTTAAGGTAATAGTTGACGTTTTGTGTGTATTAAGGACAGTATATATAATTAATCTAATTATGGCTATTAAACCTTACTTTAAAATTTAGTAAATTGATTTCTTCTATAAAATTTTTAATTTTTAATTTTTTAGAGAAAAATTTCTAATTTAATTATGAATATTAAACCCTACTTTAGAATTTAGTATTTCGATTTTTTTCTATAGAATTTTTAATTTTTATAGAAAAATTTTCCTATGGGGTCCTAGGTCTGGCTTTTGTAGTATTTTTCAGCATGATTGTAATGTTAGTTTTTTAATGTGCTTGTGGTTTACTGTGGTTTCGTGCCTATGGTTTAAAAGCTTGTTACTATTCATATATTTAAGGATTTCAATTATTTTGAGGATGTTGGTCAGAGACTTGTTCCCCTATCACTAACCCCCACCAACACCTCAAACACAACTGACCAAATATAAGAAAAGAGGCTTTCCATTCCTTTACATACCACCTGATGAGACATTGAAGTTTCAATGTCTAAACAAATGTACCTTTGTCGTGGATATATATATAGAAATGTACATGTTCTAAAATGTAATTTATAATAAATATTCACAGCTCTATATATTATATATCGAGCACTGTTTTATATTAATGTTTTGGACGTTGTAAGAATTCTTTCTTCGTTCTGTATTCACTCGGAGATATATATATATATATATATATATATATACACACACACACACACACACACACACACACACACTTAAGACCCAACCTCAGTAAACAAGGTGTTACTGACATAAACAGGATATGTATAAAAATCCACACCAATACGTACATCGCCACCTTCAATACTTCTACCACTCCCCCAATATTGAATATAGGATACACCATAACCAAAGTAGACATGTACAATGCCAATTCTCTGAGATGGTACAAATATTTGGGCATCATGAAGACAAATGCACAAAAAAAAGATAATGTGCAGAGAGTATTTACCCAACACACATGAAACTCAACTGTGATTCATAATTTGAAATGTGAAAACTGTGGTGGAAGTCACTCTGGCAATTCCAGGAAGTTATCGCCCAAACATCAATGATTGTCACACATACACACAACACTTGAATGAACTCTCAGAAAATTGAATCAAATATCCTTTCTTCAGAGAAATTCGAACTGCCCTTTCTAAATTAGAACCTGTTCTTTTACAAGAATCAAATTATAGCCAAACACCACAACCTAAGGTACACACCACCTCCCAACCCAACTTGACCTCAAACTGAACAAATATCAAAATCACCGTTGAATTCACCCCAACAAAAAAAAATGCTACAATCAGCCTCTCCTGATGTTGAAACCACAAAAAAAGAGGCAACAAAACAGCCTGGGAATAATTCAGTGAAGTCCAAGCACAGACTACTACAAAACTATAACACAAAGGATCATGCTAATTACTTTACAAAAACACTGATACAAATAGGAACAAAGTGTGTACCAAAGGCTTCAACTATAGCAAACCTTGGTACAAGAAAGCTGTCAAGCTGTTAAGAGCACCTCTCTGTAAATTCCAAAAACACCTAACTTAATCACTTACAAATCACCAAAAGCAAAAGCAATAAAGGAATCCAAAAGAAAATGATAAAAAGAAGTATGTAAAAGCTCATCTCTATAACAAAAACAATATGGTAAATGATTAGAAAAATGTCCAGAAAAAATAACAGAACTCCTATCAATCAAAACAATATAAAATGTACAAATGAGAAAGATCTAGCCAATATCTTTGCACAAAACTCATCATAAATGCTCCTTGATAAAATTCCATAAAATCAAAGAAAGATAAGAAAAGTAAAATTTAATTCCCAGAACACTGAAGATTGCAACCAGCCTTTCTCAATCCCCAAACTAAAAAACTACCACAGCAAAGTTCAAGATACAGCTACAGGGCCAGACGAGACGCAGTACCAATTCCTAAAGAAGTTACCTGAAATATCACTTCAGTATCTACTACAAACATACAACTTATGGATCACAGTATATGTTCCTACTTCTTGAAAAAAATAAAAATCATTCAACAAAGCCAATTAGCTACTGACCTATGACTCAATTGTTGTATATGTAAAACCTTTGAGAAACAGGTCAATACCAGACTAACATGGTATTAAAGGACAAAAACTTATCAAGCCTCCATACCAGATTCAAAGAAGGAAATAGTACAATAGATGACCTAGTCCAACTGGACATCTATATACGGAAAGGCCTTCATTAAAAAGGAACACCTAGTAATATTTTTTCATCTGGTGAAGGTAACAGATCACTTGATGAATAAAACAATAAAACAACAACTTTTAGGTAAAATCAACTTTATTCATCAACATAGTCTCCTTCTAAGGTGATACACTGATTCCAACACTTCTCTAATGATTCAATGCCTTTTTTGTAGAGCGCTTTGTCTTTGGCCTCAAAACACGCCTCAATTTCTGATATCACTTCTTCATTGGAGCGAAATCTCTCTCCCTTTTCCATTCTTTTCAGGTCTGCAAACAGCCAGTAGTTGCTGGGGGCCAGATCTGGAAAATAGGGTAGATGCAAAAGCAATTCAAACTTCAATTCATGTAGTTTTTCCATCATTGTGATCAACTTGTGACACAGTGTGTTGTCTTGGTGAAAGGTCACTTTTTCTTCATTTTTTGGTGATTTTTTTTTTCTTCAAACACAACAATATTAATGATTCTTACTTTTTCAAGGTAATCGATGAACAAAATACCTTGCACATCCCAAAATATGGAGGCCAAAACTTTGCCTGCTGATGTTTGCGTCTTTGGTCACTTTGGACAGCTTTCACCTGCTGCTGTCCACTCAGCTGACTGCCAAGTGAAGTGGTGTATCAATGTATCATTACTTGTCACATACTTATGAAAGAACTCTTTGTTGTGTTAAAACAGTTGTAAACAACATTCTGAATCGTCAATGCATTGTTGTTTTTGATCAACTGTGAATAAACGCGGCACCCACTTTGAACACAGCTTTCTCATTGACAAATGTTCATGCAAAATGGTGAATACACTGCTTTCTGATATGTTCAACTCTATCTCATGCAACTTCAATTTACTATCGGTCAAAACAAGCGTGTGGATATTTTGGTGCTTTCCAGGACAAATACCCATATTGGGCAACCTGAGTGTTCAACATCGTGTCTGTACAACCGTGTTTAAAGTCAGCATACCACATCTTAACCGTGGTTTCTGTTGGAGCAGAATCCAAGTAACACTTATGAAGCTATTGCTTTGCTTGAACAGTATTTTTTCTTATCAGAAAGCAATGCTTTATCAACAATCGAAATTCAGATTTTTCCATTGTTTTGAAAATTTGCAACAGTAGCTTCACTTAAATAACTAATTTCTAAACTAATAATCTAATTGGGTCCAAATTTTGTCACATGCCATTTGAAGGTAATTACTTCATATTTATTTGTGAGGGATTTGGTCATATTTTTTTTAATGTTTATCTGTTCTACTCTCTTTACCTGAAAGAAGTACAATAGAATCATTGTCAGCAGAAGAATGAATAATTTTACATATGATTGCAAAGAAAACTCTCTAACCTTAGTGACTCTACAATTTGGTCACCACAGATGACTTCAAATTTCAGAAAGTCAGTCAAAAATATTTCAGATTTCAAGAAGTCAGTATAAAATTCCAAGCCCTAGTTAAATATATCTGAAAGTTTTCCAGAAAGTTATTGCTGGCTATTATGTATTAAACTCTCTCATCTGGGACCCTGGCACAACTTTTCCTTATGTATAAATGTCATTCTTTTGAAACTTATCCTAACTACTTATAATCTAATTACTTCAGGTTGTAACTCTGACTAGGACATTACTCGTCCCTAGTTGTCACTACAGATAATCCTTCCCCTCAACTGTCTTATATCTATCCTAATCCTATCCTCATTGCAACCTTCACTGATTCCTTCTGTTTTAATCTTATCTGCTGTTGCAAGGACACATTTAATTTTCATAACCAGCCATATAAGCTAATCCTTTTTATAGTATAAATACCCTAACCAGTAGAACAGTGAGTATTCTAAAATGTCTACAGCAACTCTTTTATCTATAATTATCTATTAAATGGAATGCTTCTTCTGGCCTTTCAAGAACATTCTCTTCACAAAATGTTATCAAGTCCATCAGGATCAGCTTCTCACCTAACATGTTTGGCAAAACTTCACTTCTCCTGACACTGAATTGCAGACCTAAAGATTCAAGTGACACACTCTAATCCAAACTCCAATGTGCACTGGTTCTGACATAGTTTTTACCCAGCTCCATTTAGAGTTCAGTCTCTCAGCTCTAGTTGAAATGTCCTCCAATGGAATTCTTCTCATGTAATGATACATCAGTTCTTGGGATTTTTTTTTAAACATTACAAAACTGCGATATTTAACATTAAATTTCTCGCAATCTCTGAACTTCATGCATGCAAAAAAATAATAAATAAATAACAAATGATAGCATCTCAAAAAGATGGTTTTCCCTTGACACAACTACTACTTGTAGTTAAAGTAATACCTCAACAATGTTTGTTTTAAAAATCAATAATTAGAATTTTAATAAAATCTAAACTTATGAAAGTGAATTTATACATTTTCTTTGAGGATTTACCACAAAAAATAATAAACCCCATTTTATTCTTTATTGGAATGGTTGGCAAAATATCAGCTTACTGCCAATTGATTTGAACTTTATAAAATGGTAAATAAGGATTTCTTTATAGTTGATTCAGGTATTTTAATAATTTAGTAAATGTTTTTAAATTTCTCCATGAAGTCAAAGGTCCAAGATTGACAAATTTCTGTCAATAACTTCATTTATAGGAGGTTATTATGAACCTTGAGGCAAGCAAATGTATTTTCAACAGAATTAAGAAATTGTTTCCTCACAGAACACCAGAGAGAAAGAGAGAGAAAAAAATATTAGTGCTTTCCTTTTAATATTTATTCTATAGGTATTGAAGGTTATGGAGAGCTATGATCAGCCTCAGCATGAAAGAACACAGCAGATAGAAGTAGTAGAAAACAAGATCTTTATACAAAACCCAAGGAAATATTTGACAGAATTATTTATATTCTGATGCAATTAAACACAACAAAGAAAATAGTTAATATAACAAATGCACAATAGCAGAGCCAAGGTGTATCAACAATACAGTGTTAACAGAAAAGAATAGACAGAAATATAGACAGACATAATTGTAAAAGATTTGTTGGCTGCTAGTGTCTCAATTTTCTTTACTGGTTCTTAATGCTCCATTTAAAGTGTGCTTTTCTTTGTAGATATCTTAAGGGTTCAAGTATTAATATTCATTAAAAGTGTTTAAGTGTCCCTTTTTATTAAAATGTTTAGTGAGAGGGGAGTTTTCTTTGCTTAAAATCCTGGATTAAACACTGAATTAATAATTTGTTTACAGCTTTATTACAAAACTTTCACTCTTTATTTCTTTCTTACTGAAGCTATCTCTTGAGCTTGTTAGTGCAACTATTTTTTTGGATTTATAAATTATAGTGCAACAATTATTAAAGATTCATGTTTCTTAAAATCTACACTACAACAATGTGATTGACTTAAAATTAAAAATAATGGAAAGTACACTACACAGAATTGAACTGTGTGAACCTGAGATTCATTTATAGTTTTCTTACCTTGAATGCAATCCAAAATGGCAAAATAATAATATTAATATATCTATTGGGCATTATTAGCTCTTAATCTCATTATTCTATTTTGATATTTAGAAAGATTCATGTGTATTACTTTATCTGCTATCAAATCTGGAAAAGTAGAAATGTTTTATTTCTCCTTTTAGAAAATAGCTATTTACTCTCACTCACATTACCATTAAAGAATACCTTCTATAAAATACTTAATAAAATAGAAAAAAAAATTTAAAAGCTCTTCACTGCAGCAATATGGTTTATAAATTTATCACTTTAAACAAACATTCTGCAATCTATGGCTGACTTTAGAAAAGTCATCATATAAGATGTACATGCTTACATTAACAACTGATAAATTGGCTGTCTGTTTAACTCGTCAATTTGTGAATTGTTTTCATTATCTTATTTTCATTTGTTAATTTGAATTACAACCGTACTGTTATTGACCAGGTTAAGGTCTGAAAAGAACAACACAACTACAAGGGTAGAAATAACAAATATATATGAACAAGAAATAACAATACAAAATGTGGCAAGTGTTAGTATGACTGTCAGTCTGGTTTGGCGTGAACTACTACCAATTCAACTCTCTCTTGAGAGGCATAGTATATATAGTGTTAGGAAGAGTTTATTCTGGAGTTACAGGTAAGGACCCATGGCATATACACAAACTGTCAAATTTCTAAGTATTTTATAGCATATAGCTAAAAGCATTTAGCTCCAAAGTTTTCACCAAGCATCATAGAATTCTTATAATAAGAAAGGAAAGAATTTTGACTCTTTTTTATTTACAAATTGTGAAACTAAAAGTGGTTTATATAAATAGCATTCATTTGTCATGAAATTCTATTTCAAAATAGCTTTTACATATTAGGACTATAAAGGTATTGGTATTATTTTTGAAGTTTTACATTGCTGATCAAAATTCTAGAAATTAAGCATGAAATAAAAAAAGTACATAAATGCTTTTAAAATGGAATGTTTTATTTTTGAATTACAAAAACTTTAAAATTTAATTTAAATCCTTGAAAACAAAATCAAAATAAATTTTAAAAATCATTTTATCTTTAATAAAAAAGAAAATTGAGTGGAAAGTAAAAGTGCACGCTACCTTTTCAGCTTTTATATATGACTTACAGGAAAATTATTTTATATTATTCATCAATTCCTTGTAATTATTTCTTTCTAAAGCTTAGTATTGAATGACTTGAAATTCTCTTACATATATCAAGTTAAAAAAAAACTAAAACTAAAAATCTGTCAGCATTCCAACTGGAAAATGTCAGAACATTGATTAGTAGGCAAGAAAAAAAAATGACATTTTCTGAAAAATATCATTTTTCACTTGAATACAATTTTGTTGCATTTTCAAAGTAATTCTAAACAATAGCATTTTAAAGTGTCCTGCTTAGTAATGGTTCAAGATAGAATTCTATATTTTGTTCATAAATACTAATGCATGTAAGAACTTTAACAAAGCATCATATTAATCTTTATTCTGCTAAATTCTGTATAATATTTGCATGCTGAAATAGTTAAAAAAAAAGATGAAGCTGATTTTTTTTCTCAATAATGGATAAAAATTATACCTCATCTTTAATAATTAGTTGGTTTCATATCTCTCCATTTATATAAGTTCAAGTGCATGTGAATCAAAAAGTGGGTATACTGCATTCATTTCACACAAAACCATTGTGTTTGACACATTGAAATTTGTATTGATGATTGAATAAATGAGTATCACTAGCTAAACCCCTTTTTTAATCAGGCTTGTTTCATCAATGAATATTACACTTTAAATCTTTCTTATATTTTCTTTTATGCATTTTAAAATTAATAAATTTTCTTTAAAGTATTTTTAAAATTGTGTTAAATTCATTGTATTTTGTTCAAACTATGATGCTGAAATTACTTTTGTCTCATGTTATGAAATATATATATATATATATATATATATATAAACTGAATATATTGTTAGTTCTTTAAATTTTACAATCATGTTGTCTACAAAAAGATAAAATAATTTTTTTTAAGAAAGTGTCCAGTTTTAATGGTCATTTATTTCATTTTCATTCATCGCTGGCAATATTTTCTTAAATTTTCTTTAAAAAAAAAAGATAAATTTTATGGTTCAGCTTTTGCAAACATGCAATCTTTTCTCAATATTTGTTTTTCCTTAAGCCATTATCATAACAGTGTTATGGAAAATAAACATAGCATCTTTATTTTTAAGTGAGTATTTGTTCCTTTTTTTTCTTTTTTTTTAATGTATTCTTCAACACTAGAAATCCTTACTTGGGTAATTAAAAACATTGACATTTAATCTTTGGTTCAGTGAATAATGAACAACTCATGCCTTGAGAAGTACTTTCTTCAAAGTGGAAGAAGCAGACCAAAGAAAATGCCAAACTCATTGCAATGTATACTGATAAAGTTAGTGTGATGAAAGAATAGACATTTCATTGATATAACTTTTAAATGGAACTTCATCTTCACCTCTAAAGGAACAAAGGAAGAAAGAAAAAGCACTCAGTAAATCTAAGTATTCAAACAATTTTAGCATTTGTAATAAAGAAGAACCACTTCAAATGACTTTCAATTACAAGTGCCAAGTTTGCAATATACTATAACTCCAACTTCTACACTGACTGAGTCTTTAATATTACATTTCCGTCCCGTGCTAAATCAAAATTTGAGTTCCAATCAAAGGCAAAAGTGTTTATTTTTTATGGCCATTGTTGAAGAGATGATGGGATATGGGTTGTTTCAGCTATGAACACATTCAGATTGTAAATCACCATTTGAAGAGAAAATGTTGGAGGACTAGTCAAACTATCTAGAATTTTTTTCCATCAGTTCTAATAAAAGTATTTTTATACATTTATTCATTTCAGTTTTATTAGTTTGAAAATAAATGAGCTGAAATCATTACAATAAGTGTTTGTTTGAAGGATTGACCAATGATTTATTTCATGAAACAAATTTCTAAGTTTTGTAGTCATTACTGTGGCTTTTTAATGAGTTAAAAACTGCATAATTTCACAAAATGTTCTAAAATTAGATACATTTATGAGAAAAGTTATTGATATAAAGAAAAGAATTCCTTATCCTAAAATTATGTGGTATGATACTGAAATACCCAAAACCTCTAATGATCCACAGTTAAAAATATTACTGATGATTTGTGCCAAAACATGAAACCAATGTCTTTCACAAATATATAACCTCTAATGGATAATTTTTTCTGGCAAGTTCAGAATGATATACTTTTTGACTTGTTTTTGCTCTGTCAAGTTGCACTTTTTCCTAATTTTACATGAGTTTTTTAATTGATGTACTACTGAAAAAAGAATTTAGCTTCATCTCTGTTAGGCTATAAATCATAGTAAGAAGTTGGAAGGCATTAACTTTTGAAATGAAACAACTATTTTGTTTTTGAGAATGCAATTTTCCCAATGTTTAGGCTAGTCTAATCTAATAATTGATTTCATTCATATTTCTTTTACTTCACAACTACCTCTTTGACATTACATTTATATAATGTTTTCAATCAGTGTTTTAGAAGATAAATAGGAAAGAGAGGATAAACTCTCAGAGAAATAAAACATGATGCCTATCATAGGTAAGAAGAAAATAAGCTCTGGTTGGGGGAAGATAAGCAAGACTCTTACTAGGTAATTTCTGAAATGGAAATGACATGTGTTAAAGTGAATAAAAGATGGAAGCCTTGATTGAAGCTGGGTCAGCAATATCATGCTGTTATTGGTATTAAATTCAATTTGAGATATATTCTGAAATTAGTTATTACAAACATTTGACACTCAAATTATAATCCTTTTATTTGCAGTTTTCTCTGATACTTTTATAACTTGAAAATATTCTTATAAAATGTATTTGTGTTCTACCTTTATCCTTTAAAATAGTATTTTGTAAATTGTAATTGTTACTATTATAGGATAAGGGTTTAAATATTTTTTCTTTTTTATAAAGTTACGTCTTTTTTTATAACTTGTAATGATAGCAAAAGACAATTATACTATTTTGGGCTACCTAAATTATATTACTTTGAAAGAACACCAGCATAAATACATAGTGAACCTTTTGAAAAGAAGTTCTTATACCAGATAAAAAAGTATGAAACAGTTATTTGTGCATTTTATTTCATTTTTAAACTTAAACTGCATGAATTCAAATAAGTTGTGATCATTTTGCAAATGTCTCTACAATTCATTTTTTTATTGCTAGTCTGAAGTATTATATTGTTGCATTATGTAGCTTTGATCACCACCACCACAGCCACCACTACTAAATCTACTGTTTCTAGCACAGTTGCAAGGACAACCATCAAGACTGTACCTATTCATGGTCTTTTTCCTGCAATTTTTATCCACTCCAACACACCTACAGCTTCAGCTGGTAAAAACAGACATGGAATGATTCTGCAGCATATACCAGCCATTTTAAGTGATTCCAAGCATCAGCAATCATTTGAATATTCTGCTGTTAATGGACAAGGTTTGTTAAATGAGATGCTGTCTAAATATCAGCTGTACTGGTTGCTGCACACATTCTCTTTTTTTTTCTCTCTCTCTCATGCACACACACACACACACACACACACAAAGAGTATCCACTTTCCCAAATTTGAAATGTAATCATATGTTGTCATTATTGAAATACTTGCATCTTCTGAAAAGTCTGGCACTATTTAGTTGAAATTTCCAACCATAGTGTTCCTACAAATTTTAAATCTTTTAAAGAGAATAATGTTGTGCTTATAAAATTGTCTATTTTTTAAGTTTTGCAATATCCGAAATTCTTTCTCAATCTCAGTTTTATAGACTGGTGAACTATCTTTATTTAGTATGAAAAATTAATTTTACTGAAGATTGGTTTTCTTGTTTGACTTGAATTATTAACTGGTTTGTTAAATGTCACTGTTTTTGTTTTGTGCATAGTTTATTTTTATCTTTTATACTTAAAATCTTAGTCAACTATCAGAATTTTCATCTGAAATTTTATTCTATAACATCACTGTTTTATACATTATACAAATTTTTAAACTTTGGTTACATTTATATATATATATATATATATATATATATATATATATATATATATTTTCTTTTTTTTTTTTACTCACCATGCAAAGCAGTAAAGCCACTAAGGCACAAGGGTCTTACTAGGTGTAAAATAATTGGAAAATATAAACAATATTAAGGAGCAATAAACATTAAAGAGTAATTAAGATAGTAGATAACAATTGACACTCTATTTAAATTTTTAAAGATAAATATTGGTTGGAAAGCATGGACCTGGAAGAATGTACCACAAGCGAAAAGTGTGAGTAAAGAAACCATCAGCATAGAACTTAGATTTACACCTAGCCAATTCAACTGTAAATTGATGAGACTTTGCTGCCAAAGTACTGTGCTTATATTCATTAAGTCTATCCAAACAATTGCCATTTATAGAAAAGGAAGCAACTTTATGCATTGAGAAAATGATTGAAGCCAAGACACCAGGTTATGACCAATAGTATTGCTGATGCTTTGAATTTTAGCAAGAATCTCTAAATATATAGCAGAGGCACCAGACCATATGTGGTAGCAATGGGGGGAAAATAGTAGACTTGTAGATATGTAAGATAGATCTTAGAAAAAATTGTCTAAACACAATGAACCCACTTTCTTAGCAACAGACCTAGCAGTGGATTTAATATAATCTTTTCATTTTATGTTAGCTGGGAATGTTAGCCCAAAATCGTACAAAGAGTCACTCTACTGGAGGTTAGCGTCAGCCATGCTGGTAGAAGATAGAAAGGGGTCTCTCAGATGATTAATAGAGAGCAGTTTTGTCTTTGATGTGTTCAAATTAACAAGTCTTTTTTTTTTTTTTTTTTTTTTTTTTTGCTCCAGTTAACAACTGACTGTATGTCAGTTTTGAGATCAGCTACAAATTCAACCCTATCAAACTTACTACTGAAGCAGGAGTAAATGTTATCAGCATAGATACAAAGTTGAGAGCTGATGCTATCAAGATCAGGAAGGTCATTGGTTAAAAATCAAGAACAAAGTAACACATCACTCAATAAGTCCTAGGCCTGACATATATATGGCATCACTAATAAAAAGTCCATATGATTTTTATGAAGTACTAAAAAATGGCATGTGACAAAATTTGGACCCAATCAGATTATTAGTTTACAAATCTCAGTTATAAAAGTGAAGCTACTGTTGCAGTTTTTCAAAATAATGGAAAAATCTGAATTTCATGTGTTGAAATAGCTTGATAATTGTTATTTAGACTCTGCTCCATCGGAAACAACAGTTAAGGTAGTATGCTGTCATACAGACACAATTGATGTTAAATGCTCAGGTCATCCAAAATCGGCAGTTGTCCCAGAAAACACCAAAAAAATCCACAAACACCTTGAGAAATGAAGAACTAACAACAGCGATTATTATATACCATTATTGGTGCATTTGAAGGAAGAAATCAACAAAAAACAGCCACAAATGAAGAAAAAGTGGTCTTTCACCAAGACAACACACCAAGCTGATAGCAGTGATGGCAAAATTACATGAATTGCACTTCAAATTGCTTCCACATCCACCCCTATTCTTCAGACCTTTCAACTTGTGAAGTGTGCCAAACCCTGTCAAATACCTTGAAGATATCTAAAGCAACAGCCTTTCTTAAATCTTGATAGATTCTTTTAAAAATAATCATTAATGCATCTGCTAGAGAAATGACCTTGCTTGTCTGAAAGAAAGCCCTGTAACTTTACTAATTCAGCATTGATTAGGACCTCTAGTAGTTAGCAAAAAAATAAAAGGTAGAAAGCCAATTGGAAAGGTTTCAGTAAGCAAAATGCCCTGGTATATTTTAAACTGAAATTATATTGATCAGAATCAAAATCTTTTAAAAAATTTCAAATTTTCCGCCATTTTTCATCAATTGTAAACAGAAGCCAATTCTCAGTTTTAAAAAATCTTACATAAATAAAATACACCTCACTGACACATTATTTTCTTCAAATTACCAATGTAAACTTACTTTAGGTTGACTTGAAACAAGAATTAATTGCTTACTGTTTGAAAGATTTTTCAAAAAGCATTCCTCAATTATGGTAGCCTTGTTATCTTCAGCTGTCAACACCTATCAGGAGGCCATGATGAATGATTTACAGCAGACGGCCAAAAGTATAGAAGACGAAGTATAAAAAGGTTTATATACGGATTTTATGGGTTAAATAGCAGGACAGATTGGGTTCTATAGCCTTGGTCGGCAACCAGTCTACCACAGAAAGCCATGGCAACCTACTGTGGGATAATCTTCTGCCCAGTCAGTCATGTCTCTTTCAAGACATGATCACCCAAGCGTGTAACTGAAGGGATGACAACCCTTGAATCACATGACCTTTTACAGTACAAACAAAAACGGGAAATTAACATGCAGAAAATTAAAAGGTTTTAATTATTTTACAAAAAAGGAGCACCCCTTTTTAGAGTAAGTGTTTAAATTTTTCGATTAATAAATATATTTGCCACACATTAATTAAACAAAAATCTGAGAGACCTATGAGGATGAAATTATGAAACTTTTAGAAATTACTTAAAAAATAATAAAAATAAAAACAATTCTTGTAATAATTCATTCCTAATGGAAACAAATTTTTTTTCTATTCAGACTATGATATAATTTTAATTTATGTTTATAAAAGCAATTAAAAGTTTATCCAAATAAAAAATAGCATAGTTTTATTGCATTTTTGTTTTTCTAATTCAGAGCAGATTTTCTAAAGTGGCAGGTTTTGAAGAAAAAAAGACAGTTGATTTGCATTCCCCAATGACTCTTGAATTTAATTAAAACTATCTATACGTTGAGACCTAGTCACATTTTTCGACATTTCTTGAAATTAATTGGTGCGGGGGTAACATATTTTTTTTAAAAAATGTTTTTACCAATATTTCCTAAAAAATAATTCTTTCAAAACTGATTTCAGTCAATTATGAATAAGTCCTGAAATTTTCATCAAAATCAGACAATTATTTGGTTTTTGCAAGAATTTCCAAATTAATGTGTCTTTCACAGTCAAAAAATGCCTTCGCGTAATATTACATTTTGACGTAATAAAATCTAGTGTCAATTTATCGCTTGTACTGACGAGAGAGAAAAAAAGATTTTTTTCCACTAAATGAGCCTGTTAGAACCTGTTAAAACAATTTTTAAAAATTGTAAAAATAATTAAAAAATACTTTGATCTATCCTCTTCATTATCGCATAAACATTTTGCCGAGAAAACTTTGTTTTTATTTAGTATGAGGCCTTTTCCTTCAGACTATGCTGCTTTTTCCAGCGAAAAAGTGGAGGTACCTACATTTATTGTACAGTTTAGAGAGAACATGAGCCAATTCAAGAACACTTTCTTAAAGACTAATATAGGGATACCACCAGGTTCACATGCTTTTTAGGGATTCAAATTAGAGATAACAGCAAAAACCATTTTTGCACATGTATTTTGACCTTCTCATTTATCACTCTAAAAATACTACAGAACTAGTTTGAAAAATGTGTTCCTAATGCACGGGGTTAGGGAAAGGATATTGTCAGGATCATCATGGTTCATTCAACATCACATCCATTTCTCCTGTCAACCTAATCAGAGCTGATCACCACTCAACTGGATACTACTTCATATACTTCTATTTTGATAGCTTGTTTTTTTCTGAAATTTCATGTTTTAATAATGGCACTACAGTATCAATTATCTTTGAGCCTTCTTTTGAAAGAGGTTATATCAAGTGATCCTTTTTCTTTTCTATAATTTAACTGGATACATTTGGGAAAATAACTGATTTCAAATGTCTCAGTAACTTTCTTGGAAGTTTGAACAGAACCCTTTATTCAGTCTGTTAGTACTGATTGCTTAGAGAATATTTCTCTCTACCTTTGTGTTACTTGTTTGTTTCTTTCCACTGAATCAGAGGATATGAATTTTCTACACCACTAAGGGTTTGAACTCAAAACTGCCAGATTATCAGATTTAATTTACCAATGCTTTAATCCAGTAGGTCATGTCTCACACATGGCTTAATGGATTAAATGGTTATGAAATAAAATTTTATAAAATATTTTTTGACAATATCAATAATATATTCATACTTTGTGTTTTACTCTGCATCTTCTGTACTAAAATTCTTGGGAGTGGGGAGTAAAAGGGTTCTTGACATAAAATTTCTTAATGTTTCATATGTACAAGTACACTAAAAGCAAATGTGTCATTATTTCTGTCAAATGAAAAGTTTTATATATATATATATATATATATATATATAAGCCCTTCATGTTAGTTTCAATAATCTGTATTAATAATTATTGTTACAAATTTATTAGATTATGGAACTTGATCAAAATTAAATTATTTTATTTTATTAAAGTACATGTTTTCTTATTTCTTTTGACTATTTAGTATTGGGGTGGTCAAATATTTATACAATTTAAGTTATAATAAATTTTATTAAACAATTTACCACTTCTATCTTTTTTTTTCCCCCTCCATCTTCCAGGCAAATTCATAATTCCATCTTCCCAGAAATTTTATATTTTTCTTGTTGCTGATCTAGTTACCTTTTGCAGTCTTTTAGAGAAGTGAATCTTGGAAATTTTTTAATGAAATCATTAAAAAAAATTCTATAGCAATCAAAAGCTGCAATATCTGGTGAATACAGTAATTGAGTCAATATTTGTCAACTAAGCTGTCACAACTTTTACCTGGTCACTAATAAACATTTCATTTAGCTTTTGATAAAATATCATGTTCTTTCTCTTCACAAATTCTGAATGCTTTCTGCTATTTGCTATCTTCGTTTAGTCTAATTGGGAGGATTACTTGTTCAAAACAATTGTTTCATTCTCAGAGAATCCACTTCCTTGTTTAAAAGCTGGTTGTTGCATTGATCATGATTCATTTTACATTTGTTGAAAAATTGAAATTCTTGTTAGATTTGCATGTGTAAATAAGTTCAGTAGATTTTTGGCTAGACATAGAAATTACACATTAAAACAAAAGTGGGGCAAATTCTTATATTTTCTATGCCAATTTTTACATAATTATTTATTTTAAATGTCTACTGATATAACTTGTCATGATACAGAAAAGCACTGAGATTATCTTAAACTCAATACCTTTAAAGCCATCTAACAACAAGCATTTTAACCAACCCAATAAAAATTTATTAAAAGACCTCCGATTTAAAATATATTTTCTTGATAATATCTTTTCAGTGTAAGCTAGGTTCTTATTTTGGTAATTATATTTTGTAATTAGACTAATTGTTTAACTAGTATGATTCCACTTAAAAATTAATTTATAGTTGGTTTCTTTCTGTAAATTTGAAACCTAGTATAATGACCAATAAGTACTAAATATGTTTGCAAAAATCAAAGCATATATAAATGATTGTCATCACCATCATAGTTTGTTTTGGAGATGAAACTTTGGGAGGAGATTCCACATCTGTTACAGTTTTGTTATTGGTCAATATGATTCATAAGAGACAAATTTGTGTGGTAGATACAGAAAGACTGGTATACAGAGCCGGTTCTGATCTTATGATATTGCTATTTCTATATGAAATTTGTTTTGGCTTTATCACAAAGGAAATTCTTATGGTGGGGTACAGCACTCATTAAATTCAAATTCTAGCAGGTGGAATAATAGTAGCAAGTTCCCTAAGTCATATATTTTCTTTTGAAGCATAAGAGATCTGGCACTGTCTAAAGTTGTGACTAATAATAAATCTGGCTGAACTGGATTGTACAATTTGTACCCAGAATTTACTCAAAACAGTAATTATAACATAACAATAAGGTTTTAAGTTTTAACTTAGTCTAAGTTTGTAATATACATTTTTCTTAGCTTTGGAAAATCTTTGGCGCACACACGCACGCACACACAAATAATTGATGATAGTATAAACAAGGACGGGTTTCTGCTTTGCTCTAAGTACAAGTGCCTTTTGAAGAAACTTTTTTAAAATAATTTCTAAGTAAAGCTTAACAAAGTTAATTTCAAAGTCCTAAGATACTTAGTAGATCGTCAAATGTCACTTAACAGTGTCCAATAATAATAATATAATGAGCAGAATAAATCTCTAACACTTTTTTAATCTTAAATAATTTTTTTATACTTTGCTTTCTTCATTACTAGCCTATTTTGTTTATCTTTTTTTTCTTATTTTTTTATACATGCATTTCTTTCTTTATAATTTTTCTTTATTATCCAGTAGATTTCACCATCATTAGAAGCACTTTTATTTTCTCTTCAAGAATGTTGAAAATCAACAATTTATCATTTACATATTTGACAAGAAAATGAATGCTTTGCTTGTCTCTACAAAGTGTTTTTGACTTTTCGCAAGATGCAGTTTTCGTCTTCTGCATTTTGTGGTTTTTATTTTTGTTGTGCATGACTTGTTGCTACATTATGCATGAACTTGGTCCAAACTTTTTGCTTTTACATGTGTTGACCTTTATTTAAGAATAATTTCCTCATTAGATACAGACATGCCATCCTTGCACAGATATTTAATCGTAGCCAAAGTTTTGTTTTATTTCCATTCTTAATATCATTACTTATAAGTAAAGCTTAATCATGCAATACAAATAATGTTAACATTTCCATTTTGAGCAGCTTGATAATATAACTGATGTTTTCCAAAGATTTTTTTTTAATTGAATATGTGGCTCAGAATAAGAAATTGGAGAGTCAAGTTCAAATTCCAGTCAAATCCGTTTAATTCACTTACACACAAATACTCTTGGGAAAGGTTAATTCATCACTTCTCTCTTCAACTATGGGTTGAATAGCAGGACAGATTGGGTTTACATAGCCTTGGTTGGCAAACATTCTATCGCGGAAAGTAATGGCAACCTACTGTGGCAAAAAGCCTAGTCAGTCATGTCTTTTTCAAAACATGATTGCCCAAGCATGTATCACGTATGGCAATTAACTATCATCAGACTGGGAACAAGAGTGTGGTGGTTTCACTGACATCATAATTTCCAGGGGTCAAACTACTTGAGCAAAATTCTTATTTTCTGTGGATTATTTACAACTCTGCTTCTGCTGTGAAGTTTGTGTTACTTACTGGCACATTTACAAAAATCTATACTTGAAATGTCTTCTCTCTGGCTGGCTGCCAACTGTAACTGTTAACTGCTTTTTTGGTGATCACTTTTATTGACCTGCTCAGACCATGATGGATGACTTCCTATTTCTACACCAGTTCATGATCTGAGTTCATGTTTCTGTGCTCACTTATTGTCATGTCATGGTAGGACATTGTAATAATAGATCAAGTTGACTTATAATTGGGTTAACTTTATCTGATCAACTTATAGATCATTGACCTAACAATAATGCATGTATATTTGGTCTTTAGTACTTTATATAAATATTCACATTCCAGAATTTCCTTCATGCCAGTTTGGCTGTGGTCCAGTAACAAATTCATTATGGTTGTTGTAAGAACAGGGTAATGTTTTTCATTGTAATTGATTTACTTGATTAACAGCTATGGATTAAATTAAGGTTCAAACCTATTGTTTAATCTGTAACTTTTATCTTTTTCTCTGCATTGATTAGCAACATCTACAACATGTCATACATATAACTTATTTTTGCTTGTACATGAGACACAAAAAGAGACGTGACAGGAAATCTGGATCTGATTATGAAATTTCTTTATGAAAAAGTATATCAAAATATTAAAATCCAAACTGTGTGTCTCTATTAAGAAACAGATGATAGCTAGCATTCCTGCAGATGTAAAAATATATATGTTAATTTTCATCAGATTTCCTAAAGAATCTAACATTGAAATTGGGTTTCATGTCTTTGTTCTTTTTAGTTATAAAATTTATTTTCTTTCTTTTGGGTCTTGTTGGTAAGTGAATATATTTTACTTTTGAACAACGCCACTATTTACTCCTGCCTCAATAAAAAAAAATCTGCCAAGGCTGACAATGCAAACCTTGCTGCTGATCTTGAAAATGACTTCCAATTTGTGGTGGACTAGAGTAAGAAATGGCTCATGAATTTTAATGCTTCCAAAACAAAGCTGCTATCTAGCCTCCATAGACAACTGCTCTTACCCCCCCCTCCCATCAGCATGAGTCAAGCTAATCTTCCTGAAAGCAATACACTGCAACTCCTTGGCCTAACTCTCGCAGCCAACCTCCAACTGGAACAACTACATTGAATCAATAGCTAAATCTACTGCTAGGAATGTCAGGTCACTGTGTTGGTCCAGAAAGTTTTTCTTGGCGGAATCCATCTTGCACATATACAAATCTACCATCTGCCCATGCATTATGCATTGAATACTGCTGTCACATCTGGTCAGGCACCCTTGCTATTCATCTCGGCGTTCTTGACAAAATCCAAAGAGAATCTGCAATGTCAATACTGACTTGGTAGCTTAACTCCAGCCATGAGATGTGGTTTCCCTCTATCTCTTCTACAAATATTTTCACAGCTTCTGCTTCAATTAGCTTAGCTCCCTGGCACCCCCTCTGCACAAATTGATTCAAGCTACTAGACTGGCAACTAGGTCCCACCCTTTTACAGTGAAAACAGTCAAATGTAACCACAACTTCTACCCTATCAACTTCTTTTCTTGCACTTCCCACCTGTGGAACTCTCTTCTGTACACTTGCTTCCCTGATAGCTACAATCTCAAAGAGTTTAAATGCAATGTCAATTGGCATCTTTTATCTCCTTGACTCTCATCCTTTCCCCGACACTCTCTGTACCTTGTTCTTTCTCTTCACTCTCTTCCTATGTAAACCCTCTGCGCCCCAATAGCAGCAATAGCTTTCTTGGGGTGAAATGATTATTTTAAAAAAAAAAAAAGAAGCTTTCTAATTAAAATGATTGATATGCATGTAACTCTGGACATGATTTCTGCTCTCATCTCTAAACTGGATCCATACAAACCATGTGGGATTCATGGTATCTTTGCAGTAGTCCTTAAAAATATATACTTGATCTGGGTTCTGTTTTCTCTAAACTCCACAATACCTTGCTACCTTTTCCTGATTGTTGGAAATCCTCTTCTGATGTTCCTATCTTTAAGAACTCGGCAAACAATGTCCTATTAGCCTTCTACCTCCTTTTGACAAAGTACGAAAGACTCTAATCAACTTAAGGATCTCACCTTGCATGGCCTTTTTTCAGATAAGCAATATGGCTTTCACTTTTCTAGGTCAACTCCTGATATATTAACAACTATTTGGCATACTGTTCTTCACAAGTTGAAAAGTTATATTTCTGGATTAGTTTTTGGATTGATTCAATCTTAACATATCAAGAAATAGGAGAGTTTTGTAATTTACTTGAAGCATTGTGTATATAAGGTGTATAGGTAAGTATTAGAAGGTTATCACAATGTGTTTAGTATAATAAAGGAAGGTAAAGAAGGTGTTGGGTATTACCTATTTATTATTCATTAATATTTTAAGATCAGAATCTCATCTTCAGAATGATAGAGCTTCATTTCAAGTTGTCCGCCACTGGACCATGCCTTTAAAATGAAAATTGTCTTACATGTCCAATCATCTAGATCTTTTATGCATTGATGCAAGTGTTCCTCAGGGCTCTATCCTTGGATTAACATTGTTACTAATTTTTATCAAAAATCTTCCAGATGTCATCGGTTCAGTATCTATGCTGATGACACAACTATTTTCTCCTATCTTAATAGTAAGTCTGATAGGTTTGATAAAGTCAAATTGACAGCTAATCTCAAAAATGAGCTATAATCTATTGTTAAATGGGATAAGAAATGGCTTGTTAATTTTAACACATTCAAACAAAACTGCTCTTTTAATCATCTAAGAGAAACCTTTCTGCCTTCCATCAGCATGGCTGATGCTAGCCTATATGAGAGTTATTGATTGTGCTTTCTTGGGCTAACGTTTTCTACTGACATAGTAGAAAGATCCTACTGAATCAGTTGCTAGCATAGTTGGTTCACTATCATACTACACAATTTTTCTTGCCAGAATCTCTCACGCATTCATAATCATCCATGCATTGAATATTGCTGCCCCATCTGATCTAGTGGTTCTGATATGTATTTAGAGATCATTGATAAAACACAAAGAAGATTCTGCAGTGTTATTAGTCTTGATTTGATTTCAGCCATTTTCCTACCACTAATGTGGATTCTCTCTGCCTTTTCTTTAAATACCATCATGGTAATTGTTCTGGTTAACTTTTCTCTATAGTAATTTGACTTTATGAATTCAAGTGCAGTACAAGAATGATGGCATCATTTTACAGTTGAAATGGCTAGATACAACCATAATCTCTATGCTAACAGTTTCTTCTCTCACATTTATCATTGTTGAATCTCTTTAAACTTTTTGCTTCTCTGTCACTTTTGCATTTAAATTTTTGAAAATCAATGTCAATCATTATCTTGTGTCTTTTTAATTCTTGATCTTTTATTGTTCTCGCTCCTTAATGTTTTTCTTTTTCTTATATTCTTTCATACTCTGTAAACCTCTGGCACTATAGTGGCTTTTTTCCTTTCTTGAGAGTGAAATTATAGAAAAATTATTTAGTATAGATTAAGCTAATCCTGCATTTGATAGATTGCATCTGTTAATAATTTATTTTTGGAAATTTTATTACATTTTCTATTTATCTCTGCACTGTTGATACTTCCACGTTTCGTTTTTCCACTTGCCTAACATTAAATCTGGATTATTTATATCTGATAAAGAAATTTTCATTATTAGAAACAATTGTAACATTAATAAAACTCAATACTCACAAAGAAAATGGGCTCAAAATTAATTCATTGCCATATTTCCATTTATACATTATCTGTGTATGTTGAAACTTAAAAGTACAAACTAAATACTTCAAATACTTTACCACCTTCTTTATCCATATTGTCAAAGGGGTTCATTGCCTGCAAAGTTTCAGATTTATATTTAAAATATATGATTAAAAAAAGATATAAAAGTAATTCAAATTTTTTTAATTTGAGATCTATGCAACACTGACATTTTTAGAATCAGTATTCTGAGTTTCTTCAATGTTTGTAATTACAATGAAACATTGGGCATGTAGGTTAATAAAGACTAATAACTATTGGTAATATAATTCCAATTACTAGCAGAATGCTATTATGTAATGATTTTGTTTTATGTACGTATATATCTGAATGAAAGTTCATTTAAGGAAAACCGCTCTTAATTACTGGTTTTTATCTCTAGAATATTTTGAATTATTTTACACATTAAATATTTTAGACTGCATATATTTAAATGAGCTATAAATTTTATTCTAATTTAGTTTTAGAATACTTATTTATATTACTGCTTACTGCTAGTATAAACTGGCAAGTAAGAGTAATGAGGAATTCAACAAGACAAGACTGACCTCCTCACCCACATTGTGATTATTGATTTGATCAGACTTTCTTCCTTTTCAAATTTCCTCTTTTGTTTGTTTGCATTTCTAAAATGCCCAGTTATTTTCTTTCTTTTTTTTTTTTTTTTCTTTTTTTCCACTAAGATTAGTTGAAGTATTCTATACATTGTATATCTTCTATATCATATTTGTTAAAATCTGACTTAAAGTTGGTTGTCATGAATCAGTCCTCTGTAAAAATGCATGTAAAATACATGTAAAAATGCTGCTTATCAAAGAATTACCAAGCCATAAGCTCATGTGTCTTCTCTCTTTATTGTTAAACTGTGTTCACCTTCCTCTTTACAATCCTGACCAACAAAATACTTTTTTGAGAGGATATCAATCGCTTGACCTTGCCATTCACTCAGAGTTTAGTATGTGACTACCACGTTAGTCATTAAACAATGACCATATACTGTTGGTGTAGTGAATAGGATAACTATTCCTAATGCTTTCTTATAAAGATAGTCAGAATATAGCAGCTGATTGTATATTGCAACCAGATTTTGCGCTGTTTGTGAATTTTAAGATATTTATGCACTGTTGCATGAAAAAATAAAATTTTTTACTAATCTTAAAGAGCTTTCAGTGTCAAGTAATTAAGATATGTGGTATATTCATTTATCACTCTAGACTTTGGATATCAAAGTTTGCATAAATCTATTTTTGATGTTTTCTAATCATTGTCTCATGTTGGATTATCTATAAAGTTAGTTAAATCCAGTTCATTGAGTAAATCTATAAAAAGAGTTTTGTACAGAGCCAGCAAACAAGCTCCTATTTAAAATCTTTAATTACTTTCATGTTTTCAAAATGTCTAAACAGATATTGTCAATGTGTAAGTATTATAATTCATATTTAAACTCTTATTGTTTGATGTGTATGAACTGTTCAACTCCTTGCATTGAGACTTAACATTAATTGAAATTACTACAAGATCAGCTCATGAAACTTGTAAAAAAGAAAAAAAAATTGGAGTTCCATTTTTCTTTTCCATGAGAGGAAGTCAATTTGGAAATGAATTTTATAATTATCAAGAATTGTTTCCATATATTAACAATTACTTGTCAGCAACAGTGGCTATTATTTTTAATAAAATGAGAATACGTAATAACAGTTATAACTTGGCTCTCAATATTACCAGTTATAATACTCTGTATATACAATAGACCTAATGAATTTGGCTTTTCACATTTTTGTGTTGTAACTGGTTCCTCAATATTTTGAGCTATCTGATAAAATGAAAGCTGATTCATTAAATAAGTTTACTACAATTTTTCAGTAATTTTTCAAAATGAAATTCTTATATTTTAAGTTTTATCTTATGATATTGTAGTGACAAGTTCATTTTGCCTATTTTGCATAGTCAAGTGACTACTAATAAGTCAGTCATCACTTGGGAGAACCTTTATGCCACAGACTAAAAGACAACATGAGAATTTGGCATTGCCAATCAGATCTCTAGCACTGTTGAAAGAGCCCGACTTTGTGAAAACATGGATTCATTGTTTTACTGCCCATGCTCGGGCTAAAACTTTAAGACTTCAAAGTTGCAGGAAGGGAGGATGAGATTCCAAATCTCGCTTTGGCAGGATGTGAGGACCTCAAAAAGAGCTCAATCATGGCATATCCCAGAAAATTGAAGGATTTGACCTTTCACAAATTTTGGATATAAAGAGAAATTGAAAGAAAGGATAAAAAAATGAACAGGATTCAAAGAAATAGAAGATGGCAATTGATGTTACATTTAAATGTTTGGCGATTGTAGCTGTCAGGGAAGAGAAAATATTGGGTACATAGGATATTGAAGAAGGGATAAAAAAATGAATGTGATTCAAAAAGATAGATGGTAATTCATGTTGCATTTAAATTCTTGGAGATTGTAGCTATCAAGGAGACAAGTAAACAGGAGTTCTACAAGTGGGAAGTATAAGAAACTGTTGGAGTAGAAGTGGCTGATACATTTACTTATTTCAACAGTAAAAAGGTAGAACTTAGACTAACATCTAGGTTCTACCCTAGCATGCTTAAATTCATGTGATTAGGGCACCAGGTGGGGGGAGCTCATCAGATCAGTTGCCATGAAAATATTTGTAGAAAAATAGAGGAAAGCCGTATCATGTGAGAAAATAACTAAAGTCAAGATGACAAGTCAGGACCAATTACATTGCAGATCTTTCTTTGGATTTTATCAGGAACCTCTCGGCTCTTCCATACAAATATAGAAAAGCACTTGATCATTTGGTCAAGGAATAAACAGCAGCGACTATGCTTATTCTCATGCCTTTACCATGAAAGTAATTCTAAATTTTATTCAATAATTTTTCTTGTTAAGGAATTCTGTAATACTTAAATTTTCTTACTCTTTCTAGGCAAGATCCATACCTGCTAAATACAACTTTACCTGCAAATAATATTTTCCTCTCCACTTCCAGAGTATTTCTGCCCTTATCTTCTTTAAACCCTCACAAATAAATACTTAGAAAACATCATACTATTGGCATACTGTTTTCTTGTGAAAGAAGTTTTGTGATTGTAAAATTTGTGTTTCTACTGCCTTTCAGAAATACCAATTTGGTTTACTTTTTGTGTTTACAGTTGCCTGGTAGAACAACTTGTAGTTAATTTTTTTCTTATAAGTAGTTATTTCTGTTCCTGCAGTAACAAGAGGTTAAATTTGTATCACAGACATATAAGGTTTTCAGTTTGTTTGTTTTTTGTTTGATGGATTATGTTGTTTCTACAAAAATAACTTGGTTTAATCATGCTCCTATTAACTATTGTAAAACTTAAGTATCGGAGCAGTGTTAAACAACAAACCTAAAAAAATATGCTTCCTTCTTGTATTTTTTATGTTGTATTGAAATGGCAATGAACCAAATATTTTTTATTTTTCTGTTTGTCTTTTTTTCTCTTAATCTAAATTGGTACAATACTATATCCACTTTTCTCTAATGTCATTTGATATTCTGACTTCACATAGTCAAAATACTTCTTTGCTAAAATTTGTGTACAGTCTATTACGCAGACCCCAAAATATATTCAAAAATAATTGGTGGGTTGCCTAATAATGTTACATTTCTATTTTAGTACAGGCAGTGTACATCTTTATGGAAATGGAATGTGACATCAAGAAAGTTTACCGTTTTCAAATTAGTTTAAATTTCAATGCCAATATCCAATTCTTTAAAAGTTTTCACGGACCCTTTTCTAGTCTTATCTGTACTACTCTTTCATTACAAGTCCTGAGAGCCATTAGGTCATCATCACAATGTAAACCTAAACCTCTTTTATCAACTATTTCTGCTAATTTACATATTAGGTAGCTCTCACCATTTCACATACTTACATTTCATTGAAAGTCTGATGGTGACATCAAAGCTTGTTCTATCTGCTTGATATTGAATGCTGTAATAGCAAGTTTGTTGATATCATTTAATAAAGCTGCCAATATTATTAATATAATTTCTCTCACCCACACACACACATATGTGAAAATGGTATGAAATTTGACTTTCTATTTTTTTATATTTCATGAAATGTTACATTTTTATTATGTAATGCAATAATTGATAAGTTTTATTACATTTAATTTTCATCATAATACTTTCCCTCACCATCACTTGTTTATCATATTTACTCCTAGTTTGTAAACTGAAGGAAAACATTTATAGATTTTATGTTCCTGCAAAAATAATGCTGAATTTGTTGCATGTTAATCTCCTTAAAAAGATTGATTTTAATTTTGACCAAGATTCTCAGAATGTGTTTTCTTGTTAGAAATGTCATTTAAAATGTTGTTTTCCCTATTTTATTTTATTTATTTTGTAGTTATTATAGATAATTTTACTTTTTCAAATATGTCTGCCTTTCCTGTCATTCAAATTGAAAACTGTACATAGAAGTTGTGAAAAGGAACAGTTGCCAAACAATAAAAAAATATAATAGTTTTTTAAATGGTTAATTAATTTACTAACATTTTAATGCACGCATACATTTGATAAATACAAAAGAAATAGAAATAAAATTAATTGCTAAAAGCAGCTTTATTTTTTCCTTTTTAATGTATATGTACAGACAATTAAAACAATTTGCTATAGAATCATTTTAATAATACTCTTGGTAACTGACATAATAAGTTTAATATTTTCATTTTTCTACTTAAAATTTTAATTTTATTTTTTTTAAAAATGCTGGAAATATATCCTTATATCAAAAATAAGTTATAGTTAATGAGGTAGGTACAGTTATATTTAGGGATCGTTTTGATTTCCTTATCCAATCATGTATTCAATAATGAGTCTCAAAACCATTAGCATATTCAATCTAACTTTAATTTATGATAATTTCATCTGCAAGTTTTGTGTAATAATAATTTTAATTCAGGTTAGACTATGTCTCTAGGTATTATTTTAAGAATAAGATCATGGTAATAATCAGTCAAAAAAACTTTTAGTAAATATTTATGGAAATACTTTACGTACTTCCTTAGTTGCTATATTTGTATTTTTATGCTTTCAAATTTATTCACGCATTTATGTATCAGATTTGCAAAGATATTCATCAATTACAATACAATATTTATTGGTTGTAATATATTTTCCTTTCTGTATTTAACAAATGCAAACACATTTCAATGTAAGTAAGTATTATTGCACACCAACAAACGTATTAATTAATGGCTTTGAATATCTACTAAATCTGAAAATGTATACATTGATTACAATAGATGGTTGCTACATGCATTCATTGGATGTTATATGTATTTTTCTACTAAAATGATTATGTATGATATGCTTTTTATACAGTCATTGGTTGTATGTATATGTAATTCATGCATTTATTGGTTGCTTTTGTTTTCGAGCCCAATTGATAGGCTAATGCTAATATTTGTGTGTGTGTGTATATGTATGTATATATGTTCAATTTCCATTGATATGCTGACATTTACTTTTTCCCCATAATATTAGCTTGAAAATTACTCAATCAATTGACTACAATTAATAAAGTACTGTCTTCTAGAAACCTGTAGTTCAAAAGAATTCATGGCTATAGTTTCATTCAATAAAATATCACATTTAATCACTTGATTTAAAAACATATACCTTAGTTTTTGATTACTATTAAAATAAAATTTTATTTTAATATTAATAAAAATCTAAAATTATTTTAATACTTTTTCTAATTGAAGGTTCGACTAATATTTAAAACTTTTAATATGAATTTTTGCAAATAGGATAGCTGATAGTAGATAGGTGTTTCTAGTAATACCTGTTCAAACAATGGGTGCTGGCAAGAAAATTATTTATTGACTGAGAAGACAATTTTTCTTTATGAATTCTTGTCTGTACTGACAACAGTAACCTCAATCAATAGACACCTTTTATTTCATCCATACAATCTACCATACAGTTTTGTTGTATTTTTCAAAAACAATGCTGTTAACAAAAAAAAATAGAAAAGTTTACATACAGCTATTCTTTTCAACAGCAACTGAACATTTAACTAATGGTGTAGAGAACATCCAAAAGATTGAAAAAAAAACAAAAATCAGACATTACATCTGTTTTGATAATTGAAATTTTGAAAAACTAACCAATTTTTGTTTAAAATTTTAAATTAAATTTTGTTTTTTGCCATGAAATATTTTCCATCTTGCATTTAATGAATCTTGATGAATATGCAGTAAAATTAAACTCACTTTTGTGTCAGGATGTCTGGAAGCTTAAATTTAAATGCTGCAAAAATTGATCTCATGTCAATTGACTTTTGCTGAGTCAAAACAATTATGTATTTTGGCATGTAATAATATAGCAAATTGATTTTATTATATTTTACAAGGGAATGTTGAAAAGCTCTCAACCTTTCAAGAAAGGATTTTAAAATATTCTATGGATCATTTGGTCAGAGTTGAAATAAGTGTATCAGACAAAGAACTTTTCAGTACTTCATCATGATCTGTGCTTTTTAAAATTATATAAATTTTCTCTACAACACAAAACTTTTTAAAACTTATGAGTGTGTTTATTCTCAATTGATTCCTATATTGATATAGGGGCTGTGCTTTCTTTTTATTACTAAATTGAATTTTGGTATGTGTAACTATTTGTGTTATTTATATTCAGACTGTCTTCAGCTTTGTTGTTACTATTGGGCCATTGTACTCTGTCCTTCTTCATGTATCTGTTGGTCTGGATAACCTTCATAGAATTTTGAACTGAAACATTTATATAATCCATAACAGTAAAGTGTTCTCATCCCACTGTCCATGTCTAGAAATAACTCTTCTTGTTTAGTACTCCTCAGTTATTGTTCATCCTATTTTCACTGAGACAGCCCAGGGACTAAACTCACAATAGTCTAGTGGATTAAAGTGCTGGTTCATGAATTTGGTGATGTAGAGGCAATAAACTTAACAGAATTGTAAAAGCATTTAATTACAATAAAATGAAATCTGGGTTTGGTATAATAGGGTTTTAACTAGAAGGATTTAGTGAAACAAGGAACCTCTATCCACACTCACCTGCTAGAAAAATGGCAATTGAGATAAACTTTTTGACAATATAGAACTTTCTTTTCTTTTTTTTTTTTTTTGTGCACATCAAGTAGCTTAGTCATTCTAATGTTGCTGGTATTCAATTTTTTTCATTGCTCAGTCTCTCAATCAAATAGTGGGTCTCCTTACTCCTTTTCTTAATCTGATCAACATTGTTCTTTACCGGATTTGTTCTTTGGTACCTTTTTTAGCTCTTGTCAGGTATCACAACTCTGTCCTCTTGGCAATTCAGATCATGCTGTAGTATCTGCCAATATTTCTTTTTGAAAATAAATGTACAAGGAAGTTGGTTTGTGGAAAATGTGGGGAAGAATGATCCTAACCACACAGATCACGTGCTCAAATGAAACCAAATGCCCTAATTGTAAACAAAATCATAGGGCAAATTTCAGGGACTGTGAAACCTGGAAAAAAGAAAAAGGTATATTAAAAATTAAACATACCAAAAACATCCCTACTCAGAAGCAAGGAAAAACCATCAAAACAAACTTTAATACACCATCATATGCAAAAATTACCCAAGTAATATCAAGATATATCTATGAAATTCTAATATCAAACAAATTATACGAAATACATGAACTAACATTTTTCATTCAAGAATTAAGAAAACATCTTGAAAACAACCCATACCACTAGACCAAAACTATCCACAGTGTAAATCAAACACAAAATTTACTGACAACAACCTCTCAACAACAAAACATTCAACCTTCTCAAATGAAAAATTCTACATAAAGATAATCAGGAAAAACAAAATGAAAAGAACCCAAATAATTGGTAAAGAACATGTTCACAAACAAAGAAAACAAACAGTATAGAAAGTATAGAATGTATGGAAATAGATAACCAAAAACATAGTCATCCTTAAGATCATCTCACTAAAATAGAATAATTCCCACTCAAATGAACAAACAGAACACAAGCATCAAACAATGGAACTGTAGAAGTGTTAACCAAACTATGAGGAAATCAAACAACTCTTTACAGATTATAATCCAAATATAGTAAGCTTGCAGAAGATCTTTCTCAAAGAAACTGACAACATCTTTAAAGTATATGAAACTTACCACAAAATAAATGTATCAACAACAGACTAGGCCGAGGGTGGGGGGTACTTCAGTATAAGAGAAAAATTCAAAATCCATGAATGTCAACATTAAATAACCTATTGAGGTTAATATAAACATAAAATAAACCAAACCAGACTCTCAACAAAAACAGTTTTTATGAAATCTGATCTACAAATTGATTTCTTTAAAAATTTGTTCTATTAGTACAAATTTATACTAAAAGTCTTGTCAGCATTGAGGTTGATATGTTATAAAATAAACCAAACTTTGATCTTCAAAAAATTTAAGTAGAATGTCAATCATTACCTTCTCTCTTAATTCCTGTACTGTTATTGTTCTCTTAATTATTTTTCCCACCTTGTTCTCTAATGCTCAGCAACTTTCTTGCAACTTAGTGGCTTTATTGCCTTGCTTGCATTGAAATGATAAATCATTTGGCTGATTGTATTGAATCTTGTAAGAACACAAACAGTCAGAAGAGAGATGTGAAGTCTGATCTATCTTTATCATCATGGAACCTTTAATGAAATACCTTCAAAGTATTTCATTGTTTGTCATTTTAGCCTCTGGGTTTCTTCAGAAAAATTTGGCTATTGTGCTATCAAATATTGTTGTATTTATTCACATGTATAAAAGAAAAACATGCAACAAATCTATTAAAGTTTTGAACTGGATTTCTCATTTGCTGATTTGATCAAATCTTTATATTGGTAAATCAGTAACCTATAGGTGACTTAGTAACATAAGTTACTATCAAAACAAGTGACAAATTTAACAACATAGTGTGCCAAAGAGTACCACTAACATGTTTTGGCATCAACCAGATATAACTCATTTTGACAACATATAAATTTGAAAAAATTAACTTTTATCACTAAATTATAACAATGCTGGAAATCTAACAGAAGACAATAAAAATGTAACGGCAACAGACATAATAACTGGACATATTTTAGTCATCGATGGTATACATAGTTTAATTTTTACAAATGGAGTATGATGACTTGTACACAATTTAGCAGGAAAAAATCTGGTATATTTCAAACTGAATTTTAAATACATAAAATGCCCAAGCAAAAAAGACCATTTTGGATAGAATTTCACATATTAAAAAAAAAATGGGTAAAAATGTCAGTAATATGTTAGAAGTCAATTTTTCATCTTGTGACCATTAAGTGCTTTCTTTATTTACTTTCCTGAAATCAGTGGTTCTTGACATGTTTTTTTTTCTTTTCTTTTTTTTTTTACTAAATGACTCGCCAGAATTTTTTTACTCAAACATGGCAATTTAAAATACATAAAATCTGCTTGAGTGTTAGCAGCTTCAGACTGTATGAAAATTAAAAACAGAAGCTGAAAAGATCATTTAATATGTAAAGGCTACAAAATCTCTGTGAATTTAAATCTCTCCATTTAAGTGTGTATATTGATATTTTTCATAGTTTTTGTGAAAATAGAAAAAAATGGAAAGAATAATGGTTTCCATTATTCTTTCCATTTTTTTATCCAGTAAAATGTTTTTGTGGATACATTATTTTAAAGTATAGCATATCTATGCTACTTCAAATTTATGCATTTTGTATTTAGCTCAGTTTCTGAAAATACAGTGTTTAATAGGTTTTGAGTCTCTTAAGGATCTGCATTTACAAGTCACTGATTTAAATGTTCCTGTAATCTTTTATTTTGACTTGTTCAGAAATCAGTTTTTGCCTTCTTACTACCTTCATAACAAATTATTATTCTTTTAATAGAGAAATATTTCACTATCATGTAATTGTTTCAACAACAGAAAACAACAAACTTTCCAGAACTGAATAGAGGAAACAAAATGAAGATAATTTTTGAAATTTTCTTAACTTTTTTCTGTCAGTCAGCCTGCAACTGGTAAGTTTTAGCCAGTGTGATCTTATTTTTTGAATTTTTTATTTTTTAATTTCTTTCTTCCTTTTGGTTCTTATCTTTTCTGTCTAATTTTTGTTCCTGTTTTGTTACTAACCTAAGTTCTCTACTTGTCGCTCTTGTAAGGCACTGCGACTATGTTTGTGTAAATTGTTTTTAATTATCAAATTTAGGTTTGGTATATTAGGGTTAGGGTTTTGGTTATATGTAGGAATTCTAAGACCGGCCATGTTTGTTTTTTTTATTTTATTGTTCTGTCTTCCTCCCTTGCTAACTGGACACATGGCTTTGAGGTGTTCCCTCCCCCTCCCACTCCAATGTATTCTACCCTCACACTACTGTCTGTTACTGCTTACTTAAACTTTCCAGAACTGAATAGAGGAAACAAAATGAAGATAATTTTTGAAATTTTCTTAACTTTTTTCTGTCAGTCAGCCTGCAACTGGTAAGTTTTAGCCAGTGTGATCTTATTTTTTGAATTTTTTATTTTTTAATTTCTTCCTTCCTTTTGGTTTTTATCTTTTCTGTCTAATTTTTGTTCCTGTTTTGTTACTAACCTAAGTTCTCTACTTGTCGCTCTTGTAATGCACTGCGACTATGGCTGGTAAATGTCAATGCCTCTAAAACAAAGCTGTTATCAACTAACCACCATAGACAATCGCATCTACCTCCCATTAGCATGGGACAGGCTAGCCTCCCAGAGAGTAAAATACTACGCCTCCTTGGCCTTACACTTTCGGCGGACCTCAAATGGAATGACTATATTGAATCCATTGCCAAATCTGCTGCTATGAAAGTCGGCTCCCTGTGCAGGGCCCGGAAGTTTTTCCCACCTGAATCTATTCTGCACATATACAAATCTACCATCCGCCCGTGTATTGAATATTGCTGCCATATCTGGTCGGGTGCCCCTGCTGCTCTCCTTGGGCTTCTTGACCAAATACAAAGGAGGATCTGTAACGTGGTTGATACTGACTTGGCAGACCGGCTGCAGCCGCTCTCTCACCGGCGTGATGTGGCTTCCCTGTGCCTCTTCTACAAGTACTTTCATGGCTTCTGCTCCAATGAGCTTAGATCACTGGTGCTGCCTAAGCACGAATTTACACGAGATACTAGATTAGCAACTAGGTCCCACCCTTTTACAGTTAAACAAATAAGATGTAACCGTAAATTCTACTCCAACAGCTTCTTTTCTCGCGCTTCCCGCCTGTGGAACTCCCTTCCACAACTCTGCTTTCCCGACAGTTACAATCTCCAGGTGTTTAAATGTAGGGTCAATAGACACCTCCTATCACACTAACTCCCAACTATTCTCAGAACACTCATCTACCCAACCCTCATTCTCGGTATCCTTACCCGCCTATCACCCACCCTCTGACATTTCCTATATTTAATCATCCTTTCTCCACTCTACATAGCCCCCTGCACAGTAGTGGCAGTGACATGCCTTGCTCGGGGTGAAACGCTTATAAAAAAAAACAAAAAAAACTCCATTATCCTTTCCTAAGAAGCCATAGCAATTACGAGACTAAAGAAAAGGGAAATTTGGAAAGCCATGATCACCTATATCCTGAATGAACATGGATTAAAAAAAAAATAATGCTAATTTTCTAATGTCACAAAAGTAAAGAACTCAATAGATTGTAATTTCTGTGTAATTATTAGATGTATATGAAATTTTATTGATATCAAACACATTGAAGTATTTCTTTCAAAATAAAACCTAAAATGTATATACCTTATTTTCACTACTTCATATCTTTTGTAAGAATTTTACATTTTATTTTCAGGTAAGTGTATTTTAAACAGGGTTTAATTTTGCCAAAGGAAATAAGTATTGCTTTTTATTTGCACTAATAAAAATTTTTAGAATGTTAAAAAATGTGGATGAACTTTGAACTGTTAGAATTTAATGCCATTTGTAGAGTTTTTATGCATTATTAAACATCTAGACAACTTTTTTACACAATGATGCAAAGCTTAATAACTAAATATTTTAACTTTTATTTTACTCCTTTTAGCTCTGAAAGGTAGAAGTTGGGGAAAACCTGCTCCACAGTCAGCACCAAATGAAGAGACAGTTATTTCAGAAGGTAAATAATTTATTTACTGTAATTTTTAATTTAATTTTTTCAAATTAATTTTGATATATTTCAAAGTGATTTGCATATTGCTTACTTGTGAGTCAGATTTCTGATTTGAGAAAATGTTCATTTAAAAATACAAAATTGATTTGATACAGATTGTAAAACTTCCTTCATATTATAATCTCTTCAGTTTATAAGAAAATAATTAAAATCGCAACTGTTGTAAAGTGGTATGTACTAGTGGATGAGTGGTTAGAATGTTTGCTTTCTGACCATAAGTTTTTTTTTTTTTTTTTATAAGCGTTTCACCCCGAGCAAGGCATGTCACTGCCACTACTGTGCAGGGGGCTACGTAGAGAGGAGAAAGGCTGGTTAAATATAGGACATTTAAGAGGGTGGGTGATAGGCGGGTGAGGATACCGAGAATGAGGGTTGGTAGATGAGAGTGTTGTGAGAATAGTTGGGAGTTAGTGTGATAGGAGGTGTCTATTGACCCTACATTTAAACACCTGGAGATTGTAACTGTCGGGAAAGCAGACTTGTGGAAGGGAGTTCCACAGGCGGGAGGCGCGAGAAAAGAAGCTGTTGGAGTAGAATTTACGGTTACATCTTATTTGTTTAACTGTAAAAGGGTGGGACCTAGTTGCTAATCTAGTATCTCGTGTAAATTCGTGCTTGGGCGGCACCAGTGATCTAAGCTCATCGGAGCAGAAGCCATGAAAGTACTTGTAGAAGAGGCACAGGGAAGCTACATCACGCCGGTGTGAGAGCGGCTGCAGCCGGTCTGCCAAGTTAGTATCAACCACGTTACAGATCCTCCTTTGTATTTTGTCAAGAAGCCCAAGGAGAGCAGCAGGGGCACCCGACCAGATATGGCAGCAATATTCAATACACGGGCGGATGGTAGATTTGTATATGTGCAGAATAGTTTCAGGTGGGAAAAATTTCCGGGCCCTGCACAGAGAGCCGACTTTCATAGCAGCAGATTTGGCAATGGATTCAATATAGTCATTCCATTTGAGGTCCGCCGAGAGTGTAAGGCCAAGGAGGCGTAGTATTTTACTCTCTGGGAGGCTAGCCTGTCCCATGCTAATGGGAGGTAGATGCGATAGTCTATGGTGGTTAGTTGATAACAGCTTTGTTTTGGAGGCATTGAAATTTACCAACCATTTCCTACCCCAGGTCACTACGGATTGGAGGTCCCTTTCCAGTGCGGCAGCGAGGTTCACTTTGTCGTCCAGACCTGGTTTCTGATCGATGCGGGAGTAGATTGTTGTGTCGTCGGCATACATGCCAACTTGGGATCTAATGGTGTCGGGGAGATCATTAATGTAGATCAGAAAGAGCGTGGGACCTAGGATAGAACCTTGAGGGACGCCCGCGTTCGTCTGGTAGTTTTGGGAGGCATGCCCATTTAATACCACCTTTAATGTGCGGTTAGAGAGGAAGGACTGGATGAGGTCAAACAGATGTCCAGTTATCCCATAGCTCCGCAGTTTGCACAGGAGGCCAGCATGCCAGACCCTGTCGAATGCTTTGGAGATATCCAAGGCAACGGTTCGGGCTTCACCATTCTTGTCGAGTGCCTGGTATATGTACTCGGTAATGGTCGTTAGCATATCAGCAGTAGACCTGGTGAAGCGAAACCCATACTGTTTGTCAGAGAGAAGCCCGTTGGTCATAAGGTGCTGAATCACCTCGGCGTTGATAATGGCTTCGAAAACTTTGCCAAAGATTGGAAGGAGACTAATAGGACGGTAATTGGCGGGGTCCGAGGGTTCGCCAGAATTCTTAAATATAGGTACTACGCAGGAGGACTTCCAACAGGCAGGAAAGCAGGAAGCAGATAGGCAGAGGTTATAGAGTTTAGAGAGGACAGAGGAGAGTTCTGGGGCACATTTCTTCAGTACTATGACTGGGATTCCGTCACCGCCGCTCGCTTTGTGTGGGTCAAGTTGCGCAATTATCTTGGCGACCAGCGAGGGCGAGATGAGGACGTTATTTAGTTGAGCCTTAGTTCTGGGTGGGAAGTCTGGTGTAGGTATTCCTAACGAGTCCAGTGTCGAATTGGTTGAGAATTTACGGGCAAAGCACTCAGCCTTGTCGGCTGGGGAGGTGAGAACTTCAAATTCATTGATTAGTGGGGGTATTGAAGTCTTGTTCCTGCTGAGCACGCTTTTGCAGAGACGCCAGTAATCTTTGGAGCCAAACTTAGAGGATGCTATGCGTTGCCTAATTCTGGTAGCAAACGCCCTCTTGGCTTCGTTCAGTACTTTTTTGCACTTGTTCCGTGCTGAGGTGAAAAGGCGCCTGTTTTGGTTCGACGAGCAGCTTCGATAGAGCCGGAAGAAATGGTTCCGGTGGGCAATAGCGGCCGAGCAAGCGGGTGAGAACCAGGGGGACGAATTAGGTTTTAGTTGGAATTTTCTGGCAGGGATAAAAGCATCGATGCCAGCCTTAACCCAAGAGGAGACTTCGGAGGCACAGTCTTCGACAGGAAGATCAAAGACGTTGTTCCAGGGGACGTCGCAGAGGAAGTCCCTGAACGAGTCCCAGTCGGCTCTTTGGTAGCAGTATGATATTCTGCTGGTCTGGTTTTCTTGGGAGGAGTTAGTGCGGATTGATATGTTTACGGAGACTACGGCGTGGTCAGAATTTCCAAGGGGGCAGAGTTGCCTGGTAGTGCAGGAGTCTGGGATGGAAGTAAAACAAAGGTCGAGTAAAGAGTCCCTTCCGTTAGGGTTTTTAGAGAAACGCGTGGGGAAGTCCACCACTTGCGTTAGAGCTTGGGCTATTGAAAAGTGCATGGTGCGGATCCCAGCAAGGTCGGTGGCTGAGTTTTCAAGCCACTTGGTGTGGTGGGCATTAAAATCACCAAACACAAATATTTGGGCAGATGGGTGAGAAGAAATGGCCCTGTCGATGTTATTAGAGATGCAATCAAGTAACGTACAGTCAGAGGAGGAGGGGGAGCGGTAGAGGAAGAAGAGATAGCTAACCGAGCTTAGAAGTGAGAGACGGAAGCACATGAAGGAATGATCAAGGGATTCAAGAGATGTGACCCTGGCTAGGGGGAGTTGTTCGCTGACATATACACCAAGCCCATGCATATGGACATTGGAGTCCTTCCTGAAGAGAGGAAGGTAACCAGGAACGAACAGCTCTGAAGAGGGGATAGAAGGGTCAAGGTTAGTCTCACATATAGCTAAGATATCGGGTGAGTTAGTTAGAAGGAAAGACTCTACACTATTAAAGTTCCAAGTAAGACTACTCCCTCCCACCCATTCCCTAGCATATCTGTGTTCAGAGATCTTAATACACACCATGCCAAGTGGCTAAAACACTGTCATTGATTCTGCTGGCATTCACGCCATGAACTTTGCTATTTCTCAATCTCTGACGCAAGTGGTGGATTTTCCCACACACTTTTCCAGTATTCCTTCAGGACACGCTTCTCTACTAGATCTCTGCTTCACCTCTGTACCTGACTTCTGCCAAGCCTCGCAGCTTTGCCCTCTAGATAACTCCAATCATACTGTTGTTTCTCTCTTCACTCTCACCCCAGGAGCCTCCTACCAACAGAATTTCCGACTGCTACCAAAGAGCAAACTAGGATTTGTTCTATGATTTCTTATGCAACATTCCTTGAGAAAAAGTGTTCAGTCTTCCAGTTGATGACTGCGTCTCTGAGATCTCTTCCTGGGTGAAAGCTGGCATTGATGCTTTCATACTGATCAGGAAGTTCCATCCCAAACCTCATTCCTTTCCCTGGTTCTCTCCTGCCTGTTCAGCCACCATTGCCAACAGGAACCACTTCTTCCAGCTATTTTGGAGCCATGTGTCTGACCATAATAGGCATCTATTTGCCTCTGTAATTGTAATTAGGCCTTCACAGTAATTGTGGACAAGGCTAAGTGCTTTGCTCGCAGATTCTCATCCAACTCCACATTTGACTCATGTGGAGTATCCGCACCTGACTTACCTCTTAGAACTGACTCAACTGAGAGATGTTCATGTAACCCACTCTCTGGTATCTAAGATAATTTCAAAACTTGACCACTACAAGGTAAGCGGAGGTGACAGAATCCCGGTCATTGTCCTGAAGAAATGTGCCCCCAAACTCTCCTCTGTTCTCTCTAAACTCTGTAATTACTGCCTCTCTGCTTCCTGTTTTCTTGCCTGCTGGAAATCCTCTTCTGTAATTCATGTATTTAAGATGTCAGGGGAACCCTCAGACCCATCTAATTATCAGCCTCCTACCAATTTTCAGAAAAGTGTTCGAGGCTATTATCAATACTGAAATAGTTCAACATCTTACTGCCCGTAAACTATTCTCAGACAGTATAGCTTCCACTTTGCCAGGTCTACTGCTAATATGCTAATGACCATCACCAAGTACATATACTAGGCCATCGATAAATCCAGCAAAGCTTGAGCTGTTTCCCTGGATATCTCCAAAGCATTTGATAGGGTTTGGCATGCTAGCCTTCTGCACAAGCTACAGGGTTATGGTATTACTGGACCCTTGCTTGATTTGATCCAATCTTTCCTATCGAACCGCATAATGAAGTCTGTCTTGAACAGGCATGCCTCCACATCCTACCACACAAACGCTAGCCAGGCGCTCTTTCTGATCTTCATATATGACCTCCCTGATGAGATCCAATCCCAAGTAGGCATCTATGCATTTACTACCACCTCAGTAAGTAAAAAATAACTTTACTTCTGTTCTCGGGAAGGACCTCCACTCTGTGATAAACTGGGGTAAAAATGGCTTGTAAATTTTAATACTTCTAAAACAAAGCTGCTATCTGTCAACCACCACAGGCAGTTGCTCCTACTCCCCACATCGGCATGGTCCAGGCACGTCTCCCTGAAAGCAATATACTGCACCTCCTCAGGCTCATCCTCTCTTCTGACCTCAAATGGAACCATTACATTGAGTCAATAGTTAAAGCAACTGCTAGGATGGTTGGGTCACCGTGTTGGGCCAGGAAATTTTTTCCCACCTGAGTCTATCTTGTACATATTAACCATCCGACCATGTATTGAATATTGTTGCCATATCTGGTCTGGAGCCCCTGCTATTCATTTCAAGGTTCTCGACAAGCTCCAAAGGAAAATCTATAATATGATCAGTCCCAACCTGGCAGCTCGACCCCAGCCACTTTCTCACCAGCGGGATGTGACTTCCCTCTGTCTATTCTACAATTATTTTCATGGCCTCTGCTCCTACGAACTGAGCTCACTGATGCCCCCTCCACAAGAATTTACTTGAGCAACCAGACTGGCAACACTGTCCCATTCTTTTACAGTTAAATCAACTCAATGCAGCTGCCACTTCTGTTCTAGCAGCTTCTTTTCTCACACTTCCCACCTGTAGAACTCATTCGTATACTTGCTTCCCTGACAAGAATTTAAATGCAATGTCAATACCCATCTCTTGTTCACTTGACTCCTGTCCTTCTCTCATCCTTTTCCCATCACCTCTTGTATCTTGTTCTTTTCTTTTCTCACTGTACCCTTGCAACTGTCTTCACACTGGTATTGCCATCCTCCTTTTGCCCTCTCTCCAACACCTCCTGTAACTTGTTTGTCTTTCTCTTCACTCTCTTCCTGCTTAAACTTTCACTCTTCTCTTATGTAGCACCCTGCACACTGATGGCAGTACCGCCTTGCTTGGAGTGAAACAACTAAAAAAAAATCTCACTATATCAATTTGGCAAGAAGGTAACTTCTTGTTCTTATTGGCCTGTTGGTGTTTCCAGTATGCAGCACTGAAAAGTACATGAGAATCATACCACAGGTTTATTCAAACCTTAAAGAGTGAAATTGAGAACTATTTGGAAACTGTTAATGGTTGTGCTAGCACAGTGTCACATGTCCTGGGGCCAAGAGCTGGAGCATACTACCCATGTTCAAACAGTTGATCATGCCGTATCATTTGTTCACTCTGAGAAACTGTTACTAAAGTTTGCTCATCATAGTTGCTGTATAAACCAGAGTGGGTGTTGAACAAATACAAATGTACCTGAGCAGGCATCAGCAATAGGTATTCATATTCAAAAAAGTAGTCACACAAACTAAATATGAACAACTGTTCTTTCTCGGGGAAGAGCTATTTAAATTAGACTATGACTATAATAAATTAAAATATCTTTTATCCTGAAACATGCTGTCTTTATTATTTTAAGAATAATTTCCAAGATATAGCTGAGGAAAGAACAGTTGGAAGGTGGTTCTTTTAAGAAATAATCTATTGAAGAAAACGTGCTTTCAGCTGTTGTGTAGAGATGTAAAACTGAATATGAACAGGAATCTGATTAAAAAGTAAAAATCACATTGAGATACTACAAGGTCAACAAAAAAGTTCTGTCCATTTTTTGATTAGTCATTGAATGATATTAATATATATCCGAAATGTGTGTAGCAATTGTTTTCAAATTTGGACAGCCAGAAGTAGGAACATCAGACATTATAAAAAACACGTGCACCGTGCCCGGCCATCAGTTATAAGCCGGACAGCTTTGAGAAGAATGGAAGTGTCTAGAGATCTTGTTCAGGGCTGTTTGCTTTACAACTTCAAAGTGGGCTTATCAGCAGCTGCATCCAGTCACCACCTATGTCAAGCATTTGGGGATAGTACTGCAAGGCCTTGGTTTTGAAAATTCAAGTCGGGAGATTTGTCTCCATGATGGGCCTCACAGTGGACAACCACAGGTCTTGAATGACAGTCCTGAAGGCGGCCATTGAAAAGGACAGTAGTCTAATGTGTGGTGAACTTGCAAGACAGTTTAACGTTTCCAATGAAACAATTAGACTTCACCTGCACTGCCTAGGTAAGATGTACAAACTGAGCAAGTGGGTTCCGCAAACGCTGTTGGAGGTCCACAAGGTACAACGAGTGGCAGCCTATATATCGCTGCTTTCTTATCACTGTACTGCATCCTTATTCAATTGAGTGCTTACCAGTGATGAAAAGTGGGTTCTGCATGAAACTCCCAAGCATTCCAGACATTGGTTGTCTCTTCAGGATGCTGACCACAAGTCCGCCTATGTACTCACACAAGATTATGCTTTGAGTCTGGTGGACAGGTCGTCAAGTGGTTCATTATGAACTGCTAACAACATGCCAAATGGTAACTGAGGACCTATACTCACAGCAATTGAAACGTGTGCAACAGGCATTGTGCCAAAAGGAGCCAGCACTGGTGAATCACAAAGGTGTACTTTTCCTTTATGATAAACGCCAGGCCGCATGTCGCGCGAGTGGTTAGGGATACCATACAGCAACTTGGGTGGGAGACTTTGTGCCATCCACCTTATTCATCTGACCTTGAACCATCCGATTACCACCTCTTCTATTCCCTGGATAATCATCTTCGTGGGAAATCCTTCAACAATGAAGCAGACTTGTGCAAAGCCCTCACAGACTTTTTTGCATCAAAACTCCAAGTTCTACCGCAAGGGCATTGAATAGCAGAAGGTGCTGGATACCAATGGTGATTACTTCAGACTAAATATAAGTTACACATACTGTGAAGCATCTTCTTTTTTTCCTTTAAAAACGAACAGAACTTTTTTGGTTACCTTGTAAATGAAAAAAATAAGTAAAACATGCTCCTGACACCTCAAAACAAAGATATCTTGCCAGAATATTCCATTCGTTTTATTCTATCTTGGTTACATCTAGAAACAATAATAGACTATTTATTTCTTCTATGAAAATAACTAAAAGTTTGAAGAAGGTGAATTTGTTCTGATGAAAACCTTAAGATTTTTACTGCTGGAGTTTTTATAAATTAAAGGCACCTGAGCCACAATATTGTTTAAATTGTGTGTTGATATACACACATCTGTGAATACAGGATTACCCTAGAGGACATTTCTTTTTTCGGGCTTGATTATATAAAGAGTGGTTGAAGCAAAATCCAAGAAAAATTTTTCTTTTCTAAATTGCAGATGAAAAAGTGGCAGGAAGTGTGAAATTTCAAAACACTTTTTGATCTCAAAAGACCAATATTGAACATTATTTGATTATTTGAGTGTACAATATTTTTTAAAAAGTCTTATAAGAATCGAATGCTTCTACATTAGAATGAAAGCAGTGGATAAGTCATATTCACATTTCAGAAACATTTGTGAAAGAAACACATTTTTCATAAGAATGAACTTACCCTAACACTAAAAAAAATTGTCAGAACTTTGATTCCACTGAGGAGCTTGTTGTCAGCAAAAGCTGAAGGTCAGGGCTTTTTGATGGGGAAGAAATGAAGGGATATATTGGCCAAAGTGATTTGGAGGATGAGGAAGAGCCTTCATTTGATTTTGATCTTTCTGAAGAAATTTCAATAGAGGTTTTACAAGAATCAAAACAAGATTTTTTCTTTACCCTTTCATTTATTTATTTATTTTTTTAATTACAATATAATTATAATAAAGATAACTTTTCTCTATTACCATCATTCCACTTGCAGAACAAAAACAAATTATAATGTATTCAAAATTGTTCAACTTGCTTTCCTGAGATAAAAAGTGGCTTAATTCTTTTAGGTTAATTCCCAATGTTATTATAATGTAAAAATAATTTTCATACTGTAATGGTCAGTCCATAGCCAATAAACTTAAAAATTGGAAAACATTTAAACTTATTCAAAAAGATCCATTTTTAAAAAGAATAGAGATCAACAGTTTTATATTCAAATATATAGTTTTAAGTGTAAGTATTGCTTATACAGTCACCATTTTAGATTTCACCTGTGTGCATTGTGTTTGTTTTTGTCGACTGCACAGTATACTAGAGCCAATTGGGCACTGTCTGCAAGAAAAAGAGCATCATTGTAGAATTCTTGGATAGCAACAACCAGTAATCAACTGTAGTTGAAGTTGAAATAGACAGCTTCAATTCACCCAGCAAATTGTTAGGTGGTTTATAAGGTTCCATTCTGTTATCTAGGCAAGTCTATTCTGTATGTTCTGATTGGCTGATGATTCCAGTGTGGATATTGTGCTCAATAAATATCAGCACAATATCCACCCTCTGGTGAAACGAGAGAGCGACATCTCTCCATGCTAGGAGCACACCTCGATACTTTTACAAGTATCGTTGGTTTTTGGGGAGTTACTCTCCGTGTTCAAAGTTCATTCGTTTGTGTGTTTATTTCGTTTTCGAGTTGGTTACTTTGTCCATATTGTTCGTTTCGTTGTTCACTCATAGTACTGTGAGCTCATGAGTTCTATTAGTCATGTCGTTACCAAGAGCCTCTATCGACAGGAGGACCATGTCCGGGAACGACAAAAGTCTATCCCAGTCCTCGGTGCTCTCCACCTTGGCTTGGTGTGGAGGGACCGCTAAGAAAGATGCTTCCTACTACGAGGAAGCGAGGGAAAGAGTTGCGGATTACATCTCTGGTACAGATCTCCTCTCTGTGCCAGAGAGTCTCAAGGATATTCGAGCTGATGATCATCTCCCTGTTGACTAAGGATCCCAAGACCCACAAGTTTGTGGGGGTCAGCAGGGAGACAGTGGAGGAAGCAATCAAGACCCTCCAGATCAAGGTTAAAATGTTTTCCAGACATAGCCACGCCATGTGGAACATCCTCCTCAGTTCTGTAGAAGAAGCCAAAGAGCTGGCCAGTGTTACCTTGACAGCAAAAGCACTCAGTCTCCAGACGGAATACATGAGCACCTGGAAGACATGGGTAACTTTACATGAGGTGCCCATGGATATATTGACGGATCACGTTGGAGCGTTTTTTTGCTCGGTACGACTAAGTAGCGGAGGTGACCAGTGTAATTTCCAAGTCAGGTTTTGCTACGGGAGACATTAATCTGCAGGTGACGGTCTCTTGCAAAGAGTTTGGAGAGATCCTGAATATCCTCACCTGCAGTGGTGGTCAAGGAGAGAAGGCCGTTTTGCTAGGTCTGCGGAGTGTCGGATCATGTTACCAAGACATGTCCTACAAAGACACAGGCATCTCAACCATCGTCGCGATCGTCATCTCAAGTCGCAACTCAAGCTTCACAAGTGTCTGAGGAGATGCTGAAAGAACCCTCCACGGAAAATGAGGGTGAGTGGAAAAGGGATGGAAAACCAAGACTCCTCTACTGCCAGAGAAGTCTAAGTCTCCTCCACCGCAAAAGTCTCCACCGAGGTTGCCTCTGGGGTCACCTCCGCTGAAATCACCTCCGAAGCAAAACGTCCTAAAGGGGAAGCCAAAACAGTCCCCTAAAATGTCAGCCCAAGAGAAGATGGAAGTGGAATCACCAGCACCCATAGCGTCCCTGTAGAGAGGCCACAATGAAAAAGAGGATGAGAAAGACAACCCGAAGGTCTTGAGGAAAAGCTGCAGCAAAGAGAAGAAAGGAGCGTCATCGAAAGCTTAATCACTACCAGTTTCGCCAGAAAGGCGAATGAATTCTTGTGCTGATAAGGCCAAGAGCCTCCCAGCTCCCTCACAAAAAAACTCTGCTTGTCCTCGATCTTCAAGTTGATTTCTCTCTCCCCTATAACACCATGCAAATCTCCCACCCCTACTCCTTCACCCACTCCAACCCAGCCCAAGAAAAAGAAGCCTCTTCCTCAGGGGGAAGCTCTTTTAAAGATTGAAAAGAAGGAAATCAGCAATGACTGGTCTGTCCAAAATCGTTCATTGCTAAAACCACTCTTAAAGCTTTCTACTGTGAACGACAAATCAACTGAAGATCCCACTTACTTCCCGATATCAACGCCGCAGACAAGTTTTATAAAGACATTAACATGTTTCAGAGTAACACTCTAGGACTTCACAAGATGAGAAAGAATTGTACCAGCTTACTCCATCCCTCTCTTCATAGGGCCATGAAACTAACCTATCCCACAGGCGTCGCAGCATTGTCTTGGATGGGCGTATTGCGTCCGATATTGGTACCAGTTCTCTGGAACAATCCGTTGGGGTCCTGATTCCTAGAGATTTCCTCCCTGTATGCGATTAATTCTCTTAATTTTTTTCAAACTTAAAAGGTGTCTATTAAGATAGCCAGCCTGAATGCGAATGACTTGAGGAATCGGAGTAAGGCTGCCTGCCTGCTTCGTGACCTCTTGCCTTTGGCATGGATGTGGCTGCGATCCAAGAGACTCACTTTGTTTGCAACGTTGATGCTTGTGTGCTGTCTAACGACTTTGTCTATTCAGCGTATGGGGACCAGCAGGCCAGAGGTGTTTCTTTGCTGGTCAAGCGTACCCTGGACGCGAGGGTGGACCGTATTCATGTTGGTGCTGAGGGCTGGTTGATCCTGGCCGATATTGCAGTGAAAAGCAACTCATTTCGTCTGATTTCACTATAAAAACTCTTCATGAGTTATTTGCACAGTTCAGAGTGATCAACTGCTTAGTCTCAGATAATGGCACCCAGTTTACATCCAGGAACTTTAAAGAGTTCATGGAGGACTTCCAAGTGGACCACATCACAACTCCGGCATACCACCCCAGGTCAAATGGACAGGCCGAAAGATTCGTTTACACCTTGAAGAAGGCAAAGGACACGCCATCTGAAAAAGCTTTGCAACAATTTCTTCAGGTGTACCGCATAATGCCCAGCGAGAACACACCATCCCAGATGTCTCCGGCGGAAGTAATGTTCGCTAGGAAAATACGGCCAGTCTTTGACAAATTATTGCCAAAACAGGTAAAACCCGCAAAGACAACTGTTCCCAAGAAGAAATACATGCCGGGAGAAAAAATATTCTTCCCTTTGCACAAGGATAATAAGACTTTCTGGGAACAGGGAACAATCAAAAACAGGATCGGCCATATGGCCTACATGCTGAAAGGACCACATTCCACGCATAAGAAACACTTGAACCAGATACGCAAACACACTTTGGACGAGTCAAGTGAAACTCCGCCAGGAGAAGAAGAGATGTTGGACCTACTGTATGATGCATTTAACCTGGAACCCCCTCAAACAAGTACCGAAATATGTCATTCCGGCAGAAAAAGGAAACTGACAGACCCCTTGGAGGTCAACCCAAGAAAGAAAAACTATAGGGATATTTCGGAGAAATAAATCTTCAGAGGGGGGTGTTCTGGGGTAGTTAACACCCCTATATCCATGGACAATATGGATTCATCTGGTTTATATAATGCCAGACATTTCTACCTTCAAGCAGAGGAGTATACTTGTAGTTTAACCGCTCACAGTGAACACAGGACTCTTTCACCTTATAATTGTGATCCCTTAAACAGGGCCACAACAAAAACCAACTGCCACCACTGGATTAGTCTCCTGTATCAATCCCCCACGGCTGTGGTACAGGTGAACGGGATGTTGTCAGGTGCTTTTGTGTTGTCACAGTCGGTCCATCAGGGTTGTCCACTGTCACCCCTACTTTATGCTTTGGCATTGGAGCCTCTCCTTCGCTGGCTAAGGGACAGGGCGTGCATAGAATTGCTGTCCCTGGTAGAGCTCGAGCCAGGGTTTCCGCGTACGCCAATGACATAACAATTTTTGTCTCATCACGGGATGACAGTGAGGCGGCGCAGAAGGCACTTGAATGGTACGAACAGGTCAAAGGGGCCAAAATTAACCATGACAAGTCTTCTGGTTTGCGGTTAGGTGCCTGGAATAGTGCTACCCTCCCAGGGCCCTTTGACTGGACGGACGGCCCTGTCCACATTCTTGGAGTGTGGTTTGGACCCGACCTCCAGTTGGAGAAAAATTGGTCTGAAGTACAGGCAAAGGTTGGCATGTCGTTCGAGATTTGGCGTCAAAGGAATTTATCCTTAAAAGGTTTGGCTGAGGCATGTGCCACATACGTCTTCCCCTCCATTATCCTCTACCAGCTGGCTGTACTTCCACTTTCTGAGTGCCGTGAGAAGGCGATCGAGCATTTGCTATTCTTTCTTCTGTGGAGAGGACGCAAATATCACATCGACAAATGTGTCTGTTACCAACGTCCGTGTCATAGGGGTCTAGGAATGCCGCACTTGGCAAGTTACAAGCTCGCTTCAAGAAGGGTGTTTCTCAGACATGCGTTAATGGAGGACTCATTACTGGTGGGGCTAGTGAGGGACATGTTTCCTAGACTGTCACCTCCCACATCTCAAGGCAGTGCCATAGGCCTTGAAGGCAATCGAGTTTTCTCCTCAAATGTCTGGTGGCCTTGCGGGCCATTCCTCAGTCCAGTGACCTTTCTCAGCCTAGGAAAGTCTTCTATCAGGGATTAGTGGCGGGCATCGTGAAGGATCCACTACGCGAAGTGCTCAGCATGTTGGAGGAGGAGTAGCACTCCTTCTGTTCTTAGGCGCCGGGGGCGGATTACCTCAGCAACTCTGAGTTTTCGCTTACCTGGCAGTTAGCTCGGAATTGGTTGTCTCTCAACGACATGCTTTTCATATGGTACCTGGCAAATTTGCCAAATTGTGTGCGCTGCAACTTTAGTTTAAAGGAAACATCTTCACATACTGTCTACCATTGTTTGCGGGTGGGCCCTCTATAGGATCATGTCTGCGAGTTGACTGCTTGTATCGCACCGCGTGAGCTCGTGCCCATTGATTGTGCATACATCTGTGACAATGTGTCACCCCCGTTCTCTGGGGTGAAGCGGATGGTGTTTCTGTCGCTGCTGGTCACAGCAAAAATGGTGATATGGTCAATGCGAAAGGAAGATGTCTTGCAGGGTGTCTGTCTTTCACATCAGGATTTGATCCGATATTTTGAGCATCAGCACAAATTGAAGATCAGAACTGATTGAAAACAGATTTCAGCAAAAGGTGGGTAACTATGGCAAGCCTGGTTCGCGTGAACAGGGCTAGCCTTGATTTTTCTCTTTTAGGTCTGTTAGTCACATTGGGGTGGATTCCTTAAGGTAGTTCTTTTTTGTGTATCTAGTTAATGTTAATGAATGTGATTCCCTGGCCTGTTCCCAGCATTGTCTTTTGTTATGATCCAGGTTGTGATTCCCAGTTTCCACAGTTTTTTCTTGTCCCGTTTTATCTTGTCTGGGTCAGGATTATATTTTTCCCATCCAATTTATTTTCTCTTCTCCACTCCCAGTAAAAAGAGTGCTTCTTGATTTTGACTTATGGACAGAATACAGCGGCCTCTTTGTTTTGTGGGACAGTTGGGGCCAACTAACATCATGATTTATGTTTGTATTTTTAGTTGAAAATTCTCTGTTTTGAGGATTTTGAATCAAACCCCTCCAACCATGTCATGTCATGAGAAATTTTTAAATATATTTTTGTATATATTGTATATTATGAAATTTTTATACTCATTTTGGGTGTTTTTAGGTCTCTGGTACGTACAAGGTATTTTGGCATATGAAGGATTGAATGCTGATGGATAAGTGCTTGTGGTGAGAGAAAATTGTAATGTATGTCTGGGTAGTGAATCGGATTAACTAGGTATAGGATAGTTACTGTTGATCATCCCAGTTACCCCCCACCTCCAACTTAGGCCATTTCATAATTGTATTTTATACAATAAATCTCGAGGAGAGAGGGGTATGTATTGAGTTACAACCCTGTTTATTTTTGTCTGCCAACTGGATGCTAGTTGGAAACATCCTTGCAAAGGTGAGTCTCATACTCTTAATTGTTCATCTCCTCTCTCTCCCCACCTCCCTATCACATGAGGGTAATGGCTCTTGAGGGGATATGAATTCTTTGTGGCCCAGCTGATTGTATGGAAGTAGTCTGACAATGCTCGGGCAATTTTCTGTGGCTGGGTGGATGTTGTATTGATACTATGTCTCCTTTTTGAAGAGGAAGCAGAGTATTGGCCATACGGTTATACGTTTTTATCAGGCGCTGAGCGTTATATTGAGACAGATTTTTCATGATTTTGAGCTGCAGCTATGCATTTCACGTACAGCTTGTATAGCCTGGTTAGGGGTGGTATAAAATCCTGTAGACAACAGTGTAGTAGTTGTGCTGGGGATAACCCAGTGGTCTGGATTGGCATGTTTCTGTACTGAAGGATGGCCTGTGCTACTTTATTATTATCTAAGTTTCCTTGAGTTCCTGTGTTAGTATGTATTATTCTTTTAGCAGATTTAATAGCTATCTCTGCTCGGCCATTGGATTGAGGATAGGCAACGGATGATATTCTATGTTTCACTGCCCAGTCTTTCAGGAATTGTTGGAATGGTACTGAATTGAAAGGTGGACCACCATTGGTACTGAGTTTCTCTGGAGCACCATGTGTTTGGAATATATCTCGACAAATTGAGATTATCCTAGAGGTATGTGAGTGTCCATGGCTTAAATGACAAAGAATGAGCCATCTAGTTAACCTATCAGCGCAGACAAGGTATTGCTGACCCAGGCTAATGCCCTATACCACAACGACACTGTCACTATGCCAAAACCCCGCCAAGTTTGCAGAGGTTTTACATCATATCACCTTTGCATCCATGTCACAAGGCAAAAATGAACCCATGCATCAGTACCTTGTTCACTTCAGGGCTACAGTCCTTGACTGCAATTTTTTATGTCCCTCTTGTGACTACGATCTGTCTGATGTATACATCAAGAATCAATTTATCAGAGGCATAGCTAATGATGCACTCCAAACAGATTTACTAGCCAAAGCTGAGGTACTCAAATCACTTGAACAGAATGTCCATCATGCTGAGGCATTTGAATCAGCATTACAAGGCCAAACTTCAATGACCAGTACCTCAAACATTGCTACTGTTCAGATGTCAAATTACTGCAGACAAAAAAAGGATACCCAGGCTAATGCCCCATACCGCAACAGGGCCATTCCATGTTACGTGTGTTACAGTTCAGAAGGGTTTTCAGTGATAAAATTTATTTAAAATCGCCCTTATAATTTTACTCTCTTTTTTTTTTTTGACTTGTGTAGTCTTAAGGCATTACTCTTTCATGTAATACATAAAAAAAAAAACATACTTATGACTATTTTTTATAATAGTCTTGTTTCTAGCGTCACGTGCATTACATTCAGACGTGAAGGATATTTCAAACATTTTTAAAGAATGTATAAACTCTGCGAATTGTGCCTTTATTTTTTTATAAAAATGGGTTTTTCTAAATTTTTATGGAGTCTCCTAATTATTACAATAGTTTTTTAGTAAATTTTTATTCATTGAAGCCCTGAGAATTAAGATATTTGTTGTTACGTGTGTTACACCTTAGCGTCACATGCGTTACCCGTGCAAAATATCGCCGATTTCCAAAGCTCCAGGAAGTGGGGAAATACTCAAATTTGGCAACCAATCAGAATAAAGAATTTTCTTAATCTTAGTTTTTGTCCTGAGAGAATTGGTCATTTGGTTTGGACAGCACCATCCCTTAAAGTTCAGGCTCTGTAGCATAAACAATTTTCATCGAAAAGATTTCAAACCTGCACAGGTTAGTGTAAAAACCTTTCTTTTCTTTTTTTCATATTTGTATCATAAAAATATATCAAGTAGTTTTTTTTAAAACTGTTTGAATGCACACATATATATAAGAATTTTGGAGTTTAAATTTTTCGGACAGCATTCATTTTTCAAGCACTCACGAAGGGTGACAGTGTAAAAAACATCAAGGCCAGCTTAGTTTTTCATATGGTTGAAAGAAAAAATTATTTCTCAACCCTTGAACATTTTAACTTGTGATAAGAAGAAAAATTAAATATTTTAATTATTTGTTTTTCATTTTATTTGTCAAATTAATTTCTTTATCTAATTTTTTGAGACAAGTAAACAACTAAGTATTGATATGGAGCAAGATGTAAAAAGAAAAATATTTTTCAATAAAAATGAACGCACCCATTTTCCCCCTAACACCAAGTGTAGCTGTATGCTTAGGAAAAAATTAGAAATTACTTTAGAAACTTTGAAACAAAAATAGTATGAAATGTTTCAATGTAATGAATTTTCTAAAATAATTTCTAATTTTTTCATGGGCATATATCTACACTTGGTGTTAGGGGAAAAAAGGGTGCTTCAAACTTTGAAAGTAAACAATTCCTTTTATTGTAAAATATTTTTCTATTTTTCTTTTTTTTTCTTTGAAAAAAAAAAATGAAATGTTTTTTTTATTTCAAATAGGTCCTTGTTTAAATGTTAAAAATAAATTATCGAAGATAAAAAATGAATTTTTTTTTATTTATCTTCGATATTTATTTTTAACATTTAGACAAGGACCTATTTGAAATAAAAACATTTCATACTATTTTTGTTTCAATGAAATGAATTTTCTAAAATAATTTCTAATTTTTTCATAAGCATAAACCTACACTTAGTGTTAGAGGGGAAAAAGGGGGTGCGTTCTTTTTTATTAAACTTTGAAAGTAAAACAGTTCCTTTTATTGTAAAATATTTGTCTATTTTTCTTTTTACACCTTGCTCCGTATCAATACTTAGTTGCTTTACTTGACTCAAAAATTTAGATAAAGAAATTAATTAGCATTATTACAAAAATAGCATTCGTTACAAGTAAAGATAATAAAAATATTTAGTAATAAAATAAATTACTTGTTTCTCATTTTTATGAAACATTAGATATTGTACCAAAACATCTTGATATCAAAGGGTTAGACATATTTCTAAGTAATTGTAAGTGATAAATAGAATGTTATGCGACTGTAACTTTTTAAGTTAGAATAGAAAGTCTTTGACTTTATAGCTAATTTTTTCCATATCCAAAAAATTGTCTGTTACTTCAGTTTTCAGATGGAAACCTCAAGTATGAAAAAAACACCTGCTGAAAGAATGAGAGTTCTAAGGAAACGAAGGAAAGAATTGGGTACATCTTTTCAAGAACAAGAAAATGCCAGGATTTCAGCCCTTCGAAAAAGTCAGCGAGAAGCAATGAACACCGTAAAAAAGTTGCTGAACGTGTCCGGCTCTTTCGTTTACGTGTCCGGCTCTTTCGTTTACGTAAAAAGCTAAGACAGCAAGAAGTCATTAAGTCACTCCCTGTCAAATCAGGCAATGGGTTCAAGACGCCTCAATCATTGGGAAAAGCAATCCGAAAATTAGATAATAAATTGCCTAAGTCACCTACAAAACAAAGGGCTGTTGTTACTGGTTTAGCCAAGCGAGTAGGACTGGAATTGAGTCCAAAAATCCCACATAACCATGGACAAAGGATAAACCAAAGATGTACAGAAGAGAACAAAAAGTTGATAACAGACTTTTATGTTAATACAGATGTTGTCTATACCATGCCTGGAATGCATGATGAAATGACAGTTTGGGAAAATGGGATCAAATCAAGACGCAGGAAATACTATTTAATCATGTTTTTAAAGGAGACTTACGAACTGTTTAAACAGTCCTACCCTGACATTACTGTAGGGTTCAGTAAATTTGCATCTCTGAGGCCAGTGAATGTATTGTTACTTAAAGATCAGCATCCAGACAAGTGCAAATGTGAAATTCACAAACATTTTATTCTGAAAATTAAAGGTCTAGGAATTACCTATGATGAACACTTTTGGCCTAGCATTCTTTGTGATAACAATCTTGATTTGACTTCTCCTTGTTGGAGAAGTATTTGTGTTAATTGCCAATTAAAAAATAAGTTGACAATTGAGAAAAGTGATGCCGACACAGTTATTTGGAAAAAATGGATAAAAACTGAAACCAGACATCTACGAATAGACCAAAAACAAGGGTGTAGGTGAATTAAAAGAAGATCTTTTCAGCGAATTTTCTTTTTTCAAAGAACATGTGAGAATTAAACGGATTCAGTCTACAGCATTTACAGAGGACAAAAAGAAGAGTGATTGCCATGTTTTACTATGTGACTTTGCAATGGCATATAGTATATTATGAGCATGTCACCTTTTTCAAATTTAATGTATTCTGTCAAAGCATTTATAAAGGTAAAGACAGAATTTTTTCCTTTGTCTTGGCTATCTGTGATTATCAAGAATGGTTGGCAAACTTGGCTCTTACTATACAGAGCAGCAGTAAATAAATTAATGCTTTTCCGAGACCACAAAGCATTATCAAAATGAAGTCCAAAGTGCTTTGTGGTCTCGGAAAAGCATTAATTTATTTACTGCTGCTCTGTATAGTAAGAGCCAAGTTTGCCAACCATTCTTGATAATCACAGATAGCCAAGACAAAGGAAAAAATTCTGTCTTTACCTTTATAAATGCTTTGACAGAATACATTAAATTTGAAAAAGGTGACATGCTCATAATATACTCAGATGGGCCATCATCAGAGTTTAAAAATAAATATATTGTGAAACTGATATATATGTTATCAAAAAAATTCCAGTGCAAAGTTTCCTGGAAATATTTTGCTACATCCCATGGAAAAGGTGTTATTGATGGAATTGGTGGCTCAGCCAAATCTCTAGTAAGAAAAAGTCATGAATCAAGGTAAAAATGCTGCAATAGTACAAAACTCTGCTGATTTTTACAAAGTAGCAAAAGATGACATGAAGGGAGTTACTGTTCTTCATATAAGTGAAGGACAAATTTCAGAGTTGATAAAAGAAAAGAAACCTTGGGAAAATATCAAAGATGCCTCAGGCATCAGTAAGATGCATGTTATTAGTTGTTGTGATGGTTCAACTATAGAAATGTTTAAGACAAATTTCAGTAAAAATCCATCATCAACTATTGTATATGGAGATGAGGATGTGGACAGAAGCAAGAAATTCAATGTAGGTGATTGGGCCTTAGTCTCCTATGATGGAAAAAAATTCCCTGGTGAAGTTGTGTCCATTATAGATACTGATATAGAAGTATCTGTAATGAAGTATTCTAGAAAAGGCAAATGGTACTGGCCAGATAAAGCTGATGTAATTGCATACCGGCCCGAGAATGTGATAGGAAAACTGAGTCCCCCAGTTCCAGTAGGAATGGTAGATATTGGAAGAAATCAGGATGTACTGTATCATTTTCAACCTGAAATTTTTCAATAAATGAATCTTTTATAGCATTGTATGAGTATGTTATTTATTATGTTGAAATCCATTGATTATTGAAGGTTTTGAAGTGATATTTTGGCATGTAACACACGTGATGTCATGTGTAACACAAATTCAAAGTGTTCTTTCAAGAAAAAAAAATAGCTTGATTTTTTTCTTTGCTATTATCATGTTTGCAGTAATATACTAGCTTATAATCAGAAAGGATTTTTTCCTCAGGAGTTTTATTGAAGAATGAGAAAAAAAAATGTTGATTAACCGTAACGTGTGTTACATGGATACAGAGCTAACTTTATGAAATTTTCATGTAAAAATGATTAACAACAGAAACTCAGGACCTCAATTATTTTGAAATCTATGTATGTATCAATCATGAAAAATATAATTAAACATAATTCTATGTTATTTATTAGTAAAAATGAATGCCTGAAAAATAGGCAATTTCATTTTCTGACTTCAATAAATAGCCGATGTTTATAGCCCTGGCACAGACAACACAGAAAAGATCAGAACTGGAATTTTTTATTTTTTTGTAGTTTAGGGTGTTGTCTTTCAGAAAAAACATAACAATGCTAGAAAATATTGGATTTAAAATTCTGTGATTATGGGCCAACAACATTGTCACTAAGCCAAAACCCCGCCAAGCTTGCAGAGGTTGTGGTAGCTCCAAACATGACATTCTGGGAACAAGCTCCCGCCAGCTAGCATGTCCAGCATGGGGTCGAACATGCACAAAATGTGGAAAATATAACCATTTCGCTACATGTTGCCAAGCAAAAACTGGAAACATCCTTGCAAAGATGAGTCTCATACTCTTAATTGTTCAGTCATGATGCAATTCACTCTGCCTGAAATTTAGAAGTGACATGCTGTATTGCTTGAAATTTGTGCTAGAAGCTCTGATACGAAAATTTCAATGTGTTTGGGTGTCAATCTGAGGAAAGTGCAGAGGATTCAGAAAGAGTTGGATGATATATCCAGTCAACATCATGGTGTTTGGAAAGATCACTAGTGATGAAGACATTATACCTCGATTCATCTTCCCACAGGGCTTCACTCAACACTGAGACCTACATTAGATGCCTTGAGGAGATAATGCAACTTAAGAGAGTAGCTATGAGAAGATTCTATTTATGGCAACAGGACACTACACCATGTCACACAAACAAGAACCCGGTCATGGCTGTCAGACAATTTTTACAACCACATCACCCCTCTTACATCTGGTTATCTAACTCCCCAGACTGCAATGCCCTTGATTATTATGTGTGGGACACAGGTGAGGGAGAGACCAACAAAACTGAAGGCAAGCATTATAGCAGCATTAACCAACGTAAAGAAGGAGACCATCCAGCAGAGTTGCAGGGGATTCCAAAGTCATTCTGGAGGCCATGGTTGAAGACAATGGCAATTTTATTGAATAAATTTACTCCTTAATATTTCAAGATATTTTTGTGTAATTTTGATAAATACATCTGTTAAAATGAGATGTCAATATTATTTTTATTTTTGCATAATTTAGACGACAATTTATCCATCTCATCCTTTATATAGCAGTAACTTTTTTGTTTGTTTAAACACTTGATATATTTTCTTAGGTGGGATGATTTGTTTCAAGGAAATAATTTGTCTTGGTTATTGTTTATACCACATTTTATAAGTGTACAAAGTTATTGTTACATATTTATATCTTTTTTAGGAAATGTGCTTGGAATTGTGATCAGTCTTGCAGCTGCAGTTATAATTATTATGGTTCTCATTATGCTTTATTATAGACGCTGGTATGTATTTTAATTTTGGTTTTTATTTTAAAAATGATGAATTGTCAATGTGCTTTAATTGAAGTATTGTTTTTCATCTTGATCATTAGAGATTTTCAATGGATATAAGATATCCCATATCACTCTAAAAACATAATGGTCACCTGAAGATAACCAGAGGTTACTTAGTCAAAATCTTATGTCTGTGATAATATTTATAATAATATATAAATCAAAGAAGTCTGAGGGGTGTTAATTAATGTCTTAAATCTGAAAATTTTAACTAAAGTATAAACTCATTTTAATGTTAACTAGTTCTTTTACTTTAAATTTTACAATATCAAATGAATAGAGTATTCATGCTTTTTTCTTAAGATCTTCAAGGAATTTTATTAATTCTAATATATGCCCTAAACTCTTGAAATTATTTTTATGTAATAATGGTGTCTAATAATCTAGTAATGTAAGAATTATCCTAAGATAACAGTCAGATATATATAACAGACACATGACTGCTCAAAACGGTCACTCTTCCACAAGAATCTTTACACAGTAAAAACTATCATGTAGTACAACACATAGAGAGTAAACATACCAAATACAACACCCTTTAAAATGGCTAATGTACTGGCTGAGAGCGGTCTGAACAATAAAAACTAGAGAATTTTTATAGTCATTAAATTCTAAAAAAACAAAAGAATGTTAGAATGCTGAGAAAAATAAGATTGCTTAAATCATCCTTGTCAGCCATATTCAATGAAACATGTTTAAAAGAAAGCTTGCTACCCAAATATATATATATAATTTTCAAGTACAAAGAGTTTGTATCATTAACTCGGCAGACTTTCATGCTGACTTTGAAGTTTTGTGAGGATACTGTTATGATGTCTCGCTTGTCAAGTCCCATTTTTTCTTGTTTATTTAGAACATAGTGTGATTTTTCTGAGAGTGGTCTTGTTTATGATTAATTGATTTTCTTTTTGTTTAGTTTTCCTTTGTTTTTATGGTGTAGTTGTTTTGAATTATTTTTATTACTTGTTTTTTTTTTTTTGTTAATTGTACGTGTAAATGGGTGTTTGTTTAATGTTTTATATTGGGTTGTGTTTTTTTTTATTTTGTATTGACCTCTTTTATTGGTTTGGCTTTCTTTTTTTTTTTTTTAATGTGGTATGTTTTCCTGTTTGACAGTTTTTGTTTTTGTTTTTTTTTTCTGGGTCATGGTTAAATGTTTTTGTATGTATTTGTGCTTGTGAGCTTTGTGTTTTTCGTTTGGTGGTTGTTGTTATTTTCTGTTTTTGTTGTGATTGAGTGTTTGTATATATTTTTTGATATATTTTATTTTTCATGTTTATTATTTGTATTTTTTCTTTGATAATCTGTTTATTATCATGAATGAGTATTTGTATTTATTTTTTTTAACTTATTTTTATTGTATGTTTCATTCTTGTTTGATTTTGTTATTTGTTGTTTGTGTAGCAAAAGCTGTAAATTATGCCTGGAAGAGAAGCTAGCAGTAATCAGCTTTAAAAATCAAAGTAAAATACTAAAAAGAAACAAGATAATGGGAAAATGTAGACCTGCAAATAAGAATCTAATTTGCTACATAAGCAACAATAAATAACAACAAAATCATACATAACATACAAACAATATAAATAAAAATTAAAAAGTTAAAAAATATATAAATACTCAATCCTGATAATAAACAAAATATACAAATCATATAAACATGAAAAATAATATATACAAAAAATATATATAAACACTCAGTCATGACAAAAACAGAAAATAACACAACCACCAAATGGTGAGGGGCACAAAGCCCACAGACACAAATATATCCGACCATGACCCAGAAAAAATCACCATCATGCAGGAAAACATACCAACACATTAAGGAAAAGGTCAATGCAAAAAAGAGCCAACCCAATATAAAAAGTTGAACAAACACCCATTTATGTGTGCACTAAAAAAAAACAAGCAATAAAAAGAAAAAATAAGATCAACCAATCAAAAACAAGATCACTCCCCAAAAAATCACACCCTGCCATGTATAAACTAAAAAATTGGGACCTAACAGCAAATAGCCCTGATGAGCAAAAACATCGTAACAGTGCTGTCACAAAATTTTAAAGTTTGTATGAATCTGCTCAGTTAAAGAGACAAGTACTATGTACTTATCAACACTCTATCTCCACTCTGATATTGAGTACATTACGATATACATTTTATCAGTAAAAGCACTGAAAATCTCAATGTGACCTTAAACTTAAATACTGGGTATTATGAACCATACACCAAAAATCTATATAACCATAACTACATCAGTAAAGAATCAAACTACCATCATAAAATTCTACATAATTTTCATAAATCAGTCCAAGTTAGATTATTTACCAACTCTAGCAATAAGGAAATATTTGATAATAATAGAATTTAATATATAAAAGCTTCAGAACTAAGCAACCATAAAATAAACTTACTGTATTTATGAAAATATGAATGAAGGTAAAAATAAACAGAAACACTGTAAGAAGTATCTGCAATGTAATTGGTCTCTACTGGAGATCTCAGCTATAGTCACTTCCTCACTGCTGTGGCAAACATTTTCATGGCAACTGCTCTAATGAGCAGTTTTCCCTGGTGCCCCATGCACATGAATTTATGCTACTAAATTGACATCTAGGTTTCACTTTTTACTGTTGAAATAATTAAATGTAATAGCCACTTCTACTCTAACAGTTTTTTCCTCTCACTTCCCGCCTGTGGAACTCTATTCTGTTTACTTATTTCCCTGATGCAACATCAATTGCCATTTTCTATGTTCTTGAATCTCATTCATCATTTATCCTTGAGTCATGGTATCAGCAAAGGATAACATGTATATCTATTAATACATACTTCATATCACTATTGTATTACATTATACTATTTGGATGACTGGATTTTGTATTTATGTATGCTAACTTAGTGTTTGCTTTCATGTATGGTGAGACATACATGAAAACAAACACTAAGTTATCATATATAAATACAAAATCCAATCATCCAAATAGTATAATTAAACACATTTACAAAGGAATAGAACACAGACTATCTAATAATTCATCAAACAAATCAATATTTAATGAAAAGAAAATTATATATGAGGATGCACTAAGAAAATCTGGCCATAAAAACATTTTACAATATAATTCTCAACCAAACAGACAAATCAAAAACAACAATAGAAAACAAAACATGATGTGGTTAAACCCACCATTTAATTTAGAGGTAAAAACCAAAATAGGACAAATATTTTTTAAACTAATAGATAGACACTTTCCAAAAGAATTAGAACTAAACAAAATTTTCAGCAGAAACAATCAAACTAAGCTATAGTTGCACTTGTAATTTAAATAGTTTCATAAAAAAACAAAACGCCAGAAACTTAAATAGCATCATACAAAACAAAACCACTAACAAAGAATGCAACTGCAGGGACAAAAATAAATGTTCACTTCAAGGACTCTACAACACAAAAGAAATCATTTAGAGGGCAAAGGTACATGACCCAAATGGCCAAAATAAAATATATTTGGGCTCAACCAAAGACACCTCTAAGACCAGGTGGTTTAATCACAGGTCTACATTCAAAATAGAAAAATTAAAAAAACTGTACAAAATTGGCTAGCCACATGTGGAAATTAAAATCAAAATATGGAAAAGACCCAGACATAACGTGAAGCATTGTAAAAACAGCCAAGCCTTACAATTAAAAATTATGCTATTCCCAAACAAAAACGAACTGTTAAATGAAAGAACGGAAATTATGACTAAATGCATCCACACTAAGAAATACCTCTTAGGTTCATACAACCATGGATGAAAACACCATAATTCATTTTAATTTGAAAATTGTGCGTCTATAAATTCCCTGCAATGTGAACGTTTTAATAAAACACCATTACAAGAGTGTTCTTAAAAAGAAAAACAGCAAACGGTAAAATCAGTTATTAAAAACTGCCTGAAGACACCACTCATGGTAGAAATTTAGGTAACATAATAACTCACTTAAAAATGCAAAATATTCAAAAGTTCTACAATATAATTGTATTGAACACTTTTAATACAAATGTGTACTGGTCTAACCCTATTATGATCAAAAACTAAATATTAAACTATCAAAATATATATTTAGTGTATCGAGACAGCAAATAATTTTCTAAACATATACTGTTAAATATAAGAGACAATGAATGTCTGTTTAATCATTAGCCGTTCTAAACATATTTTGGCTTTAATTTCAGTTGAAAATAAAGACAAAAATTCTCCAACATTTGGATAATTTTTTATTAATTTGCTTCTAAGCTTTCGGCTCACATGAGCCATCTTCAGAGAGGTTATTTAGACGGTAATACAATAACATCCACCATCACCGATGATTTTATTTTGTGTTGACATAAAACTCCGCTAGGCAACAGCAATAGTTACCAAAAATAACAAACGCAGTTCTCAAATTTGCAATGTGATAGCATGAAATGACAACAAAACCATGTATTCAAATGCAATGTAACGTGTTATGTCTGGATTTAAAGGTGATTTTATTAAGTGTTGGTTGTTTAGATTTGATGTACATGGCCTCCAATATCTGAAGGTTCCTCTTACTATGTGTATGAGTAAGGATCACCGTATTGTTGACCAAAATCTGTCTGATATTACCTACATGTTTTTATTTTTTTCAGAGAAATGTTGTTTAATTGTACTCTGATCAAGAGTACAATTTGTTATTTTTGGTAACTATTTGTTTTTGATTTATCACAATCACCATATCTGCTCTGAAATGTATCGTAATGTCAACAAATGTAAACATGTTACAAAAATTAACGAAGATTAACAAAACTTGGTTATAAACAATCGACAATTTGAAATGATATGATATGGTTATTGCGATAAATCGAAAACTGTGTTATATAGGCTTGATTAAAACCTCGTTTAGACTGAAGGTCATTCGTGGTTGAGAGGTCTAAAACATGCCAGATCATATGGTAGCTTCCCCTATGTGGATAGGGTCACAGGTTCGAATCCTACCGAATGACACACATTTTCGTAATAAAAATTTATTGTAAATAATCAGGCCGGTAGATATAAATATATAATACTGTTTAATTAAAAACAGAATATCTACTTAAATACAAGTATCGATAAAAAAATAATGTTCAAACAAATCATTTCAAATTGTCTGTTGTTTATCACCAAGTTTCGTTAATCTTCGTTAATTAAAAGTGTGTATATATATATATTTTAAATTAAACAGGTTCAGTAACCTTGTTTAATTTACACAGATGGCCACTCCTTTGAATATTTTTCAGTAGTATCATATTATTTCCACTTTCAAACAGCAGCCATCACTGTACACAAGAGCAAATTTAAATCTTGAGCAATTGTGTAACTTTATTATCTTCTGTAACATATCATTTGACAATTCTTTTGTTTTAACCATTTTAATAAGTTTAGATGGTGAGACAGTAGTGTATCAGACCTGTTATCACTATGGGCCGATTGAGTAATGTGCTTGGTTAATACATAAATTGAAAACAACCTCTGATTGGTTGAAGTCCAAACCATATCAAAACAACTGAAAATAGTTTTAAGATACCCTTTTTACTGTATTATTTGTATAGGTGTTAAATACTTTTGCACAGTCAAATTTGAAAATTGGCAGTAAAAGTACATTAAAAAAAATTATTGATTTTTATCTGTTAGACAATGTTCATTAAAATATTTAAAGTATCATTCAAATTGAACAATTTTTTTATTGTAAAATTTATAAAAAAACAGAAAAAACAATGATGTGTTAAATACTTTTGCTATCCATAGAAAAATTAAAATGTTGACATAACCACATGTAAACATTTTAGTTTTAAGTAGTAACAGAGTAGATTAAAGTTATTTTAATAGCTTGGAGTTATTCCAATTTTTTAGTATTGCTATAAACATATAGAATAAAATCAAATTCTGACTATCATTAAATGATGTAAAACTATAATGTCTGTTTTATATGAATGTATTCTAAAATGTTTTAAAAATGCTTCTTTTTTTTTTTTTTTTTTTTTTAACTTTAAGGTTAAAGAAGAAATATGTTGCCAAAGAACCCGCTGTTTTGTTTCAGAATACTTCTTATGCTCAGATCCATAATGCTGCTTCTACTGCTGCTGATGGAAGCACAAGCAGCACTTTAGCTGCTAATAATAGTTACTGGAATACAAATAAGGTGAATATGCTGTATGAAAAAGTAAACAAACAAGTGAACCATGGAGTGAATGATATAGACACACATTTTGTGCCAAGCTGCAATAATTTGGACAAATCATGTGATGCTGAAGGAGGAGCTGCAGCTTTGGAGAAATTTGATAAAGTCAATCTCAAAGCACCCACAATGAAGGTGAAAGTTATGAACACTGAATTCCATGCAAAGATGCCGCAAGAAGATGTTACAAAGGAAAATCCAAACTTAAACACAATGTATGAACCAAAGTTGCCAATTGAGAATACTTATGAAGACACACTTTATGCTAAGAAATAAATGTTTATCTCTGGCATCATTTTGCTCATATACATCAAAAGAGTCTTGTGTTTTGCAGTGTTTTTATTTTTTGTTTTTTCATTTGCTCCAGTTCAATAATAAAAACTGAGAAACAGTGGTATACCTAAGATTTAAAACTTAGATATTCTTTTTTTTAACATGTTATTTTTCTCATAATAAATTAAATTTATGACTAAATTCATGATGCTTATATTATTTGCTATACTGTATTTAATTTTGTAATGCGGATACAGCACATATATGAGATAGGAAAAATACATTTATATTTTTTTCAAAAAGCACACTTTTTTTTTTTAACTGCATTAAATGATTCCCTATGATTATAGTTACTGTTTTCAAATTCTAAAACAAGAAGTTACACCATTTCTTGTTTTATTGTTGATGAGAACAAAAATTCTCTCACTTTACCTTCATTATTTAAGGTTAAGTTTAAATGATTTGCACAGGAAATTGGTAAAGATCTTTGATGTTAAATAAGATCTTTAAAGTGCAAAGCATTTTCTACAGTCTTTCTAATAATCTGCTTTTATGCTGTGTATTAGACATGTTCAAAAAGGTTGTTTTCTTTTTATAGATATCATTTCCTACCTACATTTAAACTCAGAACTAAATTACATTTTTTTTTAAATTTTGGTTATACAAAATGCAACAAAACCATTATTTTATTTACAACGGTTTCCTTTTTGTGTGTATCTACAATTTTTGAAATTTCAATCTAACTATGCCACTGCTGAAAGAATACTTTTCCTTGCTGTTGCAGAGAAACTTTAAATCCAATGCCATGAAGTTGTTGGCAAAAAATTGGAAATGATTACATGTTTCTGTTATTTCTATCTTTCTGATTGTCATGACTAAAGGTTTGTTGATAGAACAAGATACTAACCAATTGATCTTCCTAGATTTGTTTACATAATTGTTTTGCAGTAACAACATTGTGTCAAATTTATATAATAGTGATTTCAATTTCACATACATTTCATTCATTCATGTATATTTTTGTTTTTGTTTCTCTTTTCTCATACAAAAATATATTGTTTGCTTCAAATTGTTTAAAAAGACTCTTGATTATAATTTTTATCCAGCATTCATCTTATGGTTGCATTTTTCCATTTAGCAGATTTTTCAAAATTAACTGCAATATTGTAGTTTCTTTTCTCAGTTATTTACTTAGTGTATCTCATAACAATTTTCCATGTGATTTTGGCTTCTATTTCAACATCTTTTAATTTACTTATTTTATGCTCATCAGTATTTTACATGAATCTTTCATTGTAATGGGACCAAAATTCAAAACTTTATTCAATATCTCTAACTTTAAAGGTTCTCAACAAACCAACATCTGCATCACTTTAGAACTTTTTTGTGTGTTTATTCAGTGAGAGACAAGTGTGACGTGTATCAAAACATTCCATGTCACATTCTCTTAAATGTCTGCTCCTTTCTTTATTATTAATGATGAAATTTGTGGAGAAGCATTTTCCCCATTATCTGATAAATACCGCCCGGATTTTTTTAACAATTTTAAAATTCTATTTGCTTTGGTTTGTCTTTTGTTTTTCTGTTTCTGTGGAAACCAGAGAAAATTTTTCAAAACTTGATTGCTTGTTATTGCCAAGGATTTTTATTCCAAACTCAGTGATATTCCACTTGAAACTTTTAATGATTTATTGATATTCTTACTTTTCTGTTTTCTCATCATGAATTAAATTTTGTTTTCTCCTTGAATTATTTTTTTTTCTTATCATGAATTCAATTTTGTCTCCTTTTCATGATTATTTTTTTCTTATGAATTTAATTTTTTTTTTCTTATGAATTTTACTTTAATTAGTTACCTCAATATTTGCTTGTAACAAACAACTTCCACAAAAGTTGTATCTCTACAGAGATTTAACGTAAAAAAATTTTTAATTTTATATTTGTTGAATAATTTAAAAAATTATCAACATAGTCTTTCTGTAAAAATACCAGTTTTCATTTTATTTAAATGTAAATTGTCAATAAGCCTTCAGAATAATTCATTGTTTACTGCTCCAGTGTCTTAAACTGACCATCCATCTTATCCTCCTAATAATCATAATCACTGGTTAATTCATAAATTGTTAGAATGTTAGCCTAGTGGAATTTCTCAATCCACATTTAATGTTTCTTTGACTTTATTATAAAATCATAGATTTTACTGCCATTTTCATTTTCTATTGCAATATTGATAAAAAATATATGTGTTATCAAATTGCTAAACTTGATTTGCTCCAACTGTGCAAAATTATGTCAGTAAATGTGATTGTAACTTTTTTTTTTTGTAAAACAGCAATTAAACACAATTCTTATAAGAACAAATAAACTTCTGTGATGAAGCTAATGCAGATACTATTTTTATATTATTGTCATTTAATTTTATTTTGTAGAATAGAATATTTTTTATAAGATTTCTGACAAGAATTCTCTATAGGTAGGGGTTATATTTAGTTATGTATTTAGTCTTGGGTGATGTACTTGTCTTACAAAAATAATAATTACCTAGTTTAACATTACTTCTTAAAATTCTAAATATCAACAGTGATTTTCTTTACCAAATAGTTTATCAGCTTAAGTTAAATGGTAAACAAAAAATTAAAATTTTGCTCATCTTTTTGGTTTGTTTCCAACAAAAATGTGTTGTGATCATTTGTTATATATAATATTTTTTCCTGGTTTTGTGTTTGCATCTGTCTCTATGAAACTAAATCTCTCAACAAGATTCTACCTTTAGAACATTAAAAACGTTCTATGAAGGGGGCGCTGAAAAATTCTGTTTCATTCATTTGGTCAAATTTAGGGAAATGGGTTGAGTGAAAGACTTTTCAGCACTCCATATAATCACTTTTTGAAAAAGAATATGTAGTGTATGCTTGTGTTGTTCACTTTGAAACTCCCAGAATTCTACTACTTCTAAATTCCAGTTCCTGTAAAATTTCAAATTGAATTATTATTTAACAATGGTTAGTTTTTCTGGTAGAACAACAGCTGTTTCATCTTTATTCCCTGAAATCCATTTACACTTTCCCCTTCTCATTTTCTAACATAGCAAAAATTATCATTTTTATTAAATTATTTGATATGCATGATTGACAACAGCATAAAATAAAACTCAGAGCAATGAGACAATTTTCTTTACCATTTTTCTTTCAATTTCCTTGCTATTGTAACTTTATTTTTTAAACTTTTTGGTTTAAAAATATTTTAATCAAATACAACTGCTTTCAACTGTCACATTTAAAATGCTTAAGACCTTCAAAAATATTTTTTAAAGGATTGAAATTAATTCATTTTAAGGCTAAAATGTATTGAATTTTATACCAATCTTCATTTTGTGTTTTTCAATTGAAAGCAGTTAATTTATTCTAAAAATCAATTTAGTTTCCATTATCTGAAAACATAAAAAGGATGATTGACTTTTTCTGGTGAAATATTTATGGTGTGAGATCTTTTTAATACAGTCTTTTATTGAGTGCATTAAAGAAATTCCTTCTGAAGATATATGCCACATTCAGTATTGATTTATCTTAGCCTTTTTGCTTTCTGTAAAACACAGTCTTCCTGAAAGCTAGAAACAGTAATTAAAAATGTATATAGCAAAATAGATTAAAAAAGGAATTATTTGAAAATGCTTTTTACTTGATTATATACTTTGTAACCAGTTTCTCATCTGATGATTTCTAATAATAATGCCATTGATTTTTTTTCTCCCCCCCACCTTTCCAATGTTGTAATATGGTGTATACAACATTTAAATTAACTGCAGCTATGCTGAATTTAAGTTGTCAGTATAATTTTCTGATGTTGGTTTATGTTATAATCCTGGTAAAATAATTGACTCAAAGACTTGGTGCAAACATCAATACTTTAAACAAATTTCTTCTACTCAGTATCATTAGTTATATAGTTAGGAATACCACACCTTATGGCATAAATACATATTTTGATAAGATTTCAAAAGTCTATTTCTATTTACTTTATACAACAGCTATTATATTTACAAATTGTAAAATAAGTTTTCAATCTCACTAAAATAAACCTAAGAATTATAAATTTATGATTAACTTTCCTAGTAAACTTTTTTTATTTATATATTTTTAATCTATTTCTGTTATTTCTTTCTCAAATATTATAGAAAACTTTTCTATTGTTAAAATTTTTATATTCATACCACATAGAAAAGAAACAACAAATGTTGAGGTGACTTTATTTAAGGGAAAAGTTGTTATTGATTCTTATTTTTAATATTTATTTTAAGATCTTTCATAATTTGCTTCCATTTTGTACCAAACAACAAAGAAAAAATCAATTCTAACTACGAAATTGTTTTAACTCTTGTCTGGGTTATTGATAAGACTCAGCCATGAAAATGTTTATATCTATTTTTTTTTCTTTTTTCCCTTTTTTTGTTACTGCTGTTTCAGATTTATGTGCAAGGTAAATCAAATGTAGGATAAATCTTGTTTGTGAATGTTCTTGGTGTTTTGGAGATCATTTGAAAAGTTCAAAGTAGAAAATATTTCAATAATGCTCATAAAACAAAACAAATTCCCACCAAATTCATTCCTAGTTTTATTCAGCCCAGTCTGAATTTGCCATTTTGTGACTCATACTATCAATGAAACTGTTGTTCTGTTTTTTATTTTATTTTTTTCCTCTGTGTCAATGTTCTCTTAGTTTTTTCTGACTCCTGATTGTATAAATCAGAAGCATCTATTTCAACATCTACAGATCATAGAAATGTAATCATTTTGTACAGTTTTAAATGATATTAGATGAAATAAAAACAATTGTTATTGAAATGTATTTTGTTTTGTATATTATAATAAATAAAAAATACATGGACTTGTAATTGCTTTGACAATTTTTTTGTTATGAGAATTCATGAAATTAAAATGTTCCTGAATCCACTGTACAGTTTAAAATATTCACTTATTTCCTTTTTAATCTTAACTGCTTAATATATTTTTAATTATTTGAGTTTTCTATCATCCTTTATAATTTTTGTTAAAAATAAAATGGTACATCAGTTTTTACTTGACATTTAGCAGATAAGTTAGACTGTTTGTCAATATTTGATTCAAAACCATCATTGAATATCTAACTGAATGAAGTTGATTTACTGTTGTCCTCATCTTTGTTGCCATAGTCACGTTTGTGGCAGTTGTACACTTAAGCCTTCTTCTTGATTGTAATTTCAACCTGAACCTTATATTTTATCTACCAGGATAGATTGTTCTAGTTCCACATGTCATACCTCTTACAGATGCCTCCCCTTAACTCGCCAAGATTTTGCTCATCTCTACTATAACCAGGTATTGAACTTGCAACTTTTTTCCAACTGGAACATCAACAAAACAAGCACTATTTCTTTTTCCTCCCTACCTACCACCAAATCTCAAAAGTACTTAGGTCATGTGATTCAGTCACATTGTGACCTTTTTCTCTTCTGTGTTGGTTCACTGCCCCAACCCTCCACCACAAATATTTGTATTAGGTGAATAGGTATATCTGAAGCAAGAGCCAACATCCTTGCTTAGTTTACTATGTAGATTTATACTTTTTTTCTTAACTCGCCAAGATTTTGCTCATCTCTACTATAACCAGGTATTGAACTTGCAACTTTTTTGGTCAAGTCCCTGGATTCAACTAATCCTTTTATCTACTGGGCTATGTGTCCTTGCAGACATCAGTGTATGAATTTTTGGAAGTTATAAATCTAATGTCTCAGTAAACATTTTTATTTTACCAGAGCTAATTGTTTGTTTTTTTTGGGTGTTTTTAAGCATTCTGTATTACTGCTTCCCATATTATATTCATTTTTTTTATGCTTATGGAGAAAAAAGGATGAGCCCCCACCCCTGTGGGGTGAGGTTTAAATGAGAGAGAATATCAGTGAAAAATACAAAACCTTAAGGAATCAGCACATATGCTAGGCCACAAAAATCTTTTCAGCCAGCCAAAAATGAGGGTTTTTCTACTACCATCCAATTTATTGGTGAGGGACTTGATTAAGGTGGCTAATACTTGGCAAACTGACTACCAATTTTATAGTGACTAAGTCCTCTCTCTTTCTCACTCTTCTACCAGTCCCTACTTCCAACTGGAACATCAACAAAACAAGCACTATTTCTTTTTCCTCCCTACCTACCACCAAATCTCAAAAGTACTTAGGTCATGTGATTCAGTCACATTGTGACCTTTTTCTCTTCTGTGTTGGTTCACTGCCCCAACCCTCCACCACAAATATTTGTATTAGGTGAATAGGTATATCTGAAGCAAGAGCCAACATCCTTGCTTAGTTTACTATGTAGATTTATACTTTTTTTTTTTTTCCATTTCCACCCTAGACTCTGTTGAAGACACACAAGTTAAATCCTGTTCATTTTGGTTTTATTTCAACATTTTTTTTGAAGATGCAATCATTTGGAATTGAGTGATTGATACTGTGTGAGCTGTTGACTTATTTACTGTTTGGATCTATATCGGTGAAAAGCACTAAATCAGTTTGAAACATGCATTGCTAAATATACTGGGGAAAATGGTCCGTTACTTGCATCATTCACAAAAATACTTGACTTCCCTTGCGCTGTTTTTTCTTTTTACAGTTCAAACCAAAAATAGAATATTGTAGCCATATCTGTCCTAGAGTTGCCCAATCCTCACTTTCTAGCTTTAACAGAATTATAGAACAATCATGTAGCCTTTTGGGGGCTCAAATCCCATCCCCCCTAATCCTACAGCCTCTTTTTTACATACAAAATATCGCAACTCTGCTTCAAATATTCAGATGTCTTACATTCCCTAGTTTGGGTACTTTGACATGGAGTAATGGTAAGCCATCTTATCTCACTAGAACAGAACAATTACAACTAAATAGTGAGTTCCAGTCTCACTATGGGACCCCATACTTTTAGCTTTGTGTCACATCTTAGCTATGCTTAGGAAATTACCATATAATGTTTTACAAGCCTATTGTTACTCTATTGCAAATTTTGATGTTTTACATTCCTTAGTTCCACCAGTTCAAAACTTCACAGCTAGGACCCACCATGTCACATAATCATTCCTTTTGTTGATTTCAATTTCTTCCAAAATATTGTCTTATTTCTGTCAATAAAAAAATTTAGAAACTGTTCAAAATGAATATAGGTTCACCTACTGCCCAGTTCACACTCCTCCCCAGAGTCTTTTGGACAGGAGCATAAGTTTATCCTTTGTTTCTTGTTTAGGATTGATTTCTGGTTTATTCTCAAGTCTACTTCACCCCTATACTTTTAATGTCTCCATCTAAAACTCTGAACTTTTATTTACTATTGATTTACTTTTTCTTTTCACAACAGGAGTAGATATATTAATTTTTTTTTTTTATGCTTATGGAGAGAAAAGGATGAACACCACCACCCACTGTGGGATTGTCTGATTCACACTCAACCTTGCTCTATAGAACAGATGTTTCCTGTTTAGGAATGGGTTTCCAGTTCCTTCTAAATTCTACTTCTAACATTTCCTCCTTACCTCTGAAATTTGTACTATTTATTTATTTTATTTTTTCCACAATAGAAGTAAATACATACACCTATCGTTTACTTCACATTCTTCTCCAATCTTTTGAACAGTAGAGATTTTACTCTTGTTTCCTGTTTAAGATGAAGTTTTCAGTTCCTTCTAAAGCGTTCTCTTTATGTAACCTTCTACCCAAATGAGCCTAAGGTTTTGTACAGAGTGAATATCATTGTTAGAAAAGAAAAGTGAACAGGAATTTTAATTTGGATTACTGATTCCACTTTCCACCAAGATGGTCTTAAAGTGACTATGAATGATGATTCAGCAGTTGAATACAGCACCAAGGAAGTTTCCAAAAGTCACTTCAGGTACATTCAGTTTTCCAGGCTTCTTGCCTTGGTAGTAAAGAGAGGAAATTTTCTAAATATTTAATAAAAAAGGAAGTTAGAAAAGTGAGCAATAACTAAGCAGTTTTAAATAAGAACTAGACAAGATATCTCTAGACATAGTTGGCAGAATAAGAAGAATCTTTCTATCAACCTTTTTAGGTTCAGTTTGAAATTCTTTGAAGGTTACCTGGATCAATAAGCACCTGATGAAATCTGGAGGGCATGGCAGAAACCTGATTTTAACAAAATAAGGGCAACAGTCCTAATGTAAATACAGTGTGATCTCAATTATCAGTCATAATCTATTACAGAAATATACAAAAACTTCATTAAAAATTCCTATGAAAAATAATATAAATCCAATTAATCCTTTCCACACACTCAAATATTAATTAAAAATACTTGTATATACAGAATATAGTTTTACATACAGAAAATAATATATAAATATAACAAATAGAATAAATGAACATTTAACTTCACTTTACCTTTTATTGGAGACTCTTGTTGGTGTATGTTAGGTGAGAAAGGTGTGCTATTGTTTAGAAGAAGAGTCCCCCTCAGGTAAGTCTTTTTCAAGGGTAATTACCTTTTTTTTGTCTCTTTGTGCTTGGGGAAGTCATGCAAACAGGAATGAAGAGATTCCCTTGTTCAATAACTGTGATGTACAATTTTTGAAACCTTATTGGCAAAAAGTAACTGATAGCTGAATTGTATAACAGAGGTGCTCAATAATTCTACTATAAATTTCAAACAAAATTTTCAAAATACTTCTCTCCTAATATCTTAAATATTTCTTCCATAATTCTTGTAAGGATATCCAAATTGGCAAAATTAGAAAAATAAATGATATAAATAATTTTGATAAAACTGGGTACATCATATAATCTACCAATGCATTAACCACAAAAATTAAAAAGAATTTATCTAAATGTGCTAGTTTAAACTAAAATAATAAAAAATCTGTTCATGATAGATGTAATGGAAACCTGAAATTTACAAGCTTTTCATGGTACATCTGAAGTATAGATACTCCAATATGATAAAAACTTATTACCCAATATTGGCAAAAGTAGATAGCATTATATAGTAAAAAAATTCAGCTGGGAACTATTTGGTTCATCCTTACATATATAATCTCAAAACTTCTTAAAATAGCATCAAAGCATGAAGCCGACAGTCACTTTACTGTCTGTACATGCAGACAGTCTCTCTCCCTTTCTCATATTGTGATAAACCCCAGAGTTACTGGGAAAAAAAATATCTATATATATATATATATATATATATATATATATATATATATATATATTTTAGAAGTATCTTAAAACTAACAAGAGGGCATAAGATAAAAGGAAATGAAAAAGTAAAACAAATGGTTTAATTTCAGCAGCATGCATGTAAGATAGTGACTTTAGAGAACATACTTTCCTTTTTTTGATCACATGACAGAACAGTGATCCAAGTAGATGTCTTCCAGACACCCTTACCGTGGCCTTCGCTATATTACATAATATAGCGGAGGCCACGCCCTGACCCACTTGAATCCAAGGTTAGTGACCTGCTTTTGTTCACATGGGGATAAGATCATATTTGGGTGCACATTGTCACATGACAAGCTGTGGCACGAAAATAAGAACAGCTTTCAATTCAGTTTCACTCCAGGCTTCAGCTTGGGTGGATGGGCTTGTTATGGCCTACTATAGTCTGCTATGTCCGTGGCTACCTTTGGCCCTGGTTGGATTTGGTCTGTTATAAATTCCATGTTAAGGCATTGCCTAGCCAGATTTGGTCTGCTATGGGAAAATGTTCCCGGTCAAAATTTGTTCTGACCATTCAGTACATAATAGTTTGCGGCTGCGAATATTCGTAGAGGCGGAACTGAATATGAAGCAAAGATTGGTTGAAAGGAAAGATCAACTTCAGCACAGCACAATCCCAGGAGAAAAGACAGATAATGTCTTTGTACCTCAACCTTAAGACAAACGCAAAGAGAAAGACAAAAAAGAAAAAAGATAAAATAAAGCATGCATCTCAACATCGAGACAAAAGCAAAGAGGAAGAAAAAGAAGAAAAGCTAGAAAGAAAAAAAAAGAGTTAAAAAGAAATCTAAAAACCCAGAGAATGGAAAAACAAGCAAAAAAAATATCCACACTAATCTCAGATAAGTCGCTTATCTATCTTTTGGTTATATTGTTGTGCATATATGTCTCTTGCATATTAAGCTGTTCGAGAGAAAAAAAAGATATTAATAGAATTAATCAGAAACACCCATTTCCAAGACGTTTCTTTTTGATATTGTTTTTTTTTTTTTACTTTTATTTTGTCCCAACCTCTTTAAGAACCATTTGTCAAATAACTTTGTGTATTGTAGAAATAAAAGCCCAAATTGTTAAATATACAATTTTGTGTTTGCCTTATCTTGTCTTTCACTAGTCTGGGCAATTTCATTTAGCTTGATAACAATTGATTAATTAAGAGGGAACTGTTCAATAGTCAAATTTTGAATTTCACTATTCTATGTTGTGATCCCAACTGCTGCTGCCATTACAACAGTGTTTTGGTTGTGAGTGACAGAGGTGCATAACAATATATATATATATATATATATATCATTCCTGTTTGCATTATATAGTAATTTGCCTTGATATTGGTAGATCTTCTGTTAAATTCAATGTTGAAAAAGGACAGAAATTGTCCTCCTGACAACAAGAATGGTCTGCATTATTGCCCTCAGCAACTTAAGTATTAACAGGTTTTAAATTGATGCTTGGTAAGAGAGCGGAAATAAAATGTTCTTCTCCACTTTCCAAGGTCCCCTACAGGCATTAAATATTGCATCTACATACAATGAAAGGAAAAACTAGAATAACAAAAATAAATAAATTCCAAAAATGAGTTATAAATAAAAACCTGGAGCTCAGACTCTTTGGACATTGGCACGAAAGACTAAAAAGCAATAGTTGTTTCCAGTTAAAGCAAAACCGTAGACTGAAAGAAAAATGAATGGATGTAAGTTAAATTTTGATTTCCTGGTATCGATATCAAATTTTCTGCACTATTGTAAGAACCGCAACTTTGAAACTTCTGAATATCATTTCTTATGTCTTTGTCTATGAGTGTATCAAATTTGATTAAAGTCGAACCACTCCTTCTATGACCCGATTTTTTTTTTATTATCGATTTTTGATATTTATCAGGCGTACCTCAACACAAAACCTAGTTAAGAACACTCGAAGACGCTTATAGTACAACTGTAAATTTTCAAGAAAATTGGTTCAGCCATTTCAGAGTCTATAGGTAACGGACACACAGACACAAACACACAGACAAAGTTACATTTATAAATAAGTTTAGATTAGATTAGATTAGATACAAGACAGAACACAAGTTCAAGTCATACTAAGATGCAATACATAAATGAATATATACATCAAATATACACAAAAATTAAAATGCTTATTAAAAAAAATGTTCAAACAGTATCAGAACGTGACAAATAAATTGACCTTGTTATAATGTTACCAAGAGGGGCACAGTACAGTGTGTGGCATGTCATAGTTTCCTATTTAGAATGCATAAGAATTACATCTATCACCACTGTCAGTCAATCCACAACTGAAACTCGTGTCAGTGTAAAGGTGATAAATAAAATGGTCTTACTTGTTTTAATATCCCCCTACTAAGAAAAAGCAAAGTACAGTTATTGAAGTGTCTTAGATTCTTATTTAGAATGCATAAGAATTGCATCTACCACTACAGTCGATTATACCACAACTGAACCTCATGTCCATGTCTGTTAAGAGCTATACATCCTATGACTATCATCACCAGTGTACTGTCACATGATCCTCATGAATTTACACCAATTCTTCCTGTCAAAGAGAGACAATCCCATTCTTGTTGAAACTGTGTTGATGGCAGGTACAAAAAGAGAACTACAGTAATTTATAGTGTAAGTAAAGGAAAATGGTAAGAATGGATAATAATCCATCATATATAAGTCATTATATCTATATTTCCGAGATAAAGTATTGCAACTATTTACAATATTTACATTGTTCAAAATGTTATCATCTTTTTTGCCATCTTTCTCAACATTTTGAGTGTTGTACACTCCAGCCTTCTTCAGCTCATATACATTGGGATTTTGAATCAAACTCTTTATTTAGTCCACAGGAGTAGTTTGTTCTAATTCCATTTGCCTTACCTTCAAAAGAATTATCCATCACTTGTAAGAAACAGAATTTGTCATTGTTAACAAGAGAGACATCCCAAGATACAAGCTACTAATTGGAAATGTCAAAATGAAGCAAATACAGAAACTTAACTATATGGAAAAAAGTGTTATAACAGATGATGGAAATGTGACAGCTGTATTGGAAGAGCAAAAGATGCATTCCTAAAACTAAAAGTATTAAGAAACAGGAAAAATTCATTAGAAACTAAGAAAAGAGTGCTCAATGTGATATCAATAATCCCCTATGACAGTGAATGCTGAACAATTTCCCTACAGATGAAAAAAATTGAGGCAACAGAAAAGAATACTTAGAATACCATGGCCTGAACAGGTGAGCAAGGTGGACATTTTAAGGTAAATGGAAAAAGAAAGTATATTTGTGCTAAGGATCAGAAGCAGACAGCTGACATTTCTAGGACACATAATAAGGAAAGAAGGTGAATTTGACACACAATATATTGAGAATAAGAAACAGGAAACCAGTACATACCCTAACTAATAATCTTATGTAAATGGATGAAAGAACATGAACTGGGAGAAATATTAATAAGACAAGCATTGCTTATAGCTACACAGGATAGGAAGTTGTGAAGAGCCATGATTGTGTCCCGAAGTATTACAGCACATAAAAGAAGAATTTGTTGCTCAAGTTTTAAAATTCTGAAAACCATGTTGCAGGACTGTATTTGGAGTTTTATCTGATGGCTGCACTTTTAATGGACAGTGGCCACATTGCTAAATGTAGCTCTCAATCTCAGTGACAAACAGTTAATATTGCTTTTCAATCTTCATTACTGTAGGACTTTAGGGTTGATGAATGATGTCATCAATTGTACACCAGCATGCTTCTCTCTCTCTCTCTCTCTCTCTCTCTCTCTCTCTCTCTCTCTCTGCACAAATTTATTCAGCTTCTTCAAGTCTACACAAATAAAGACATCTCCACTTGGCTTCAAAACTGGAATCATGGTTTACACCCACGCTATTGGCTTCTCTAATTTTTTGGATAATGCACTAATCATTCATACGCTAGAGTTCACATTCAAACATGATCTTGTTTCAGCTCCCATCAATTAGTTTTAGGTAGGAATCCATATTTGCCATTTTCACTTCTTCATCATCAACATTATCAGAAGAACCATCTGTAAAATCTTTACCAACCACCTTAATTCTTTGGCACTTGCAAGAACATTATTTGTTGCAATTAAAGCATGTAGCAATATCGAGAAAGTCCTTAAAAGCAAACTAAAGACAAAGAAAGAAGTTTTCAGTTATGGCATTAAAGTTTACTACATAAGAGCCAATCAAGGAGACTAACTTGGTCTTGCCAAAGAATCTTTCAAGATGGCAAAATAATTCATATCAGACATGTATATGTGTAATGATAAAAAATAAAACGTCCACTATTTCAAAACAATAAAAAAATAGAAAACTAAAAGTTGGCAAACCATTCTGGTTTGCCATAAAGAAATAAAAACAAAGATGAGAAAGAAAAGGTTATGATTCCTAAATAGAGGTGAAGAAAAAGGGATTGTCAAATGAGTCACATGTGGGAAACAATCAGAAACCAATAAACAATTCTGGAACTAATTCCTTTCTCTCCGAAAAGTATAAAAACAGAGACAACCAGACAAAGGAACCAGAGAGTCAATGATATACTTTTGTCCATTCTCCCATGCCCTATATTTTTGGATACCTAAATATTACAGGGAGTCAAAAGAATTACTATTATCAACGAGATACTTACATACATACATATCCATTTCCAAGGACTCTCTTCTCTCTGTTATATGCTAAAAGATTGAGATGTTCAACATGAGAACTTTCCGATTTTAACTTATTAACTCTTTAAATATCATATATTTCATTTTTAGAGATATTAAATTTTATCAGTACATGCAAAATGTATCTGTGTACTAATTATCTTTGCATGGATTTATAGATATTATGGCTATTACTGCTGGGTCGGTTCTTTGACCTAAACATCCAAGACTTGTTGAATAGCTTTCATTGCTGAAATAAATAGGCAAAGAGAAAAGGAAAGATACAGAGACACTAGAGGGACAGTTTGGACACTGATTTTATTTTTTTGATTCCAACGACCTCTTGTTGGGGAAATTCCTTCCTGAACAGTTTGGCACATCTTTACCAGTCAAAGTCCAACAGAAAAAGAGCTAGAGTTTATTTTTGGCACAGGAAGCCTCTCTTTTTGCACATGCGTAAATTGTTTTTCCTGTCAGAGGACTCCTGGGAGATTTTTATGTTTATTTTATTTTGTACTTTTATTTTATTTTTATTTTATTTAGTGTTTTTTATTTTATTTCATATTTTTATTCAATCCCTACAACACATCCCTACCCAATGTAGCTAGAGCTACAGTAAAGATGCATTGAAGGCAAAGTTAGTCTTTTATAAGGTGCATGTGTGTATGTCACTCTTTTCAATGTACATATAATTTTGTTTATGTGTGTATTTTTATGTGTAGTAAAAATGGTCATTGTTTCTTGCAAACCGCACATGTCTACTCGAGCAGGTGACGATTGGTTCCTTTGGTGAGTCTTGCTGCGTTTCAGGTGTTGGTGATGATGTGTTTTCTGTTAGGCTGTGTTTTTTGTTTTCATTCTTTTTCTGGGCATGGGCGAATATTGCTGGTTTCAATCGCTCAATTGAAATCGTTTGCTCATCACCAGCCAATGTCTCTATGATAAAATATTTTTCTTCTTGTTTTATTACTTTGTATGGCTCTGAATATGGGGCTTCCAGTGGTTTCCTAATCCTGTCGGTTCGCAGCCATACATGTGTTGCAGATTTTAGTTCTTTAGGTATAAAGGATTTTTGAGTTGTATGTAGCTGTCCTTCTGAAAGGCTTGCATCTCTTTGGCAATTTTTTTTATGTCATGTTTTGTCAGGTCGGGATATTCCTGGTTGATTATTGGTTTTGGAAGTAATAACTGGGTTCCTGTGACAGCAGTGGCTGGGGAGAAACCTTGGTCATTAGGCATATTCCTAATACCAAGCAATATAATTGGCAATGCATCCAACCAGCTCTGCTTTCTTGTCATGATTGCTGTTTTAAGAGTACAGTGCAACCTTTTGATTATTCCATTGGTGGTAAGCCATTGTACGGAGCCCGTGAAAACCTATTATAGCAGATAGGTCCCTAAACAGTTCACTTTCAAATTGACTCTCCCTATCTGTGACATGTAATGGGACTCCAAAACGAAAGATCCATATATGCAGGAATGCCAATGCTATGGTGGTAGTGGAGGTGTCTTGTAGAGGTGTAGCTTCTACCCATCTCATTGCTCTATCAATGCACGTAAGTACATATCTAGCTGGAGATGTATATACCCCGTCATAGGTGGTGGTGGGTAACAAAGGACCAATGATGTCTATATGCAGTTTCAAACCTTCCTGATGGTAGAGAGAAAGGTGTGGTTTCTGTTCTAGTGTGTCTAGAAATCTTGTACTGTTGGCATTGTAAACAGCTCTTGACCCAAAATCGTATGTTTTTCTCCATTTCTGGCTAGAAGTACCTAGTTTTAATTAGCTTTGTTGTTGGTGTAGGTCCTGGATGGGAGATGTCATGGAACATATCGAAGATTCTCCTACGAAGTGGTTCTGGTATGTATGGTCTGGGAGTAGATGTTGATAGGTCGCACCAGCCGGATGACCCTTGCATCTCAAAGGCTTTAAGTCGGTTCCTGTATGTGTCGATTTCCTCATCCTCTCTTTGTGATTCACTGATAGCTGGTAAGTCACAGAGGTCTACGGTCACTGAAAATGTGAGTCAAGATAGACAATCAGCAATGATATTTTCATCTCCTCTTATATACTGTACATCTGTAACATACTCTCTGATAATTGATAAATATCTTTGTTGCTTGTCTGATTTCATCAGTGTTTTCTTTTTGAAAGCCAGGAAAAGTGGTTTGTGGCTTAAAAACAAGGTGACATTTCTGCCTTCAATTTGTAGTTTGAAGTGCAAGACCGCCTGATATGCTGCCAAAAGTTCCCTGTCAAAGGTGGAATATTTCCTCTGGTTTTCAGACAGTTTTCTTGAATAAAACCCAATGGGGACTGGATCACCATTTATTATCTGATGTAACGCTGCACCCACTGCATGGTTGGAGCTATCCATGACTAAATGGTATTGCGTGGCATCTGGATCAGGATGCGTCAAAGCAGATACTTTGGCAAGAATGTCTTCTATTGCCACAAATGATTCACTTTCAGTCAGGCTTAGTTTTAATACTTTTTCTGCTGGATTGTGTTTGATGGCTTCAGTTAGTAGCAGTAACACATCTGAGGCTTGAGGGATTAATTCCCTGTAAAAATTTACCATTCCCAGGAATCGACTCAAAGATTTGAAGTCTGTGGATTCAGGAAAATGTTTGATGTCTTCGACTTTCTGGGTTGTTAGCTTTAATCCTTTCATGCTTACATTATAGCCCAAGAAGTCAATGGAGTCTTTATAGAACTGACATTTTTCAACAGATTTGAAGGTTGTTTCCTTCGAGAATCGAAAGGACTTTCTTAAGATCTTTGTAGTGTTGTTCCTTAAATTTGGAGAAAACGAGTATATCGTCGATATATGTAAAAACACAGTCTACATCCATAAATATGTTGCCCATAAATCTCTGGAATGTAGAGCTGCTGTTTCGTAGACCAAATGGCATGAACAGGTATTCAAAGATACAAAATAGTGTTATCACAGCAGATTTTTCTATGTCTGCCTTATTCATGGGAATCTGGTGATAGGCCTGTAGGAGATCAATTTTTGAATTCTTGAAGAGTTTAGATCCAAGGCTGTTAATATTTGGGATCGGATATCTGTCTGGGTTTTGTCAAATGGTTCAAATGTCTAAAATCGCCACATATTCGCCATTTTCCTGGGGTTAACTTGGGAACTAGATGTAATGGCAATGACCAGGGAGACTTTGATGGTTGAATAATTCCAGCTTGTACGAGTGCCGCAAACTCCTGTTTAGCTGATTTACATTTTTCTTCTGACAGTTGTCGGACTTTGGCATAAGTAGGGGTGCTATCTCCAGTGTCTATGACGTGTGTTACTTTTGTGTTAGACACTGAAGGCTGTCCTGTACGTGGATTGGTTAGTTTTGGAAATTCTCGGAGGAGGGATTGCACTTCTTCTGGTAGGTTGTTGTGGTTATTCACAGTTATACACTGAATCTGTGCAGTGACTCGTCCTCCTTGTGTATATCGGTGAGTTTCCTCATCAATGAGCCTACCCTATTTGCAGTCTAAAATTAATCCATAGTGGCGCAGAAAATCTGCTCCTAAGAGGGGATGGACAGTATCCGCTACTACTATGGTCCATGTGTATGAACGGTGTAGGCCTGGAATCCCAATATCAACTACTGCTTTGCCAAAGCATTTAATATTATTCTCGTTTGCTGCTGATAGTGTTACAGGTATAGGGTTTAAGTTTAGACTGAGTGCCATTCTCTGTGGTAAGATTGTTATAGAGGCACCTGTGTCTATCACAAAATTGATCTTATTTGTGTTAATTTTGGTAGCAACCTCAAATGGTTGCGAGTTGCCGGTTGCTGATGCAATTCACATTATCAGTTTTCCGAGGCTTGGGCGGTAGGGTTTCTGGCAGGTGAAGATGGCCTCGAAGTGGACATTATATGACAGCCAGACTTGTTTGGCCACCTGCACCATGGTTTGCACGTCCTAGATTTTTCTGCATAATATAAATGTCCATGACATACTCGAGGCTTCTGGTTCTCATAAAATGGTCCAGTGCTATAAGTCGTTCTAGGGGTGGCACCGGTGGAGGCAGTAGATCTGGAGTGCTTGCTTGCATGCGGCATAGTGGCGGCTTGTATCATCCTGAGTTTTAAAAATGGTGTTATTTTGTCAGCCAATGTACCCAGTTCCATCAGGGAGGCATTTTTTATTACTGCTATTATGGGTGTTATTTCCAGGGATAGTGCCTGAATGAACTTATGTCAAACAAGTTCATCTCCGACACCAGTCCTGCTGGCTGTCGACATCAGCTCATGGAGATAAGCTGAAGGTCTCCCTGTCATTTAAGTGTTAGCCATTAATTTAGCAAACATCTCTGGTTTTGTCCTTTTGTGTTTAGCCATTACTGTGACTTTTAGCTCTGAATATTTTTTAGAAGCTATAATAGCGGACGTTAAGCTGAATATCAATACATGGTAAAACCTGGTTTCTTCACTTGTTATGTGTCGCAATTCAAATTGTGCCTCACAAATTGCAAACCAACCATCTGCTGCTGTGTGCATAAAGACTAGGATTTTGACTGATATAGCTGACGTGCATTCTTCCATTTTAGTGACTTACGATAAGGCAACGAGAGGGAGGAAGATAAAAGAAAAAGGCAAGACAATAAAGCAAATCTCTGCTGGATGGAACGTGTTTGTGTTAATAATCATTTTTTTTTGTGGTGTGTGTGAATGCAATAAAAAGACGAAAGTAAAAGCAGTTACGTCTTTTTTTTTTAGTTTTACACAGCACGTGTATGGTTACAGCAGTCAACTTGACCTGTTGTGGTGGTGGAGGGATGGTAAGCCAAGGATTAGTAGTGGGGGAAGCAGGCAAAGTCACACGGGGTTAAAAGATTGTGACAATCTATACTCATTGTAGGAAAGTTGTTAACAATTCTTTTTTTTTTTTTTAGTGCAAGAAACTTCACATGTTCATAACACCTCATGTGGTTGTAGTGGAAAAATGAATTTCTCTTCCCGTTTTTTTTTTTGGTACCAGAAAACTTGAGTGTAGATATCATGTCCGGGTGGTAACCATTATGGATGTTATGGCTATTACTGCTGGGTTGGTTCTTTCAACGAAACATCCAAGACTTGTTGAATAGCTTTCATTGCTGAAATAAATAGGCAAAGAGAAAAGGAAAGATACAGAGACACTAGAGGGACAGTTTGGACACTGATTTTATTTTTTTGATTCCAACGACCTCTTGTTGGGGAAATTCCTTCCCGAACAGTCGGCACGTCTTTACCAGTCAAAGTCCAACAGAAAAAGAGCTAGAGTTTATTTTTGGCACAGGAAGCCTCTCTTTTTGCACATGCATAAATTGTCTTTCTGTCAGAGTGTTGCGGGTAGTCAAATATAGAAATTATATTAGAAAGAAACTTCTTTAAATAATGGGTTTCTGTAGCGTGTTCATTCATATTGTGGTGATACCAACCGAGCAAAAGCGATGGACCGGATGTTTGCACTCTCACGACCAAAAACCAAATGACCAAAACTAGTCGGTGCGCAGCCGGATTCATGCAGATGTTCTGGTTGAAAACTAAAAATTAACTAAATATTAAATTCCAGTTCGTGAGCCTATGCAAATTTTATTTATCGACCAATGGGAAGCCCAGAATCAAATACGGATGTGAATTCCAAAATGATCTGCTGCGATCCAAAAAGTCAAAATAAAAAGCTAATACAGAAAGCATAGACAGACAGACCGAGCCAGACAGACACACACAGGCAGGCTCGAGAGAGACAAGTGTAATTAGTATCTCCCCTTGACCGATGTTAAGCAGCTTGCTATGCTTGCCTCCCTTCCCTATTTTTTCCTTCTTCCCTGTCTCAAAACTATTTACCAACCAAAGAAGCGGATACATCAAAGACATTCCTTACTTACAACACTCCCACATACCTAAGTATTAATTCTCTTTTCAGCATTTTATTGCCATGAATCTTTAACGTCCGTTGGACCCATATTTAAAGGATTACTGTAATTGTAAAAACCTTAATTGATATGTGTATATATAAAATGTTATTTCTCAACTCAATTTGCTTTTTTTGATTTACAATCTTTTTATGACTTATAGTGGGCTATCTACAACAAGGCCAAATTCCGTTAATCTGCAACAACATACTACTACCTGTAAAGATGTTGATGTGTTAAGGCGTGGTAAATTGCAACAGAGACATCTTTATATGATTTGAGATTTATTTGACATATATTTACATAAAGAGGATATACATATTGTTCTAAGGCATGTTAGGCGTGAAATGAAAGTGTTACTTGTCGATTCCTACGCCAAGGGGTTAGATGTAAATTGCATGTAGGAAAATAGTTCAATGATATTACTACAGTCCCCTTACAAGATAGAAAAGAAATACATTGTTCAGACATTTGTTATGTGCAGTAGTACATTTGTTGTTTGTATCTTTTTGGCCTATGTATTTCACAGCCACTTCTTGCTGTATGTTGATTGTTTTGGGGTTAATTGGTGTGAGATGTTGCTTGTGTTAGTGTGTCCAGTTTGTGATGAGGTGATGGGATCATTAAAATGAACCTGTTTATGGGTGGATGTTCCTGCTGCTCTTATCTGGATTCCATTTCCCCGTTTGGTTATCCAGCATATGTATATTGTTATATATCGCCGTACGACGACAAAACAACAAACACGCATATATAAAAATATAAGGTTATATTTTTATTAATGATGACGAACCGTGTGGAATAGAGAACGGAAGAGTAAGAGCGCACATAGAATGGGTTGACGGGAGTGTAGTCTTGCCTGTGGTGTTTCTCTGCTTCCACTGGCCGTTCTCTGCTGGCGAATCCGTGTGTCGAGGTCTTTATATAGTCTTCTAGAACCGGGACTTTCCTTCCGGTTTTGCCTCGCCCACGCAACGCCCACGTAATTCCCAGAGACACCTGTTCTGTTTGCCTCCGTAGTCATTTCCGCCGCTGTCGGAAATAAGGTCAAACGACATCTGCTCCGGCCCTGACAGGATGTATTTCTCAAACACCTGTCTTGTCGTTCGCCGACCCCTTCACCGACGGGAAACACCATCGCTTGCATCACTTCCTCGGGTGGGGCCAGATTGTTATATTACATTCCTCGCCCTCCCATTTTCCAAAATGTTCACCTAAGAACATTTTAAGCGCAACACCCTCACACAACCCCCCATGCCACACAAGCCCGACAATTGTACAAAACATTTGTACGCCGAAACAAACAAAACAACAAAAAAAAATATAGGGGAGCCTACATCGGCAACCCAACAATGTTCGTGTCCATTGTGGAATAATGTTCTCCCAGCTCGATGTTTCATTGTTCTTTTTTTTTTTTTTTTTTTAAGTTTCTGTAACTTTCAATGTTCGTTTCCTTTCTCGACTCTGTCCATACGCGTAGACGCCTCGATGCACGACCATATGATCATAAGCGGTAACCGCGCCCCAGTTTCTAAACTGACATCGAGTAAATGACCCTTGACCAACACCATGCGTGTTTCTGCTCGAGTTTATTGTTACACATGTAACTTCATTTAATTTAATTTAATTTCAAACATACTATGTTTGAACACAGAAAAATGGCCATTATCTGCAGTACATATCATTCATAGTCTGACCGAGAAATGTTCAATAGAAAATGAAGAAAATTACCCTGATTCCAACGTTAATCCGCATGCAATTTACTTGTGGAGGATTAGAGGTTTCATCTATCTTAATTTAGTCTAAAAAAAAAAAAAATTTACCCGTGAATCTTAATTCCTTAGTTTGTATCTTCCGCATGTTTTGCTATAAGGAAGGTGACCTAACTATTTCACTTAAACTATCGTTAATCCTCCCACTGCTTTCTTTCCCAATCCTATAGCATATCAGCCAATAAGTCTACAAGACTTTTCAGTTGTTCTTTCTTTTTGTTCCGATCAACTGTGGAATCTGCAGGTCTATCCGTGCTTTTTGCCCCAACAGACGTTTGCCTCATTTGGACATCTTCGCTGCTAGGTGATTCCCTAGAAAAACCCTGATCTACATGAGTAGATCCAGTCGTTTCACACTTTGAGCAATCATCCTCGAACGTGGATGAAACATTATTTATACCACCGATTCTATCATCATTATCAATAGTTGACACGTTTTTATTCGCCATTTTACGTCGCGTCATGATGCGACGCTCCATTAATGGAACATCAGACTCATCGTCTGATTCCACACGTTGGTGTCGATTTTTGTGCACTGGAAAGTCGGTCTGTTCCGCTCCGGATTCGTCATCCGAATCACTGGATTCTACTGGAGCAGCCAATACAATCTTTCGTAACGGCCTATCGGAAATAGGGATTTTCCATTCATCAATGGACGCTGCCCGAAGATGCTCAGCATGCGTCTTAATGACCGAGCCGGTTAACTGATCTCTAATTCTATAAGAGACCGGGCCAGTTTTTTCAATGATCACATAATATGGCCGCCAGCGCACATCTAACTTCCCTTTCTTTTGGTGATTCTTATAGTACACCAAATCACCAACCTCAAAAGTTGTATTTTTCGTCTTACCACGCGACTTATCTATCGCGGCTCTCCTCGCTTTTCTTATATTATTCCTAACTAAAGTGAAGCTACGATGCATTTCCTGTAGTGCAATTTGGTGATGCTCATCACCATAAAATATGCGACGAGGCCTCAGTCCAAGGGCAAAATAACATCCCTGTTGTAGAGCAAGTAATACGGTGAAAACTTAGTGGTTTCGCTCACATGAAACCGGATAGCCGCCAACATTTGGTTAATGTAAATATCCCACGACTGTTCGTTGTTGCCGATTTTTTTTTGCTAGAACATCATGCATTGTTCTGTGAAACCTCTCAACCTTACCGTTGCTCTGGGGGTGATAAAAAGAAGTTGTCACATGGTGTATATTTAGGTCTTCTAATGTCTTTTTCATTACCCTGTTGACATTTTCTGGCCCATTATCAGTTAAAAGCTGAAGTGGTGTCCCAAATCTGGGGAAAATTTCGTCAACTAAGAGATGCACCACTGTTTCTGCCTTCTTGTTAGGAACCGCAAATGCCTCCGGCCAACCACTGTACATATCTATTAATGTAACTATGTATTGGTTACCTGAATGGGTCTTTGGGTAGGGTCCTGAGACATCTAAAGCAACCTTTGCGAAAGGAAAAGGAGGGAAGTCACATTCCTGTATGTGGGGTTGCTGCTTCTTTAGGTTTCTTGTCTGACACGGGATACATTTACCTACGAAATCATTTATTTCTCTAAGTAAACAAGGCCAGAAATACTTTTGTTTTATTGAGTGGAATGTCTTATCCACCCCCATATGTTCACTGTCATCATGGTATTGAACTAGCACCCTTTTTCTAAGGTGAGATGGTACATACAACCTGATGAGGGGTTCATCATCAGGCTGAGACAAATAGTACACCACCTCATCCATTACTATATATCTCTTCTGTTCTGCTTTGGTAGCCCTACCATTTCGTAGTCTAATCTTCAGGTCTAAGATGTTTTTGTCTGATTCTTGCTCCCTGATTATGTCTATTCCTTTCAATGTGGGCCGTTCGGGTGCCTCTGATGAATTTCCGACATTTTTATGGGCTGCTAATTCTTCCGGTTCCATTAGGTTGGAGTTTATAACACTAACCAAGTAATTTCTATCATCTATATCTACTGGAGAAGCAATATGGTCTTCGTTCACATCAACAGCGCGTGATAAGAGATCCGCGCAAACATTATCCTTACCCTTAAGATACTGTATGCTGCAATTGTAGCCAGACATGCTCAGAGCCCAAGTCTGTATCTTCTTATTTTGTATGGGCGAGTTAAGTAAGTGCTCCAGGGGCCTATGATCAGTGTATATTGTGAATGTTGCGCCATGCAGGTAGTGATTCAGTTTTTGAAGAGCATAGTGTATGGCATAAGCCTCTTTCTCTATAGTTGACCACCTCGTTTGTGTGTCACTTAATTTATGGGACAATAAATAAATTGGTTTTTCTACATCCTTCCTATTTTCCTTATCGTACACCACCTGGGATAGGCATGCGCAAATCGATTGATCGGATGCGTCAGTATATAACCTATACGCCTTATTTGGGTTGGGATAGGCTAGTGTTATCATCTCCGCGAGCTTCGTTTTTAGTGTATCGAAAGCGGTTTGGCAAGCATCGTCCCATTGGAATCGTGCATATTTCCTTGTCAAATTGACCAGCGGTTCGGTTATATCAGAGAAATTTCTAATAAAGCGGCGATAGTATGAGGTCATCCCGATAAAAGCTCTTACTTGCCTAACAGTGGTTGGAGTAGAAACTGACTTTATAGCCTTGACTTTATTGAGGTCTGGTTGTATTCCCTCTTCACTTATCTTGAACCCCAGGTATTGGGTCTCTTTCTTAAAGAACTCACACTTAGCTGGCTTCAGTTTAAGGTTGTGCTTACGTAGACTACTCAAGACTGTGTCTATATGTTTTAAATGATCTTCCACCGTATTTGAAAATATCAGAATATCATCTAAATATGCCAGAGCAAAATCTTCCTGTCCCTGTAAAACAACTGACATTAATTCCTGGAAGATGCCGGGTGCGTTTGCAAGTCCAAATGGCATAACATTAAAATGAAACAGACCCTTGTGGCAGGTGAATGCACTTTTTTCTTTGTCATCATCATGAAGCTTAACTTGCCAGTACCCTGATTTTAAATCAAGCTTCGAAAAGTACCTTGCCGAACCAAGTGATGCCAGTATATCATCGATGACAGGAAGAGGTCGAGCATATTTCTTTGTAATCTTATTAAGTGCTCTAAAGTCTACACAAAATCTCTTACCACCGTCTTTCTTCTCTATTAAAACTACTGGAAAACCCCACGGGCTATTGGATCTCTCAATTACACCTGCCTGCATCATTTCGTCGATTGCTGAATCCATTGTCTTTCTTTGTTTGAGGGGTGTGCGATATGGGCGTTTTCTTATGGGCTCATGCGTTCCAGTATCGATACGCATCTCCACAGTATCGGTTCTGCCCAGGTTCTTGTCGTCACTAACGAACATGTCCCTATTTCTTTTTAGCAATTTGTTAATTTCAGGCTTGAATTCCTCCGATACATGTACCTGTTCCAAATCTACATCAGGACTTTTATTATTTTGTTTATCGGGCATAGTAATTTCAGTAATATTACCTGCCCTTTCCAATTTAGCCAGCGGACACCCCCGTCTCAAAGTGATTGTCTGGTTAGTGTTATTCATTATCAGCAACTGAAACTTACGAGACTTTGGCATTTTTACAACTGCGTTGGCTACTGATATACCACATAAGTTGCTAACATATCCACTACTCAGCTGTTCGATTTCATATTCTTTGCCACGTCCATTTCTCAGCCTGGTTAATCCCAGACAAGCATGCAGGTGTTGAGGTCTTAATGTTACTTTTTGAGCTAACCTAACAATAGAGGAAATATGAACATCCTCCTCTAATGCCACGTATTCTTCACCAATCTTCAATGCCCCCAAATCGAAATACATTCTCACCCCGTTCTGCATCAGCCAATCTCAGCCAAGTATAATGTTTCTATTGAGATTTTTCACGACTAAAAAATCATGGGGTATGGACTTACTTCCTATCTGGACCTGTAGACGACAAAGGCCTTCAACGTATAACGGGGATCCATTCGCAGTTCGAAGTTTAATGTCCCTCTTTTGCAGTTCAAGTCCCTGTCGCAATTTTTTAAATACCCTACAGCTTATAACCGATACCTCTGCTCCCGTATCTACCAATGCCCTATAAGGTCTACGTTCTATTCTAATAAAGATGGAATTTGGCGCGCCCATATTACCAACTATGTGCGTTGGTACCGTCTTGTTCCGTTCGTTGGGCGTCGCACGAACGGACCTCTGCCGTTTCCCGGGGCGCGTCTACAAAATTTCGCTATGTGGCCTTCTTTCCCACAATTCCAACACCTAACAACGCTCCTGTTCCTCTCCCGCTCACGAGGCTTGTATTTAGTTCCCCTATTACCACCTTTTCTATTGTTCTTATTCCTATTATTATCATTATTATTATTAGATTTAGCGGGGCTTACGGCTTCTATCGGTACCCGTCTCCGAGAGTGGCAAATTTCCATAGGCTCCTCTTCGTATTCAGAGTTTGCATCGAGTCGAATTTTCCATCTCAACTCAGATAACGCTTTCTGATAGGCAGCCTCTAGTGTTTGTGGCTCATCCTTCATAACTGCCATCTTTATTTCCCGATCCCTTAGACCTTTTATGAAAAATCCTAGAACTTGTTTTGTAACAACTTCATTCCTCCCGTCAACCCCAACATATGCGCTCTCCGCTAGGCGTACTACTCTCTGCATGTAGTCCTGCACCCCCTCCGTTCTACCCTGCTTAATGTTCACTAATTCGACTAACCGTGCGTCGGGGTCTAAAACCAATCCGTAATATTCCTTTAAAGAAGCTTTTAACTCCTTGTGGGTTACTAGAGATTAGTCTATCTACATAGTGTCCAACAGCTCCCCTTGTTGTGAGAAGAGCTGCCTGACACTTGTCTTCTTCTGCCACGCGCACAACTTTAAAATACCTCTCCATATCCTCCAACCAAGCACTATAACCACCATCTTCTTTGCATGCTAATGGCTGTATATTTTTTAAAAAAGATTCTCCCCTTAAAGTGTTCGACACCGAACAAGCCACATTTCTCAATTCTAGGGTCAGACCTTGAACAAAATCGGCAAAAGTATGCTGTTCCATTTTTTTTTTTTTTTTTTTTTTTTAATTAGACTTATTATAAACTTATGAACAAGAGCAGAACACACACAAGATCGAATCAAAAGTCACCTACCTTTCGTTGATGTCGTCCGGTTGCTTTCTATTTTCGTCTTCTATCTGGTAGTTTTAATTCCGTTGAATTTCAATTGTCGCCGTGGTAACCAAGCTCGTATCTATCTGTTTTGTTGTTGTTGTTGTCTTAAAACAGCAAGTCACTAGGCACCAATTTGCGTATGTTATATATCGCCGTACGACGACAAAACAACAAACACGCATATATAAAAATATAAGGTTATATTTTTATTAATGACGACGAACCGTGTGGAATAGAGAACGGAAGAGTGAGAGCGCACATAGAATGGGTTGACGGGAGTGTAGTCTTGCCTGTGGTGTTTCTCTGCTTCCACTGGCCGTTCTCTGCTGGCGAATCCGTGTGTCGAGGTCTTTATATAGTCTTCTAGAACCGGGACTTTCCTTCCGGTTTTGCCTCGCCCACGCAACGCCCACGTAATTCCCAGAGACACCTGTTCTGTTTGCCTCCGTAGTCATTTCCGCCGCTGTCGGAAATAAGGTCAAACGACATCCGCTCCGGCCCTGACAGGATGTATTTCTCAAACACCTGTCTTGTCGTTCGCCGACCCCTTCACCGACGGGAAACACCATCGCTTGCATCACTTCCTCGGGTGGGGCCAGATTGTTATATTACAATATCTTGTCCAGGGACAAGTGCAGGTAAATCATGAGCTGTTCTATCATGATACACTTTCTGCATATCCTGTCTGTGTTTCAGTTGTTCATGGATATGGGCAGGGTTGGGAAATCTTAAGTTTGGAACTTTTGCAGTTATGTCTGATCTCATAATGTGATTGTTTAAGAGTTCAGCTGGACTTGGAAGGTTGTGGTTGATTGGTGTTGTTCATAGGCATAGCATTGCTAAGTTAGGATCTCTTCCTGCTTGCTTTGACTTGTTTAATATTCTTTTGAATGTTTGAATTTGTCGTTCAATAAAACCATTCGATTTTGGGAACTTTAGTGATGATGTTATGTGATTGAATTGCCATTGTCTGGTCAATTCTTTGAATGCTTCACTGGAATATTGTGGCCCATTGTCACTAACAACTCTAGTGGGAATACCATGTTTGGTTGCTGAGATGACCATATTGCTTGTAGTCAGACCAGTCATTTTCTGTATAATTGGAAATTTGCTGTAGTAATCAGCAATTATTAAGTATTTCTGATCATTGCAGTGAAACAAATCAGTGCCGACAACTTCCCATGCTCTGCTGGGGATGTCATGTGGCTGTGAAGTTTCCTTTGGTTGTGCTGGGAGATTTTCCTGTCATATTGAGCATTTCTTGATCATGTTCTCAATATCAGCATTAATTCTCTCCCAGTATCTCTGGCTTGAAGACGTGTTTTTTCAATACCTTGATGGCTGTAATGCAGCTGGTCCAAGATGATTTTCTGTTGAGTTTCAGGGATGATAATCCTTGACCCTTTCATGATGATACCATCGTTGACAGATAGTTCATCTCTATATAGCCAGTATGACTGTATTGCTGGCGGTAACTCCTTAATTGAGTCTGGCCATCCTGTTATTATGATTTCTTGTAGTTGATCAAGTATTGGATCAGCCTTGGTTTCCTTTCTTATCTGATTCAGGCACTCACTCCTGAATCTCACCAAGTCAACTCGAACATCTAGGTCAATTGTATCGATGTTTTCAGTGCTGGGGAGACAGCTTAGAATATCAGCCAGAGTCATTTCCTGTCCTGGTATGTACTCTATTTGCATCTGGTATCCCTGTAACTTGATTATCATTCGTTGTAGTCTAGGAGGTGCACTAGTCAGTGGCTTCTGTAGTATCATGATGAGTGGCTTATGGTCGGTGAGTACTTTAAATTTACGCCAATATAGATATGTATGAAATCTTTGGACACCAAATACAATTGCAAGAAGTTCTCTTTCTATGTATGCATACCGCTTCTCAGTGTCTGTTAGAGACTTTGATGCATATGCGATGGATTTTTTGTTTTGCATCAATGCAGCTCCAAGTCCTTTCAAACTTGCATCGGTTTGTAGTACTGGTATTTCAGCTGTGTTCAAATATGTCAATATAGAATCTTGGCTGATTACTGTTTTGAGTTTTTTACAACATTCCTTGTGGTGTTCTTCCCAAAGAAAGGGTGCATCCTTCTTTAACAGTCCTCTTAGTGTATGTGTCTTGTCAGCCAGGTTAGGAAGGAACGGTGATAAGTATGTGATAAGACCTAAGAATTCTTGTAGCTCTTTCTTACAAGTTGTGTAAGGCATGTTTTGTAGGTCCTTGAGCTTTTCTGGGTCTGGGCTGACACCGTTTTCACTATAGATCATCCCGAAGAAAGATATGCTTTTTGACTTGATTTTGCATTTTGTTGAATTAAACACGAGACCATTATCAGCAGCTACTTGCATGAGCCTGTGTAGAATCTTGTCGTGTTCTTCTGTTTTGCTATAGACAACAACATCGTCAGTGATTCTTATTGCGCCATCAACTTGTTTAAGTATCTGGTCCATCTTCATTTGAAAAATATCTTGTGATACACTCAATCCAAATGGTAATCTCTGAAAACAGTACCTGCCATAAGGAGATAGAAATATTGTTAGTAGTTGAGATTCGCCGTCCAGGTGTATAGACCAATAACCAGCTTTAGCATCAAGTTTAGAAAATAGCTAGGCAACTGTGAAATGGTGTGTTAGCTCTTCTACTGTAGGAGTTGCATGGTGTGGTCTTTTGAGCGCTGTGTTCATGTGTCTTGGGTCTAAACAGATTCTTAGACTCTCATCTTTTTTATGTGAGTATGCTAAGCTTGAAACCCAGTCTGTTGGTTCTGTCACCTTCCTGATAATATTGTTTTTGACCATGTTGTCAAGTTCCTTCTTTATGCTGTCTTTTAGAGCAATTGGAGTTTTCTAGGTGCATCAATATGGGGCTGTATGCTTTTGTTGACCGATAGTCTCACAGACCCTGGCATGTAGCCAATTTTATCAAACCGGTCTGGATACATCTGCATCAGGTCTTTGGTTGCATTGATTGGTGTTCCTGCAGGGGTTTGGTGTGCATCTTTTTTTACTGTGCAGTGAAGGGTAATTATTTTCAGCTGTTCTAGTGAGGGTAGTCCTAGAATTGCTGGCCCTTGTACATCTACAATGTAGAAAGTGCTGTTATGCCAGTCTGATTTGTTGTATTTACATGGTATATTAATGCTACCATAACATTTTATTTGGGTGCCATTGTATGCTACCAGTTTCTTGTCCCTTGTTTGGATTTCTTTGATGTTTAGGAAACCATCCGCATCTAGCTTCTCTGGGAACATTCTATGAAATGTAGAGACTGGTAATGTGTTACCTTGGGCTCCTGTGTTGATTTTCAATGGCAACCTGTGGACTCCACTTCTGTTTGGCAATTTGATGTTTACGTAAATAAAAGCTTCATCTCTCTGAGTGATAGAGAATGCTTTGATGTTATTGAATGTTATGCTTTCGAGTTGTTCCTCTAATCCTTAGGTGTTGAATACTGCATCAGTTTGGATGGATTGCCTTTTCTTGGACTGGTTTCTTCGATGTTGTGGTTGATGCTCTGATTTCGATTTTCTATGGTCTCTGTTTTGTGACCTTGATCTTTGTCTTGGCTTGTTTGATAAACAAACTGTTGCCCAGTGGTTAGCTCTACCACATGCGTTGCATTTTGATCCAAATACTGGGCAGGCTTCACAGCGAAATTCATGGCTTCTACCACAATTGAGGCAGTTGCTTGATTTCTTAGAACGTGTTGGCATTCTTATAGCTTCAATAGTGGTGCTTTTATCCTCGGTATTGTTCAGCATGACCCTAAGTTGTTTTAGGTGTAAGTTAGAAGCTTCATATGTTTTGCCAATACGCACAATTTCTTCCAGTGTTAGAGTATCATCTTTTCTTAATAACTCTTTTTGAAGATCTAGAATTGGTGTGCTGGTGATAATAAGTTCAATTATCCACTGTTATTGTTTGGATTCAGATAACGAACATCTCTGTGTGAGTTGTCTACATCTATTTACAAAATCATCTAATGACTCTTCTTGTTTCTGGTTGTATGACATTAGTTTTAAACGATTGACTCTGAAATTTTCTTTTGGTTCTAGCTGCTCTATGAATCTATTAAAAATAATTTCAGGAGAACATTTTTCCTCCTCTGTCAATGACCACGTGTTAAACCTTTTCAGTCCTTCATTACCGATTTGCAGTAAAATGTAGTTTACTTGCTGTTCTGTTTTTATTTTGTTAAGAACAAAATACAGTTCCAAATGTTTCAATAGTTTAAAAGTTTCGGCCGGATTTGGAATTTCCCAATCCATTAAAAGAATATCATTACGAGACATCATAGAGATAGAAAGTAAACACGTTGCGAGTTAGGTTGTTATGAAAAGAGAGTGGTAGTAGCAGATTCAAGATGGCGGTCAATCGAGCACAAAAAGATCACACGTGGAGAGTTTAAAAAAAGGGTTGAATTAAATACCTTGGCAATGTTTGGGTATTCTGTGAAAGACAGCTTTTTTTCCTTTGCTTCGTTGTTATTTCCAGTGCGGTTTTTTGTTGTTGTTGTTGGTTTGTTCAGTTTCTGTTCGAAGTGTTTGCTATGGTTTATAAAATGGCAAGTATTCTAAAAAATAGAAAAAGATAGACACACTGACGCCAAGAATTCAAAATTGGGCGGCAAAATAAGGAACCGTTTCTTTTGGTAAGAGTAGGAGTAAGAAGTAGGAGTTAAGGACAGTAGTTTTGTGTAGGAGATTTGAAAAGGGGAAGACGTTAGTCAGTTAACCACTAGAGTCCAGAAGGGATAGGCTCATTTACTACTAGCATCCCACAGTGAAGAGATTTTAGCTAGTCTGCTCCTGTATCCACACAAAATTTAAAGGTTCTAACTTGATATAAAAACCTAAAGTTTTATACCAAAAATAAACATCATTAATTCAAGTTTGTGTTATCTTCTAATTATATCAAAATGAAGCAACACAACATGTTTTTGCCTGTTATTGCAAATAATGGAAGTTGATTTTTTTTTATTTTCATTGCTGAAAAAGTTATCTAATGTCGTTTCATTGTTTTTACATCCCAAGCTGCCACCATGTAAAGATGTTGATGTGTTAAGGCGTGGTAACTTGCAACAGAGACATTGTTATATGATTTGAGATTTATTTGACATATATTTACATAAAGAGGATATATACATATTGTTCTAAGGCATGCTAGGCGTGAAGTGAAAGTGTTACTTGTCGATTCCTACGCCAAGGGGTTAGATGTAAATTGCATGTAGAAAAATAGTTCCATGATATTACTACACTACCCTTCAAAAGAACGCCGCCCCCACTATAGTATACCACACAACAATATAAATTAAATTGAAGAAAACAAGACAAATTGTCATACAAGAAATGACCACAGGAGAGTGACTAAAAATTCAACAGTAAAAGAATTTTATATAAACAATAAAACGTACATGCATGGTCGAATAATTTCTTGTAAGAAGTAAAAAAGAAAGATTGTTCATGCAGGGTATAGTTCAACAAAAGTCAATCTTTTGGATTTGGTATGAAAAATAGATTGTTGCTGCAAGAAAAAGTTATGAAAATGTGTATGTGTGTGTGTGTGTGTGTGTGTGTGTGTGTTCTCGCGCGTTGTTTAGGTATATAGAAATAAGTTGCCGGGAGTTATTGGCCTTTACCTGTTGGATTTCTTGTATAATCGCAGTCAATAACTTAGTTCGTGAAGTGAAAGAACATTCACTCTTTCAAGTTGATTGTAATCTCAACGCGGTCGATTGTTGAATAAATGTTATTTTTACGCGGTCGATTGAAGGGTCCGCGATTAGATACGCGTGGAGGATGTTGGCGTCTCTCGGAGTTCACAAGCCGACTGACTCGAATTGAGTTAGATTGCTACTTATATACATTTAGAGTTCTGAAAGTTGGATCAAAGACGTTAGGCGCGAAAAAGGAAATCCATTTCAGTCTTAGAGTGTCTCGGGCAATAAAAAGTAATTTTATAAGTTTGAAGTGATGATTGGCTAAAAAATGCTCTTTGTACGAAGGATCTACTTTTTTTTTTAGAAAGGGTAGAGAAAGGTTTATGTGAAATATCCCACAAGAGGACTCCTGGGAGATTTTTATGTTTAGTTTATTTTGTACTTTTATTTTATTTTGTATTTTTAATTTTTATTTTATTTCGTAGATTTTATTTTATTTTGTATTTTTATTTTTTTTTAGTGTTTTTTATTTTATTTCGTATTTTTATTCAATTCCTACAGATTTTTAAAAGGCCAAAAATTGGCATATTTTAAGGACTTTATCCAAAAATAACCACCGGTTAATAGATATGCCTCACATACCACGTATACTTTCCTGAAATAAGAACATAACAAGTAAATAAAATCAGGTCAAGAGTTAGACACATCTGAAGATAAAAATAAACATTTTTCTACAAGTGGAATTGAGAAAGATAAAAAAAAATGTGTATACGCAAGATACCATTGTAGGAATGAACCAAAATGACCTCAGGCCAGATACTACTACCATGCAGAGAATACATTGTTTCTTTTACCCTCTCTGTCTCTAAATAACTCCCAAGAACTAAGATACCCAAATCTATTCCCTTTTCTTTCTCTGCTACTATTTCTCTTTCCCCTACTCTCTCTATCTCCCTGACCCATGCTTGACCTAAAGGATGTGGGGGTTTTGGTATTTGCTGGGTTGTATGTGCTTCCGTATTTTACGGGTCTGGCTCTCTAGATTATTTCCCCCACAAATACAACACTCTGTTTTACAATCGCGCAAAGTGAAAGGAATAATTCACAACGGACATTAAACAACAAACAATTTATTATGTGAAAAATAAAATGGTACGTGGAAACAAATAAAATACATGATGCGAAAATTGCCTTTTGAAAAATAAAACTTGGCAAGAAGTAAAATTTGTTCAAAGATGTGTATAAGTTTACATTAGCAGAGTCCGTAAATAAGTCTTTCCTACTTACATTTAGTTCGTTTCAGGTGGCGACAGCGTGTCGCGTTGCTGGAAGAAAGTTCGTCTTTTTTTTCTTTTCAAGGTCTTCGGAGCTAGGTCATGAACTTTTGCGTGGAAGAAATGACTTGGCCGGACAAAGTATCGGTGGCATGCGGACTTAATGACTAGCTTGGTGACTGACCTTTTTTTTCTAACTGTGTGTATTATATACATTAATAGGGGATCAACGAATCTTCCTAATAAGTTTTTAGCTGATTGGTTGAGAAATATAAAAATGTAATCTAAATTCTACTGCCGTTTTGATCCAATTTTTCTAGAATGTTTTATTGTGATTTCCTGTTGCTTATTTTAATAGAAAAAAAATGTGTATCCCATAAGGATTGGCCAGTCCCTCTCTGGCTTCTAAGCAGGCAACATGTGTTCTGTTGCTAGCAGACACTTAACACGAAAGTATGTAAAAATAAGAAAATAAAATATTCCTCTCAACGCTAAGATTTGTATCCACTTCTTTGTCAATTATACCCACAAAGATACCAAATATTACACCATGATAAAGCATGGAACTAGCTCTGCTATTCTACTGGCTATTCTTCATGAAGGAAGAATGTCAAACAAAAATGTATATCATTCCTAAAAAAAAAAAAAAAGCCTGTATAAAATAAATTTTTAAATGTTATGATAGCTAGACCGTTTTTCATTGCTTGTATTATGGGTATCATGAAAGAAAAGAAGAGGAATTTTTTACATTTCTAAATGTCCACAAACAATTAGAAAGGAATATTTGGCATGCAGATAAAGACAAGTAGTTACTTTCACAGTGACTGAGAAAAGCAAAAGAAAGAGAGGAGTAGTGCAGATTACGCCTAACCTCTATGACCTAGTTTTACATCCGGGTACCGAAGCAACAGGACAAGACAGTTATGTGAGTTTTTACAGTGTTTCACAAAGAAAGTAAAAGTATTGTTACTAACCATGACATTTTCACTGATACAAAAATTAAGTAAACTTTCAAATTAGTATTAAGGAGCACAATTTCCTCACTGAATATGTTAATATTTGTGCTGTAGTCTCAAAGGAATGAAAACTTTAGTAATCTAGAGTGATCTCCCTTGCTTTAATTGCCACTTCAACATTACGTTTCTGGTTAGTTCTGCAAAAATTGTTTTTCTATTCTTTAAAAATGTTTCTTTTTATTGTCATTTTGTACATAAGATAATTGAATTTGAAATATTTCTCAAAAAAAAAAAAACAATAGTTCGGGACGATCTGAAACTTGATTATTTTAAACTTTTACAATGCTATTTTAAGTTTAAAAATATTATTCTCTGATTTACTGAGTGATCTCCCTAATTTTTCACAACTCAGCTTATTCATTATCACAAGATGACGTAGTAGTAATTGAATTTTAAAGTATTTTAAAACGCGAGTGACTTAGATGGGGTATTTAGAAAATTTAAATTATGCTAAGCCTTCAAGTTTTTCCTCCTTCCTTGAGCGCGGCATATAACTATCATTTCGTATCTTCGGAGAGAGTCTGATGAAATAAATATTTTTCTTTTGTCCAAAATCTCTACGTACACGTGGACGAGTACTAACCCACTTTATTGAAAACAAAAGTAATTAAACACTGAATAAATTAATTTTTATTATTTAAAAATTTAAATTATTAAAAAATCAAAAAACTGCGTACATAATTTTACGGGTAATTTTTCTATTTATGAGGCGTAGCAAATCGCAAATATTCACCAGTTTTCTATATACCCTCTCTGATATTTACTTTTTTGTCAGGAAAATAATTTAAAATATACCTATTTAAGATTTATTTAAAAATTTCAAATTACTCAATAACTAACGTCTTTTTTGTACAAAATGTAAAAATATTAACTCCCTCACCAAATCTAAGTTGTTGCACCAAAACAAAACATAGCAGGAATAGAAAGTGAAAAAGAGAATATATACTTCTCTTCACCTTGAGGTCAAAATAGGTGCATATCAGAAAAGACTCAACCACTGCATAAAATTTTAAAAGAAAAACAATAAAACATTCAATACACAAGTAAGGTCAAAAAAAAAAAAAAAGGTGTGATTTCCTAGTTCCTGACTCCTTACTAAATTCCTCGTTTACGTACTCTTCACTTTCTTCTCTTCCCGCTCACCACTGTTTACCTGAAGAGAAAAGAAATAATCTCACTCACTTCAGGTAAGCAGTTGCTTTTATCCCCAACCACCTACCCACAATGCCTTTCACTTGTCTATATGAGGCTTCCTTTACCTCTTTACCAGCTTCCCACCATTTCCAGCATGCTGGTAAGTTGTATTTCAATTACACATACCCCTGATCTTAAGATCATTATTACATCACATAGTCCTGTGACCAAAAAGGTGGATGTACTTCTCTTCCTGATACATGAACTGGAGCCACCCTCGTATTATCACTATGCTCCACAACATCGTCACCGTAATTCAGGGAGCCAGTTACTCGTCGCACATCAAAGATGTGCTGAGGGGTTCCATTCACAGATATGTTATTCTGTGACTGTACTCCAGTTACCATTCCCCGCTAACCATTGTGTGGTACATCAAGCATCAAGCGGCTTTTTCCTGATTTCTTTCCCAATCTGGATTGGACTGGGTTGTCTCCCCTCTGCTTCTCGTTCAGGCATGACCAATGGTGTCTCCATTCATATTGGAGTATTGCTCTGCAGTACAGAATTCTCCTCCTATCCATAGGAACCAGTATACTGCTTCAGGTGGTGATATCTGCCCCCTCTCAGCTATAGCTTTTACGGTCCTGTGGTGCCTCTCCACAATGCCATTGCCGCTCAGTCTATATGCAGCCCTGTAGTATTTTCTTTTGTTTTTAATCGTATCACCCTGAGCAAGGCGGTAACGTCACTGATGTGCAGGGGGCTATGTAATAGTGAAAAAATTGGAAAAGAGAAAGCCGGAAACCACATCCTAAACAGGAAACAAGGGATGAGCCTCTTCACCTGTTCAATAGATGTGGGTGGGTCGTGAACCGGGCGATAGATAGATCTATCTATGTTATATATCACTGTACGACAACAAACAACGAGAACACGCATATATAAAAATATAAGATTATATTTCTATTCCTGACGACGAGCCTGTGTGGAACAGAGAATGGAAGAGTGAGAGCGCACATAGAATGAGTCGACGGGAGTGTAAGTCTTGCCTGTGGTGTCTCTCTGCTTCCACTGGCCGTTCTCTGCTGGCAAATCTGTGTGTCGATTTCTTTTTATAGTCTTCTAGAACCGGGACTTTTCCTTCCGGTTTTGTCTCGCCTACGCAACGCCCACGTAATTCCAAGAGACACCTGTTTTGTTTACTTCCGTAGTCATTTCCGCCGCTGTCAGAAATAAGTAAGTCTTGCCTGTAGTGTCTCTCTGCTTCCACTGGCCGTTCTCTGCTGGCAAATCTGTGTGTCGATTTCTTTTTATAGTCTTCTAGAACCGGGACTTTTCCTTCCGGTTTTGTCTCGCCTACGCAACGCCCACGTAATTCCAAGAGACACCTGTTTTGTTTACTTCCGTAGTCATTTCCGCCGCTGTCAGAAATAAGGTCAAACGAGCCTGACTCATAACCCTGCGACATCCTCTCCAGACACCGACAGGATGTATTTCTCAAACACCTGTCGTTCGCTGACCCCTTCATTGACGGGAAATATCATCGATTGCATCAACCTTCTTCGGGGGGGGGGCTAGATTGCTATATTACATCTACTCCAATTGAAAAAAAAACAAAAATGAAGTAGATTCTCATGGTTTTAATCTCCTATCCAAGGTTTTGGGAAATAACTATGGATTTATGATTCTTTTGATGTCAACAAAATAACTAATGAACAACAAAAAGTTACACAAGCTCTGATATAGAAAATTGTTTACTTAATCTACAAATTATTTCAGCAAGTATCATCATCTTCTAAATACTGTAATGGCAAGGTTTCATCTTGAAACATCAGACAAGTTTCTTATTAATAAGAAACTTATTCTAAACAGATTGACAACTATGGTGATAAATAGACCAAAGTATTTCATATAGATATACAAAGGTCATGTGTATTGGCTGACAGTTTTTAAAAATCCCTTTAGAAGCAACAGAAACTTAAGACAATTTTTTTCAAATTCTGAGGTGCAAGTGGCCTGACACTAACAGCAGAGACAGTGGAATCAGTAAACCAGGTTCAAATTTCATTAGATGTGCTCTCTTTGTTTTGCACTAATGCTCTTGGGAAAGAGAAAAATACACATCTCCTTCCCTGCCTCACCTATGGGCTAAAAAAATAAATAGTAAGGTAGACTATGCTTTTTCTCGTTTTGTTTGGTAGTGTAAGGATAACTGAATTTAAAATGGTGAGAAACCTTTCTGACAATCTTTCCTAGAAACATTTGGAAATGTATTTTTTTTTTTTTTTTACACAGTAGTACACAGATGTTAAAGAAAAAGTTGTGAACATAACATTGATTACCAGAACCTGACAAAAAGTAAGTAACCTTTTCTTTCTAAAATGCTGATGAGATTATTGAATTATTCAAAAAAATAAATAAAAATACAACTAGCAAATAAGCACCTTAGTTTGTTTTTTTAGGAATGTTAACGACGAACAATAGACTCCCTATTGGAAGTCTTGCCAATCATAAAATTTGACAAAAAAAAAAAAAAAAAATAATAACCCAAAGAAAAAAAAACTACACAGAAATAAAAAAAAAAAGTACAAGTTATGGGGATCTGGGAGAAGTTTAATAAATTAAGGCATAACAGATGACATTTTTAAATTTTTATACCTGCTTATTCAGTTTTTTGTATTTTTTTCTACGGGTAATGTTATGCTTTGAGAAAATAAAAAATAAAAAAATGTAGGTAAAAATTTGCAAATAACGTTGTTGAAATTCTCTCACTTTCTTTATTGGAAATTTATTTTCTTTGAGTTCGTTATTTTTATGATGAATTTATTTTTACACACACAATAAATGATTCACAAATCATTAGAAAAACTCTTCGATCTTTATAATTGGTTTTAACTTTTTAACAAAAAAAAAAAAGAGTGAGAGTAAATAACTAGTCAAGGACTCCAAGAATGATTGAGAAAGATTTGAAAATAATTCTTCAATCAACAACATTTTTGTGTTTGTTCAATCATTATTTGACGTGACCATCAAAAATGCTAAAAAAAAAAACACAATTTTCCACATTAAAAATAAACGAGTTCTCTAAGTTTTTTGTTAAAGGTAAGATTGTTAAATGACAAAGTATTTCACAAAAATGTTTCTCTTTCCCAAAGAACCAATGTTTTGTGTCAAAAAGAATCTCAAAATCAATCTCAATCCACATGGTAAATTATTTTGCTTTCTTTCTTTTTATTTGTAGAAATTCTAATGCTTGCGTTTTTGGTAAATTTAAAATGAACCCTATCCAAAAAATGCCTTAAATTTGTCACTTTTAGTTTTGTTTACAATACAAACGAAAGTAAATATCTTCCGGAATTATTCTTCGATTTGGTACAAGTTTGTACTTTTCACGTAACATGAAGAAGAAAATAAAAGAAAAAAGTGAAATAACGAAATGAAAAAAAAATTCACCCTTCTTCGTATTTTGTATAAAAAAAATCTAGCCTTCGGAATTTTTTGGTGGGGAAAAAAAAGATCAAACATTTCTTTTGATTAAAGATTTATTTAAAATTTCATAGAGGTTGATTTAAAAAAAATTAAAATATGTGAACAGAACATAAAGAAATTGGACTCATCAGTAATTAAAGGAAAAAAAAAAAAAACATTTTTAATAATCAATGTTTTAAAGGGGGGGATGTTGAAGGAGACAATAGCTAAAAACACTTTATTTCTTCAAAGTCAAATGCTTGTATATTCCATCTGTCTAGCACTGCCATGACTGGTGCTGACTTGAAGGCTGTGCTATTATCCATCAGGATCTCTTCCACTGGACCCCTTTCCAAAAATAATTTGTTCAACAAAGCTGCAATCACTGCACCTGTTTTACTAGTCAGCTATAGCTATTCTGCTGGGCCCACAATCCACCATCAACAGATATGCGTCATTTCAATAATGTGTGATGACAATCACTAGTCTTTTCCAATTGTTGGAGACACTAATTTCGCCAGTCTCATGTGTGGTTGGCGCAGGATCAATCAATTGGCAACGCTGACATGCTTGCACTACATTACACACATCTTTTCTAGAGACGGATTGGTTTACCTTTTGAGCCAAAAACAATGTTCTCTCTATTCCCATGTGGTGTATCTCTAGCAGTGTCTTAACATATTCATTTTCAATACTGTACATGGTACATCTGTCCTCTGCATCAATGGGTACTTTTGACCAAGCTTTCTTTACTCTTGTGAAAGCATCAGCCTTATTGGTCTCAGATGTCACAAGGCTTACTTTGATCTGTAGGCCGAATTCTTGCACTGTGTCTCCCAGAACTCCCAATTTCTGCTGTGCCTTTTATCCGTATTCCACTTTCCTTTGTAATTACAGATTCAACTCATGCCCGTACTCTTGCTGAGTCTGTTTTCACTTCTATGTTCTTCAGCCCCCACTTCAATGCCAAATTGACACCCTTGATCAACATCTCTAATTCTGTGACATTTATGTGGCTAACATCAGTCTTCTTCCTCAGCCAAGCAGCATCCTCTGCTCTGACACCTCTTATGGCCAATATAACTCCTATTGCTATGCTGCTGGCATCACACCAAACAATACCTTTATTCACTTTTGGTACTTGCCGTCATCCTCGCACTGGGTCCTCTCTCTTCACTTTCTAGATAATCTCCCTTATCATCTTGAACGTTCTGTCGCTTACAACCGAGTAAGCAACCTTTGCTTGTCTCTTTGCATGCAATCCTCAACCATCCAGCCACAGGGTAGTGACACACCAATTTCCCACAGATTGAGAACAACTCCCGCTTACTCAGCTTATCTGCCACAGGCGGAATCTGATTACCCCTTTTGAATACTAACTTTCCAGTCACTGTACTCTTCTGCAATTTGAGACTGAGTGCTGCTCCCCAGTTGAGTGACTTTGAAGGTTTAGCTACCAGTTCATATTTTTCAAAGTGGCATTTTACCTCCCCTGCTTGCACAACCATCTCATTTACCTGGATGTCATCAATATAGGAATTTGTAGCCCTACCTATTGTCTCTTCCTGTTTAGTACAGTCTTGAGTACCACTGACATTATTTTGCATAGAACTCTCATAAATGATGACCTTGTTCTTTAATAAGAGTGGCCCATTTGTCCAGTACCATTCGACTATCCATTTCTCTCCATCAAATTCAGCACAAAAGTTCTTGTCTTGAATTTTTAACCCCACTATCTTAGGGCTGCTGCACATTGCACTTTACTGAATCAGATATGGTTCAGATTAATAGTGACACCTCCCAGGTTGTCAATCACATCCATGCCAATGACAACGTCAATGTCATCGATGATGCATTCCAACACGAGTGCTAATATTTTGAACTGAATATCCACTACTGACAGTGTCACAGTACTAGATCCTCTGCATTTAACCTCTCTTCCATCAACTGCTTTTATGAGCGTTCCCCCACTCCAACATCTCACCAACTGGGGAGTCACCAGGGTCGTGGTGCATCCTGTATCAACTAGGGCCTTTGCTTTCATTCCTTCTACCACAACGTCTACAACTGGCAGGTTTCAGTGTTGCACCAATGTTAATCCAATGGGGTAGCTACTGGCTCAGTAACTCCCCCTTGCCTATTTTCCTTGGGAACAAAATCTGCTAATGTGTCCTTTCTCCCCACATCTGTTGTAAGTCATAGGAGGCTTTGGTCATTCCTTGCAGTCTTTCAATATGTGTGGCCCATAACACTGAAAACATTATCCGACAAATCTCCCATTTTGCCTTGTTCCTGTTTCATTTACAGCCTGACTTTGTGCGATAGCACCTATGCCTTGGGATTCTTTTGTCCTGTTGACAGTTAACACTCAGGCAGTGGTTATTAGCTCACTCATCGCCTTTGTTTCTACCTGAGGCAGCTGCTGAATTGCGATCAATATTTGATCTGGTAATCCATGTATGAAAGCCAGTTTCACAATTCTTACTGCACTCCTACCCATGAATCCCACTAATCCTGCAATGTTGTTGGCATAGGTATCAATAGATTCACCCATTCATCTGGTCTTTATAAGCTTGCTATAAAAGGCCCATCTGTAAAGGCCATAAGTAACATTGACTCAATTATTTCATAATCGAGTTTGCCCATTTCATTCATCCCTAGGTAGAGAGCCATTGCATCCCCCTCAAGGTACAATGGGATGAGTTTCGCCTGGTCAGGCACTTGCTGCAATTCAGCAACCAGCTTTACTTTTGTAAGCCATGCCACTATGTCTCCTTGGCTATCAAAGGGTCTAATCATATCACCAAGGCTCTGCATTTTAACAGTTCCTTCCATGGTTTAATTAGCCAAAATAGCTTGTGATTTCCTAGTTTCTGACTCCTCACTAAATTCCTCATTTACGTCCTCTTCACTTCCTTCCCTTCCTACTCACTGGTGTTTGAAAAGAAATAATCTTACTCACTTCAGGTAAGTGGTTGCTTTTATCCCCAACCACCTACCCATAATAATTTTCACTTGTCTATATGAGAATTCCTTTACCTCTCTTCTGGCTTTCCACCATTTCCAGCATGCCAGTAAGTTGTATTCCAATTACAAAAGATACAATACAAAATTTGCACAAAAATTTAACAAATTTCAGATGATTCAAAAAAGGTTTACCATTGAAAAAGGAAAAAGAGGTTTCAGTTTAGCTTTAGAAAAGACATGGATTCAATGACAAAAAAAGTTACGCCTTGTAGAATAAAAAATAAAAAAACGGATAAAAACTTTGAGGAAGTCAAAAATTCCACAAAGAAAATACAAAGCACACTCACCTAATTTCTTCAACTGAATGCTGAATAGGAATGTCTCAGCACTAAGGGGTTTCATGTTTTCCATAGGTTGTCATCTTGAGGGCTTTATGTAGTCCTTTACTGGAGAGTTAAACTTGAATGTCTGTTTCATTTAAATTCTTCTTAGGAAGACACAGAAAGGAATTTCTTGTCCTTAGGATTGAATCTGCCTATAGCTGTCAGCTCTTTCTTTCTTTTCCCATGTTGATTTATGAACTTTATCCTTTTCGTTGGATTAATTTTCCATCCTTGAAACATGGGCACTGATACTTTCTCCTTTATGATTAATTACTTTCTGAGGCCATCCACTAATAGCAGCTCTTTTATTCAACAAACCATCTCCAGCTAGGTTTTCACAAGGGCTTGAGAGAATGTCTCTCACTGGCTAGTAAATATGGAAACATTTCTCCATAAATTCAAAAAATGCAACAGACAATTTTGGCAGTTTTTTATCCACTAATTTTAAAATAGAGTTCCACACAACTGTAACAGTTCAATTTTTTAATCTGTCTGACTTAAAAAATACAACCTTCTCAAAGGTATATTTTATTAAAAAAACAACCTACATGATTCAACATTTATTTACTACACAAAAGACTAAATAATAAAAAATAAAATTTGTGTAGATCATGTTACCAGATTTTCAAAGTAAATAGACTTTGTTAATTTGTATGTTCAGGAGAATAAATCTGGAGCTGGAGTTCTCAGACACTCCAATGTCATGTTTGTAGAAGAGATGATTTACCTTGTATGGCGAAGCAGGCACATATATACCTGGCGTGCAAAATGAGTGAAGGAAAAGAAAAAGAAATATGGCTGCCCTAACACTTTAATTTAAGAAGGATATGGTCTCAGATCTAGGAGAATTGGCAAGAGTGGTTAGGCATCTACAAATCTTTCGCGGGATCAGCTCGGCATAAAAAACACCTCGCGAAAGAGAAAAAGACAGATCATGTATGTACATGGTATTACGTACATGGACTGGGAAGAGGTAACTCCAGCACTGCAATGGTAAAACATGGGAAGAAACAGTCTACTGATGGGAGGAATGCAAAGGTCCTTTTGTATAGGGAAACTGAGCACTGGCATGAGGGCGACCTCATCTTCACTTCAAAGGAATCTGCAAAAGGGATATGAGTGTGATGAACATTGAGAGGTGGGAAGGTGTTGTCAACAATTGCTTATGCCATGTGATTTACACCAGGTACTTGAGTGAGGAGAAGAGAAACAGATGCTTGTCACCAGGAGAGGGAAGCATGCTCGAAAGAAAGAAAAACATGACAATATTGGGGTAGGGGATCATCTTCACATGCATTCGTTGCAATTGAGACTATCACTCCCATTTAGGTCTGTATATAACAGATCTTGAGTCACCATTGGCAGCTGAGACATAACACTTTCAAGACAACATATGTCACATTATTATGTCACATTATAAACTGTACAAAGTTAAATACTAAAAATAATAGAAATCATTTAAATTTACTATGTATTATTTTAGGTACTAATGTTAGTTTTATTTGAAAATTAATCCATAATAAAAGAAAAATTAAAGGTTTTAGTTATTTTTGAAACATTGTTATGCTCATTCAACCTACATTGAACCACAAAAAATGTAGACAAAAAATGTAAACAACAAATTGTAAAATTTATTAAAAATAAAATATTTGTTCTAGAGATGTTTTGAAGTCACATAGTAAATTTAGTAGGTTTTATAAAAGTAGATTTTACTTTAAACCTAATGAAAATAATGTTTATTTATCCTATGGGACAAAAAGTTAAAAAGAAAAACTGTATAATGACACCCATGACTTAAAAACACAAAAAGATTAAAACATTATTTACATCATTAAGACTTTACAATACTTTGGCCATTGTTTGCTCCTGCCTTCTTCAGGAAGCAGGCACAAACAATGAGTATATTTTGAATTTTGAACAAAACCCTTTATTCAAACCACAGTGATAAATTGTTCTAATTCCACATTCTGTGTCTTTTTAAATATCTCAATTTCAGTTAATTCCCCTTAGTAACTGAAGTTTTTGTTCCTTCTACTGTGGCCAGGTATTGAACTTACAACTCTTTTGGATGACTCAACCAACACATTTATCACTGTCCTTTGGGACATCAGTGTGTGAATTACAAATCTGATGACTCAGTTATCATTTTCTTTTTTACCAAATCATATTTTTTGTTATTGTTGTTTTTCTCTAACACTCTGTATTACTGGTTTCAATATTGTATTCATTTCTATGCTTGGCTGGTTGAGGAGATTTTGTAGCCTAGCATATGCATGGATTTAAAGGGCAACCTATTTCTTCTTTATATTTCTTGTTACAAAACCAGGCCTTAATCATGTTCTTTTCCATGGGTGTTCTTACTTGAAAGAGATGCCTGCATAGTGTTGGACCACCCTTGAAGGTTGTCCTGATGGACCACAGACCTTTAATATCTTTTTCCAATAATCCCTTTATATAGGGTAGGCAGACTAAGCTTTTTACTGAGTGCTATCTTTTTCCCTTCTATTCTAGTTTTAGGGTGCTACTGTCATATACCCAGGGTATTTGTTACATTGTAGGGTATTGCTTATACTGACCATTTGTTGTTCATATGTCTCTTGTGTCACTACTTATGACTTGATGAAAGCAGTGGATGATTCCTTTCTTTATACTGTATAAGTGGTGTTAGTCGAAGTTCAGGTAATGTCTGGTGAATGTTAGCTTGAGGTATATGCATATAAAAACATCTAAATCCCTCAACATCACTTTTTCTAATGTCTGTGTTATCTATACCAACTTTTGCAGTGTAGAATTGTTCCTCTATGAAAGGTCCTTTGACATCCTAGCTATCTGTGAAACTAACTTCATTACTACAATTCTCCCCTCTGATTCCTCGATTCCTGGATACCTTCTTCTCTTTAGGAAGGACTCCAGTGTCTACATGCATGGCCTGGGTGTTTATATCAGTGAACATCTCCCTCTTGCTAGGGAGATCTCTCTTGAGTCTCCTGTCCACTCCTACACGTGTCTTCATCTCTCTACTCTCTATGCTAAACTCAGTAAGCTATCTCTTCTTTCGCTATCACTCACCTTCCTCTTCTGACTGCTGTATGCTAGATGATATTTCTGACAATAAAGACAAGGCCATTTCTCTTCACTGATTCACTGAAGTATTTAGTGACTTCAATGCCCATCATGCTGGAAAACTCTGACACTGATCTTGCTGGAGTCTACCACTTGTGTGAGAGACTAAGTGATTTTAACCACGCAAGTGGTGGATTTTCCCATGTGTTTCCCCGGTAACTACAATGGACATGCTTCTCTTCTAGATCTTTTCCTTACTTATATCCCTGACTCTTGCAACTCTGATCATGTTGTGATGTCTGTAAATGCCTCTTTCTGCTCCCACTTCATCCAGAAACCTCCTACCAGCAGGAACAAAGTTTTTAGTCTCCTTGTTCTAAACTGTGCCTCCTAGGTGAAAGTTTGCATTGATGCTTTCATCCCAGCTAGAAAATTCTGACTTAAACTTCGTTCATCTCCTTGGTTCTCTTCTGCTTGCTCAGCTGCCATCAGCCACAGGAATCATTTCTTCTGATTTTACCAGAACGATACATCCGATCACAATAAGCACCTTTTTGTCTCTGATCATAATGAATGTAAGCATGTTCTAAATGATGCTAAGCTGTTGTTTGCTGATAGAATGAAGCAGCATATAGCATCCAACAAATTTGATTATTAGCAGGTTTGCAAGAGTGTACTGAACAACAGAAAACCCTTGGCCCCTACTTTATCTAAACTTATTTATAAATGGAACTATGTCTGTGTGTGTGTGTGTGTGTGTGTCCGTTACCTATAGACTCCGAAATGGCTGAACCGATTTTCTTGAAAATTTACACAGTTGTACTATAAGCATCTGCGAATGTTCTTAGCTAGGTTTTGTGTCAAGGTATCCCCGATAAATATCAAAAATCAATAATCAAAAAGATCGGGTTATAGAAGGAGTGGTCCAATTTTAATCACATTTGATACACTCATAGACAAAGACATAAGAAACTATATTCAGAAATTTCAAGGTTGCAGTTCTTACAATAGTGCAGAAAATCAATAATATATATATATATAAAAGACAAGATGTTTGTGTGTGTGTGTCTGTTTATCTGCCTGTATATCTGTATTTTTTTCAGCCCTTTTATTTTAGTTTTTGCTTCGGGTTTGGCTCTAAGTAGGTATAATTGTAGTTCTTAGTCTCAGCCATGATACCATTTACTCAGAGGACTTATTTAGCCTTCAAAATTCAGTTTACAATGAAAAAAACTTATTTGATATCGATACCAGAAAATCAAAATTTGACTTACATCCATTCATTTTTCTTTTACGGTTTCACTTTAACTGGAAACAACTATTACTTTTTAGTCTTTGGTGCCAACGTCCAAAGAGTCTGAGCTCCAGGACCATGGCTTAGTTTTAAAGCTTTCATTACACCTGAGCAACGCCAGGCTATACTGCAAGTTCAATCTATTTAAAGTCTTCACAGGGTTTGGCTCTAAGTAGGTATAATTGTAGTTCTTAGTCTCAGCCATGATACCATTTACTCAGAGGACTTATTTAGCCTTCAAAATTCAGTTTACAATGAAAAAAACTTATTTGATATCGATACCAGAAAATCAAAATTTGACTTACATCCATTCATTTTTCTTTTATGGTTTCACTTTAACTGGAAACAACTATTGCTTTTTAGTCTTTGGTGCCAACGTTCAAAGAGTCTGAGCTCCAGGACCATGGCTTAGTTTTAAAGCTTTCATTACACCTGAGCAACGCCGAGCTATACTGCAAGTTCAATCTATTTAAAATCTTCACAGGGTTTGGCTCTAAGTAGGTATAATTGTAGTTCTTAGTCTCAGCCATGATACCATTTACTCAGAGGACTTATTTAGCCTTCAAAATTCAGTTTACGATGAAAAAAACTTATTTGATATCGATACCAGAAAATCAAAATTTGACTTACATCCATTCATTTTTCTTTTACGGTTTCACTTTAACTGGAAACAACTATTGCTTTTTAGTATTTAGTGCCAACGTCCAAAGAGTCTGAGCTCCAGGACCATGGCTTAGTTTTAAAGCTTTAATTACACCTGAGCAACGCCGGGCTATACTGCAAGTTCAATCTATTTAAAGTCTTCACAGCCACAACAGACAAGTTCAAGTGCTATGCTTGCAAATTCTCATCAAACTCCACACACACAATTTCCCACCTAGAACTGAGGCTCAACTGAGTAATATATATATATATATATAATTTCAGGTTGCATAACATAAAACACGGAGAACTGTATTAGCCCAAAAAAAAGACAGGGAAAATGAAATTACATTTACAAACTAAAACAGAATTTATTTACATATATTATAAATAAGGTTTACAATAAAACTGGGTAGAGGTTTAAAACAGCATATGTTCTGGCAAGTAAAATTTAAATGAATGATCCCCAACTAGTAGCAGTCAATATTAGATAAAGTAAGTGGGTGAGGGAAAAAAATCTTCTTTAGTTATGGGGGTGAGGTGAGAGGTTAGATATACATCATGTGGACACTGAAAATGAATTGTTTACTGCTAGTAATAGTAAGAAAAAGAATGCTAAATTACTATTATAGTTTGGTCAACAAAATCAGTATAAAAAAGCAGTATTTACCGATGATCATTTCTGGTCAGGGTCTTTTGTGTCATAGATTCTTTTGGCTGAGCATTTATTCTGAATCTAGATGAGCCAGAGTTGACCTCAATTTACACACTGCTGTAGGTTCGGGCAACAACAACTGAAAACAACTGACTAATCTACACAGACTCCTGCTTATATATATGTTTTTTTAGATGCTCTAGAACCCTGTAGAAGTATCTAAAAACTTCTAGAAAACACTTTTTCTCTATTATTACTAAATCTAAAGGGTTTGGAATAGGAACTTTTTTGAGTGGCAAAAAGGATACTATTAGCTATAGATTTAATTCATCATTTAGATTTTGTATTTACTAGTATATTGTGTAAAAAGTATAAGAAAATGAGGTCTATATATATATATATATATATATATATATATATAACCCCATCAACATAATTTCTCAACTTGACTCTCATAAGGCAAGTGGAGGTGATGAAATTCCAGTCATCATCCTAGAGAAATGTGCCTCTGTGCTGGGTCCAGTCCTCTACAAACTCTATAATTATTGCCTCACTGCTTCCTGCTTTCCTGTTAGTTGGAAGTCCTCCTCTGTAATTCCTGTTTTTAAGAACTCTGGGGAGCCCTCTCACTCCTTTAATTATTGCCTTATTAGCCTCATACCTGGCAAGGTATTTGAGGCTATTATCAATGCTGAAATTGTTAGACATCTCACAACCTTCTCTCTGACAAATAATATGGCGTCTGCATTGCCAGGTCTACTGCTGATATGCTAACAACCATTATTAAATATTTATACCAGGCTCTTGATAAGAATGCCAAAGCTCAAGCTGTTGCTTTTGATATCTCAAATGCATTTGACAGGATTTGGCATGCTGACCTTCTGTTCAAACTTTTGGACAATTGTTTGATTTAATTCAGTTGTTCCTGTCAAATCATGAAATGAAGGTTGTTTTGAATGGTCAAACTTCCAGATCCTTTCATATGAACACGGGCATCTCTCAAAGTTCTATCCCAGGTCCTATGCTTTATCTTCATGAATGATCTTCCTGATGTAATCAGTTTCCAAGTCAGCATCTATACAGATGACACCATCATTAACTTCTGTCTCAATAAAAAATCTGCCAAAGCTGACAAAGTAAACCTAGCTGCTGCCTGTCAAAAGGACCTCCAATCTGTGATTGAATGGCATAAGAAATGGCTTGTAAATTTTAATTCCTCCAAAATGTAGCTGCTCTCCTTTAACTACCATAAAGAAACTTTCCTATCAACCCTCAGAATGGATGACACTAGGCTCCTTGGACTCACACTCTCAAATGTCCTCAAATGTAATGACTACATTACATTTAGCTACATCTACTGCTAGGAAAGATGGGTCACTATGTTGGTCCAAGAAGTTTTTCTCATCAGAATCCATCTTACACATTTATAAATCTACCACTCATTCGTATTGTTACCATATCTGGCCAGGTGCTCCTGATATTCATCTTAAAGTTACCAACAAAATTTAAAGGACGATCTGCAAAATAATCTATTCTTCAGTTACTTTCTCACCGATGTGATGTGGCTTCTCTCTGTCTTTTCTATAAATGTTTTCATGGCAACTGCACTGATAAGCTTTTTTTCCTGGTTCCCTGATCACATGTATTACATGCGCTACAAGATTGGCATCTAGGTCCTACCCATTTACTGTCAAAATAGTTAAATTAAACTTTCTCTTCTACTCTAACAGTGTCTTTTCTTGCACCTCTTGTTTGTGGAACTCCCTTTTCTTTGCTTGCTTCCCTGATAACTACAATCTCAAAAGTTTAATGTCAATTGCCATCTTCTATCTACTTGATTCCCATCCATCTCTTATCTTTCTTTGACATCTTTTTTTTTCTCTCACTCTAACCCCTTGTCCACCAGTGGCTTTCCTGCCTTGCTTGGGAGTGAAATGATTATTAAAAAAAGAAAAGAAATGCATATGCAATGTTAGTTTGTATTTGTTTTCTCTTTACATTGTAAACTGTATTGATAGTATTAATGAGTTCACATGGTCCAGTAGCAGTTGGATCTCTTTCTGGTTGGACTAGTGTATTTGGGGTGTTGTCTAGGATGAACTGCATCAGCTGAGATAAATTTTCCTTTTGTCTTTATTCATATTGTACTTTTACAGATATATGTTATCTGAAATTTTACACATAGTATATTATCTACTTAGTTTGTTTACCTTTCCAAATTGTACCTTGAAAAAAAGATTTTTTGGAGTTTTTTATTTGTATAAATCCATTATTAAAGGTTAGTTAAGGACCCAAGCCATGCAATATATTGAAATAGGTATCTCTCTGTATGAATTTAGTTTTGAAATATACCTAATACCCTCTGTTTAAATGTCTGTAATTCTTGCTGAGCAATTTCTCTTGTCCCTTATTTTAATTTAACTTTCTCAATCCCAATTCTGATGAAAACCAAGCTTGACATTAAACTTTTTATAAAGAATTGTTTTTAAAGGTTTTACTCAATTCAATATTTAAATTTAATTGTAATTGGTTTAAATTTATTTATTTTTAAATTTCTGTCACATAATTGAATGTATTTATTATTTAATTTATAGATGTTTCGTTCACAAATCTGGTTAATTCATATTTAAATTTATTTGAATTTAATTTACTAGCAAGTGCCATATTGCCTATATTCTGTTTCAGGATGAAGATTGGCATAATAAGTTTGCCCTTTCATTCTGAACCTATATTTTCCTCTACCAGGTTGGTTTGAGTTTTGTTTAATGGCATATCAACCTCTGTGTGTTATTTAATGCCAAAAAGTTGGTGTTTTAAGGTATTTTTTTTAATGTTCAGTAAGAAGGTTGATTTAGTCAGATTTTGATTAGATTTTTTATTTTAGAAACTGAAAATTGTCTTCTAGTTTTGTATTAAAAATGTATTGCTGGTAATAACGTTGTTTTCCTTCAAAAAATGTGTTAGGTAATATTTTTTTCTTCAAAACTGTATTGTTGGTAGTATTTTCCATTCAAAATTGTATATTTTTCTATAAAAGTCTATTTTTATACTTTCATAGTGTTTTGACCCCAGTTTGGGAGTTAACTATTTGCCCATAGCTGGGACCCTAACAGGTGCTACCACCCCGGATCAGGGTGGACCTGGGAACAACAGCAACTAAGAGGTGGTTCCACGCTCCTCACAACCTCTCAATCAGAGGCCTTGTTGCCGGATGTAGTTTATTGTCATACCCAGGACCACCAAAGGTTGGACATTCTGAAACAATATGTTCCTCTACCAGGTGTGACATTTATCTTTACACCAAAGTACATACATGGTGTACTGTTGTAATTGCAAATGTTTTCACTAAATTTGACTAAACTATAGTACTGAAAAAATAATTTAGATGTACATGCATGTTCACAACTAATTGAAATTTTATTAACAATTCCCACAGATTTTATTAAAATATTTATCTATATAGTATAAAATGACTATATTTTCATTGAATATATATTGAAAATGGCAGCAATGCTTCAGGAGATTCCAGGCAACAAGCCTGGGATTGACCTTTGATACCTCACTGATGGTAGCCTCTTCAAATAGCTTCAATATAGGACTCAAACAATAATCACACAAGTCACAGAGCTCCAATTTTCTGATGATAACTTCACCCTGTCCCATGAACTTGTAGACCTCGAGGACTCGGCAGACAACCTTGTTAGTGTGTATATGTGCTACAAACTCACCATGAACATGGCAAAGATCACAGTCCTGCTCCAACCATAACTGGAACATCAACCACCACCTGAAGCCAAAAACATTAATGGACTGGACCTGGAAAATGTTGAACAATTGCCATACCTTAGCTGTATACTAACATCAAATGCATTCATTGAAAAAGACATCAATAACTGAATCAAGTCTGTCCACACTATTCAGCAATCCTGGGCTAACACAAGCCATCAATGGTCAACCAAATTGTTGAAATCTTGACTCTCTTGTATGCCTGTGGGATCTGAATACCCTACCGAAGAGACATCCGCAAACTTGGACAAAATCAAATGAAACTTTGTCTCATCCTATGGATCATGAACAATGTAGTTCACCTTCACACAAAGGTGGAAAGGCTAAGAACCATCATGACTCACCAGCAACTTTGATGGGCCTAGACAGTTTGCCCTATTACTGCCTGCCCAAACAAATCTTCTCAGAGTTTGCATCTGGCAAGAGATCCCATGGAGCCCTATGCCATCAATTCAAGGATCAGCTCAAAAACACTTTACACAGACAAGAATTGATCTGGTCAATTGGGAGGTGGAAGCTGTAGAAAGAACCAACTGGAGAATAAAAATCTACAAAAAACCAAGATCCTTCAAAAGCACCAGAAGACAAATAAAAGAGACAAAAAAAAAGTCCAAAGAAAAGCCAGAGCTTTCTGTTCCTTGATACCTCCTACCCTACCCATGAGGTAACTATGGACGTCTCTTCAGATCCAACATACGACTCATTTTGCACAGTAGAAAATATCTATGAGCACCCCCCCCCACACACACACACACTCATACTACAATGATATTGAAAATAGATGGGAGTGTAAGTTAATGTAAATATTTTGGGATAAGTAAATCAATCTTTCAGACCATTCCTCTTCTCCACCTGTTGTTTAAAAACTGTTAAAAATATTTTCACATGAATAATTAAAATTGCAAAGAAACATCCATAGGTAATTTATTTCTGACATCAATCTTGATAGTGAGTAAATTTTCTGCTAGTTCTTATTATTTTACATGTTTGTTTGTTTTGTTATTTTTCTTTTGATTTTAGAATTTAAACTGACATCTATTTTTGTTCAGAACATTACTTCATAATTCAATTTCTCAATTTAACAATTCTGAACAGAATAATATCCCATGACATATTTAAAATGCTACTTACTTTTTAGAAGTTTTAAAATGCTACTTACTTTTTAGAATATATTTATTTAAAAGATGTATGTTGCAATTGTATGAAAGTACATGTTTTATTTCCAATTATAATACTTTCCTGCTGTAAAAGACATAGCATTCATTTTCATTTGTCTTATTTTTTAATCAAGAATTGTTGCAAGATGTCATCTGTGAAAAACCGTGTTTTGATAACTGGTGCATCTGGTTTGTTGGGCCGTGCTATAAAAAAAGCTTTCTCTGCTCAACTGCAATATTGGGAAGTCCTTGGAACAGCCTTTTCTCGAGCAAATAAAGATCTCAAGTTGGACTTGAACCAGAAAAGTGAAGTTTTTAAAACTGTCCAGAATTTTAAGGTAGGATTTTGTTTTTAATCTCTATTCATATAATGTAATTACTTGTAGCTCAAAATATAGAATACAAAATATTAATGCAAACAAGTATTAGTTTTCCCCATTTTTGATATTAATGAAACTCTAACCAATGCTGTTGGTCAAATGCACATATGCTGATGCTACGAGGAAGAACGTCACTTCAAGAAAAGTTGTTTGAGCTACCAGACTGACATTTTAGTTAGTTATATTTAATAAGTACCAGGAATATATGAGACAAGTGTGCATTTTAGTACACTTCTTCAAAATTTTCTAATGTGAATGAAAAATAACAATTCATAAAACTACATCCATTCTGTGTTTAATGAAATGAAGTATTGATCATTCAGGGGAAGTGGTTATCAGAATATGGAAATAGTGCTTGCATGCTTATTGAGAATAAGGGAATCCTGATTTTGCAAATAAAAATCTATGATTTTTATAGATTGCTCAGTGTTGAGTTATTTCTTCTAAAGAATAACTTCAAAATCTGGAACACAAATTTAAACATATATATTATGAAAAGATATATTTAATTTTTAAATAATATAGTGATTTCACTCTACAGATACTACTGGTACTATGTAGGCTAATACTAGTGCAGGTAGTGATCAGGTTTTCAGCAACTAAAGTAGTTTTCCCACCAGACTTTTCTGGTAAGGAGGTAGCTAAACAACTAGTAGGATTAAAACAGAACCTGTGTGGAGGAATCCTTTCATCCATCTAGTACAGGTACAGAGATGTATAGAAATAATTGGGTATACCAATTATAGTAAGCACAGTTTCATTAAGATAACGAGAAAGAATATTCCGATGTAAGATCTGCTGTTTAAGAACATCTTATGATGCTGACTGGTTCTTCTTTTTGAGCACATGCTGTTCTTCTTTACAGCGTGGGATTGATTCAGTGCAACACTTTTTTACACTTTAAAAATTTCCTGCCCAGACATTGCTTGATATTACAAGTTACAATTGAGTCTTGTAATGATATTTTGCAATGAACGATTTTGCAAGAAATAAAGTGGCAGTTCTCTTGCATCTATGTAACCAGAATGACTGAAACTTTGAAAGCAACAAGGGAAACCAGGCCCAAACCACCAGAGAAAAAGAAGACAAAAATAAAAACTATAAAGGAACCTATTTGAAATTATTAAGGTACAAAGTGATAAATAATTTAGAAATTTCCGGTTAAAAAAACTGACCAATACTAAAGCTGTAATTCAATCTGAAAATGTTAGAAACAAAAACTTCACCATGACCTCAAGTTTTACATTATGAAGTGAGCTTTACAATGTGTGTGTGTGTGTGCGTGTGTGTGTGTGTGTGTGTGTGTGTGTGTGTGTTGTTAAAATATTCTTTAGATCTCTGAGACTAATCTTAATCCCTCAATTTCCTCCTCTGACTTCTTGATTCCTAGCTACCTTCCCCTGTTGAGGAAAGACTCCACTGTCCATGTGCATGTCAGTGAACACCTCCCCCTAGCTAGGGTGACAACTCTCGAATCCCCTAACCACTCATGCATGTGTCTCCATCTTTCAATTCTAAAATCAGTTAGCTATCTTTTCTTTCTGTACTGTTCCCCTTTCTCTCCTGATTGATCCCTGCTAGACAGTATCTCTGACAATATAGATAAGGCTTCTTCCTCATACCCATTTGCTAACATATTTGTATTTGGAGATCTTAATGCCCACCATGCCAAGTAGCTAGAAAACTCTGTCACTGGTTCTGCTGGCATTCATGCCATGAACATTGCTATTTCTCAATCTCTTACACAAGTGGTGGATTTCCCCATGCTCTTCCCCAGTATCCCCACAAGACATGCTTCTCTGCAAGATCTCTGCTTCACCTCTTTCTGTAACTCCTGCTAAGCCTCGCAGCTTTGTCCTCTTGGTAACTCCGATCATGCTGTCATTTCTTTTAATATCTCTTCAGTCCCACTCCCACCAGGAGCCTCTTACCAAAAGAATTTTTTACTACTACCAAAAAGCAGACTGGGATTCATTCTGTGATTTTCTATGTGACATCTCTTGGGAAAAAGTGTTTAGTTTCCCCATTGTGGACTGCGCCTTGGAGGTCTCTTCCTTGGTGAAAACTAGCATCAATGCTTTCATACCGATCAGAAAGTTATGTCCTAAACTTCATTCATCCTCCTGGTTTTCTCCTGCCTGCTTGGACACTATTGCCTACAGGAATCACTTCTTCCAGCTATATTGGAGCTACACATCTGACCATAATAGGTGTCCAGTTGCCTCTGCTCATAATGAGTGTAAGCTGTTTGCTGAGAGAATAAGGAAGCATATAGCTGCTCGCAAGTTTGGTTCAAAAGACTATTGGTGGCTCTGCAAACATGTGCTGAACAACAGCAAATCCTCCATCCCTCCCTTAATCAATAAATTTGAGATCTTCATGGCATCTGTGGACAAGGCCGAGTGCTTTGCTCACAGATTCTCTTCCAACTTCACATTTGACTCATCTGAAGTATCCACAACCAACTTCCCTCTTAGAACTGAGGCTCAACTGTGAGATATTTACATAAACCTCTCTCTGGTATCTAAGAATTTCAAAACTTGACCCCCATAAGATGAGCGGAGGTGACGGAATCCTGGTCATTGTCTTGAAGAAATGTAACACTGAACTCTCCTCTGTCCTCTCTAAACTCTATAATTACTGCCTCTCTGCTTCCTGTTTTTCTGCCTGCTGGAACTCCTCTTCTGTGTTTCTTGTATTTAAGAACTCTGGGACCCTTGGACCCTTTTAATTATTGTCCTATCAGCCTCCTACTAATTTTCAGAAAAGTGTTCGAGGCTTTCATCAATGGTGAAATAGTCCAACATCTCACTGCCCATAAACTATTCTCAGACTATTGGAGTAGATAGATCTATCTATCACCCGGTTCACACTCCACCCACGTCTATTGAACAGGTGAAGAGGCTCATCCCTTGTTTCCTGTTTAGGATGTGGTTTCCGGTTTTCTCTTTTCCAATCTTTTCACTATTACGTAGCCCCCTGCACATCAGTGGCGTTACCGCCTTGCTCGGGGTGATACGATTAAAAAAAAGAAAGACAGTATAGCTTTCGCTTTGCCAGGCCTACTGCCAATATGCTAACAACCATCACCGAGTACATATACCAGGCCCCTCAATAATTCTGGTGAAGCTCGAACTGTTGCCCTAGACATCTCCAAAGCATTTCATAGGGTCTGGCATGCTATTCTTCTGCAAAAGCTATGGGGCTATGATATCACTGGACGCTTGATTGGTTTGATCCAATCTTTCCTAATAAACTGCATAATGAAAGTCATTTTGAACAGTCATACCACCACATCATATTACACAAATGCGGGTGCCCCCCAGGGCTCTATCCTAGGCCCGACGTTTTTTCTGATCTTCATAAATGATCTCTCTGACCTGATCAAATCTCAAGTAGGCATCTACGCTGATGACACCATCATTTACTCCCGCCTCAGTATGAAATCTGCCAAGGCAGTCAAAGATAACCTCGCTGTTGATCTTGGGAAGGACCTCCACTCTGTGGTAGACTGGGATAAGAAATGGCTTGAACACTTTAATGTTTCTAAAACAAAGCTGCTATCTGTCAACCACCACAGGCAGTTGCTCCTACTCCCCCATCAGTATGGACCAAGTGAGTATCCTAGAAAACAATACACTGCACCTCCTCAGTCTCATCCTCTCTTCCAACCTCAAGTGGAACCATTACATTGAATCAATAGCTAAATCCATTGCTAGGAAGGTTGAGTCACTGTGTTGGGGCCAGGAAGTTTTTCCCACCTGAGTCTATCTTGCATATATATAAATCAACCATCTACCTGTGCTTTGAATATTGCTGTCATATCTGGTCGGGTGCCACTGCTGTTCATCTCAGGGTTCTTGACAGGTTCCAAAGGAGAATCTGTAATGTGATCCGTCCTGACCTGGCAGTTCAACTCCAGCCACTTTCTCATCAACAGGATGTGGCTTCCCTCTGTCTCTTCTACAAATATTTTCATGGCTTTTGCTCTGACAACCATAGCTCACTGGTGCTCCCTCCATAAGAATTTACTTGAGAAACCAAACTGGCAACAAGATCCCACCTTTTTACAGTTAAAACAACCAAATTCAGCCATCACTTCTGCTCCCTCAGCTTCTTTTCTCATACTTCCCACCTGTGGAACTGCCTTTTGTATAGAATTTAAATGCAATGTCAATTGCCATCTCTTATCCACTTGACTCCAGTCCTTCTTTCGTCCTTTCCTCATCACTCTGTGTATCTTGTTCTTTTCCTTACTCAATCTACCCTCGCAACTGTCTTCACAGTCCTATCTTTCTTTTGCCCTTTCTCTGACACGCCTTGTAATCAGTTTGTCTTTCTCTTTACTGTCCTTCTATTTAAACCTTCACTCTTCTCTAATAAAGCTCCATGTGGCAATATCACTTTGCTTGGGATGAAACAATTTAAAAAAGAAAAAAAAGATATAATAAAACATTAAATGCTAAAATGCATTATCTATTTTATCAAAAAATCTCTTATGCAATATTTCCACTTCTATATAGCCTTTGAGATTTCACTTGCCTGATCAACTCAGTCAATTAAAAACTTAATTGGGCGATTAAAGTTTACTTGTCTGCGGTTGATTAAAAATCTCACAAATATAAAAAAAGGAAATCTGCTTCCTTTTACAACCCAAAAGTATGCCATTGAAGATTCACAAGTTACTTAGAATAACCTACAATGGCCTTTTATTGTCCCAGTCAGTGTAAACATTTGTTTAATTAATGCTTCCAGAGTGGAGCCAAAATGTCTCTGTCATGATGCTCACGGGTTTTTAGAAAGTTATTTGGAAAAATATTATCCTTGACTGAACATCTATATTTTCTCTCCACTTACAAAAAAGTGAAAATGAACATTTGAAAGAAAGAAAAAAAAATACGCATACTTCTTTCAGCCATGCACTGAAAAACAAATTATACAAGTAATTTTTTTTATAGAAAATCGTTGAGAAAATCAGATTTGTTATTTTTTTTTATCATCTATGAGATGGAGAAGAAAGAAACTATGAATTTAGGTAACTCCATTCAACTGTCAAAAAAAAAAACAGCATATCATGATGTTAAAAATAATAAAAACAAAGTTTTATCATCAAAATGTTTATGCTATTATTAGGAGGAAAGATCAAATTTTGTTGTTATTATTTTTTAAAAAAATTTTAATCCTTTCTATCACATTCAAAATTTTAATTAACATTTCATTTTTTGCTTTCTGTCAGCGATTCATTCTATGTTTACGTAAGGCTACTATTAAGAAAATGGAGTCGTAAAATGATTTTGGGGTGAGTAAATTTTCCCTCGCTCAATCGATGGGCAAGAGCCTAAATAGTCATCCACAGACAGTCCTGTTTAATTGTATCACTGCTCATCAGTATGGTTAGACATCTGATTGCTTCCAGCCAGGATTGAAACCTGACTGATCCAACATCAGTCAAAATTTTACCACTAAGCTATGTATGCGTGAAGAAGAATGAAGAATAAAATTGCAACGTTCAAAACATTAATTGAATACAGTAAAAATAAAAAAAATAGAGCAATGAATATTTATTATTAAATATTACATTAGAATGAATATTTATTATTAAATATTACATTAGAGCATGTAAAGAACTACTACAAAATTGTACATTTTGTTTTGACATTGAAAGAACAATACCTCATCAGGTAGTTAGCAATGATGGTAATAATTGCATAACAAATTTTAAATAAATACGTTTATCGCAGTTCCTTATATGCTCTCATGTAATATTTGATAATAGAGATATTACATGTTCTAATGTAATATATATATCTATATACACACACAAATGATCTGAATGTTTAAACACATGCATATTGTGTACACTGTTTTTATTATAAATTAAATTAGCATAATGTCAATGTGTATAAATTTATATGTTGCTATATAAATCATATTCTTGTTAAACTGATTTTCATTAGTGATGAGGGTCTTATCTTTTAATTTGTAGCCTCATGTAATTATTCATTGTGCTGCTGAGAGACGTCCTGATGTTGTAGAAAATCAAGTAGCAGCTACTTACCAACTCAATGTGGAGGCAACAAAAACAATGTGTGAAGCAGCAGGTAAACTGTACAAATGAATTATCAATAAAGATATATCTTTTTCTAATTTGTTGAAATTTTATATTCAGTTCAGCCTATTTTAAATCTAATCATTCTGCATAGATACTCAGTAATTAATGAATTTACATCATTTATAAAAGTAGAAAGAGAGTAGAACCGAGGAGAGAACCTTGTGGAACACAAACATTGATATTAAGGATTTCCAATGACTGACCATTAACAATGAACTTCAGGGACCTACCTGTTGGAAAGGACTTGATAATTGAAGAAGCTCTTGCTAAGATTCTATAACTGGAGAGTTTCTGTTGCATCAGTGCCTGGTTTTCACACCTTGTCAAAGGTGTTAGAAATATGCAGAGCAATGGTCCTTATGATGAATTTATTATCTCGTGCCTTGCTGATTCTGTGAGAAATTAGAGTTTAGATATCTACCATGGATCTATTAAGGCAAAATCTGTACTGGCTATCACTCAAAAAAGTCAATTTTAATGTTTTGTTATGTTAAATTTTTAATACTAACATTTCTTCTAAGACTTTTCTATTTGATTCTGTTTTATGTTACAAAATTTATTTAAAGTGCTATTTGTCACATAAAGTTTATTTAATACTTTTCTTTATGATATTGCTATTCATAGTCAGTCAGTTAAGTGCCATACATGATACAAGCTTGAAAAGTCTTGAAAGAGACATGACTGACTGGGTAGAATATTATCCCACAGTAGGTTGCCATTACTTTCTGTGGTAGACTGGTTGCCAGCCAAGGCTATAGAACCCAATTTGTCTTGTTATTTAACCCATGACTATAAGGAAGAGATGGATTAATACCTTTTTCAAGGGTATTTGCACATAAGTGAATGCAAGGAATTCAACTGGAATTCAAACGCAGCTCCCTGATTTCTTGTTCTGAGCTGATATCCACTGCACCACAAAAAATAAAATAAAAATATAAAATTTACTTTTTTAGTAATTTACTTTTTTTTTGTTTCATTAAGAGTGGGTAATTCAAAGATTAACATCCATATGTCATTTTGTTGAAGGTAGGTAGTGATCTGATGCACTGACAAATTATATATTAATTGTAATTATGCTCTTAATCTCTATATTTTTCTTTGGATCTCTTAAGTCAACTACAGCAGTGAACTACCGCAAACTCAATCTGAAACTGAAAATCACTGCTCCAAGTAGAACAACAAAATATGAAATAGGTCTCCAATTTTGACCCTCAGTTACACCATGAGTTCACTGAGTGTTTAATAGAAAGCTGAAGCTAAAAAAAAAGATATTTTTTTTTGGTCGAAAGTTATTAGAACTGAAAAGTAATTTGCATTGCATTTTTGTTTTTCTTATGACTATAAATTAAGTAGAATTAGCCCCAAAATATTGAGCTTGAAATTTCTCTCAATCTACACAATTATTCAGATGCATTTATTATTCAATATTTTCTGGTTTTGTATAATGTGGACATGACTGTCTTTATGACTTCAAGGAACTGGTCAAAGAATAATGGCTTTTCTCATACTACCATGATATTTTTCTTAAGCTTCACACATTATTGAGCAGGAGCATCTTCAGTTGAGGAGGGCCAATCACAATATTTTGTTGACAGGATTTCATTGACTACATTTCAATGACTACATTCAAAGTTTGCTTTTCAATAGTAGCTATATAATCTCATTAGTATTTCAAGAAATTAAAACATGGCTTCTGAGAGTCACAAACACATTTTATTTGTTTTTTTTTGTTTGGATTAAAAGAGATTGGACAATAGTAACTAAAAAACGAAAAATCTAAGTGAAAATTATTTGATAATTACAAAAAATGGCTGGTGGTTAGTCTGGTGGAAAACCATTTGCTCAATTTGTCATGGATATTGTAACATTTATCATCATCCCAGGAAGCAAATCAGTACAAGAATGTAATTTAAGGAATCATGAGGTTAAAAAAAAACACATTCTCAAGTTGAATCAAGTCAAAAACATTTTCTGAATCTTAATTCCTCATCTTCAAAATCTTATTTTACAAGTTGAATCTGAAAATTTCAGATGAAACTCATTCATCAATACTTTATAGCCTTATATCAGTGGGGCAGATCTCAAAATCTGTGACAGTCCCAGACAAACTGAGCTAAGCTTAAACATAGCCAATATATTATTTAAAGTATAACAAGCATTATGATTCATATTTTCTCTTTTAGATGAATGTAATTCCTGGTTACTTTATATCAGTACTGATTATGTATTTGATGGCAAAGAACCACCTTACCAAGTAGATGCCCAGCCCAATCCTTTGAACAAATATGGCCTCTCCAAGCTTCAAGGAGAAGAGATTGTTAAGAGTCATGAAGGTAAATTTGTTTCTCGATTACAAGCAAATTTTAGTGACTGGATTTAATATTTTTCATTTTCTTCTAAATATCTGAATGTGCTTTCAAGTATGAAAAATCATTTTTGGATGAGTAATATTCAGATTTTGTATGAAATGAACAGTCAATACATCTGTAAATGATTTTGGTTGCAGTGAATGGAAACAATTGTTTTGGTATTCTGTTAGAATTTCATTTATAGGTTTGCAGAATATTCTGATATGGAAAATTGTTTAAAAGCAGTGAAGAAAGTTTTGATATTTTGAAATGAAATTGAAATGAAAAAACATTTTAATTGCTGTAAATGGTGAAAGTAAACAAACAGAATATAATAACAAATAGTATTCTTGATATTTTTTACATCAGACTCATATCATTGTTGCTGGAAGCAACTCTTGAAATTCTTAGAAAATTAATGAGTTTCCTTGTCTTTATCATGTTTATCAATTTTATTCTCCAGATTCCTGTAACATTTACTAATCTATGAAAGAAAGTTGAGCCTCTATCACAAACAATATTGATGGAAAGAAGTCAGCCCACATACTATACTCAGTTCATCCAATAAGTAGACCTAGCATAGATATAAATACTATATTGGAGGGCTCCACAAAACCACAACCCAAGACATAGGCTAGTTGATAAAAGTGCTGTCTCTTCTCAGTTGTACTCCCTTTCTACTTTTTATTAATGATCTGTATAGAAACATTCTCAGATTACTAGTGATATCTATACAATTGTTTATAGATGCACCTGATGACTAAAATGATCAGAGCTTTGTAGCTGGTTTCTCTTCCAACCTAGTTTTAACAGACCTTAAAAAAAATTGACAATTATGATCTCTAAAAGCTCCTTAAACATACTAGATGCAACAAAGAATGAGAAAAAACTCTGTAGGATAGATAAAAAGTACTATTTGATAGTTACCAAAGATTACTAAGTGCAACAGACAGTTGGGGAAGGCAGGAAAGTACATTGGCCAAAACAGGGGTAAAAATGAGAAAACTACATAAAAAAAATGTATAAGATAACAATATTTGGTTGAGTATATGCACATATTCAACTTTTATTGTTTTATTTTTGCTATCATTTCTAACCTTTTTGATGAATTAGTGCAGTTTTTATCTGGAAGAAATGCAGAAACACTAAAAATTCTAGATTAAGTTGCAAAGAGAAGTTGTTGTGGGGATTATTAGGCAAAAAGTTAGAAAGGAAAAGCATAACTGTAGAAATATAAGAACCAAAAGTCATTTCCAGTCATAAGAGTAAATAAATATTAATAAAATCATATTTATTATGTTTTGTAAATGTATTTATTCGACAAATTTATTATAATGTTATTATTGAATATTGAATAAAACTTGTAAAATTGTTCCATCTTTATTTGGAATGTAATATGTTATAATTTTTGTAATTATGATCAATGCTATTTTTTTTTTCAATTATCTCAAATGGATTTAATATAAAACTGATCTAAACATTCACCTCACTTAAAAAGATTAAAGACAATGCATTTTTAGGACTGTTGAAAAACCTTTGACCTTTATTGTCTTTAGACATTTTAAAAATTGATTCTCTAAGAAAATTGATATCCCAAATTTACTATAATTTTTGCTATTGGAAAAAATAGTATTGCAATGATAAATCTGTAAACATGAACCCATTTTTTCCACTAATTTTTCTTCAATTTCTTTGTCCTTTATTTTTCTTTCAGAATTTGCTATTCTTCGTGTTCCAATTTTGTATGGACAAATAGAGAATTTAGAAGAAAGTGCAGTGACAATTTTATGGAAAAATATCAGGAATGCAGTCTCTTGCAAAATGTCTGACTATGAGCGCCGCTATCCAACCCACACTGATGATGTAGCATCTGTTGTTCTTGCCATGGCAGAAAGGAAAGTCAAAGGAGAAAATGTTGGTGGAATATTTCATTGGAGTGGAGATGAAAATATGACAAAGTATGATATGGCTATTGCAATGTCAAATGCATTTTCCTTCAGAACAGATCACATTATCGCTGATAAAACTGCTTCTACTGGAGCACCTCGACCTTACAATGCCCACCTTAGTTCTGATCGACTTGAGAATATGGGAATCAAACCAAAGCGAACTCCATTTAAACAAGGAATCAAAGCTGCTCTTCAGCCATATGTGAACTGATCAATTAGCACTCTGCTGTTTTCTTATCAAGGTAAAGGAAAAGCACTGAAAGGATAGCCATTTACAACATATTGTTTGCTCATTTTGATACTATACTGATAGGTAAAAGAAAAAATGCTTCATACTTCATAATTCATAGAGATGCTGATGCACAGCCTTAAAAACATTCTGGATTCTATTTACATATGTTCAATTTTTTTAATTGTTTAATATTTTCATTGTGCAATTTGGTATTAAATTTCCATCTTTGGAATCAAAGAATGAATTATTTCTCACTACTAAATAATTCTTAGTATTCACAAAGCATATTCAAGAAACCATACAACAACTGGCCAACAGCAAGTAAAACAATAAAGAGATTGCAAAGCCTATATATATATATATATATATATATATATATATATATATGCAAAGCCTATATATATATATATATATATATATATATATATATATCAATGATGCAATGCTGACTACTTAGCAAATCACAATCACATTTGAACCTTCTAATGTTATGAAAATAAAACAAGAATTTCTGAAATTCTTTTATCCATTTCAGATTTTATTGAATTTGATATATAATATTGAATATCAGGGTTTCTTGTAGTGCCATATTGTGCATGGATAGGTATCCCTGCAAGTGCCTCCAGTGGCCAACCCTGAGACCACATTATGCTGCAGTTTGTAACAGTACCCTTCCCTCACATGTTGCATTTGATGACCGACTGCTAGTGGTACTTTAGACCTCTCCTTATTAAAATAACTCTAAATCATGACAATACACAATCAAAGACATAAAACTAAACCAGCCAAACAAAAACACCTAAACCCCTCAACATTTATTTTTCTACCATCTGTGCTATCCATACCAACTTTTGCAGTGTGAAATCATTCCTCTACAAAAGAGCCCTGAAATCCCATCTCTCTGCAAAACCAACCTCAACCCTACAAATCTCACTAGGATATCTTCCTCTCTTTAGGAAAGACTCCAATGCCACATGCATGACCTGGGTGTTTATGTCAGTGGACATCTCCCTCTGGCTAGGGAGATCTCTCGTGAATCTCCTGTCAACTCTTTACATCTCTCTACTACACTCAGTAAGCTGTTTCTTCTTTCTTTACTGCTCACCTTCTTCTTCTGACTGCTGCATAATAGATAGTATTTCAGACAAAGTCATTTTCCTTCACTCATTTGCTAATGTATTTGTGTTTAGTGACTTCAATGCCCATCATGCCAAGTGGCTGAAAAACTCTGTTACTGATCTTGCTTGAGTTCAACAGCTGAACATCTCGATCACTCAGTCTCTCATGCAAGTGGTAGATTTCCCCACACATTTCCCCAGTAACCACAATGGACATGCTTCTCTTCTAGAATTCTTCCTTACTTCTATCCCTAATTCTCACCATATTATGCAACTCTTCCCTCTTGGCAACTCGGATCATGCTGTGGAGTCTATAAATGTCTCTTTCTACTTCTTTTCCATTCAGAAACCAGCTGTCAGTAAAATATCTTTCTGTTATCAATGAGCAGACTGGGACTCCTTCCATGATTTCCTTTGTTATGTCCCTTGGAACAAAGTTTTTAATCTCCCTGTTCAAGACTGTGCTTCTGAAGTCTCTTACTGAATGAAAGCTGGAATTGATGCTTTCATCTCAGCTAGGAAATTCTGTTTTAAATCTCATTCATCTCCTTGGTTCTCTTCTGCTTCTTCGGCTGCCATCAGACACAGGAATCACTTCTTTCAGCTTTACTGGAATATCACATCTGATCACAATAGGTGTCTTTTTGGCTCTGCCTCTGACCTGGCTTCAGTCCTCTCCAAATTCTGTAACTATTGTCTCATTCTTCCTTCTTTCCTACTTATTGGAAGTCCTCCCCTGTAGTTCTTGTTTTTGAGAATGCTAGGGAACCCTCTCACTCATCTAATTATTGCCCTATTAGCCTCTTACCTCTTTTTGGTAAGGTATGTGAGGCTATTATCAATGCTGAAATTGTTAGGCATCTCACAACCTTTTCTCTGATAAACAGTATAGCTTCTGCTTTGCCAGGTCTATCACTGATATACTTACAACCATCACTGAATATATATACTGTTGTTCTTGATATCTTGAAAGCATTTGACAGGGTTTGGCAGGCTGATGTTTTCTAGCTTTGCTGATAGCTACAATCTCCAAAAGTTTAAATGCAACATCAATTGCCATTTTCTATTTCGTGATTCCCATCCATCATTTATCTTTTCTTCGATATCCCCTGTACCTTGTTTTTTCTTTCACTGTAACCCCCTGTGCACTGGTGGCAGTCCTGCCTTTCTTTTTTAACTTCATTAAAACATTGAAAATTAACCTGGAAATTTTTTTTCTCATAATTAAAACTTCAAAGAAACTTGATAGTAATAAAATGCTTTCAAATGTATTATATTGAACAAAACAAATCAGCTGATGTTATCTTATCTCATGTTACATTTTGATATCTTTACTATTTTACTCAATCATTATATATTTACAGTTCAGTTGCAAGAATAAAAACATTTTTTACAATATATTATATTGAAAATTCTCAAACACGATTGACAGGAAATAAACTAGTAATTTTTATTTGCAATCTTTAAATAACAAGAATTATATACAAGATGGTAAAACAGGAAGTTTTTATTTTTCAATGTTATATGAGAAATTCTCAGAAAATTAAGAATTTTGCAAATAAGTGGTTCTTGGCTGAAAACCTTTCACTATAACTTTGTTGAGATTTGTACTATAAAAAATTCAATCTATTTCTTAATACACTAAATATACAAATAAATGAATAAATTTTTTTGACATTCCTTTGTTACATGCATTTTTGTTAAGTGTTGATATTTATAATTCTATAAAGAGTTAAATAAACAAAACCTTTTGATTTTTAACCTGCTTTTATGATACCATTAGGAAAATTGCATGTATTTTAGAAATATAAAATGCAGCAAAATATATGCTTAAATGTTTATAAATAATTTTTTTGTAAGTTTTTAAATTTTAAGCACTTCTATTCTAAAAAAGTAAATTATCTTTTGAGATGATATTGTTCATAAAATTTACTTTTGTTGTCAGTTCTATTTTTAAAAATAAGAAAACTTGAAAAAATTTCTATTTATTTTTTACAGTAGAAATAAGTTGCCAAGAAAATATTTGAATGTTAGAAATTACTATTAATGCAAGAAATCCTCTTCAAAAATCTGAAGTGGTTTAACAAAATTAATCTTTAGACAGATTGCAATTCCTAGATTGAAGAAGAAACTGAAATATTTACTGAAAAAACTATTCTTTATTTAACTAGTATAACAAATTATCATAATTAATGTTAACTAGTAAGTTTTTATACTCATTTCAACTTAAATCTTCCTACAAATGCACTACATTTAGAAACTAATGGTTCTGTTTGGGTTTTCCATTCTATTTTATGGTTAATAAGCATTGAATGTAAATCAGGCAGAATTAGTTCAGAAAATTCAGTCGTGTTCTTTGTTTTGAACCTGAACAGGCTAGAAATTGTAAAAAAAATAAAGATTCAATAACTGAATATTTGATTGTGAAGTGGAAAAGCTGTAAAGTGATGTTCTTTTTAAAATTGACAAGAAATCTCATATTATGTACTGTATGGGATAAGAAATTAATTAAAATCAACCTTCTTTTTTTACAAAAATTCACAATGACATGTGAAATCCTGGTTTTCTCAAATAGAAAAAGGATTGACCATGTGCTTAATGAAAAAGTGGAAACCAGATTTCGCAAGTAGGTGTTAAAATAATTTTTGACCAATGGGAGTGACTTGCAAGACTTGAGGACTTGAGCAAGTGCAAAAATCTGAATACTATGCATCAATCACAGTCACAGATGGGAGTAGCAAGACAAACATCTACAATGTAACTTCAAGTTCAAATTGACCCGGAGATAAGGTCAGGTCACACCTTGTTCTTGTTCTCCTTTATCCCTTCAACAATTACTACTATGAACAATTTCTTCAACTCTTGATACACATAACTTTATCATTGAATACAAACTATACCCTTAACCTCTTAATAATGTTTCTAAATGCACATTAACTTATAAAACTTGTGTTATTCTTTCCTTATAATAAATTTCTATTTTAAAATGAAAAAATGTATATTTTATTCTTACACTATTCCACACTATTCCATCCTGTCAAAAACAAACCTTCTGATGATAATTCTGCATGGAACTTGTAAGCTGTAGGGAGTTTGGTTAAGTATGACAAAAGGCCAAATTAATGAAACATTAACCAGCTCCCTATGCTACAGTACAATTGAATGAAAATCTTTTTAAATCAGAAGAAAAACCTGAAAGTGGTTAGATAAATAGTTGTGTTCATCTAAGTGATGAGTGAAGTAAAAGGTTCTGTTAAAACTTCTTGAAGATTATCAGATTTAATTTACTGAAAAGTACACCTATTAAAACAACAAAGATTCTAGCTTGAATAAATAAAACAGTACAAACCTTGCCATATCGAGAAAATTCTTGTATTGTAATATTTATTTTTTATGTTTTTTAGCTATAACATCCAACAATTTCTCAAGCATTTGATTTGGTTAAAATTCATAATTATTTATAAAAATCACTGAATATTACACAAAAATTATTTCACAAGAACTTTATCATATCAACTGAAACAATACATTGTGGACTAAATAAAGATAGTCATGGATGATTGGTTTTCCTAAGTTTTTTTTTTTTTTTTTAATCATATCACCCCGAGCAAGGCGGTAACGTTACTGAAGCGCAGGGGGCTACATAGGAGTGAAAAGATTGGAAAAGAGAAAGCCGGAAACCACATCCTAAACAAGGAACAAGGGATGAGCCTCTTCACCTGTTCAATAGACATGGGTGGAGTGTGAACCAGGCGATAGTTTAGTCTATCTACTCCAATTAAGTTCTTGCTTCTTCTCTATTGTGACATGCTAGTTACAAGACATTATGACAAAAATAGATTAACATAAGAATTTTAGTGATAAATAAAGATAATTTGAAGTTGAAATTAGAATTTGATTTTCTAATCCTATTTCCTGATATGATACATTAAATTTTCCTCATGTGGCTTTTTTCAGTGGCATTGAGTGGACATGTATTTTTGTTTTTCATTCATCTCTAAATATCACGTGTTGTACTTGAGTAAAGTATTTCAGTAGGTAGACCATTATATTATTGAGTAGCATATCTGGTGGGAAACAATAGAAGCTCCAAGGGCAAAAAGGCATTAAATAGAAATAAGGGGCCACAGGCAGTCTTCTATAAAGTCCAACACTTTTTTTAAAACTCATGTGTTATTAACAGCAAGTATATTAACTGTTGTTTTTTTTTTTTTTTTTTGTCCTGCTGCAGAGGAGGAGTACTTGGTGTGTGGACTATAGCATGTTCCACAAAACCATTACCAGGTCATTATTCAAGATAGATGATACCTCAATATCACCATAACATGAACACGAATAATAATGGTTACTTAAGATGTCACATATTTCATCTGTTAGAGTTGTGTGGATGCATTTAAGATCAATACATTTATTCCAACTTCATTGTCACTAGATTTGGCAATTTTAACACAAACTGACAAGAGTACAACATTCCTAAAACAAAGACAAAGTCTCCAAGATTTTAGTTACAACCAAAGATAAAGCAAATTTATTCTCATGCGCAAATCCATAGAAGCACATTCTACCACAAGTGAGTTTGCAATGCAGAGGATGCTTAGGACACCATTTGTGATGCCATTTTTTCTCTTTAGCAAGAGAAAAGACTCACATTAGCTTCATCAGTCAGACAAGATGTTGCCAGTGAAAAAAAGCATTTTATTTTTGCAACCAACAAAAATACCTGAACATAAGCTTGTCAAGAACCTACAATCCACAAAGCATTGTGGAGAGGGCTGCTTGACAGTGTGCTGAAATTCTGTTCCAAAATCCAGCAAAGTGGCAGGCTTCAGCAATATCAGATGCATCTATGATGATATCTGTTCCACTGGGATAGCATGGAAAAATATATATGAGAATGGCTGAAAAGTTGGAGCAAAACAAAGATGACATGAGATATGGTAAACACAACAAGTTTATTATTCTTGCTCCCAGCATTTCCTAGTGGGACCACAAGTTCTTACAAATCATAATCATAATCATTGTTATTAATGTTATAACAATATAAAAATAGCTACCAGACCTATTTTGTAAAACATCTCACTCATGAAATCAACCACTGAAGAAATCATCAAAAACAATCTATTTCAAAAGAAGTACTACTCTGTATTGTACCACAGAGAAAGCATTACATCTCTGAAAAATCTGGTCATAATTGAGTGTCAGCCCATCATGTGATACCTAAGCTTTAAACTAACCAAAAAGTAGTGAAGCATTCAATCAACAAAGCCGTGGGTAATGATGGCATTCTACCAATGATCAAATGTATACCAAAGATCAACTTGATCACCTTCATAAATGTCTTTGCTTCTGTAGAATGTGTTGAGTTGCAGTGTGGTTTTTCAGCTACTTGATCAATGATCAGTATGGGGGTTGTCATGAGACAAGTGCAGGGGGAAAGGAAAACCACCCAGGCTTGCACCTGTGATTTTGTGACTTGATCAGCCTTTTCTTGGACAAGACTGAATATTCACTAAGTTTCTTGATCATTGTGAATCATTTTATGATAACACCAAAGGAAGGCAGTGTGTGGCAGTTCAATTTTAGATGATTTGACTGCCTTCTTCACTATCCTCCTTGGAAATATATTTAACAAGCAAGCAGAAGATGCTGCTTTCCAGACAATTCAAATAGAAAACTGTTCAATATGTTATATCTAGCAGTAAAGCTGAAAGTGAACTTAAAAGGCGTTTTCTTTACTGATGATGCTGGAGAAGAAGACAATAAAGAGAATCTGCAATGATCATAGATTGCTTCTCTATTACCTGTAAGGATGATATCACCCTTGCTATCAACATGATAGATCATGATATGCAATACCTTCTTTGCATAGACTTCTATCAATTCAAAATCATGGAGGAATTTTCTTATCCATGATCAAGGGGTCTCCCCTTGGACAGAGAAATATGCAGATATATTGGGAAAGGTTAAACATTTGCAAGGCTTCTAAAATGTATTGAACATTAATAACACACACCAAAGCGCAAATCTATAAAGCATATGTCATCTTAACCCTTCTGTATACCAGCTAGATATGAAGACTTCAAGTGACCAGGAGAGGACACTGCATATATTTTACATTCACTAACATCATCTCCCTCTCCAGGTCTCCTAAAAGAATAAAGTTTCAGAGAATTGTCTTAAAGGATCAATGACTACACTCCTAAAACAAAGATTTTTGTGATGACCTAATGATAGAAGGATCCAAATTTAGTGACAGTAAGAGACGAAGATATCTGCAAATGATATGTAAAGGTAGTATGCATCAACACAGACTTGTGGGAGGAGCTCATAGATACTTGGAGAGAGAACAATTTCACAAACAGGTGTAGCACTGACAAGTTGAAATTGTAAGTGATCAACCAATAATAAGATATACCAGTAGCAATGTGAAATCTCTTGTAAGATTATATAGATACTGTTCTGCTAGCAGAAACAACTCAAGGGAAACTAATTTCATGATACTCCTGTATTGAAAGATGCCAACTAAATTTATTTCTGTAAAAATTATATATATATATATTATTTTAATTCAGATACTTTAATTCAAGGGAAAAAAGCAGGAAGGTAAATTCCAAAAACCCAATCCTAATTAATATTAAAAATTTTATTTTAATATTAAAAAATGATACAGGAAGAGAGCTCCATGTAATAAAATATTACAGAGCAAATATAAATTAAAAAAGGATTAATTCAATGATGTTGAATGACCATTTCGATATGAAGATCCCCACGGGGGATAACACATCACCTCAGCAACAGAAAAATCCTTTTAGAAACTGGAGAAAAATCAGTCTACTTTTCCTTTTTAAATAGATTTGCAAAGAAATTAAAAAAGAAAATAAAAAAGAAAAAGATAAAACAAAATAAAATCAAATAAACAAGAAAAGAAAAAATTGACATCGTCTGGGTTCGCAAAAGAAGGAAAGAGAATTGTAACTAAAAATTAACAGACGACCGTGTTGAATTGATGTAAGGTTAAGCAACACGGAAAAAAGGTGGGAGATAAGAGAGATAAAGGAAGGAAGGGAGGGAAAAAGAAAAGAAAAGAAAGAAAAAATTTTTTATATATTACAGACACTGGACATATTCATATTTTCTTTTTTTTCTACCAAAACAACACCACCTTTCCTATGGAGAAATTTACCCCGGAGTATTCTTTGAAGTATATTCCTTATCCTAATCTGAATTCCTTTCTCTTTCATCTTACAGAAAAAATTGAAAGTTTTGTGAGGAGGCTTCGATGGAAAGCCTACTTTTTCCTGCATTCAATGGATTCTTCTCCTGATTCTGCAGAGTGCTTTGATTTAAAAACTCTAAGAACTCCACCGGTATGCAAATTTTTAAACTTGTTTGAAAAAGACCTTTTTAATTTGATCCCCAAAATCAAGTTCCGGGGAACTTCAAATGAATTCCAGGATTTATTAAAGTCGAACATTAATACCTTAAAGAATTCTAAAGACCTATGGATAAAATCGGACAAATCAAATAACATTGACAAGTGTAATACTTCCAATTACCTAAATATCCTTAAAAATAGTATAACTAGTCATTACAAAATAGACAGAGGAAACCTAATTTTATCGGAAATTAACTCTGATATGGCTAAATTTGCAAATGAACTAAATATTAGTGATAGAATTGGAAAAATTTCTACCAAAGAAGCTTACATTTTATTTAATGGCCACAAGCCAAACTTCCAAAATAAATTACAAACTAGACTAATTAATCCCGCTAAAAGTGAATTAGGCATAATTTCTAGGGAAGTTCTGAAGAACCTAATAGAGAAGTTACAATCTAATTTACAACCGAATCTTTGGAAGAGTTCCTTAGATACCATAAAATGGTTTGATGATATCAATGACAAATCTAAATCCACTTTCCTTAAATTTGATATTGTGGATTTCTATTCCTCAATATCAAAAAAACTTATTGTGGAATGTTTAGACTTTGCTAGGGGTTATGTTAATATTTCAGATAGTGACTATAGGATTATACTGGGAGCTAGAAAATCCATTCTCACCTTTGGTAATTCTACTTGGACAAAAGGGCCTGAAGATAGTTTTGATGTCCCTATGGGAGCCTATGATTCTGCCCAGGTAGCAGATCTAATAGGCATTTATATTTTAGATATTTTAAGTAGATTTTTAGACCCTAAACTAATAGGCCTATATCGGGATGATGGACTGATATGTATTCCCAATTCTAATGGGCCTTACACTAATAGAATACATAAGAAAATTATTAGAGCCCTAAATTTTCTAGGTTTTAAGGTTGAGGTTACTTCCAATCTCAAAATTGTAAACTATCTAGATATCACCCTTAACTTAAATGATGGTTCCTACCAACCCTTTCTCAAAGAAAATAGTTCTCCCACCTATATAAATAGTTTATCCAACCACCCCAAGAATATTATAAGACAAATACCCAAGATAGTAAATAATAGGGTTAACCAATTATCATCCAATATAAAAATTTTCAACGCAAGTAAAGAAATTTACGATAAGGCCCTTCAGAAAAGTGGTTTTATTAACAAGTTAACATATGATAAGCCGGCTGTAAACCCAGAATCATCAAAAACTAAAAACACCCGAAAATGTAGGAAAAGGAAAATAATTTGGTTTAACCCTCCTTATTGTAAGCTAACTAATATAAATATTGGTATTTTCTCAGATTAATCGATAAACATTTTAATAATAATAATAATCCCTTAAATAAAATTTTTAATAAGTTCACCCTAAAAATCAGTTACTCTTGCACCTCAAATATAGATGATATAATTAATTCCCATAATAGGCATATTTTAATGAACCTAAATAATACCGATGTTAAATCCGGAATTGTTGATAAATGTAATTGTAATTCTGTGGATACCTGCCCGGTGCAGGGCAAATGTAAATCCACCCATGTAATTTATGAAGCCTGTATTTCTCCATCTAACAACAAAGACAATTACCGGACTTATATTGGCATGTCCGCGGGCCCTTTCAAACAGAGACTTTACAATCACAAGTACTCGTTTTCGAACCCTAACCAAAGATTCCAGACGGCACTATCACGTAGATTCTGGGAAATGAAGGAGGAAGGGCAGGACCCTATAATCAGCTGGAAATTAATAGGCTCAGCTTGTACCCCTAAAAATTTTTGTGATAGGTGTCGTCTATGTTTATTGGAGAAGATTCTGATTTTGAAGTATCCTCATCAGGACTTACTTTTGAATCTTAGGAAGGAATTCATTAATAAGTGCCATCATAGGGTGGATTTTAAAATTTAATTTTAAATTTTAATTTTTAAATTTTAAAAAATTTTTAAAAATTTTTTTAAATTTTAATTTTTTAAATTTTTAATTTTTTAATTTTTAATTTTTAATTTTTCTTTTGTATAATTTTTATGTATATGTGTATGTTTGTGTGTGGATGTGCATATTTGTATATATGTGTGTATATATGTATATATGTATGTGTGTATATATGTATTTATGTGGGAAAAAAATTTTTTTAGCTATTTAAATGCTCTTTTTATAATACTCATTAATTTTTTATATTTTTTTATATGTATGTGTGTGGGTGCATATGTATAATGTATATATATGTTTGTGTGTGTGTGTGTGTATGTGTGCATGTGTGTGTACACATATATATTGTGTGTGTGTGAATTTTTTGTATATAGGTGTGTACACATATATATGTGTGTATGCACATGTATGTGTTTATACATATATAAGTGTGTATGAAATTGAATGTATGTGTGTGTATGTGTATGTATGTATATATGTATTCATAATTGTAGAATTGTGTGTGTGTGTATATGTATGTATGTATGCGTGTACTTCTATATGTATGTATAATTGTAAATGAATTTTTTTTTTTTACCTAGCGATGATGTCTTTATTTAGTTTAATTCAAATGACCTAATTTTTTTTTTTAAATTTATTTTAAATCCTATATCTTTTCATTCCCTTTAAAAATAATTATGTCTTTTTAAGTAAAGGCCTTTTTCTAATACTTCAACATTTTTGGGAAGTTAGGTTTTTGAATATGTCTAGCGTCTGTAATATATAAAATTTTTTTTCTTTCTTTTCTTTTCTTTTTCCCTCCCTTCCTTCCTTTATCTCTTTTATCTCCCACCTTTTTTCCATGTTGCTTAACCTTACATCAATTCAACACGGCCGTCTGTTAACTTTTAGTTACAATTCTCTTTCCTTCTTTTGCGAACCCAGACGATGTCAATTTTTTCTTTTCTTGTTTATTTGATTTTATTTTGTTTTATCTTTTTCTTTTTTCTTTTTCTATTTTATTTTCTTTTTTAATTTCTTTGCAAATCTATTTAAAAAAGAAAAGTAGACTGATTTTCTCCAGTTTCTGAAATGATTTTTCTGTTGCTGAGGTGATGTGTTATCCCCGTGGGGATCTTCATATCGAAATGGTCATTCAACATCATTGAATTAATCCTTTTTTAATTTATATATATATATATATATATATATATATATATATATATATATAGTGAGAGTTTATAATCTCAATTTCAACTCAAAGGCAAATTAAATTGTCCATTTTGTTTTATAGCATTTTCTGATTTTTCACATTAACAGAATTGAATTATTTTGTTTGAATTACATTTTATATCTTTCCAGTCAAACAAAGGAATAATACATTATTTAAATTATCAAAGTTTTTCAATTATTTTGATTTTAACAAAACAGAAAAAATGAACTTTAAATATTTATCCTTTTCTATAAAATCTGGAAATTTTATGTAAAGGAACAAAATATTAAATATATTTTTTCACTTCAAATGAAACAAATTATTTATTCTGTTTTTTTATCATAGGCAATAATAAATTATTTTATCTTCTAAATAAGATGATTAATGACCAGAATACCCTCAATTAACTGATTGATCTCCTGAAGATAATTTTTCAGCAGTAATCAAATTATACATGAATTCAGTAGATACCATATTAATTTAAGCAGAAGATAATTTCCTGTAATTAGAATGAAATGATAATTTTCTATTTTTACTTACCAGATAATAACCTAATTTGTATTTCAAAGACAAAGTTAAAATTAGCAAGAGACACAAAGCTAAGTGTAACAATCTTGAATTTGTAGAAATAATTGAATCTGTAAGATAAATGATTTTACATCTTAAGGGTCAAATATTTTATTTTGTTCTTCCTCCTTAAACCAATTTTATTAATCTGCTACCCAATCTATAGTTTCTGATTTCATTTCTTATACTGTTTGTTTTTTTCGTTACATAAGTTCACTTGTACTTAATGTTGGGTAGAATAGTGTTTAAAAAGTAAAAAAAAAATTTCTTAAGATAAAAACAAATAAGGATACTCGTCCAAATAGGGAATAAGTTGCTAATGATAAACTTCTTTTATCTGCTGTGTTCCTTCAGAGATCTGAGTTCAAATTCCAGTCAAATTCATTTCATTCACTTACATACAAATGCCCTTGGGAAAGGTATTAATCCATCTCTTCTCCCTACAGCTATGGGTTGAATAGCTGGACAGATTGGATTCTAGAGTCTTGGTTGGCAACCAGTCTACCACAGAAAGTAATGGCAACCTACTGTGAAAAAATCTTCTGCCTAGTCAGTCATGTCTTGAAGGAGACATGATCACCCAAGTATGTGTCACATAGGGCAATTACCTGACTGACTGTTCTTTCAGGGCATAACCAATCATGGCTCTCCACAACTTCCTATCTTTTGTAGCTCTTAGCAATGTTTGTATCCTTACCAATCTTCCCTGTCCATGTTTTGCCATCCATTTACATGTAACCCTATTTCCATGTAAATATACTTTTTGGTTTAATACAACGAAGTGAAGAAAATTATTATTAGTGGTATTGTTAGTTGTGCTTTATTGTAATTCACGATGTGAGCTTTACTTAAAAATATTTAATACTTACGTACTTGTAAAATCTGAAAAATAGAGAAATTAGCTGGAAATTGGAAAAAAAGAAAAAAAATTTTTCCATTGTAATCAGGAGCAAATTTTTAGGCCAGTGGAAGTGAGAAATTGCAATAGTCATAACAAGTTGTCAGTACTTTTGATGGGGTTAAACTAAGGTCAGATCCTTAGTTCCCACATTTTGATGGGAAATGATTTTAAAATTTTTGAAAACCTAAAATGATGTAATTTAGAAGAAGAGAACAAAAAGAAATTACGTCATATGAGATGTTGTTGCCTCATTGGTTGAACCAAGGGCATGATATAACTCCACCTTAAATTGTGTAGGTGGAAAATAATCTCATTGGTCAAGGATCTGATTTGCATAAACATACCCCAGGTCTCATGGCATCCTCCAAGAGAATTGAGGACAGGTATAAAAATCGAAACCCCAGTGAGAAAAATCAGTTAGAATTTTGAGTAGTTTTTGAAATTGCAGTCAAGATGTAACGACTGAGGGAAAAGTGTTTCCAACTGGGGACTGCTGGTTGTCTACCATAGAACTCATGGCTGAAGATATAAAGAAACGTAGAAAAGCCTGCTGCCTATCAACTTAAAAGAGTTAAAGTCGAATACTGTGCCTCCGATAGATTCCTAGTTGAAGATGTATAGAAACAGAATGAACCAATAAAGAGTTAAACTTGCTGAAATATTTTTATTGCCGAGCAAAGGAGACAAGACGAATCTACTATTATCACCAGAATGCTCAACTTCAGCTGTTTCCGTAAAGTGCCAAATTTCAATAGTTTCAGAGCTGTTGAGCAACATAGACCAAACGACCCCATCGACATCATCATCACAGTCGCAACCGTTCACTCCCCTTGGGCTATTTCTGTAAAGCTTTGGTAAAGAGCTGTGAAAAGACTTGTTTTTAATTGGAAAATTGAAAGCTCTGATTATTCTTAACAAAAACTTTGCTCCGCTATGAAAGAATTTTTATTTGGAAAATCAAAAGCTCTGATTACTTGGACAGATCTTTCTCTCCATTATAAATTCCGCGAGTTTATTTTCTACTTTTATTATGAATTGTTTTTTTTTTATATAAAGACTTTTTTTCGTAACTCATCCAGGTGTCTTGAACTTATTCATTTATTTTTTTTTTTGGTACCATGTTTATTTTTTTTCAACACAAGTGTTCGCTCTGGTTTGAGGTGGTAGAAAAATGGCTACTGGGTTTTCAACGTGACTTTCTTGAGATCAAAGAACAAAGCATGGGCAGAAAAGTTCACCATTGTAATAGATATCTTGAAGACCAGCTACTGTGATGAGGCCATCATCATGATTAGCGACCTGAGAGTGCCGTTATAACTGGTGCCATTTCGACAGCATCAACCCACTCAGGTTCAGGTCATCATCATCACACCAGGGGCAGGTGTCATATACACAAGCTTGTTTCTCTCTTGTTTTCTAAATTTCCTGTTGCTATCAACCTATCTAAATCCATCTTTCCTCATTATGTCTCAAAACTTTCATCTATCTTTTTCTGATTCTAGTATAAGCTCATGATAAATACTTGACTGAAAGTGTCCTGATAAACATGAATCTAGTGACTTATGGTATGTGTGCAATGTTATTATTATGAACTTTTATAGGCAGTGACCTATATTGTCTGCAAAAAGGGAAGCAGCTGCATGTTACTTGGATGTTTTTTTGCTGAGCACTCTATTGGTAAAGTGAATGAATGACATAATTGTGTTACCTAGTCTTGCATGATGTCATTAATTGTTGCATGGCTGTTTGACTGCCATTTTGTTAATCAGACCTTTTTATTTTTTGGCTATTCCAGGCCATAAAAGACTTCTACTTAGGCCATGCTAACATATATTTTTGGGTTTTGTTATAATAGAACATCCTATCACCCTCAACAGTTGATTCGCCAAAGAGATTAAGAAGTATCAAAGTAAGGAAGTACAAGATGATTCGACTTCTGCTTCGATTCCGTCTTGACTTACCATTTTATGAACTCTCAAATCAATTTAGACAAATGTGTCTTAGGCTTGCCAAGCATCAACTTGGACATTACATTGATGCTACTGGTTTCTCATCCCAACCAGAAAAGATTAAAGTCATCCAGGATTTTCCTATGCCAACTTCCATCAAATAATTATGACATTTCATCAAAATAGTCAATTTCTACTGAAGATTTATGTTGAATTGTTCAGAAATACTTCTTAACAAATTTTCTTTTTCAGAAGAACAAAATCATCACTTTGAAAGGCAACACTGCAAAAACTGCACTTGCAAAAGTACTACTGACTACAGACATCTGACACAAGGATGGTCATTGAGTAAGAACTAAAATCTCAGAGCAAATTCTCTTCCAAATGATTACTTCCCCGACGGCTACAATCTCCAGGAGTTTAAATGTAAGGTCAATAGACACCTCCTAACACACTAACCTGCTCCCATTCTATCAAACACTCTTCCCATCTGCCTAACCCTCATCCTCGCTATCATTACTCATCTGTCACCTTCCTCCTGACATTCCCTATGTCTAACCACTCCTTCTCTTTACCTTCCCCTATGTAGCCCCATGCGCAATAGTGGCAGTGGAATGCCTTGCTTGGGGTGAGATGATTAAAAAAAAAAAACCCTATCACATGCTTCTCAGCTAAATTCTCATCAGCTTGAACCAGATACACTTCTCTTCTTCAGAGAACTACTAGCTATCTACTTAACCATCCAACCTTTCCACCATCTGCTTGAAAGAAGAGATTTCCCGATTTACACTGATCACAAACCACTGACAACAACTATAAATACTAAATTGGACAATTATTTATACTATTTACATTGTTTGGACTATTGTCCTCATGGCCCAGGCGTTGGTTGGATCCAGTGACTTGACCAAAAGGGTTGTGAGTTCAATACTTGGCTACAGTAGAGGTAAACAAAAATCTTCAAGATTTAAGTTAAAGAGAGATAACTGATACTGAAACATCTGGAAGAGGCATGGTTTGTGGAACTAGAACAATTTACCCTGGTAGATAAAATGAAGGTTTCTGCTTAAAATATAAGAGATTGCAGAGCACAATTTCAATCATCCCTATTTCAAGAATGATATCTGTTTATTGTTTTCTCTCTCTATTGCGAACTGTATCAATGGACTTATTGAGTTCACATGGTCCAGAAGTAGCTGGATTTCTTCCTGATGGGGCCAGAGTATGAAGGTGTCATTTATATTTCTCAGCCATTAATGATGTTGATTCTGATGCTATTTCCTCAAAGTATTCTATGTATATGTTAGCCACTGCAGTTCAAACAATGTAAATACTGTAAATGATTACAATACTTCATCTCAGAAATATAAACAGACCCTGACGATAGCTGGAGCTTACAATGAGATTGTTACTATGCATAGATGCTTAGTATAAAAATAACAAATGGAATGCTTCAGCTTAGTATTCAGTGAAAATCTCAGGTTGTGTGCTCAAATTATATCTCCATTGAACTGTGCCAGTCCTCTTCAACTGTGCCAGTCCTTTGATCTAAGCAACTTGTTGATTGACTGAGATCAAACATCTCGAATAAATGTAGTTTGCACTATTTGTCAGGAAACTTTTAATGCCCATGGTATTGCATAAATCAATAACAAAAAGCACAAGCCCTCTCTCTTTGAATAAACCTCATACAACTTGAAAAAACCTCATACAACTACAATAATATCTCTACTAAAACCTATCACACACACACACACACACACACACACACACACACACACACACACACACACACACACACACATGTGCAATCGCCTTCGGACACAAGAAAATATCTCTCTTCAGCAAATTGGTCAATAGTGAATTTGCTGATATATAATGGTGAGTTCAATCCTGGGGCCAGGCAGTGCAGACTTGGACTCAGTGGAAACACAAAAAGCAATAACGGAGCAATACTAAATAAAAACTAGACAATATTCCTGGTTAGCAGAATGAGAACAATCTATTCTCATGGATAATAAAGGGTTCAGTTCTAAATTATTAGATGATTACCTGATTCAACAAGCACATGGTTAACACTAGAGCACACAACAGTTGAGATATTGTGGTAATAAAGATGAGGATAATAGTCTGCAAGTAAATAGGGATAACTCCTCGTCCCAGTAATTCAGACACAAACTTTTCAATAATGCTACAAACTAGTAAACTAATACAAGTGTATTCACACTGTTTTTTTAATTAGGTAGTACCGTTATCTTTAATAAAGCCAAAACCTTCATTCAGTTGTGTGCTGATTTTTCAACCAGCCTCAATAGTCCTCAAGAACTGCTTACTCTGGAAGACTTATTTACCTTGCTTAATGGCACCACATAATTTGCAAAATTTGATCTTGCAGTGGCTTATCTACAAGTCAAGATAACAAACATCCAGTGAGCTCCTCACAATTAACATGTATCACAGGTTATTCAACATAATTGGAGTACATAGACTCTTCTATCGCCCGGTTCACACTCCTCCCTCTTCTTTTGGACAGGAGTAGAGGCATGTGCCTTGTTTCCTGTTTAAGAAGGGGTTGCCTGGTTCTCTCCACTCATCAGGTCCTACTGATAGAGTTGTCGCAAGCTTTTTGTTGTAATTTGTGAGGATGGCAACATCTCTTCATTCTGAGGGTACCGGGTTGGCAGTTTCCTGGTTGCTACTCCTAACTGGTAGTTAAGAGCCTGAACTCTTGCGTAGCATCAAGAGAGGCTGCTCTGATCAACAGTTGAATAATATTGGGGTCTTATGTAGTGCCATGTTGTGTCCCTGCATGAACCTCCGGTGGGCAACCCTGAGGTTACATTATGCTGTAGTCTGCACCAGCTTCCCTCCCACACTTGCTGCATACAGTGACCGACTGATTCTACTCTGGGCCTCTCTCCTAAGAAAATTCACTGACCATGAATTCACACTACCATAATAGCAAAACTAAACCAGCTAATCAAAAAAAAAAAACTCAAACACATCAACATTTCCTTCACTAACATATGAGGTATATATTCCAACTTTTACAGTGTCGAATCCTTCCTCCAATTAAACTCACCTGACATCCTAGCCCTCTGTGAAACTAACCTTGATCCTTCTATCCTTTCTTCTGAATTCTACATCCCTGGCTACCTTCCCCTCTTCAGGAAGGACTCCAATGTCCACATGCATGGGCTTGGTCTTTACGTCAGTGAATGCCTTCCTCTAGTTAGAGTGGTCTCTCTTGAACCCCTACATCATTCTTATATGTGTTTCCGTCTCTCCCTTCTAAGCTCGGTTAGCTATCTCTTCTTTCTCTACCACTCACCCTCATCTCCAGACTGTTCTGTTCTTGACAGAATCTCCAATAATATCGACAAGGCCATTTCCTCCCATCCATTTGCCCATATATTTGTGTTTGGCAACTTTAACGCCCATCAGGCCAAGTGGCTGGAGAACTCCATCACAGATCTTGCTGGTGTCCACACTATGAATTTTTCAATCACTCAGTTTCTTACACAGGTGGTGGAGTTACCAACTCATTTCTCTAATAACACTAAAAACACGACTCACTACTAGATCTCTGCTTTACTTCCACCCTTGACTCTTGCAATGTCAAGCAACTCTGCCCTCTCGGAAACTCTGACCATGCGGTAGTTTCCATTAGCATCTCCTTCCACTCTCACTCCACCCAAGAACCTCAAACCAACAGAATATCTTACTACTACCAAAGAGCTGATTGGGACTCATTCCGCGATTTTCTGTGTGATGTCCCTTGGAACAAAGTCTTTAGCCTTCCTGTTAAAGACTGTGCAGCTGAGGTCTCCTCTTGGGTTAAGACTGGTATCGATGCTTTCATCCCTGCCAGGAAGTATAGACTTAAATCCCACTCACCCCACTAGTTCTCTCCTGCCTGCTTACCTACCATCGCCCACTGAAATCTCTTATTCCGGCTTTACCGGAGTCATGCGTCAGATCATAACAGGCACCTTTTTGCTTTGGCTTGCAATGAGTGCAAGAAGATACTTAAAGGAGCTATGCTGATGTTTGCAGTGTATAGTATACCGTAAGTTCGGCTCCAAATTTTTAGAACCTCACCTCTTCAACAGACAAGGCTGAGTGCTTTGCTAGCAAATTTTCCACCAACTCATCTGGAGTATCTGTACCCAACTTCCCACCCCAAACCGAGGCCCAACTGACTGACATACAAATTACTCCCTCAGGTGTCTCCAAAATAATTTCAAAGCTTGACCTCCATAAAGCGAGCAGTGGTGATGGAATACCAATCATTGTCCTAAAGAAATATGCTCTTGAACTCTCCTCTGTTCTCTCAAAACTCTATAACTACTGCTTCTCTGCTTCTTGATTTCCTGCCTGCTGGAAATCCTCCTCTGTGGTTCCTATATAAAAAATACCCTCTGACCCTGCTAATTATCACTCTATCAGCTCTATCAGCCTCCTACCAATCTTTGGCAAAGTGTTCAAAGCTATCATCAATGCCGAGGTGGTACTACATCTCACAGCCCACAGACTCTTCTCTGACAAACACTATGGTTTCTGCTTCACTAGGTCTACTGCTGATATGCTCACGACCATCACTGAGTATATAGACCAGGCTCTCAACAAGAATTGTGAAGCCAAAACTGTTGCCCTAGACATCTCCAAAGTGTTTGAAAGAGTCTGGCATGCTAGCCTTCTATGCTAGCTGATGGGCTACAATATAACTGGACAATTGTTTGACCTAATCCATTCATTCCTTTCAAATCGCACAATGAAGGTAGTATTGAACAGACATGCCTCCCAATATTATCACACGAACGCGGGTGTCCCTCAAGGCCCTATTCTAGGTCCCATGCTTTTCCTTATCTACATTAACAATTTTCCTGATGTAATAAGATTGCAGATAGGCATATATGCTGACGACACTATGGTTTACTCTCGCCTCAATCAAAAATCGCGGAGGCTGACAAAGCAAACCTCACTGCCGAGCTTGGAAAGGACCTCCAATCCATGGTGGACTGGGGTAAAAAATGGCTTGTGAATTTTAATGCTTTCAAAATGAAGCTGCTATCTATTAACCATCACAGACAATCACTCCTACCACCCATTAGCATGGATTAGGCTAGTCTTACTGAAAGTAAAGAACTGTGCCTCCTCAGGTTAAGTCTCACAACAGATCTCAAGTGGAATGACTATATAGAATCCATAGCTAAATCTGCTACTAAGAAGGTCAGTTCTCTGTGCAGGGCCAGGAAGTTTTTCCCGTCTGAAACAATCCTGTACATATACAAATCTACCATCTGCCCATGCATTGAAAACTGCTGCCATGTCTGGTCAGGTGCCCCTGCTATCCACCTAAGGATCCTTGACAAAATCCAACAAAGAATTTGTTATGCGATCAATCCCAACTTGGCGGCTCAGATACAGTCACTTTCTCACCAGTGCAATGTGGCTTCCCTGTGTCTCTTCTACAAATACTTTCATGGCTTCTGCTCAGATGAACTTAGCTCACTGGTACCCACTATATATGAATTTACTTGAGCCACAAGTTTATCAACTAGGTGCCACCCTTTTACTGTGAAACTAATAAATTGTAAATGTAAATTCTACTCCAGCAGCTTATTTTCTTGCACTTCTCGCCTGTGGAATTCCCTTCTGTTTACTTGCTTTTCCGACAGCTACAATCTTCAAGAATTCAAATGTAAATTCAATAGTCATCTCCTATCTCACTAACTTGCATCCGCTCTCTCTCATGCTCCTTTCTTCATCCACTCCACTCTCATCAGTATTCTCATCCTCTTACCCTCTTCCTGACACCCCCTGTAACCTGTCACTCTTTCTCATAACTTTCCACTTATGTAACCCTCTGCTCAACAGTGGCAGTAAAATGCCTTGCTTGGGGCAACTCGATTATAATATATATATATATTTTTTTTTTTCTATTAAATCGGCCTTGTGTCATACATAATCAAACTCCCTACAACTTAGGATTATTTGTAATCCTCAGAAGTTTGTAGATTGGAAAGTGTGGATTTGTGGAAGAATAAAAGTATACATTTTGCATGTTAAAATAGAAATTTATTAATGGAAAAGAATAACATGAAATGGTAGAAGTTAATGTTCAATGAGAAAGTTAAGGGCATCAAGGGTTCAAAGAAATGTTCCTAGTAGTCCTTCAAGAGTGAGTTTATGTGTATGTAGACAGGAACGTATATGTGTATGTATGTAAGAACGTTTGTTGGGTAGGAGAGTCTTTGAAGTATTCACTCAGTCTTAAAGGGTTCCATGTGGTTATCAAGTAGATGGGTGAACAATGAAGGAGGTGAGAGATGAAGAGGTGAGAGAGAAAGATAGACAACAATAGTGATAGCTTGACATTTATCAAGGATATGTGCTAATTGCTTGTCGTCTTATCTCACTGACAAGGGTTGTCGTGTTTCGTCTTTTTAATTCGTTTGGGAATTCACTCCCAGATGTGATTCATGCCCTTCCACTAAACGACAAACATTTCGCATCAAGGTGTGAAATTTCGCAAGTTTTGTGTGTGTTAAGCAAAGTTTGTAAATTCAAGAAAATTTGTTTATTTCTAACAATGAGTCAGGTTTTAATTTTAAATGTAGATCTTGTTTTGTTCACCACACTACCAATGCCTCTAAGCAGAGAGTTGGTGCAATTATTTTCCTGCAATACAGAAAAGCCTATTGTGCATGCGGCTAAGTCTCTTACATCTACATCAATGATACTTGAGAAAGCATTCATTCTTAATGTTGAAAATGTTCAAGACATTAGATGGGATGACACTTTACTCTTTTGATTGATCAAGTATTCAGCTTAAAAGGAAAAAAGATGTTCTAGTATATTGTACCAATTGATTAAATTGATCACCATTTATTATATCATACAATACTACAGAGAACCCTATAGACTTAAAATTGTGCAATATCAACCATACTTAAAATTCATCCCAAACCTCACCAAAAACAAATCAATAAAACTGTGACAGTTGCTACTTGCATAATTTATGAAAAAAATATAGTTATTCAGATTTAATAGGAAAAAATATACTTGCAATCTTTCTTTTTAAATGTATTCTTTCAGTGTGATTTTATATTCATCTCATTGCTGTTTGTGACAAGAACTTCTTTTTTAAATAAAGGTATGTTTGATGGATTAAAAAATGTAAGTTTTAATGCTATTTCTGAGTGTGTATTTTGTAAAACATTTTTTGCAACTTTACGTTATTTTTTATGTGTAAATTCAAAAAGTAAATAATTCAATAATTTTATGACTATAAACAATTCAATATGTATTTATCAATTTTTAGTACTGCATTTAGTTTAATAAATTTTTAAATTAAAATAATTAAAAAAATCATTCAGGTGCAACTAAATATCATATATAATATAATTATCATATTTACTCAAGTATAGTGTAAATTTTTTTGATCAGTTTATTCTATGCAAAAAAAAAAATAGGGAGTTGCACTATGCCGAGCTAATTTTTTTGATGAGGTTAAAAATCATGCATTTTCAATGATCATTTGCACTTTACACAGGTAAGTTCAGGAGTCACACTATAAATTTGGCTTGTACACAAGTCTATACAGTGTTTTATAAGATCAAACAGGTAAGAAATAATAAAAAATAAAAGCAAGGGTTTAAATTACCATTTAACTAGTTTTTAATTAATTTATTTTTTATATCCCTAATAAAACATAAAATTATTCATTCAAAGTTTCATAAAAGCTGATGGAATATAAAATTATATTCATAAGCTATTGGGAATATAAAGTTAAAAATAATTTCAAAACATAAACAATAACAATTTTTAGATTGTAGTTTTGGTCCTTCATATTTATTTAAATGCATATTAGGGTGACAGTAGAAGACTAATGTTGTGAACTCATAAGCTACCATGCATAAATAAATGTTATTTTTGCTATGTTGTAAACAAAAGTAAGCTTTACTTTTACAAAATCCAGTTTGTCCTTCAATTTAAAGTCTTTAAATTTACTAATTTACTTTGAAACAAATCTCCAGGACAAATATTGGGTTTTTATATTAATAAAGTGTGAAGTGTTATTGATACAATTATATACATCTCTTGCAGATATTTTGCACTGATATAATTTTAAAAATTGTAGAAAAATTTCAAGGTGTCTTTATTTTCCATCATAATATGAAATAAACATTTTTAACTTCATCTCCAGCTTACAGCCACTTCATGTTGAAACCCCTGTCCCTATATGATCACCAAACTTAAGCAATATCAATCTTTGTCAGTAGTTAGATTGGTGACTACTTGGGGATACCAGGTCCTGTAAGCTTGGATGTGTGGGTGGTGTAATGGATAATGGCTCGGAATTGTTAATTGGAAACCCAAGTTCCAATTCCAGTTGGGTTTGTTATATTTGCAAATATATATGTGCAAATATCTTTGGGAAAGACATGAATCCACATTTTCTCCCATCTATAAGTTAATTAGTAAGATTTGTTTCACTAAAATCATTATTATCTCAAAAACAAAATTGCTTACAAAATAGTTACATTTCAACATTAAATAACCCGTAGTGGAGTTAATATGCTGTTAAACACAAAACAACCAATCAACTTCATCTCCATTTCAAAAGGATCAATGTTTACCATTTTTTCTCCATGATATTCGGTGAGATACTGTAGGACTGAATTGTTTTACTAGCTTTATTTGAAAAATGTCTTACCAAATGACAAACTGATATTCAGATGGTTTGTGTTATTAATAAACAATCTTCAGTGACTCTTGTTCCATCAATAGGGGAGTTTTAACTCTTAAATAAGTATAATCTCAACTTTTATATAATCAAAAATACTTGTAAAAATGAGAAACAGCAAGTATTTCTTATTTGGTTTTATTTGGTGTTGGAGAAATGAGAGACATTAATTCTGAGTAAAATGTGAGTTTGTGGCCAAATGTAGATCAAATATGGATTGGAATCCAGCAGAAGGATAAGGTAAAGATTAAGTGTATATGGTCTGTCCTATAGCTCTTTTCCTGTGTTTGCAGAGAAGAAAAGTTGGATTTATCATTGGTTTAAAATGAGTGAATTAATGATAATTATAATTGTTTTAACTGTTTTATTATAATAATTTTTATTATTTTTTTATAGACACGCCACATCCTTCTCCATAAAATAACTCTTCCTGTTGTTTCAAAGCCTTCAAAACATGTGCCAATTGAAGTGATTTGTTATGGTTGCTTCAACTTTCCCAATATGTGTCTGATTGGAATTTGACTAAAAACTACAAATTTTCTTTTAAAATACTCCAACATTGCATGAGAGAAGAAAATATAGTGTACAATCTTGTTACAGCACCAAAAATGTAAAAGCTTTATTAGATAACGTGGCTCTGTCAGCAACAACTATATTCAAGGAATAATATAAAAAAACAAAATCAAAGTTAAACAAAAAAAAAAGTAAATAGGAAAAATAAGCATCCAATCAGAATCAGATGATTTCAGGTTGCACTTCCTATCAAAAGAATGCAAAAAAGTAAACCTTGATGTTTTCTGTATGCAAGAGATGCATCAGCTTGGTAGTAAAAAATTTTATTTTGGACTAGCCACAAAGACACAAAGAGAAAAGATAATATGGAGTTGAAATTCATCTGATATTGTAATAATCAATATCATGCATCATTCATGATATTATGAGGTTTATAGAGGCTTAGGAGTTAAAGTGAACAGCTAACTTACCCACACTAAGAAAATTAATGAATGATGATAATGATGAAGAAACATGGATAATTTTAACAAAGGAAAAGGAATTTATTCATGAATTTAAACATTTAAAGTAGCTAATTTCAGAAAAATAAATCAGAATATTTTTAAGTCCATACTTTAACATTTTGCCATAAAAAAGAAATGTTCATGCAATTGATTAAATGATCTGACACAAAATGATATTGACAAAGTTAAGAGAGTTCATTGCTCACCAAAGGGAGATATGGTTTTCAAAAGTAGACGAAGTAAGATAGAAATACTTAGCTTTTTTTGATTGTTGAGAGAAAATTCTTTGAAGTGCCATATGCTGGTTAGAGGCCAGTAATATATTGGCAAGTAATTTTACACTGGCAAGTACTTCCACGTTGCTCTTCGAACTGAACAAAACTTCTCACATGGCTTCAGACACTTTTATCTTTTTAATTTAATTTTTCCCATCCAAGAAGAAAAAGAAAAGAAGTCGGAAGCCTATGCAAAATTCATTTTGCATAAGCATCTTACTTTTTTTTCTTCTGGGATGACCTGCTGTGAAGACAAGGTTTTCATTGGTCTAAAAACAATTTCACATTTGCTTGTGAATTCCTTTCCTTCTTTTTCTTCAGTCCTCTGAATTTGAAGGGAGTGAGTGAAAAGAGCTATTATTATTTCACACTCACTACAATATCAGTTTATGCCTCAACTGAAAAAGAGTTGTCTCAGAAAAAGAGAAATTGTAGACAGGATAATGTAATCTTTATATATTAGAACAAACAGAAAATTCTGCAATGAGGGATTTTAACACTACCTCAAGTATTTTTGAATGTTAAAACACCACCCTTTGAAACAGCAGCTTAAAAAAACCAATGGAGAACTCTTTAACTTTTGTTACTCCAAATGATATTCTATTCACAGTTGTTTTGATTATTTCCTGAAACATTGTATTATATGACATAGCTCAGGTAACAAAAAAAAAAAAAAAATTATTAATTTTGTGGTAAAATAGGATCAAAGAATTTTATTCTAACTGTGATTAAGAGGCCTCAATGTCTCATCTGCCCAGTCAGAGCCACCATTTGCAATTGATGTATTTTGCTATTTTGCATGCATGGTCAAAAATCTGAATAAAAGGTGACCTGCACAAATGAGCAGGGAGAAGGATCTACAGAACTTGACCTGTGCTGGACTGGGCTAGGTGTGACTATCAACAACAAATTTCTGCATCACAACCTCTTGGATTAAGAAATTTGCGACAAATGTTAGACTATACAACTTTTGCTTTGAATCAGATCATAGTTTACTTGTAACTAAACTGACAACACCAGCCAACAAAATAGCTTGCTTCCACCCACATAAACCACAAAAACATCAAGGTAAAATATCCATGCCCTTAAAAATGAAAGAGTAAATTTAGAATTCAGTAATAAACTAGTCCAAATTGTTTTGAATAAACTTTGATCAAAACAAGAAAGGAATCAAATAATGTTATCATATCTTCATTATCGTATAAGACCATTCCAAGAATATTTGGATGGAAAAAATACATGTAAAAAAATGGAAGGGAAAATACTAGACAAAATGAATTAATTAATCTTGCTTCCCCTCCCAAGGCTAATGTTTTTATGATGAAGGTGTGTGTGTGTGGGGGGGGGGGACTATACTAATGACATAAGTATTCATAGTTGAGATAGGAATAGTCCTGAACAAAAAAAATCAACATCTTCAACCAAGTGTTCCAAGAAATAGAACTTGGAATAAACATTTCCAAAATAGAAACAATGGTTTGAAATTGGAATGAAAGCAGTGATGGTACATACCCTGAATCCATCTTAAAAATTCAGGGTATAGAATTAGTAAATAACAAACACTTCAAATATCTCAGTATATGGATCATTTATAACAAATTTAGTATAAGGGATAAAGAAATTAGACATAAACTGTGCTAGAGGCAGTTTCCTCCAATTACTAAAACAACTAAAGCATTAACCTGGAAAATTGTCATTTTCTTAAATAGTCTTAAAATTGTCATTGTCTTAAATAGTCTTAAATTTTCTTAAATAGTCTTGCCAAACCTGTTCAGAAATATCTAAACTGTCAACTGTATGCAACTGCTTTCTCAGATCAATAAGTAAACATGGCTTTGAGTAAATTAAATATGTAGGTCTTAGTGGGGACTATTTTTCTTTGAACCAAGTGAACTAGTGCACGAGAATAACAAAGAACTGTACCAAATAACAGAAACTTTATCACTTTCAATTGCAGCAACAACAACAAAAAAAAGTGTAACACATGCGACAATTTACAAATTATGTTATTTTCAAGTAGTCAGATTTGTTCACTTTTGGGAGAAGATTAGATCACAAAAGCTTTCTCAAAGCACGCTCGCTGATTGGTTGATGCCAACCAATCAGATCGTTTGCATGTGAAGAATGATTTTTCCCGCACAGCGATCTTGATCCAATAGTTGCCTATATAAACAAGATTCTTTCTCATCTCAGCAGTGAGACCCCAACTGCTAAGAGGTTTTGGTGTGTTTTTTGTGGATTGCATGTGACAAATTCTGTATTCAGTTACAGCTCTTTTTTTTTTGTCTGGCCACTGGATGCTAGTTGCATTTAATTATTTTTTCTTTCTTTTCTAGTTGTCCAGTTGCCAGCCAACAAGTAACACAAGGAAAGGAAAAAAAAGTCTGAAAACCATCTAGGATAGCGAAGGCCCACAAAGGCCTGACTCGCCAGTCCCATTAACATCAGCATGGATGAGGAGTATTATGTCTCCATCAAGGAGAAATATCAAGAGTACATCTCAGGGAATGAACTCCTGACTGTTTCAGAGGCCCTAAAGGCAGTAGAAATGCAGATAATTTCCCTGCTAACGACTGAGCCGAAAACTCACTGGTTTGTGGATGTTAGCAGGGAATCGATAGAGGAGGCTATTAACAGCCTAAAAATAGCTGCCAAAATGGTGGCCAGAAGAAGCTATGCCATGTTGGACTTCTTGTTGTCCACGGAGGAGGAGGCAAAGCAGTTGACAGGAGCCATTTTAAACACAAAAGTGCTTCACTTCCAAATGGAGTACACGGAATAGAAAATTGACAGAGGATCCAAGGAACTTCCCACGTGCTCTTGGTGTAATTACACTTATCCAGAACACCGAGGGCAACCTAAAAGTATGGGACCACTTGGCAACAGCAAAAGAACATTTTTCCAAAATCACAATGGCCAGGACTGACACACCAGAGTTAAGAAAAATGGCACAACTTTGCACAGAGAGAGTCCCGGTGTTACTCCACCCCCCTCTTATATAGGGTATTAAAACTAACATACCCTATGGATGTTGGTGGTATTTTCCTGTATGGATTGATTACATTCGATATTGGAACTGGAAATCTGGGACAATCTGTTGGGGTCCTGACTGCCAGAGATTTCTACCTTGTATGTGATTAAGGCTTCTTTTTTTCTTCTCTTCAGAAGGTTTAATCGATGTCAATCAAAATAGCCAGTCTGAATACGAGAGGCTTGAGGGATCGGAGTAAGGCTGCCCGCCTGCTTCATAACCTCTTGTCACTTGGTGTGGATGTCACCACAATCCAAGAGACTCACTTTGTTTGTGATGTTGATGTCTGTGTACTGTCTAACAACTTTGTCGTCTATTCAGCATATGGAGATCAACTGGCCAGAGGTGTTTCTTTGATGATCAAGCATACACTGGATGCAAAGGTGGACCTTGTTCATGTTGGTACCAAGGGCCAGTTGATCATGGCCAATATTGCAGTGAAAAGCAGCTCATTTTGGCTGGTTTCGATTTATGCACCCAACGACTCGGAGGAGCGTGTCTGGTTTTTTTCTGCCGTTGAAGCCCTTCCTGGTGGACTCAATGTGACTAGTCTTAGTGAGGGACTGGAATGCCATCCTGAACTCCAAGCTAGACAGCGGGTAGGGAGCTAGAGGGAGGTTGAGTGATTGTAGCTTGGTTGATCTGATTGACGAATTCAGTCATGTCGATAGATACCAGGTCAATTACCCAGGTGGGAAGATATGGAGTTGGGCTCTTAATTAATCCAGTTGGTTAGCTACCTGGATAGAATGTTAGAGAAGCCAACATAGACCTTTTAGAATGTCCCACATTCCACTGGTTTGGCTACTCAGACCACAAACTCGTTTATGCCCGTGTGGCATTAAAAACTAGGCCGAGAATGGTTGGCTATTGGAAGTTCAATCTGTCCTTACTAGACAGGAGGGACTTTCAGGAGCATCTAATTAATTTAGTGCAGCGGGAGCTAGTGGAGGTGGTTATCAGAAATAAGTGGTGGGAGAGGCTTAAGGATAGGATTAGGTCCTTCACCACTGCATTTAACCAACGGCTCACACTAGATACGACTAAAAGTTTGAAGGCTCTTAAAGATAGCATGCTCCAGGCAGAAGCTGGGGGGGATCCTCTAGAGATAGCCTTAGCTAGGGAGGATTTGAATAGCGAGCACTGCATGGGTCAGGTAATTAGGCATAAGCTAAGCTAGATCTCTTCAAAAGCTGTGAACGTGGGTGCAGAACTGCGCAAGGAAGAGATTCATTGAGGCAGTGATTGGTACTTTTGAGAGGTATGAAACCTGGGGGGGCAAACTCTGAGATTGACCAACAACATGTGTGAGGCATTTCGGTGGCATTACAAAATTTGATTTACCAAGGAGCCTGATTACCGTGATGAGGAGTTTCGCAGCTATTTGCTGGCTGAAGCAACTAGCTGCAAGGGAGAGATTACGGAGGGCGAAATCTATACGGGTTTGAAGAAGGTTGGCAGTGCTCTATGAATTGTACTTGAGGCTGTTGCACATATTTGTCCCGATTTTGACTGCTGTGTTCAACAACTGGTTTCAGCAGGGGTACATCCCCAATTGGATCACCAGGGATGTGGTCACACCGTTGAGAAAAGTCAAGGATGTTGGGAGAGATTTAGTTGGTTACAGGCCCATAACTCTGCAAAATGTTAAAGTTAGAGAGTTAAAGATTATGGCCAAGATCCTGATGGAGCATTTGCAGCTAGATGCTGAGATTCTGATAGGACTGGAGCAGACCTGCTGTGAAGGGCTGAACAATTCAGAGGAATCTGCATCTAATCTGCATATCCTAAAGGGTGTAAAAGATGCCGAAGAAGCCATGCTGATCAATATCAATTTGGATCAGTTCAAGGCATTTGATAGGGTTGACCATCGCTACCTGGCTGCTGTCCTGCAGGTCACCAGATATGTGCCTGACTTCTGCTGCTCGATTAGCCTCCTGTATCGTTCCCCCACAGCTGTGATGCAAGTGAATGGGAAGCTGTCACGCACTTTTGCGCTGTCTTGGTCGGTTTGCCAGGGTTGTCCACTGTCGCCCCTACTTTATGATTTGGCATTGGAGCCTCTTTATTGCCAGCTGAGAGACAGGGCATGCAGTTCATCCCTACATGGTTAGGTGCCTGGAAGGGGGTTGACCTTCTGGTGCCTTTTGGTTGAGCGGACGACCCTGTCTGCATTCTCAGAGTGGGGTTTGGGCCCAACCTTCAGCTAGAGAAAAGTCCAGACTTAGCGACGAAGGAGGTTATCCTTAAAGGGCAGAGCAGAGGCGTGTGAGGGACGTGTTCCTTAGCCTTAGTATCTCAACCCTCCCCGTCTCAAGACGGTGCCGTAAGCTTCAGGAGCAATCGAGTTTTCTCTTAAAGTGTTGGGTAGCCTTGAAGGCCATTCCTCAGTCCAGTGACCTTTCTCGGCCTAAGAGAGTCTTCTATTGTGGATTAATAGAAGGTGTCGTGAAGGATCCACTATGTAATGCACTTGGCTTGTTGGAGAATGAGTTTCACTCATTCTGGTCTTCAGCACCAGCGACAGATTACTTTAGCAATCCTGTGTTTTCACTTATCTGGCGACTGGCTTGAAATAGGCTGTCTCTCAATGACATGGCCTTCGTATGGGACCTGGCAGATTTGCCAGATTGTGAACACTGTAACCTTGGTTTAGACTAAATGGCTTTGCACACCTTCTACCATTGTCGGTTAGTTGATGGCTAGTATCGCTTCCAAAAAGCTTGTGCTAATTGATTGGGCATATGCATCTGACAATGTGTCACTCCCGTTCTCTGGGGTTTAAGTAGATAGTGTTTTGGACAACATCAATGGAGGAAGTCTTGCGATGTCAACTCCTTTTTCATCAGGATCTAATCCGATATTTTGAGCATCAGCTCAAAATGTAGATTAGAACTGATAGAAAGCGATTGATTTCAACAGATTTCAGCAGAAGGGTGACTGAGGTGAGCCTAGTTCACGTGAACTAGCCTTGGGTGACTGAGGCGAGTGTAGTTCATGTGAACTAGCCTTGATTTTCTCTTTTAGGTCTCCTAGTTGCATCAGGGTGGATTCCTGTGGAACCCTCCTCTGGTTAAGTTAAGTCTCTTCTTGTGTACCTAGTTAATGTGAGTAAGTGTTGTTCCTAGCCTGCTCCCGGCTTTGTCTTTTGTTATGTTCCAGTTTGTGATTCCCAACCTGTCCCAGTTTTTTAATTCTGTTGTTTATATCTTGACTGGGTCAGAATTTTTTTTATTTTCCCAAGCCGTATTTAATTTTTTTCTCCTCCCCATCTCCATTAGCAAGAGAGCTTCTTGATTTTGTCATAAAGACAGAATACAGCAGCCTCTTTATTTTTGTGGTGTTGGACAGGTTCAACTAACGTCAATTTATTTATTTTGTATATTAAGATGAAGTTTTTAGTTTGGGTTTTATGGTTTCATGTACCCACCCACTTCTCATTACACTGTGTAAATTTTTATATATTTTTGTATCTATATTGTACATAAAGAAATTTTTTTAAAAATTCATGTGGTGATTGTTTTTAGGTTCTCTAAATGTATAAAGTATTTTAGTATATGGTGGATTAATTGATGATGGATGGGTTCTTATAGTGAATGGAAAATTGTAAAGAGTGATTGGGTCGTGATTCTGATTTATAAGATAGTTATTGATGACCAACCTTAGTTTATGACCTCTCCAAAACATTAGCCTTGTGCCAAAATTATATATTTTATATAATAAATATTGAGATCCCAACTACTCCATGCAGTTGTGGACATGCATCAATCTTCTCACTCATACACCCACATGCATCTTGACAGTGAGACCTAACTGCTCCACGCAGTTGAGGATACACATCATTCACATGCGTCGGTCTCACTCATTTTCACACTCACATGCTGATAATAATTTTCACACTTTCTCTAGAAACTTCTTTTGACAATATACTTTCTCCAAGTTGTATAACAAGAACAATTACCATGAACACTCATGAACATTTATTCAGTTTTAACTGAACTTTTAATTTACAATCAAAGAGAGGCAACTCTTGACTAATTCCACCTTTCTTACTTAAATGCATGCTTTTCTTTATCAACTGTCATGTTTGTAACGTGGCCCTTCCGTCAACAAGGACAAATTCATCAGACACCGTTTTTTTGTTTACCTTCTTACCTCTCGTCTTGCTGTGACGTCTTTTCTTGTTACTGTCTTTTATTTTATTTTTTGTTTTCCCTTCTCTTTCATTCTTTGTGTTTTACTAGCATAGACTATGCTTCCTTTAGCCTTAATCCTTTTTTTATCCCACATTACCATTATTAATAACTCTCGGCAACATGATAATGCTATGTGAGTAGGGTTTTCTTTTTGGCGGGATCTTCAGATTCTTCCTGTTAGTCCCCGTATGCACAATCACTACTCGCCTCTCTGCCGTTCCATATAACTTTGATTTTTTACTTGATTCACAGAATAAAATCTTTCGTTTTTCAATGAAATTTGTCTGTGTGTTCTTGTGAATTAGAGTTTACACTGGCTGTCTAAAGGAAGATGTTTTTTTAGCATTTTGTTCAGGACAGCACATCAACATTGTTTGATTGTACCTTTGTTAATACATGTATTTATGTAACATTTGTTGTTGGTTATTCTTTTATGTGAATCTTGTGGGATGTTTTCTAATCAAAATTAAATTAATGTGGTGAACTGACCAACAAGTCTGCTACAACCTCACCTCTCTTAGTACACTAAGTAAGGTGCTGCTACATATTGGAATCCAAAGCACTGGGCACTTTTTCCATCTCAAAAAAGAAGAGACAGATACTATACTTTCATCCTGGTCAAAAGACTGAGAAGCAATGATATTTTCCTGACCTCCCCTCTCAGGCAGGACATGACGCAGTCTTTTTTTCTTATCTGGCATGCCCGTACATATGCATATAGGGCCAAGGAAAAAATTACCCAGTCATCATGACCACTGTCATGCTAGTATTAATACTACACCGATCTTAATGCAATGGGGAAGCTGCTGTCACAGGTTTGGAATTCCTGTGATTTGATTTTATAGGAAAAGAGAGAACAGATATTCTGCTTTTATCCTGGCCCCAAATCCAAGAAGCAATGATAATATTTTATAAAATTTTATAAATAGAGAAATTTGGTCAAATAGCAGATTGTAAATTTGAGTGCGCTAAAATGTCAGAAGATCTACTTGATTAGCTATTTTACTGGCTGTTTGGTGACTGAGAAATTTTGGGTATTCTCCAGTATTATAGAAGTGTTAAAAATTTTCTTCATGAATATGTATATATTATTTTATGTGTGATGCCTTATACTTGGGGCTGCTCGTCTAATGTGATGCTCATTCTCGTGGAGGGTCATGACGATCCCAGTTGTGATACTGCCACCCGGCTGGCCAGTTGGTTCGGTTGCTGTTGCTGGTCGTGATGATCTTGTTCGATGATGTCGTCACAAAAGCTGGTTTACAAGACGTCTCGTGCAACAATGTGCCACTGTCCCATGTTGTGAACTGATCTCAGAGGTTGTGTCGTGCAATTTTAGTAATTGCCTTTTACAGCCAATCCGGACACTGGTGCACACTTGTGGTTAAAAAAAATAAATATGGCACCAAAAAAAAAAAAATTAATAAAATAAATGGATAAGGTTGAACATGCCTGGAGAGTTACGAAAAATGTCTTTATGTAAAAAAGAAAAACAATGTTTCTTTTTTTTTGTCTTCACAGGAGCAGACAATACAGTTGTCAGAAATGATAATACAATTGTCGGAATGCTGGTTACAATGGAGAGAGAAAGTTTGTTTAAAAATTTCAGTGCTTTCAATTCTTAAATAGGAATGTCTTTTCTAAATTTCGTTAAAGTAGACAGAGCTCTTTAAATTTTCGCTAAAGTCTTTTCCGTATTCTCTAAAATTGGAGCTGTTCATTTTCTAGGTGATGTTAAAAAATAATAATAAAGTTCTTTCGGGTTCTTGTCGGAACTTGACAGGATTTGCCGAATCAGAGGCGGTCAATGGTGGCAATGACGGCTAATGTGGCGGCAGTGGTGTGGGTTGGTTTCCCTGTTGTCTGGAGACTTGCTCCCAGCTAACTGAACTTTTCTTGTCAAGTTTCTATTTTTATAACCCTTTTCAATCTTCTCAGGGGATCTAGCCGACTTGAAGTCTTTGGCCAATGAAATCATTTTTCACCCACTCGATCTGCAGAAGGGGTTAGCTTCAACGAATGAGATATTGCCAGCTCACGTCGTATCCAATTTCCCACACATTTCTGTTCCTAGGAAAATCTGTTGAGGGACTTTAACCCCGCCTGACGCAATCAAATAATCCTGACATTTTATTATAGCTACTAAAATTTTAGCTTTACCAAAAAATATCCGCTTCGAACACAAAAGAAGAAAAATTATATTTTTCCCTTTTCTTTTTCCAAAAATAGTTAAATTTTATATTCCCCAGATTTTAGAAGTTCATGATAGTGTAGTGGAGGGAAAAATGATAACCATCCTTGGTTTTTATTTATGTAAGTTGGTACAGGATGTAGTTTAGGTTCGAAGGGTAGTAGCCTCTATGGAGTTGGTGCGGCGAGCGTTGAGACCTCGTCCAGTTCCGGGTCGAGATGGGGCATTCACAGCAGTAGCTGGTCAGCTGGAGATGCTGGATGAGTCGCCTGGTTGATTCGGGACGTTCCGTCTTCGGGTCGAGGTTGAAGTGGCGAGCGTGGAAGTGAGATCGTGCCAGTGGAAGATACTTGATGAGAGGTGGAGTTCCTAAACAAGGCTGAGTTGAGTTAAGGTCTGCGCGGAAAGTGAGACTGTACTGAGAGGTTATGTCCCAGCGGCAGAATCCCTAAACAGGGCCGAGTTGAGGTAAGGTCTGCGCGGAAAATGAGACTGTACCAAGAGGTACCTAAACAGGGCCAAGTAGAAGTAGGGTCGTCGTGGTTGCAATTCCGAGTGGCCGATTTGACTGCCAAAGAAGGATCAGAACCAGAAGCTGGTGTGATGGCTTCGATGGCTGATCAACTGCCGGGAAACAGGATCAATGCCAGAAGCGGGTGTAGCGACTTTGATGGCTGAAATGACCGCCGGGAGGCAGGATCAGTGCCGAAAGCGCGGGGTGTTATGTTTAGATAACTCCCTCAAAGTTTTTGGGCGAAACGAGGCTGGTGATAAGCGAATGTGTTCAGTCCACTACTCCCAGATCGGTAGGAGTAGAAAAGCGCTAAATAATAATTGTTCCCCATGTCGTTTGGTGTTTTGGGGAGTGCAGCCTAATTCGATGCGTATTACGACAGTTTTAGGCTCGGACGTATTTGCTAAATTGTTTTGTGTCGCACGTGTAGTTGGATTTTCTTTACGGCGGGTCTTAAAAATCCGCCACTGTTTGTGAAGGTCAGAGAAAGGCTACGAGCTGCTGCTGCTGCTGCTGCTGCTGTTATGGTCATTTAAGGTCAGGAGACGGCTAATAGCGGCTGCTGCTGTTATAGTCGTTTCTTTTTAGGGGCGGCTGTTTGTGGCCGTGACAATAGTATTAATTTTTCTATTCCCCATATTTTACAATATTTGACAGTATTAAAATATTTTTTTACATAAGCTCACATCGCGTATTACAATAAAGCATAACTAATAATATTACTAATATCAATTTCTCTCTTTCCGCTGTATTAAATCAAACAAGGGAAAGTATCTCCGCGGGAGATAGTGCCACATATGAGCATTATTTAATTGCAGAATGAATAAAAATGTTAATAGTAGTTTTCAACATTTCCAATTTATTATTCAGTGTTTTGCGAGTGAAGCAGAAAATATAGTTTATTCTTTACAAACTCAGTCTAACGTAACAATCGTGAATGCAACTCAACACAAAATTTGGCGGGAAATATACTTTAACAGTAGGTCATAGATACGAACACATGAAATATAAAATTAGATAGTATTCTTACAAAACAAAAACGTGACAACAATCATAATTAAAGACAAACTTTTAAAGTCTTCCAACTGCAAAATTTGGGAAGTCTATGTGTGGTATTAGACGATCTAATAGTTTCGTAAATGAATCAACCAATGAAAAGGAAATCAGAAGTTAGAGGTTAGATAATGACGTCAAACTCCCGGCATCTTTTTTTTTTCTTACACGTTGTTTGTTTTAGTTTCCATGTGTTGGATACCACGGTACAATTCTTTAAATGGCTGGAAATATATTTCATATTGTTTAAAGACTATTTATATTGTTACTTCTGAAAGACATTGAATTATTTTAACGTTAATTTAAATAATATCTTAATGCAAAATTCAGTGATTTAAAAAAACATCTTTAAATTCAAAGTAAACGATCATCCCTTTGAAAGATCTTTAACTAATATAGTGGAATTTCTGTGTTGCAGTGACAGGAAATGATTGATGGCAGTTCTATAATTTCAAGGTATAACAATACATTTTTTTTCATAAATCTTGATAAAATTAAATAACACTAACACTTTTTTCGGGTTTGTGTTTTTATTATTTTTTCATTTAATTTTACTTTTTTCTATGAGTTTTCCATGCAGAGTCCTTTTTAGTTTTTTGTTTAGTTTTTTTATCAAAGAAAAACACTTTCTAGTCGTGTTTTTTATTTTTCGAAAATCTGTTTTTCTGTTACGTTTACAAAAAAAAGGGTTTCAAGAAATAAATTCTACGAAAAAGATCATTAGAAAAAGACTAAAAAAAGTCTTGTAATTTCCACCTTGTCATTTTTTATTTTCTTGAAGTCGTAAAGAAAGATTGAACGCTGGTATTGGAGGTTGGTTTATTTTAGTTTACTTAAATTAGTGATTTACCGGTTTGTATTTTATACTCGCAATCTGTTCATTATCCCATAGTTGCCTTAAAGCATTTCTTTTGTTTACTCAGTTAATGCAGGCTTTTCACAGCATTTTCGTGATTTCATTAACATTTTTAAGTCTCTTCTAAAATGATATGGTTTTAGCGATTGGAACATAGTTTTTTTTTTGTGTTTGTGTTTTTTTTTTTTTCATTAATACGAATTCTAAATAGCAGCAATGTTGTGACTGATTAACTTACAAGTTGTTAAATTTTCGTTCTTGTTGATTAAAAAGTACTTGTTAATGTTAATGTACTGCTTCATTTGAATTTTTGTTTTGTTACATTGAATTTGATGTTAAATTAACTAGAAGCATTCGATAATATCTTTGAATTTTGAGGAATAGGTTTGATGATACTGTGGTTTTGAATCCAATTTTCATCTTTGCGCAAATTTATAATTGTTTAATATTTGATACATTTAAATTTGAACTATAAAATCGTTGATGGTGAATTCAAATTGAATTTTACATTTTTATCGCTCATTCTTTACTACTGACTTCGCGTGATTGCAATGAAACCTACATTTTTTCATTGTTTGTCAGTTTTTCTGAAACAGTAAAACTTACGATGTTTTTTTGGTTTTTTTTAAATTGAAAAAATAAAAAAAAGTGGTTGTGGTTAACTTAAATTATTTTTCTGTATATTTTTAACTAAAGATAAATTTTAGATATTCGTAAATTGGACAGTTGTTTTTTTTAACACCGCATCTGCTATTTTTCACTTTTTGTTCATTTGTAGAATTTAAAACTTGCAATTGAACTTGGAGCCGGAAATATAAACATATTGTTTGAAGGTAGTTGTTTGAATGATTGTTGAAGTTATTAAAATTTTAAATATCTGGATTCACTATTATTATTGCGATGTACTGTATTTCCCTTGTCGCTAGTTTTCGAGCAATTTAGTTGCACGTGCTTTGGGGATGATGAGTAATTATTAATTAGTTTCTAAAACCCTCGTGCAACTTAATTCTTTCAACAAAGTACTTTCCTCAAATTTTCTTAGTTGATTTTTTTTTTTTTTTTTAGTTTTCCGTTTATATTTTTAGCATTTCTCTTTTGTCGTGGCAATTTTGTGCTGATATGCTGCTTTCTAAATATGGCTGATCGAAAACATTTCTAATCTATAAGGAACTTTGCTAAGTTCTAACTGGAAAATATTAACATGTGCTATTAAGCAATTTATTCTTTAAGAATAAAATAAAGCATGAAAAGTTTCTTTTCAACTTGCTGTTGTGAGTTGTTTATATTGCTTTTTTTACTAATTCTATATAACCAAAGTCCAAGATAAGTTTTTTTTTTTTTTTTTACTTTAAACCTACTAGTCATTGCAGTATTCAAAAAAATATTGATGAATTATATACAGAATTTTAAATCTCTCTCTCCCCCTACTTTTTATTTTTTGCCACGAAGCGACTTTCACAAAAATTCACCGAAAGTTTTTTTCTTTGCAGTGGCCCGGCCCATAATTGCATTCTCAGAGCCTGTCTCCATTGATTGAATTATTTTCGAAGCATTGAAACACGTACTTAATTGTTTTTATATTAATATTTGTTTTTACGTTCAACTTTCAGGTCGTCATTTTACGATTTCGTTATCCAGTAATATAGATTTAAATTAAAAAAAATATTGTACGGGCGTTCATAATTTAGCTGAAAGTTGCGATTAAGATGTAACTGAACATGACTGTCAAAAAATTATCAAAGTTTCTAAGAAATTCAAGAAATCATATGTCATATATTGACTGTTTGTGTCAAAATGCGCGTAAGGTTCTTGTATGAAATTTAAAAAATGACTTGTTTAACGAACATTAGAAATAGACTTTCCAAAGTTACACCACTCACTTGGCGTATAAAAAATCTGGCGTACTAATTCAATATTGCCAATATGAAAACTTGTTAAAAATTGTTTAAAATGTTTAATTTGTTTATTGTAAACTTCTATTTATCTCCCTTTAGTCACTTAGGATTTTGATTGATTTCCAGAGATTTTTTTTCAAATTATTTAATTTTTACTTAGAAAACTTGATTTGTGGTAAAAATCTTAATTTTGATTGGATGTTGAATTATTCAGGATAAATGTTTCATTCACATAAAGTTTAAATATTAGTCTATTCATTGTGCTGTTTACTAACCACATCGCTAATGAAATGCTATAAAGAAATTTAAATTTTTCCTTTTACTCCAGTCCAAATTTATGAAAAAACTTGTGAGTTTATTTTTCTGTTTCAAAGTGGAAAGACTAACTAATTAATGACAAGTTGAGGAATATAAACATTCTCATTGATTTTGTTTTATGACTTCATAATCTTAGTTGCGTGAAATTTAAAATTCAGATTACATTACATTATTACAATAATGTTTTGATATGTTTAATCACGGAATGGTGATTGCTTGTAAAGTAAAGTTGGTGCAGTCTAACAATTGAACTTTAATTCATGGATCACTCCAGTTTAAAACAAAAAAAGGGAATACCTTATTTTGGGAAATAAATTTTTACTTCCTAAAAAATAAAAAGCGATTACATTACTCAAGGTTACAAATTTTTTAAAAATGATAAAATATTTCTTGAAACTTTTCTTTTAGTTTTAAACTTTTAATTGAAAGCTTAAATTTTGTATTTGTAATATATTTTATTTTAAACTGAATTTGAGTTGATTGCAATATTTTTAATTGCTAAAATCAGCCATACTTGACAAATCTGTCAACACAGCATTCTTTTTAAAAAAGATCTTTAAAGAATAAGATACTTTTCTGAAATTTTGAAAACGATGAATAAAGCTTAAAGCTGTACTTTCAATTTAAAATATCACATACAAGCATTTTTTTTAACAACATGGAACTGGATGATTTTATTTATGAGGTGTTTGAGACATTGATAACCTGACAATTGTGAAATTTATGTTAAGGGTGAAATATTTGTGAAATTGAATACACCTTTTCATATAAGTTTTGAATGATCTTCATTTTTTTTTATTTTAAGTATGCTAATATCTAATATTTTGCTGAATTTTAGGTACTTTGGTTTTATAGTCTTGACTTACACTCCTTGTTGAAGAGGTTTTAGAAAATTACTCATAAATTTTAAATTTACTATAGTTACTGCTCATGTTTTTGATATGTATCTACAAAAATAAGCATGTTTATATATAATTTTTTTTATTATTGTACTGGGGTTGCTGAATTATAAGCTTTCAATTTATGATTAGTAAATATAGTTTTTCCTTAATTACAACTTTTACACATGAACACAGAATTTGAAAAGATTTAAACTTTGTAATTTTTTTTTTTTTTTAATGAAAACAGTTCTTGTAAAAATTCATCAAAAAGGTTTTTATTTCTGACAATAGTGTCCATAACAGATCTTAATCATAAAAGCAATTAAAATCTTTTAATGTCTTGGTTTTATTAGTGATAACACCTGCTTTAACTAAATTGTAACTGGCAGCCCTGACTGAGCAGGTGAAACATTATGGCCTCTAAGTCATGGGTAAGTTAGTTTCTTAGTCCTATTAAACTATACTACACATCTCCCCAATCTTGTGATCACAAAAAAGCACAGCTGGGTGCAGATCACATATGCTAGGGGTCAGCTCCAGATTGGTTGTCTAGAATTTTGTTTGACACTTGTATTAACCACTGTCAGGTGGTTGATATGAGAGCCACAAACTTTGGTAAAGTAGATTCATTTGCAGGTGATTTGCTGTCAGATCTTCATCAGATTCTGACAAGGTTGTTCCTATCTGGATCAGCCTCACATTTTCCTCAGTGCTGCTCTCATTTCCTGTGAGTATCAATCTAGAAAGGATTTCTAGATTTCTCATTTCCTGTGAGTATCAATCTAGAAAGGATTGAAGAAGTTGGAGTTACACATCTTACATGATGTGTAACTCCAACTTCCACTGACTGTCGTTGACTCCAGTCATGCAGCTCACTGAATTGTGTGGTGCATCTACCACCATAGTGGGTAATATCCCTTCCCAATAAGATTTTATTATGGATATTATGACAGCCTTGGATCCAGATGGTCTAACTCATCTTAAAAAGTAGGATGCCTGCTTTGTTAGTGAATGTTCAATGTCTGGCTCTCACTCAGAGCAGCAGTGTAAACTTTAGGGGCATTCCTTCCCCTTCATAACCTTGAACCATTTTTGTGGCACTCTTGTTAGTTTATTGGCTCTTTTGTTCTAACCTCAATAATTTCACATCAGTTGACATGATATTCCTTGATTAGCTGTGATAATGTTTGACACCTCCTCTTCACCAACAAAGTGTGCATCAAATCTTGCTGATTTGATGCACACTTTGTACCCTGCTTAAGCCAAGGATATGTGCACAAGATGTCAGTTTTCAGTCCGAGCATCTTTGTCATTGAAGAGCCAGATTGATGCCTTTTATTACTGCATTGAGCTTTGCCAAATTCGTATGCTGTGAGCCATTGTCTGGACACAACAAGGATATGTTCTGTTTTCTTCCTGAAATACCCCAATCACAAGGGAGCTTGTGTCAACCCATAAGGCCATTTCTTGACCAGTAGCATACCATTCTCTCTTCATGGGATCATTGTTTCACTCTGTTTCACTCAATTGTTTCTTGTGAGAAATTATGTTCGCCTGCTTCTTGTTGAATTTGGTGGCCAATCACATCTAAAGAAACGTCCAAGTTTCCCATGGAGAGAAAATACATTCCATTGCATAATTGCGTTAATACTTTTATCCATTCCATCAGGCATTCTGGATCTCTGCTTTTGAGTTTGAATTGTGACAAATGCTCCTTAACATACATTACTTATGCAAAACTTAACAAAGATGTAGGTGGCAGTTACTTCCTTCATGTTGTCCTTTTGAGTTAATACAGTTTCCAGCAATTGCTTTCATTATTGTCAGTGCCATATTGAGACCAGATCCCAGTCATATCAGCCAATATCTTTATCTCGTATAACTACTGTTTGGTATGGCCACAGGTCTTTGTCAGTGTAAACCAAAAACCTGCTTTCTTTAAATCCGGTATTGTTTCATTTGGATAATTCCCTCAAATTTGCAGTGAGGACACTGGCATTAGCTGTGTCAATGTGTTGATTGAGCGATCTATAGTCCATAACTGAACATACTTTTAGTATTAGATTAGGGCAACAACCATTCATTTTGCATTCAACTCTGTAATTTAGCTTTTGAAATAGCCACCAATCAAAAGAGTCCACAGTCAATGAGGGTTAAGTACTTGGTCTTATTTCGCCCAATTTTTTTTTTTTTTTTTTTTCTGTAACTGTGAAGGTGGGGGTCTTATTTGACAAATATAAAATGAATTTAAATTCTCCAAGGACTTTTTTTTTTTTTTAATCATATCACCCCGAGCAAGGCGATAACACCACTGATGTGCAGGGGGCTATGTAATAGTGAAAAGATTGGAAAAGAGAAAGCCGGAAATCACATCCTAAACAGGGAACAAGGGATGAGCCTCTTAACCTGTTCAATAGGCATGGGTGGAGTGTGAACCAGGCGATAGATAAATCTATCTACTCCAATTGAAAAAAGATTGGAAAAGAGAAAGCCAGAAACCACATCCTAAACAGGGAACAAGGGATGAGCCTCTTAACCTGTTCAATAGACATAACATTAAGTATTACAAAAATTAATTTCTTGAAAATTCATGAAATTAATAAGTAGGGAGGAACAGATATTAAACAAAAAATTAAAAAATAACAAAAAAAAAACTTTTACGTTAATTAAATTTTAAATCTAACTTGTTTTCCAGATTTTACTGAAAAGATAACTAATATCCAATTCATCGCTGTAGAAATTTTTTTCTTTTATTGACAGATTCTATGTTTAATGATTTGTCCAAATCTTTATCTTGGAAGGAAATGTTTTTGTTGAAACTTTATTTCATACTTTATCAGTAAAAGCATTTTTACCTTTGAATGACAATATCCATTTTTTTCTGTTTATAAAATATGTTGAAAATCTGTAGTCATCTTTGTAGATAACTTTATTTTGAACAATTAAAGTCATTGGAACTTTACTGATTTTTTTTCTTTGCTATCCTCCAGTTCTGAGATGTTATGTTAACCTATTTATTTTTTGTGAGAAAATGTTTATAGTTTTTGTTTTCACTATTTTGTAAGACAGATTTGATTACTTTTAATATATATTATATTTTGATAGTGTTTGGAGTATGGATAATTCATTGCCAGATGTTTCGGATATATTTGCCTTTAGCCCGTTAGATCTCATAGAATCTGACTGGAATCAAGAAAGAGAATTTGAAAACTGGTAAGAAATTTTTCTTTCTTTCTAAGTGAGAGATTCCTTCATCTTTTTAACAATTTCTTTAATGTTTTTTTTTTTCAGTATTCTATTCTCTAATTGTTGCTTTTTCTATTGCATTACTACCTGAAAGGCTGTACACCGAATCCTTTAATTCAGTGTTTTTAGAGTCTTTTTCAGCTTCATAAAATTTGAAGAAACATTGTCTTAGATGAATATACTGATAGCTTGAAATGTCTTGGCTGTGATCTGTAGCACTCGAAGGTTTTCTCCAACCTGATAATAATTCTCTGCATTGATTTTATACCATCATCAATTTTCAAGATATCTATAATAGAAGCAGTAAAAGTTTTCAACCTCCATTGTTTCTGAATCATGTTGAAAATCCTCATGAAGGACACAACCTTTCATCTATCCAGTGTTCATTGCTGAAAATTACTATTGAGAAATCAAGTTTTCATGTATTTTGTCACTTACATGTTTTTCTCGGTGAGATTTACTTAAGGATAGTAGCTTGTTGCTTTCATGTTTTTAGCCATTATTCTTAATATTTTACATCTTTTTTATTTGCAACACCAGCTTTAAATATTTTCTTCCTGATTAATACTTTTTCTCTTAATTTTTCTCAAATCTCCAATGCAGGCTTTATTTTTCCACAATATTTCTTTTGATTACTGTGATCTCTTCAACTTTGATTTCCTAATTTCTGTTCTCATTTCTCAATGAAATTTAATCAGTTATATAGAAATTCTATATATATATATATATATATATATATATATATATATATAATTTCTCCTCTTTTGAGGTTATGCCTTTCTTGCAGAACATGGCAATGTTTTTATATATATATATATATATATATATATATAAATAGCTGTATTATATATATTTATATGAACAGCCCTCAAGTTGCATAATGTTGCACTCCCCAAATAATTTATTGTTTTGATATTTGATAAAATCAGTAAAATTTTTCAATTTGAAACTTGTACCAGTGGAAAAAAATTAAACAAATTAGTGATTAAGTTGATTCCTTGCTTTTATTGAATCCATTAGAGAAAAAATCTTAGTAAGCCCTTTTTAGGTTTTGGAGCTGATTTTAAAAATGTCCTGTAAATCCAATAACAGAACTTTGGGGTAATCTAAAACTGTACTTAGTTTGGCCACTGAATATCAAAAATGAACATTTTAAATAAATCAGTGTTTGCAAGCCAGTGCTGTAAAATGTTTAAGAAATACTTGATATTGAACACCATCTCTTGGGCCCTGGTGGGAAAAGCTATACATCAGCCACAAAGTAGACTGTTCTATTTAGTAAATAGCTTAATTACTATGACATAAAATATTGCATCAGTCTTTTAAAGCTATCAAAGTTTCTACTCTGGTAGATTTTATCGAAGGTTTAATTAAAAAATAACTAAGACTATAGATGTTAGTTAAGTGCTATACGTGATACATGCTTGGGCGATCATGTCTCTAAAGAGACATGACTGTCTGGGCAGGAGATTATCCCGCAGTAGGTTGCCATTACTTTATGGAGTAGACTGGTTGCCAACCAAGGCTATAGAAACCCAATCTGTTCTGTTATTTAATCTATAACTAGATGGAAAAGACGGATTAGTACCTTTCCCAAGGGTATTTGCATGTAAGGAATTCAACTGGAATTTGAATTCAGCTCCCCAATTTTTCGTTCTGAGCTGATTTCCACTGCACCACAATGCACATCTATAGATGTACAAGTCTTGAAATATGTATTTAAAAAAAAATTAACTCCTGCGAAATAGATTCTGTCAAGCTCAGAGGAAAAGATTAATTTGAAATAATTTCAGAATTAAAATTTCAATTCAAATTTGGAATTAATGTTAAACCGAAGTTTTTATAAATTTTTATTCTACTTATTGATAAATCTATAATTGGAGGCTGCCAAAAATTACTAGAAATCAAGGACTCTGTTAGTTCTGTGCATTTTTACTATGTTTATGATCTTCAATATTTTAATAGAATATATAATTAGAAAAAAGCATTAGTATATAGAAGAGTTCATATTTAGAAAATAAATAAATGACCTGATGCAAGAAACAAACTCGCAGCATACATGTTTTAATCTCTAATTGTTTTTGTCAGATAAATTTTTCTATTCACTCAAACCTTTTTTTATGAAGAGGTGCTAATAATTTCTTGGCTTGATTTATTTCCTAAAATCTGATCTAATGGCCAAACATTGAGGTTTGTTTGGAAGGACTTCTTGGTTAAACCAAGAACTTTTCTGTGCCTCTTTATAGTTACACTAATTTTACTAAAATTTTCTTCAGTCTGCAGTTTACATCAATTACTTCTATTCAGAAACTAATAATAAATCAGTGGCTTTGAAAAGAGGTTTCAAAAATTTTATTAAACGGACTTGTAACTGAAAGAAGGTTTAAGTTGATGCCTGAAAACTTTCTTGTCAATCATCTGTTTTATGTCAGAATTTCCTTTATCTATGACACTAGGATTGCTGGAGATTGATCAAATTGAAAAATAAAGGGAAAAAAGAATCTACTAACTGGGTGATAACTGTTGAAATTGCAGAAAGATGGATTAAAAATTAAATGTTGAAAAGTCCTGTTTTAAACTAATTCAAAGGAGAATCAAACCCAGAGTTAACTAGACAGAATTCAGTAAGATTCAGCAAAACCAAAACGAGCGTTCCTGCTCACTTCTCGCTGATAAGATCATTAATTCTATCCTCAATATCAGATAGAAGAAAAAGAAAACCTAAAATAACAATTAAGATTTCTCTGGACAAAAAAAAAACAGGAAAAGAAATCTGTTTTGAATCAGCCACCCAGAACTTCTATGGAGAGAGAGCGAGAAGCCAATCTGACACATTCATTCCTTATAATTTGTCCTGAGAAAATTTTATATCCAAACATTCAGATTTCCTTGGATTCATGTAATAAAGAAAATTTAATTACTATTTTGAAGTGACCATGGACAAACAGACTGCTGTCTATTGATCGAAAGAGCAAATCAGAAGATTATAGAACTCAGATTTTAGAGAAGAGATTGGAAGAAAAGAGACCTCCTGATCAAGACCTTGCGCTGGCTCTGAGATCTGAACTTAGAAATTTAAGTTAGTGCTAACGTAAGCTGCAGACTCTGAAGGAAATACCAGTGTCATTTGGTTTTAAATGGAAAGAGTTAAGACTGCTGTAAACAACAAATCATATACATCAAATGGTTTCATTTTTAAGCCAAGTTAATTCTTTATTCGAAAGGAATTTTTATTTTGGTTGTGTGACTCTCATCTGTCGGACAAATCTTCACTTCAAGTTTGCTTCATCAGTGATCTTCTTGCCCTTTGAGATCAAAAACACAACATGGCAGACATATGAATGGTTGTGAACAGACCAACGCCAGCTGAGTGGGACCGTGCCAATAACATGATTCCAGCATGCAAACCGAGTGACATGTTAACTAGTGAGGAGTCAGCTATATGGTATTCTCACTTCCATCCACTTCAGGTGTCTCATACTTCTCAACATGGGAGATGGAATAAGTCTCTGGATTAAAAAGATCTGTTCAAAATTCTGGTAAGATTATTGAGCATGACAATGGATACCAAAAGGCACAGTGGCCAAGATGTAAGTATGGCAGTCAAGAGGGATGTGCTGATCTTGAATAGAAAGATGTGATAGCTCTCGTTTTGTTGAAGGATTTAGACAGGGTGACAGTTGATTTTTGATTGCATGAATGTCTTATTTTAATAACTGAAAAAAAATTATATTTTAAAGTTTAGACATGAATTGGGCTGCACTCAGATTTTTATCAATTCATGTCATAATACCAAATCCTAGTAATCTTTTTACAATCTACAATTATTATTTTAGATTTTTTTTAGTCAGTGATATTTGGCAATTATTGCGATTAGTGGTCCGTTTCCTTGGTTGGAATGAGTTCATGAGCTCATAGTTACTTCTGTATTTTTTTGTCTAGTTGATGAGATAGAATGGGAGAAAAAATATGGAGTGTTTTTTAGCTGCTATCCTCACTCAACAAGAAAAGAGTAAAAGCAAAGGTAAAAGACATCAAGGACAAGTAAACATATAATATAAATCAACACATTGAATTTGTAGCTGAAAGGAAAATAAATTATTTTGCACTAATAAAATATATTTTAATATAATCTCAAATTCATTTTTTAAATTTGAACAAGCCAAAAGTAACAAGTTTTAGAATCAAATTTGACTCCAAGAAAACTTAGACTAGGAGGATGATAAAAAAAAAATGGGCCTTTTATGTATAGGATAGAAAATGTGTATTTGAAAAAATAAGAATTATTTTTAAAGTTTACTGGTCATTAATAATAACCTGTATCTCTAGCTTTTGTTGTGTGTGTGTGTGTGTATGTATATATATATATATATATATATATATACACACACACACACACACGGTACATATGCATGGAATAATATTCCGTATCTAAAAGAACACTATTCTTAAAGTGCTCAATACAAAGTAGAGCTAATAATATTTATTCAGAAATTATAGCATGAATATGTTATAATATCACTACAAAAGTAGCTATTTTGTTTCGACATTTCTTATGTCTTATCAAGTGATGAGATTTATTTCAAGTTGAAGGGTTTTAAAAGGTTAAAAACAAGCAAAACCCCTTTAATCAGGGAGGCATTGTTGTATATACAATGTGGACCAATCAGAAAGCAATTTCTAATTTGGAAGAATATGTGAGCAGACTTAAAAATAGTTTGGTGGGGCATTAGTATTGATATTTGATTAAATTGAGATCATCATTATTAATTGACTATTAGATGTATTATTTATTAAATTTAGAAAGTTATTCATATATGAAATGAGGAAGAGAAAGAATGCACACAAATAAATCTACATACATCCACACATAGTATATACACATATACAGATTAATATATGCACACATATATACATGCACAAATTTCAAAATTTTTTTATCGACTTGTCAATTTTTCTGTTAAATTTTAAAGCTCTATTTGGACACAGACTGAATTGCTACAATATTGGATACAGTTAGAGCGAATTTGTAACATGACTAGCCTTGAATGAATGAGGTCATGGCAGAGAACAGTCAGTTATTACCAGAGTTTGCTGATGTTATCAACTCTGGTTTTGATCAAGGATGTATATCCAGCCGAAAGAATCTAAGTAAAGTTGATGACGAAAACTTGAAACAGTTGATAAAAGGATGTGCTGAATTCATCAGCTCCGGTTTCAATTCAAGGATTTATATCCAGCTGAAAGAATCTAAGTAAAGTTGATGACAAACTAAAACTTGAAAGAGTTGTTAAAAGGAATTTGCTGTTATATCAACTCCGGTTATGATTCAAGGCAAAAGAATCTCACAGAAAAGTCTGAACAACTAAAACCTGAAAAAGAACCTCATGGAACTATCTTGGTAAATACATATTTTTGCCTCTTTCATTGACCACGCCAATAATTTGTCTTTATATCTGCATTTAAGGATTTCCAAAAAACGTAGCACTTAACTGGGTAAAGATATTTGACACCTTCCCTCCCCTTCTCTCCTTGTAACACTTTGCCTGCCAGTAGTAAACTATACGTTTTCTATTTGAATACAAAACTATATTTGTAAATATTTTTATCTAATGTTTTGTGAATTAAATATTTGTCTGTATTTTAACTCTGAGTTTTGGTCAATCATTTTTCTTTTTTGTTACGCTTAACACATAACATAAATGGAGGCTCGTCCAAAGCTAAAACGTAACAAATTGTCCAATGCTAATATCCTAACAACAAAAAATTAGGAGCTTGTACCATTTCGATAATATAAAAAAATAAATAACAAAATTTGGAGCTTATACATCTTGATAATATAAAAAAAATAAAATTAAGGGCTCATCTAACTCGGTAATACTGTAAAAACAAAATAAACTCAATATACGTAATTCGGGAAAAGAAAGTAACTATATTTAAATCTTTGTAAAATATAAAAAACAAAAGCATGCTTTTTTCCATAGAAAATTTTTTAAGTTTAGCCAATGTTAGCAAAACATTCAAAGTTTTACAAAAATTGGAAAATGACATTCATCTTTTAGACTATGTATCAAATTTTAAAGAAAAATTATACTATGCTTTCAAAATAGCACAAGAAAATTTAAATAACTCCCAAATTAAAATGAAGTCTACATACAATAAAAATAGTAAAGATCGTAAATTTGAAAGTGGTGACAAAGTTATAGTATTTTTGCCTATTCCTAATCATCCTCTACAAGGAAGATATTTCGATCCTTATGATATAGAAAAGAAAATTAATTATGTAAATGATATCATCTGCACCCTAGATTGAAGGAAAAAGAAAAAAAATTGCCACATTAATATGTTAAAAAAAAATAAAACTCTGAAAATTTTGTAAAAATTTATTATCAATAACAAGTCCTCTCACTGACCTCCTGAAAAAGGCTGAAAAATACAAGTGGAGTGAAACCTGTGAGGCTTTCAACAGAATCAAGTCAACTCTCAATGGTGGCCCAATTTTTGCAACTGCAGTTTTTTCAAAACAATTTAAATTACAAATCGATGCTAGTAATGTCGGAATGAGTGGCATCTTAATCCAGAAGATAATGAAGGTGTTGATAGAGCCATTGGATATTTCTCAAAAACAAAAAAAGAAAAAAAGAAAGTTAAATGCCTACTAGAAGAAATATTCCACTATTGAAAAAAGAATGTTTGGTGATGTTATCAGTGCTACAACATTTTGACTTTTACCTCAATGTTACTGATTTATACTGATCATAATCTGCTAACTTTCTTTAAAAAAAAAAATGACTAACAAAAATCAAAGACTTACAAGTTGAAGTTCTCTCCTGCAAGAAAATGACATTACTATAAAACACATTAAAGGAAGGAACAATGTTATTGCAGATGCTTTATCTAGAGCATAACTTACAAAAAAAAAGTTTATATTATGATTTATTGCTTTACAACAAAAAAACAAATAGACTGATATTGTCTCATAAAAGATTTTCATTATGATTTCAAAACTTTTACTCTGAAGGGGGAAGTGTTACGAGGATGCATTTATATATAAAAATAATATTAATGATGTATAAAAAGTTATAGTAATGGATTCTATTGAGACGTTAGTGTTATTCCAAAAAATTTTAATTCATGAAGTAGTCGTAAAAATAAGGAAATTAGAAATAGAATGTTTGGAAGATGCCAGAATATTCCAGTAAAATCTAGAGAGTTCTAAAGGATTCTAGAATATGCAAATTAGGTGTCAGCTTCTATGAAAATAGGTTTTGGGCAGAGAACAGTCAGTTGTTACCAGAGTTTGCTGATGTTATCAACTCTGGTTTTCATTCAAGGATGTATATCCGGCCGAAAGAATCTAAGTAAAGTTGATGACAAAAACTAAAACTTGAAATTTTGATAAAAGAATGTGCTGACGGTTATGATTCAAGAATTTATATCCAGCCAAAAGAATCTCACAGAAAAGTTCGAACAACTAAAATCTGAAAGAGAACTTCATGGAACTATCTGGGTAAATACATATTTTTGCCTCTTTCATTGACCAAGCCAATAATTAGTCTTTATATACGCATTTAAGGATTTCCAAAAAGTATAGCACTTAACTTTCCTGCCAACTTAACTGGGTAAAGATATGACACCTTCTCTCTTCATAACACTTTGCCTGCCCGTAGTAAACTATACATTTTCTATTTGAATGCAAAACTATATTTGTAAATATTTTTATCAAATGTTTTGTGAATTAAATATTTGTTTGTATTTTAACTCTGAGTTTTGGCCAATCATTTTTATTTTTTGTTACACTTAACATGTAACACTCTTAATATTTTTGTCTATTCATTATGGTTATCTTACCAATAAGTGTCTAATGATTAGCTTTTTTCATGAAAATTTATTAGTGTGTTTGTGTGCAAGCTTGTTTACCATTAGACATGTTTTAAATCTTTTATCAGGCTTGAGGGAGCATAATGTCAATATTTTGAGCAAAAGTTATGTTATGGTGGTTCTTGGTTTGCGTGTGTGTAAAGTTTTTGCTTCAAAATGTCATACAGCTTTTCTGTTGTGTATAGATGCTTTTAGCTTCCTTTTTAAAATTGAGTGGCTTATCTCAAATAGATCAAAAGTTATGACATTTCAAACGTTGACACATTAAACAAAATTTTCTGTTTTTTATTTTGCAGTGGAAAGTAAGTTCTAATTCCAAGTGTTTCATATTATTTCTAAAATTACTTAATATAGTGCAAAGAATAACTTGGTATTATTTAAGAGTTAATTTATTTTATTTTTAATGTTCCTCAAACCATATCTTTAGGAGATGTCTTGTTTTACATCTGTATTTACTGTTATAAATTCATGGAATGTTCTGGGTAACATTCTCTTATTTTTATGCAAATAGTGATACCTCACTTTCAGCATATATTAAAGGCATCAGCACACAAAAAAGTGTATTTCTCTACTTTACTAGATCACTACCTGTGAAAAAACCTCTATAGGGTGACATGCATAGTGTGAGAGAACAGTTCCAAAAATTCACAGTCACCAAATATGGCACACTTGTAGCTAGAGAAATGAATACTCTTTCAGATCAACTTTATGCATTTAAAAAAAGTCTAAATGAGCCAATAATTATCTATTTATCTATCTATCTATCTCTCTCTCTCTCTCTCTCTCTATATATATATATATATATATATATAGACAATCTGTGAGTCTGTGTGACTGTTCCCTACATTTTTTAAGCTACGCCATTCAAACTTTCTAGGGACACATAACTACAGGGAAGACAGGTCGACACATACTTTTGAGTTTAAGTTCAGCAATTCTCTCTTTCACACTTTTGGGCCAATGAAGCCGATTGCTTACATTTGCTCCGTAAAAGATCTAAGATGTTTGCTAAATTATGTCACAGAAATAAAATCACATGTGTCAAACATGACTAAATATTTTCTTATTAAAAAAAAAAATAAGTCTTTATATTTAATTTTTATTCTGACGTTTTAAAAATTCATTTGATCAATAAAAAAAATGGGAATATTTTTCCCTGTAATTTTGAAACAAAAATATTTTAAAATAAAAAGTGCTTTTTCAAACAAAATCAAAATATATAAAAAAAAAAAAAAAGTGCCAATGGTTAATTTATTTAAATCTTTTTTCTTCATATTTCATACTTCAGAAAAGGGTAATTCCATCTCAAATCATCCAGAAAAAACATCTTTGACACCCTTACGTCTCAGATTTTTTTCAAATTTTCACCATATGTTGGTATCATAGAAACTAGAAAATCCTGAAAATTTGAGCGTCTAACTCTAAGCGGTTCCGGAAATATCGCACTTTTAGTATTTTATGAAAATCGTGTTTTGTTGCAAATTTCCGCCATTTTGAATTTACATTTTTGGGCATAAGTCCATTTCTAGACAAGGTTCAGTCTTGAAAATTTGCACTAAAATGGTTTTCCACATGAGGAATCCAAATATCATCTAAAACCTCTGAAAATGAACTGTTTTTGAGTTATTGAACTTTTAAGCCGAGGTTTGGGTATTGGTTTCGCGCGTCCCAAAAAAACATGTGGCACTATGGGAAATTGAATTTTTTTTGTTTCTCCACATTCTTGATAGTCTGAACTTGAATTCCTCCAAAAATGGTGTTTGGTTCTTTTTTCGTTAGCTCACAATTGAACCTCAAAGATGGGCCAATCACAGTGGACATTCCCAAATTAACTGCATCATGTGGTGTGGATACAATGTATTTGCAGCATTTATGAACCCATAAAAATTGTCATGTGATTAACCCATTTTTTAGGTTTAATTGTGAACTTGGGAAGAAAGAACAGAAGCCCATTTTTCTGGTAATCAATGCAGGGGATATGGATACTAAGAAACAGTACCTATGCCGGGTGCGTATGTGGTATGATAGTACATTAAAGTCAAAAACTATCAAGACAACACAACATCTTATGAGTGTAAGGCAACATATGCTGTCACAGTTTTATCATAATCCTCGTCAGAAATAGTAAAGCTCCTTCCACTTGAGTTTGTTGTAGGTACATGGATGCTACAAATGATGTTTTTGAAAGGAACAGGACACTGGTCAGCATTGGAAGGCCAGTTGAATATTTTACGTGGACCATGGGGGTGCATGAACTGAACATCAACATCACCTTCATTGAGGTTTACTTTCTGCACCAATCCGACCCACCAGAATGAGTTGTACACACATGTTATATATGTTGAAGGAGCAATATCTCCAATGTCAACATGAGTGAGGATTTTAAAGTCGTGAATATCAACAAAGGATTCATCCTCACTACAGAGTTTGTGTCCAATCTTGCATTCTGATTGTGGAACAAAGTGATGGCTACTTCTCGTCCCGGGTACTGTTTTCCCATCCACAAACCTCTTCTTCATTCTATTCCTCACCTCAACCATGTCTTCCTTGTCAATTCCAAAGAACACAATGGACTTCATTTCTGCTTGGCACACTTCCAGTAATGCTTTGTAAGTTAGAATCTGGTTGTTCAATGGTCTCTGCAAGCTTCGCTTTGCTGCATGCCGTTTAACAGCACCACCAATCCCATCACAAGGGGATTTTCCATGGCTGGTTGCAAAAAATATCCACTCAGCATCGATACCATAATCATCTTTGTGAAAGCACAGATTAAGAAAGTTTTTAAAATTCTTATATTGGGCACCACAACCATCTGAAGCAAAGTAGATTTTGTTGATACCTGTGAGATGTTGTTTGATGAAATCTGTCATCATGGTCTGTATTTTGTGAACAAAGCAAGTGTCATGTGTATTGTCATCAGAGATAAAACATAGCGAATGATGTTGTAGAAATCCATCTTTGTCTTTGTAGTATATTACAAGGGGGTGAAGAGTGCAGTACTCTTTGCTCCAGTGAAAACTTTGTATCTCATTCTGAATGAGAAACTGATAGTTTTCAGCGAAATCACCCAACACCATGACCTCATTTTTTCCCAAATTTTCTTTTTTTGCCTTCACATAACGTGCTTGGGCTTTGGCAAGGTACGAGTGTCTTGTCATTTCATTAATCTTCTCCACCAGAAGCAATTTGTACTCCCCATATGTTGTTGTAAGTGTCATCAGGGCAGCTCGATCAGTTGTCTGCCATTGGCAGTAGTGGAATTCAGATTCCATATCCAGGTGTGATAGTTCATCCTCCAGGAACTGTTTGAGGGCTTCACTCCCAGGACATGATTCACAACGATGCATCATACAGACCCGGTTATCTGTGTTACAAACCAGTTTCTGAATCAAGTCTTTGTATGTGCATTTCCAGTCAATTGCATCCACAAGCAACACTGCATTTTGATGAGTGCTGCACACACAAACTGAATGAGTCCCTGATGAGCCAGCAGGGACACACCACTTTGGCCTGAGAGAGCAGAACTTGGAGAAACCAATTTTCACATTTGGATATTTTTCTTTGAATGCAGCAAACATTTCTGACAGGTTGCAAAGAACCAGTCGCTTTTGTTTGTGCTCATTCTGTCTAACACTTATGTAGTCCTTCTTACCTGGCATCTGGCGACTGTATTCATCGTCCTCATAGAAACTCAGTACCAGGTCGAGAGTTTCTTGGGGAAAGGATTTTCCTTTCTTTGGATCTGGTGTTGCTATAATGCCACCGACCTTCTTCAGATCCCGGGCCGTCCGAATCAGGTACTCACTCACTCCAAATTGTTGAGCAGCAATTTCTCGTGACCATTTGTCTGGTACCAGAGTCAATATCTGAATCTTCTCAGGGTACGTAGCAGTTTTCAGTTTCTCTCGCATCAGATCATGCAGTCGATCCAACTCTGCAGCCTTCCACTGGACATCATTTTTCTCAAAATCAGAATCAGATGTATCGAGTATATCTCCTTTGACATTGTAGGCTTCTGCCAGGGAGGATTTGTATGTCTTTTTCACTTTCTTGAGTTTCTGTTTGGCACTGCTCACACGACTATGTTGGGCTAAACTATGAAGGTTTATACTTCTTAAACTAAATTCATTTTTTTACAAAACATTCTACAATACGAGAAAAATGTGAATTAAGTTTTATCTTGAAAAAGAATGGGAGTCAAAATTTCAAAATCTGTTGGGAACAAATATAACTAAATACTGAAGATGCAGTGAAAAGCTTCATTAAGGTATTCATGTACAATCATGACAGTCAGAATGTAAAAGAGAACTGATCCATTTTGTAAATTATGAAATAGACATTATTTGTGAATGGCTTAGAAAACTTCTGGTGGTTACAGGATGCAATATAGAAGTTGTTCATACAGAATGGAAACATATTGAATTCTATATTGCAAATAATTTCAGAGATAAATTTAAATATAATTAAAGATTAATTCTTCTTTATTCCTTTCGTCCTTATCCGGTTACATGGCTTTACCTGCTACTTGCACCCTTGCATCAAACAAAATAGTTTCATCCAACTTAGAGAAACATCAGAAAGCAGTAATACCACTTCTTAAAGGAACAGCAAGTCAAAATAAAATTCAAGTTTTCCTGTTTGTGATGAAGTCAAGTGACTCCTTGTACACAGCTCTGTCTGAAGTGAGGCCCCTGAAACTGCCCATCTTTGAGGTTCAATTGTGAGCTAACGAGAAAAGAACCAAACACCATTTTTGGAGGAATTCAAGTTCAGACTATCAAGAATGTGGAGAAACAAAAAAAATTCAATTTCCCATAGTGCCACATGTTTTTTTGGGACGCGCGAGACCAATACCCAAACCTCGGCTTAAAAGTTCAATAACTCAAAAACAGTTCATTTTCAGAGGTTTTAGATATGATATTTGGATTCCTCATGTGGAAAACCATTTTAGTGCAAATTTTCAAGACTGAACCTTGTCTAGAAATGGACTTATGCCCAAAAATGTAAATTCAAAATGGCGGAAATTTGCAACAAAACACAATTTTCATAAAATACTAAAAGTGCGATATTTCCGGAACCGCTTAGTTAGACGCTCAAATTTTCAGGATTTTCTAGTTTCTATGATACCAACATATGGTGAAAATTTGAAAAAAATCTGAGACGTAAGGGTGTCGAGGTCTGGATGATTTGACATGGAATGACCCAAAATAAAATTAAAAAAAAAAAAGCTTTAACAAAATAAATTATTTTTTATTTCTATGTTAAATTCATTTAGTCAACAAAAACACAGGCAATGCCTGGCTATGATGCTAGTACCTAATATAAGAAATAAATATTGTCCTTACCTCTATCACTTTGATATACTCAATTATAGTAATTCTATTCTAACTTGTTACATATATTGAAATTATGGTATCATCTTGCTTTTAATCTAATTGATACTTTTTGAAAGATCATTAGCAATTATGTTCAGGAAAGAAAACCAATGACAGTGATTGGTTTTTGTTGTGGTTGAAGCTGTAGGATCAGTGGGACAAAATTACATCTGAGCAATGCCAAATTATTGAAGTTTTGTTTATGTTCAGAAGTAATTAAAAACTTGTAGATGTCATTAAAGTTCTGTATCAATTCAATAATGTTAAATTTTCTTGTCAATGTTCATTTATAGTATGTTTGCAATTTTGTTCTTTTAATTTGACGTTTCATTATCATTTGTTGTTTTTTTGTAAATTTGTCAAATTATGAAAAAGTTTTTAAGAATATTTACTGCAGTCTATAAAATGGTTCAGTTTGTAGATATTTTTTTAACACTCATTTTCTAATAGTGGACATTAGTCTCTTTCAATCCAACTTCTGTCAATTCCACATCAGTTTTTTCTTTTTTAGGGGCACATAAAAATAGTTGCTGGAAACTTTATTTGTAAAATTGAAAAAATATATTGGTTCAAATTTTACTTTTGAAAAAATTTATTTTTCATTTTCAGTATTCATATTAATGCATAAAAGTGTAAACATTTTTAATTACCATGGCACCAATTATAATTAATATATTTTTCTTTGCTTTTAATTGTTTCTTCAGTCAGTCTTTAAGAAAAGCCAACATTTGAGGTCAGTATATTTTGAAATTTAGTTTTAAGTGTTTGTGAAGTGAGGCAGTTTTTTTTTTTTTTCTTTTTGTTTACTAACTTTTCTCAGTGTGTTTTCAATAAGAATAATAAAAAAAAAAATCCAAAAAAATTGTTTAAGAAGAATAATTACAGGAGTGGTACTTTTGGGAAAATAAGATTATCTGGCTGTTTTTGATTGAGATTAATTTTAATCAGTATAGTTATAAATAATTAGGATCATGGCCTTTTTTATTGTATGGAATTTTATTACAGCTTTAGTTTTGGATAATTCCTATTAAAACTTGATTTCTGGGAATCAGAATTGTAAGCTATGTAAAGGTTGGTGTAGGCAGTAAAGTTTGTTCATACTTATGATAGAAACTAATCTTATAATCTTTGTACAGCATGGGTAAATAAAAAGTTTAAAAACATCAATTTAGTTTAACAGCTTGTCAGGTTTTTGGAGGAGAAACATTTCTAAATGTCTGACCTTAGAGCTACTTTCAAAAGCAACTTGAACACTTTCATATTCATTCATCACATACTCTGCTTCAAAAGAAATAAAATGCACCATTTCATATCTGCAAACTTAAAATGAAAATACCGCTGGTTAAGTTTTATTGGAAATGACAAATTCTTAAGAATTGTTTATAATTGTAAACTTTTGTTTTTTGTTTGCATCAACAAGTGTGAGACTTGCTCTTCTTTTTTTTTTTCTTTTTTTTTTTTTTTTATTGAAATTGAAAAAGTTTATTTTCAGTTTTGGTACAAATGAACTTGAATATTCAGAAGAATGTGATAGACTGTTTAATTTTGGTTTGGACTCTCAAAGTTTGAACGCTAATTTATTGGATGCAGAAATTGGCATTCCATCTATACAGACCAATTATTTGTATGAAACTGATTCTAGTAAGTATATTTTAAACTATTTTTGCTCTGACATGATTTTATTAAAAAAATAAAAGAAACATTTTGATAATTTGCTTTTTAAAAATGATTATATGCAAAGGTCCAAATTTTAAAAAAATATTCTGATATTTCAAAATATGGAAGAAATATTAAATTAACTTGATAAATAAAGTAAAATTACATTTTTTATTCAATTACATATTCACTATTATTTGTAATGACTTGCTAGCACTTACCAGAGCTTGTAGATACCGTTTGAATAAAATTTTATAGGGTTTGATGTGAATCTCTTCTCAAGTGTTTTGCAACACTCAAAAACATTAATCAGTTAGTGCAAAGTCAGGTGAATGTTTTATGGGGTGGAACGGACCAATGAAGTTTCAAAATATTTTCTTGATATTTTTACTGTAGGTGGCATTGCTTTGTTATCGAGAACATTTTTTCTTTAATCTTTGCAAAAACTAAGTTACGTTAGTAAACTCCAAATTTATTAATAGTTAGGATGATAACATTTGTCATGACAGTCATCAAAACAGTAATTACTTAGTAAGCTTAATATTGATTAGTTCTGTTGCCCACATTCTTGGGGATTAAAAGAATGTTTTTCATACATAATGCTATTTACAACTTACTCATATTTTCTGTAAAATTTTCAATCATTGTTAGGATATGAATAATTATGAAACTGGTTCCCAAATTTTTTTGGGGTTATTGCCCCTTTGCATATCAAAACAAAGCACTGACATGCCTCATTAATGGTATTAGGTGTGTTGCAAATTAAATATAAGCTATCTAATACTGTATCTACACATTTGTATTTCAAATGTATATCATGACGTGTCAATATTTGAGGATACTTACACAGTACGGATGTGCGTTGTGGTGCTTTGGATATCAGCTCGGAACAAGAAATCGGGGGAGCCGAGTTCGAATTCCAGTTGAATTCATTGCATTCACTTACGCACAAATACCCTTGGGAAAGGTATTAATCCGTATATTCCGTCCAGTTATGGGCTAAATAACAGGACAGATTGGGTTCTATAGCCTTGGTCGGCAACCAGTCTACCGCAGAAAGCAATGGCAACCTACTGCGGGATAATCTTCTGCCCAGTCAGTCATGTCTCTTTCGAGACATGATCACCCAAGCGTGTATCACGTAGGGCACTTAACTGACTGACACAGTACGGTATTGTTTTTTTGTTTTTGGAGACCATAGTTTATTCATTTTAAATTGTGTTAGTAAAAGTAATGCCAATTACAATAAAATAATATAGAAAAATAATGATATATAGTAAACTTCTCAACCTCGGGCTTGAAGGTACTAAGAAGTCAGATCTCCACATTGTGTGTTATTGTGTGTGTGTTTTTTTTCTAACTTTGGTTTCAACTCTTATATTAGTAAAATCAATTCTTTCACCATAATCCCTGTTTCCTTATTGCTTATGTCTAGGAATGGATTGATCACTCAATCCAGTATCTCAAGTCAAATAAAAGATCCTGAAATTTGTCAGACATGATAGCCATCTATTGTGTGTGCAATACTAACCATTCCAAATCTTCACTTTTTAATAAAACTACAATGGCAGCCTATTGTTGAGGGTGCACTATCTGTCACACAAGCAAGAATGTTTGTAAGTCGGATGTTTTTTGTTTTTTTTTCTCTTAAATACTTCTCAGTGACAGGAAATAGTGTTTCCCTTTTTGTGTTTGTCTCCAATTGTCTCAGAAATAATAGCTGCTGAATTTAATGTAAGATTAGGGTAAAAGCACAAGTGGAAATAAAATCAGGCATACTCAACCATATATGGTAGGGAAAAGGGAGGTCATCACTCTGTGGAATGAAGCTGAAATAATAGAACATCACTGGAAAATATGAAAACACAATTTGGAGAAAAACAATAAGAATTTGTTATGAGCTTTGGTTAAAAATTTAAAAAAAAAATTGTTTACTGAGACATTAAGTTTATAAGTCCCAAAAATTCACTCACTTTTGTTTCCAAGACACCCAACCCCATGGATAAAAGAGTTGGTTGAGTAATAAAAAAATGTGATTTCATTCAGTTGGAAGTTCAATAGAACAAAAACTTTGAGAGTTACTAAAGGGAAATAACTGAGATATCCAAAAAAGACATGTCATGTGGAATTAGTACCCCCCTCCCCCTCTGTGAACTAAACAAATTCCAATGTATATTTCCTGAAGAAGGCAGGAGTGTATGCTAGCCAAAGCATGTATATGCCAATAAAGATAAGAACAATAGTCCAAATGATGTAAATGGTGTAAATAAATATAAGCAAAAAGTAAATGTTTATTGCCTGGCAGAATACTCAGCCAATTGTAAGCTAAATTCTTTGTTCATTAGCATGGTGGCATAATGTTTCCTCAATATTTTCATCCACTCTTCTTTAGATAGTTATCACTGATAGAAATAAACTTAATAATTTGTTCAGGTGATGTGTGCATAAATTATTGCAGGCAGAATTCTCCAATTGTATGAGGCTGACCAGATTTGGCAATCAGTTGTATGATGCACACAAATCGATGGATTGTTGTGAAATACTAGTAAACACATTTCTAATAGTTTTCGTTTTTAGAAAGTTTTCTCAAAGAGTTTGAAAATATGTAAGTTTTTGTTTACCCTGTCAGATTGCATTTTCTTCAAATGTGCACAAAATAATTTCTTTGGTTGCTACTGGTTATTTGGTATTGGTAAAATCCATATGCAAGATTTATCACAATATTGCCAAGACTTTTTTTTTTGTTTACTGCAAAACAAAATGTAAGCGTTATGCATTTCCCCTAATTGTTATATAAAATAGAATATACTGTAAAGTGAATGTAAGATACACTTTATATGCTGTGTGTGTGTGTGTGTGTGTGGTGGATATTATGCTTCAGATCTGCCATTGCTACTTTCTTGCTGTGCATGTCCCCTTCCCCTTTCTACTGTTTGTGTGGGTGATCCCATCTATTTTGAGAATCACTGTTCAAAGTTGTAGTGGACACCATCCATTAAAAGAATTATAAAAAATATCAGCTCATTTTTGTGTGCATTAAAAGTAACATTTGCATTCTGTTGGTACAATATTATTCAAACTGATTTTTTTTTTTATTAGTGTATTTGCATTATTAAGTCAAAAGCAATAATCAAAATTATGTCTTTGCTATTCTGCTCTTTTTATAAAGATATACTCAATACAAATATTTGAAAATGATTCAATGGTTAAAATAAACCATTGAAAGAAAAATAATGCTTATGAAATATAAAAGGAAAATAAGATTTTTTTTTTTTTTTTTTTTTTTTTATGCAAAAAAAATTATCTTAACTAAACCATTCTTCAAAACCCATGTACAAGGAGTCAAACTTAAGCACATACCGTCATCACAAAATGTAAGAGTATGCAACTGCAAATCTCATGGTTATACTAAACCATGAGATTTGCAGTTTGCAATATGAAATGGTTGACACTTAACCCTTTGTTGCATATTGGTTACAATTTTAAGCAATGTTGAATTTTGCTTGTTGTAACATCTCAACTTCGAGTCTGAAATTAATTCTCTCAAGAAATGATTCTTTCTTCATAGTCCTGATGACTTTGTTCAGCTCAACATGGTTTCTCAACAAAATCAGTGAGGGACAGCATTGACCTACAGATAAGTTTACTTGTCTGCAATTAAAGTGTGGTGATACCGAGCAAGCGAGGGACCGGATGTTTGCTCTCAGAGTTCCAGATAGCAAATGACCAAAACTGGTCTTTGCACATCTGGGCTCCACGCAGATGTTCCGGTGGAAAACCAAAAATAAATATCAAATTCCTTTTATGGTCCCTTTTCGCGGGCCAACATGAATTTTGTTTATCATCCAATGGGAAGCCCAGAATTAAATCTGGGTGTGAATTCCCAAATGACTTGTTCGGAGCTCCGAAGATGAAATAAAAGGACAACACAGGAAACATCGCAAGTTGAGAAACTACGAGCATAATTAACACATCTCCTGACATACGTCAAGCGATCGTATTGTGTTGCCTCTCTTTTCTCTCTCATCTTCTTCTTCACTGTTCACTGAGTCACTTACCTGAACGAACTGAGCAGAGACTTCAAAGACACTCCTAACAAACGAACGCACACACATGCATACGCACAAACTCTTTTCGGCATTTACTGCTATGAACATTTTTAATGACCTTTGTACCAACCAAAAGACATTACTTTTATTTGTAAAAAAAAAAAACAAAAAAAACCTCAATTGATATATATATATAAATGTTGTATATACACAATTTGATTTTCTTGTTTTATACCACCCTTATAGTGGGCTATCTACTAACAAGTCCAAATTCAGTTAATCTGTTTCAACACACAAATACACTTCACTATAACAGATAACCCACTATAAAAGCAACAGATCTATACAGAAAACATTGCTGAAGAACACATAATTAGTTTAGAAATTGACTTGTTTTTCTTTGGTATATTGATAGTGTTGTAGTTGTATATGAATGTTATTTAAAAAGAAAAATAATTCTAGATTCTCAAAAACGAGTCAGCAGCAAGAAATCTGAAGAGTGTAGATATCTATGAAAAACATTGAATGTTATTGGTTCAAATTAGAACTTATATTTTCTCAAATTACCTCCTTTTTGATTTTGCCTTAATAAATTAAAAAAAAATATTTTGAAAATATAGACCACTCATTGCTTTGAAAATAAATGTGCACTTAATATATTCATTTACTTGGTTAGTAGGCTTGTTTGAATCTTACACTTTTGAAAAAGTATTATTCAGCTCTGACTAGTCATGGCAGATATAGGCTAATACAATAATAATAAAACATGCAAAAATTTAGCACACAGGCTATGATTTAAATAAATATTATCAAGAACGCATTAAAAAGGAAATACTTTAAAGAATACTTATGAAGAACATAGGAAATTCCTCATAAATTGAAGCATCATTTTTCAAAACATTTTATCAAAACACTGTTTTGGTTGTTTACTATCAAAAAGAGTCAGTTAATCAGCTAGTCTAATAATTTGCCCCCCACCCCCATAGTTTTGTTCTCAATGGTTACATAGTCAAGTTAACAACACCTCATAAGAGGGAAGATGAAACTTTATTTTCATACAATTTTTATTCAAACTGAAGTAAAAAAAAAACGTCTTATAATTTCCAGTTTCACAAATGTCTGATTATTGTCCTGATGGCTGCTGCTACCTACTAATGCAGAACTATAGGGATAACAGTTAAGAAAATCAATTTGTTAATGTTGAGACTTGTAAGAGGTTGCAATTCTTAATGTTATTTAATAGCTATGGAGCCTAGCATAGAATGTCTAAAAAGTAATTTTTTTTTTTTTGTTAGCTAAAATTAACACTTAAGAAATCTAATTTCATTCAAAACAAATGTAATTGTATTGTGATTGAGCTGTTATATCTGTGTATATTTTTGTAAGTCATTTTGTCATAATTGGCAATAATTGTTCATTGATTCCTCTTAAGATAGAGGAAAATAAGCAACATTGTTGCTTTTAAGAAAATCAAATGTCTCCTTAAGTTTATGGTGACTGTCAAAATATTTTATATGGTGATTGTCTTTTTTTTTTTTTTTTTTTTTGTCATGGAGATTTTTTGAAAAATGCTGCATGATTGTATACTCTGGTTTCATGCTGTGATCAAATATTGAATAATTTATGACAAAAATATCTGAATCAAACATTGAAGATTGTTTAAATGAATTTGATGTTATTAGCTTTGTGGGGTTGATACAATTCATGTGTTATGCACAAATATATAAGCAACTGAAAAGTGGCAATTTTGAGTAAGTACTGTTCTCAATTAGATCAGTAGTTTCAGCTGGAATCAGAATAATGCTAAACTACTTGATAAGGAATTGTTACAAATTTTTTTAAGAATTTCAATTCCATGAAATACTGCAAAAGGCATATAGTAATTCTTTGAGAGAAAACTTGATGGAATTATAAAGTTATCTGAAAGAAAACTAATAGTTAACTGTTTTACTTAAATGAGATTTATCAAATATTAATTCAAGTTTTAAATGTCATTTACTTTATACTGCTTGTACATCTCTTTATTTTAGAGTATTACTCTTAAATAATTCCTTCAACTTATTTGAGAAATGTCTTAAGCAAATAATTGATTTAAAAAATATTTCTTTCTTTTCCAGATCCTCTTAATCTGTCAAATTTTGAATGTGAACATGACTCTATTTCTTCCCAAACTAATTTATCAGATTCAGTGGATTTTGAGATAGTTGATCATTGTGATTACAGTCAGCCCAGTTCTCCAGAATCGGAACTCAAACATTGGAAAGATATAGTAAATTGTCATATACAGTGGTAAGTTGATTAATATTTTCTGAATGTTTAATTTATAAAAATGAAGGTATATGGCTGAAAAAGGTACAATAATTTCTAATTCAGAAAACATTGTTTACTTGTCTGTTCTTCTTCCTTTGTCAATGTTTGTTTTTTCAACTGTGATGGCAATAATGCAATTTCCAATCTACAGTATTCCCAAACATATACTTACAACTTTTTTTTTTTTTTGTTGTTTTTAAGGTCTCATCTAACATCAAATGAACAAGCATCTGTGATTTGGGGACTTGCACAATATATTATTACACTGAGTCCCAGAGAAAGGGGTGATGTTATGAAAATATTGAATCCAGATGTCAAGCTTTCTCATATAAATGCATTAACTTTAGTTGGTAAGTATTTCTATACTTATTAGAATTTAAATTTTATGGAACTGTTTCAAACAGAATTTCAGTGAAATTTTCACTTAGTTATGTAAGACTTTTTTTTTTTTTTAGTTCTGTAAGTGGTGAGGGGGTGAAGTCTGTGTTCTTTAGTTTACTTGATGCTATTAGCTAAAACCTCAAAAATTTTTTTTTTTTTTTTTTTTGTAGAAAGTTGTAGGCAGAAGTGGGTGGGAGTAAGGAAAGATTATACCATAATAGGCACTATACTGTAAGAGACACAATCACATTTTAAGCAGTTTTAAGGACTTTTCTGATAACAACTACTTGCATTACTAGAAATAGCCAGAAAAAGTTACATTTTTACCTACTGTAATGATTAAACAAAATTCAATATAGCCTAGATAGTCATTTTAATTTTTAATTTCTATTAAGCTTGAAAATCCAAAAGTTGTAGAGACCTGCCTTCCTTCTTTTAAGTATTTTCATGAAGAGCAGACAATGGTCAATATTCTGACTAAGTTGTGTTTTACTAAAATAGGTCCCAAATATTTCTTAGTAAAAGTATACAGAAATAACAAATTTCTAGTTGGGTTGATATTATGAAATTTCTTTAAGTATTATGGTATTTATGTCTTGAATGTTGACACTGACGTACAACTCCATTCCAGGTGCTAATTCATTTTGTAATTAAATACTCCTCATTATTCATTTAATCTTATCATTTACCATAAATTCAGGACACCAATCTTCTATTGAAAAACCACTCTTCAATCTCTCTTGGAGATTTAATATTCTATCTAATTTTATATTCTCTCTCTCTCTCTTTTTAATTGCAGATTCATGCCTTTTTACCGATACAAAATTTAAGTTGATTCAAAGCTATTTGAAAAACCACAGACCTACATCTGTCAGCAATAAAACCACACATAAAACAAGTACAAAAAAGAAATCCCAGGTAGGATTTTTTTTTTTTTTTCTTAACTTTATGCCTTCTGACAAATGTGCTTGGGAGATGAAATGTTTTAGAATGTGATTAGAAACCTTGGTGAATATGTAATGGGTACACAAGATATTCCAAAGTAGAATTTTATGTTTGGAAAAAAAATTTGAATAATTGCAGATGACCTACATTTGGTAAACTCTGCAGTCCTTTTACTCACAATTGTCCTCACCTATTTATTATTTTTTTACTAAATTTATATTGTTACTGTGCTGACACTGTGGGCAGGGTGGGGATTCTGAGTGATTTGATACTCAACTCAGAGTTGGTAAGCTGATCTGTCAAGCTAATGAAACTATTAGCTTGTATGTGAATTTAAAATCACTCTTAATTTCTTTTTTTTTTTTTTTTAAATTATGGATGAAAATAAATTGTTTGTTTATTGTATTACATTGAGCAAATTTTTTAACTTCCTTTGATCTTATAAATCTATGGATACTAATATATTCATTGTAAAAATGTTACACATGTTAATGAGAACAAGTTCTGCTAGTGAAGTCTTCAATGCCTATGTGGATCAATAATTATTAAAAAATAAAAAAAAAATATTGAAAGTTAATATTTATAATGCATCAACTCTGTTTAGTGATTCAAGATTAACACTTATAAGCATTCTAAAATTTAGTTGGCATATCTAATAAGCATTTTAAAAATAAAATATAAACAAATCCTTCATATTTGACTTAGAGTAAAGAATCAGAAAAGTTGGTTGACCTTTAACTATATAACAGTATTAGGTCCAGAAATTTGCATTTGTGACAAATAGCAGCAGAGAAAGGACAATAACCTGCTATTATTTTTTCCCTTTGAAATGTTAAGTGCAGCTTGCTTATAAAAATGTTAAATTTGAAACTTTAAATTAAAGGTATAAATTTTATTGTCATACTTGTATACTGCTGAAGGTGTGGAAGCGTTTGTTTTTTAAATAAATTCAAACTTGATATTTTGATCTATGAAATTATTTTCTACAAGTTTCAATTTTTCCTGTTTGTTTTCTCCAGAAGCGGAAAATGTCAAAGATTGATGATCCATCCATGAAGAAGGTTGAGCAAGCCGTTAAAGAAAAAGAAAGTGGTTTGTTCAAAAAAGAAATAGTTGTATCCTTGTCAACGCATGAACCAGCTGATGAAGATATAGATATTGACATAATTGGGTAACAGTTTGTCAATGTAATTTATGTCTTTTTCTTGATGCTGACAGACTATTTTCAAATAAAGCACTGTACATAATTTTTCTTTTTTTTTATTTTGTTTAAACATTTCACCCCAAACAGAGACTACCACTAGTGTGCAGGGGGTTACAGTGAGAGAGAACTGTCTACAGGGGATATTGAAAAAAAAGATAAAAAATGAATGAGATTGAAAAGGATAGAAGATATTGATGTAACATTTAAATTTTTGTGAGATTGTAGCTATCAGGGAATCAAGTAAACAGAAGGGAGTTCCACAGGCAGAAAGTGCAAGTAGAAATGGCAGTTACATTTAACTATTTCAAGTACAAAAGGGTGGGACCTACATGCCAATCAAGTAGCACTTTTAAATTCACTTGGATGATGTACCGAGGGGTAAAAAGCTCATCTTGAATAGGGAGGCTAAAAACTTTGAAGGGACATTGCAAAGGGAATCATGGAACGAGTCCAATCTGCATGTTAACAAGAAGTTGGTAACAATCTTTTGGTAGGAGATTCCTGGGAGCAGAAAGATGTTTACTACACTACATGATTCTTTCTAAAGAGGAAGGTAACCAAGAATGACGATGCCAGAGGAGGAGATTGCAGAGTTAAGGTTAGTTTCACAGAGAGCTATATCAGGAGACTTCGATTAATGATTACACACTGCAAAAGTTGGTACAAATTTGATACAGATGTTGGAGAAAGAAATGGTGATAAGTTGTTTTTTGTTTGGCTGATATATAAAACATATACTTGATTATATTCTATTTTTTTTTACATTGATTTTTGATTGCTTTTTTTAAAGATAGGAATAGTTTTCCTCCAAAAAGTGATAAAAGTAATTTGAAAAATAGATTAAGGCAATTCAGTTATGCTTTGTCTCCATTATTTGAGTGGAGCTCTTTGGCTCTCTAAATTACAACTAAATTTTTATTGCTCCTCCTTTGGCAAGGAATATGCATACATTGCTAAATACAAGGTGTTTTTAATTTTTTTTTTTTTTTCTGGACTCTTTGGTACAGACATCAAGACACTTTGGCCCTAGTCACTTTGTACATTGGTGGAGGTGTTATTTGAGGAATGGATCTGATTCTCATCTGAAAATAAGTAGTGAACAGATAATGTTACGAAAAACATCTTTTTAGTTCAAAACAATTTTTCCTGCATGAACCTTATAATGCAGTAATTTATCGCAATTTGAAATTCTTTCAAAAACACTGGTTTCAACAAATATGGAAGACAGTTTATGTACTCTTTTTTGTATTGAAAACTCTTCACATGAATATTTGACCCGGTAAGATGTAAGTGCATCTCTTTGAAGATTGCTAAGAACATGTAACAAATCTGAACACTTGATTCATATGCTTGCTAACTGAATTCAGCTTTATTCAGTTAGCAATCATATTGTTGACCACAATTTCATGCTCTGCAGCCAAGAGGTGAGAGGGGGACCTACCAATGCTACTGGATACTATCTTCAAATTATTGACCTTCAAGACCATTTGTATCAACTGTGAAATTCTTATTTATAAGAATATTGCAGTGCTCATGTCACTCAAGATTTTCTGGTTGCAATGTGTAGACTGCAACTCAAGCTGTCAACCAGCAACATTGATGATGCATCAGATTTTCAGTACATGTGCTTATTCAATATTTGAAAAATAAATGCTTTATGTGAGCCATGTATTTTGTGGGGAACAAGAAGCGAAAAGTTATAAAATTTTTATTTGCATCAAATCAAAAGCATACAATAGTTGTACCTCAAGTTTATATTAAAAAGCAGTTAAAATGCAAAAAGAAAAAATCTAAAACTAGAAATCTTACAAATTCAATGATTTAGATGTTAAACCCTATCAGCTATAAAATGTATATATGTAGTAAAACTAAAATTGAGAAATTTATAATCAGAAAAAATGAATAGGCCAACTGATATCTTCATTTTTAGTTCCAAAACCAGGCAGAAGGATTGACAGTGTTTCCAGAAATAAGCAGCAGCATTGACAACTTGAAATAGCTGCTCTCAATTTTTTGTCCTGATAAGAAAAAAGAAAAAACATTTTAGAGAAATCGAAAAAAAAGAACATTTATCCCAAATAGTATACATTGAATTTTTGTAACTGTCAATATTAGATTACTTTTATCAATGATCTAAATAGTGCATCTAGATTCATTTTAGAACTGGCTCATTTTTTTTTTGTAATGCTAGAAAAAAAATAATTAGATTTGAACGTTCTTCATGTGTGAAATAGCTGTCTAAAAATGGTGGCCTTGCAGGTTGCACATTTAAAACAGATCCTGGAGTTGGATAATCTAGCAAGAGAGTATCTTTTTCACTTATGCAAATTTTGGCTGTGAGTGAGATTTTTACAGGTAGAACGGTTACTACTGTATCAAACAGGCTACTCTTATTGTGGTCAGTAGAGAGTGTGGGAATTGTTTATAAGGCAGAAGAACCAAGATGTTTACATTCTTTTTTGCTACTAGCTATTTCAGTAAATCTTTTTTGTATGAGATGTTAGAGAAAGCATTTGACATTCAACTGGTTCCTGAATTTAGTGGTGTTTGATACCAATCATGGACTGAATTGAGAATATCAAGTTGCTATGTGAACTGTGGAACATGAAAAAGATTGAGCATGTCCAGTCACTAAAATTGAGAGGTGGAGCTCTCACCATATACAGGCAACCAACTAAATAAGGAGGAGAGCAAATAAAGTAAGCCTTTGTCATCACATACACAAGACACCTTTAATAGGTCTGACTGGTTCGTGGTGAGGTGACTGAAAAAACTCGATTAATTTTTGCTCAGTTGGCAGACAGTTGCCTGAATAATGGATACTATGAGTGCTTGTGTGTGAGCTCTCACAGGACGTTAGACAGATTCTCAGAGTATCATCCAGAAAATAGACTATGACCTTGAAGCAACTTCTGACCCAGGCAAGAGCCATTATGACCAAAAACCTGAAGAGTCAGTTGCCATATCCATTCAATGAACACCTGCTTAGATACCTCCTTCTGGCAATATGCAAGGATGGTGTAATTTGTTTCAAGTGTTTTAGTCCTAACCACTTAGCTAAGGAGTGTAGACAAGGATGCCTAGAGTGGGCAGATTATGCTGTAAAGTACATTGCTTTCATTAGACAGGTTCCAAGGAGGAGATGCCAATGTCAGTCTTCTTGAACAAGTAAAGAATGATGCATTATCAGTCATCGAAGTGCTTGTAGTGCGTAGCCCTTGTAGACTCTGGCTGCTCTTGGGCACTAGTGAGCAGATCTGTATGCTGTTTTTGGCAACACCAAAAGGTGAATGGGGTTCACAGCTGATTGGAAATTGCTAAAGTGCCATGTCAGATTGGATGTGCTCGACCTGTGAATATTGAAGTTCTGGTTGTAGATGGAACATTGTTAGGCTTTTATCTGCTTTTGGAGATCAATGCAATCAGGAAGTTTGGGTAAATGTGCATACCTAAATGGGGAGAAGTCTCTTTACCCAAAAAATTGGGTGCTCCATCATTTCGATCACCCACCATATGAGAGAGTGTGGTTGCCTCATGGAAATGGGCCAGTGGTCAAACATCCTAAAGATGGGGTGGGGAGAAACAGTGCATAAGTACACTATATGTGACATTGTCCAGGACAAATGCGAAAAAAGAACTGCAGCTGTGGCTGGACAATGAATGGCAGCAGCCATTCATTGTCCACCTGAGGGATTAATTCCGTTGATGGCTGTGGTCCAGGAGAACAAACCAGTGCTTGATTACAGGGAATTCAACAATTTTTATAGAAGCGTTACTGGTGATGCAGGTGTGTGCACCCAGAAGTTGAGAGATGGCGGTGGCAGCAGGTGAAGAACATGTTTCTGTCAGATTTGAGAAAAGCTTAACTACAGATACATGTTAGCAAGGTGTTGTGGCCCTTTCAAACCATGCTGATCAATGACAAGAGGTATTGCCTTATGTGATTGGAATTTGGCTTGAATGTTGCATCTCATTATGAGGGCTGATTTGGTCATGTCCCAGGACATGTCAAAGATGCCACATCAGCTTATATAGAGGACATATTTGTCAACAGAACTTTGGTTTCTACTACATAAGTGAGGAACCATCTATTCAGTTATGAACTTAATTGCAAAGACCCAGAGAGACTGAAAGATGAGACCAAAGTGTTGGGTTTGTACATCTGGGAGAAGAATGGTACTCACTGATGGAAGTGAGGACCTGGATCTTCCCAAAGTCATTACTCACCGAAGCATGTTTTCTCTGTGTGGACAACTTTTGGGACACTTTTTCAAGTGTGGCTGGCTAAGAATAGCAACTGCCTATATCAAGTGACCATCAAGTATGGTGTTGAAAAGATAAGTTGATGACAATCAAAAATGCCTTCATCTGTCTCATGCTATCTGAGACAGTAACATGAGTACATGAAATGTACTCTGGTGGTGGAGACTGGAGTGGCCATAAAATGAAATCATGGGTGGATACCAGCCCTTTGGCCACAGTAGTGGTAGTAGAAGTGAACAAAGGCATTTATGAGCATGCTTGTTGGTTGCCTCCAGCAGAAGATGCTAAGCATATTAATTTAGCAGAACTCAACACAATGATAAAAGGCATCAATTTGGTCCTCTAATAGCAGATGACAATTTTATATCTGGTTACCAATTCTGCATGCATTCACCATTGGATATCAGACACCCTGACTAGGAAGTCACATGTAAAAAAAATGAGGGCAGCCAGTGAGATATTAAGGTGGCAGTTGGAAACACTTTGCACACTGGTTGATGAGTATTCATTGATAATGGATATAAAACTGGTCAAAACTGCACTAAATCGAGCAGAATGCCTCAGAGCTGGTTGGAGCTGTACTTGTATAACTAGGGTGTGCCACTGTAAGAAAGTTGATTGAGAGTCAGATAGATAACATCCACTTACAAAGTGGGCACCCAGGTGTGAAGAGGACAATGTATTTTGCCAGGTTTGTTAACCCTTTAGTATCAATAACAGTCACAAGAATTATGAAGCTTGCCAAACTATTGACGTGGCACCAGTATACAGACAGAAAGAAGTGAAAACCAACTGGAGCAGGTTAGCGATGGATATCACACACTATCGCTGTGGACACTTCCTAATCTTTATTAATTGCGATGCATCTTGATTTGCAGCATGATGATTGCTTTGTCAACAAAACTCCACTGCTGTCACTAGCCAATTAGCATCAATCCTTTTCGAGCAGGGTTCACCGACCGAAATCTTAACTGACAACAACACAACTTTTGTAAGTGGACACTTCATAAAATTCCTCAGTGACTGGGGTGTACAACTTTAATTTCAATGTGCTTATGCACCGACAAGAATGGTATAGTCAAAAGGAGTCACAGAAGTATTAAAATCATTTCCGCTAGAAAGCAGAAGGCAGTCTACTGGCATAGTGTCACATCTAAGGACAATCTCTCACCATCTACAGCACCAGCAAATGTGCTAAATAAGTATTGTAATATAACAATCTGGCGCCACCCGAGGAAGGCTGATGCAAGCGAGGGTGTTTCCGGTCGTTGAAAGGAGCGGATGTCATTTTGACCTTATTTCCGGCAGTAGCGGAAATGGCTACAGAGGCAAACAGAACAGGTGTCTCTGAGAATTACGTGGGCGTGCGTGGGCGAGGCAAAACCGGAAGAAAAAGTCCCGGTTCTGGAAGATTATATAAAGACCTCGTCACACGGATTCGCCAGAGTAGTAGAGTAGCAGAGAACGGCCGGTGAAGAGAGACACAACAGATAGGACTGCACTCCCGTCAACCCATTAGAAGTGCACTCTCTCAATTCTCTGTTCCCTATTCTACACGGTTCATCGTCATTAATAAAAATATCACTTTATATTTTTATATATATATGCATGTTTGTTGTTTGTCGATATATAACAGAATCACATCCACGAATGGGGCATTGATGAGATGCTTTCGCCTGAACCATGGAATACTTGAAGAGCATATGAAATGGGAGACATTGTTGGAGTTAAAACTTTACAAAGGTAGTGTACAACCAAGTTTAAGATGGGCTGCATAACTAAGGTTAACAGTCAGCAGTCAGTACAGGTTGATGGAATACCTAGTCACGTGAAGGATTTGCATCCCTTTCAGGGGTCATATTTCCTATTTGAACATGATATCCATTCAACGAAAAGTGAGTTAATTGACTTGAGATCAATTTGCTAAGTGATTCTCCTGAAGCATGGAGTCTGGTGCAGGAGAACTCAGTGACTTGTTCAATAGGGATTCATCCGAAGAGGAAGGTTATGTTGCTCCCTCTCAGAGGAGTACCCAGCAGAAGAGGTCTACTGGTTGAATTTATTGTGATCATGTAATCAGTGGTTATTAAACTACCACATAGGGCAAAGAGAACTAGGTGAGAAAAATTGGTGGCTTCACTGGTTACACATTTAAAATAAACTGATCTTAGAATCAGATACTCCCTCATGAGTTTATCTTTTCCTATATGTAATTTTTTGGCTGTGAATAAGGAGATAAAAAATAGACAAAACAAGGACAGTTATGGCTGTATTGAACAGGCTACACTTGTGGTCAGTAAAGTGTTTGAGATGAAATGGATTGCAGGAATTGTTTACAAGGTAAAAGAACCAAATAGTTTCTTACCTTTTTGCTGATATCTAAAAACTTGAAAGCTATTAATTATTACTGATGTTAAGCTTTTCTATCTTTCAGTCTTGCTTCATTTGCTTACTCTTATAGCATTTGAAATAATTGTTTTTTTTTTATTGGTAACATTTATTGCAGGTTATTTGTTCAGCAACTGGACAAAAATAATTGACATATGAAGCAGCTTAAAGCAGACTGTAAAACATTCAATTATTGAAATTTTCTAAATTGCCGCTGTTTATATATTTTAGCAGATAAATTTTTAATGATGGTCTTACTTAAGATATGTTGACTGGAAAGAATTCCCATAAAATTTGACAAAGTAATAAATAAAAACTTTAATATAAAAAAATTCCTTACAAAAATGCATTAAATGGAACCTTGATGTTATTTTATATTCTTAAAGAAATGCTTAAATGTAAATTAATGATTCCAGACACTGCGTTAATAAGCTAATTAATTTTCATTGGGTTTATCTTTTATTTTCACAACTATTTCAGGACAAATTTTATACGCAATCTAAAAATTATGGAACAGATAGTAACATTTAGCTAAAATCTACTTTTAGAAGATTACTAATAAAAACACATAGAATTAAAATTCAGTATGAAGTTGTTACATAAATTATGCGTAAAATATTCTATCATCCCTTAAGAAGAATTTTTGTAGAGAATTTCTTTTCAAAAAGAATGCATATTTTGAAAATATTTCCAAAAATAGTTGACCTTTGAAAAATTTAGATTAAGTTGCATTACCTCCACTCTTTCTGTTCTTGTTGTTGTTGTTGTTAGTAGTGACTGCTCCAAGGACCTTTTTATATAATATATTTTTCTGTTCTTCAGTCATTTGTGCTTTTTGTGCTGATGTTACCATCTGAACTTGGGATGTTGTCAGATAGCTAATTTGTGTTGGGTGGAGACTCTATTACAAAAACAGGAAAATAAACATATGTGTAAAAATGGAAAGTGAGACAATTACTAGAAAAGACCAAACTGCCTAAGTCAAACATCACAAGGAAAGAAATGTTGGCAATGAAGATCTTATAGAGTCATACTAGTATCATCATACTGTCAGCAGATACACAAATTGAAATACTCCAGAAATTTGACAAGCTTAGTTGGATGGCATATATAGCAAAATGAAAAAGGATCCAACCCTAAAGACAGAGGAAGCTGCCATAGATCCTAAATAACAAGGACTACTTCACACTGAATAAGTATAGACAGCTGACTTGTTACTTTAAGCTGCCACACATGCACAGTGGGGAAAATAAATCTTTCATCCCCTACTGATTTTCTGAGTTTGGCACCTTACAAAAATAGGAACAGTCTATAATTTTCAGAGTAGGTCCATCTTGAAAGTGAAAGATAAAATATTTTTAAAAATTACTAGAAAATCACATTATGTTCATTTTTTAACATTTATTTTATTTTATTGAAAAAATAAGTATTTCAACCCATAGCAAAACATAACTCAGTACTTGGTGAAGAAACCCTTGTTGGCAAGTATAACACCCAGACGTTTTCTGTAGTTGGTTACTAAGTTTTTACAGATCCCAGGGAAGGATTTTGGCCCACTCTTCTTTGCAGATCCTCTTCAAATCTTTAAGGTTTGTAGGCTGTCATTGGGCAACTTGAAACTTCAGCTTCCTCCACAGATTCTCTGAAGGATTACGGTTCAGAGACTGACTAGCCACTCCATTACCTCAATGTGCTTATTCTTGAGCTACTTCTTTATTGTCTTAGCCATATGTTTTGGGATCATTGTCATACTGGAACATTAATCCATGACCCATCTCTAGTGTCCTGACTGAGGCAAGGAGGTTTTCACTCAAGATTTCCTTGTATTGGCCCTATGCATCTTTCTCTCGACCCAGTGTAGTCATCCTGCCCCCTAAGCAACACAACCCCATAATGCTTAATGGGACAGTGTTCTTGGGGTCAAAGTCAGCTTTTTTTTTTCCTTCAAGTTAATGCTAAAAAAATCAATTTTAGTCTCATCTTACCACAGCAGTTTTTCTCAACCCTAATCTGAATCATCCAGATGCTCATGTGCAAACTTTAGAAGGGTCTGTACATGTTCCTTCTTGAGTAGGGGGACATTGTGGGCACTACATGATTTCAGTCCAGTGTTACTAATGGTCATCTTGATGTCTGTGGTTTCAGCTGCCTTGCAACAAAGCTCTGGGTTGTTCCCTCACCTTTCTTATCGTCAGGTTCACGCCACATTGGGAGATCTTGTTTGGAGCCTGAGGGAGATTAATAGTCAATTAGTGTTTCTTTTCAATTTTTACCAACAGTTGACTCCTTCTCACACCTAGCTGCTTGCCAATCGTCTTGTAGCCCATACCAGTCTTATGCAGGAATATAATTTTGTTCTCCATGTCCTTAGACATTGTGGAGAGATTTGACATTCTATGTACAAACCACATTCTTCCAACAGAAGAAAAGCTTGACAAGGGGTTCACCATTGTCATGAGTGATGACAAACATATCAGTCAGTCAAGTGCCATATGTGATACACACTTGGGGCGATCATGTCTCGAAAGAGACATGACTGACTGGGCAGAATGTTATCTCGCAGTAGGTTGCCATTGATTTTTGTGGTAGACTGGTTGCTGACCAAGGCTATAGAACCCAATCTGTCCTGTTATTTAACCCATAACTGGAGGGAAAAGACGGATTAATACCTTTCCCAAGGGTATTTGCGCATAAGTGAACGCAATGAATTCAACTGAAATTTGAACTCAGATACCCGATTTCTTGTTCCAAGTCGATATCCACTGCACCACAATGCACATCCTCTATATACAAACATATACATGGAATATTTCAAGGAAACAGCACCACTAAAGCCAACAGCATGTCTGAGATATGTAGATGATGTCTTCATACTCTAGCCATACCAGAAAGCTGTACAAATACAGTTAGGTCATGTGAATTCAATAAGACCTTCAAACCCATTCACAATGGAAGAAGAAAATAATCAGCTAGCCTTCTTGGGTCACAAGACAACCTTCACCTCAATTTCAATTCTCACCATCCATACAGTGTGAAGAAAGGGATTGTTTGATGCCTACAACACCAGACAAAACCATAAGTGGCTAGAAACATGTCAACAAGAAATCAGCTTCAAATGTACCTTTCAAAATAACAACTACTTGGCAAACATGACATTCATATCTACAGGTGGGATAAGGGGGTGACCAGAAAATTACCAGTTTATCTATGTTAAGGGATTATCAGAAAAGATTCAGAAGATCTGTGGTCTATAAAACATCAAGATAATATTTGGAAACAATTCCACTCTACAGAGTAAAGCCTAACACATGGAAGAATATTACCAAGAACTACATATACTGTATTAGCTGCTCCCTAAAAGTAAGACTGAGGGAACATCAAAAAGGCATAGTGAGAGGTGATACAATAAAATCAGGCATATTTGATCATGTATGGAAGGAAAAAAGTAGGCACCAGCACCTGTGGAATGAAGTAAAAATACTGGAGAAGGAAGAACAATGGAGAGTTAGATGTCTAAAAGAACCAGAGCATATGCTAATCTATGAGGACCTTCTTAGTAGGCCTAGCATATAAATAAATACAATATGGGAGCTGCTAATAAAGACAAATAGCAGCAATTCTTCAACTGCAGCAACAATGAAAACATGGGCAGCAGCAGCAAGATTAGGTTTAAGGCTCTAAGTATACTCCAGCAAATTGCCTAGTAACTAAAAGCAAACTTGGTAACATGGTGGTTGGGAGTTTAATCCATGGATCAGGCAGTGTGTACTTGCAGTGGAAACAGGTAAGCAATAACTGTACAGTACTAAATAAAAATAAGAACTAGACAACATTTCTAGACATGAGCAGTGGAATGAGAACTCTACTCCTGTACATTAAATGGTTGAATTCAGACTTCCCTATAGATTAGCCAGGTCAATGTATGCCAGAGATCACAATGGACAAAAAACATGGTGATAAAAACAACAAAGATGAGGACAATAGTCCTAATATAAATAATGTAAATAAGAAAATAAACTTGGAAATGTTTGAATATTCCTGCTATTTACTATTTATAAAAATATACATAGTAAAATACAGGTGTTGTGAAAGAGTGAAGCATAAAGTGGATAGTTTTATGTAATCTATTTCCTAAACAATTTTGCCTCTTGTGTACTGAAATGTATATATGAATTATGAAAAATTCTACAATCTGTTTTTTTTTATACTTACAGCCAGCTTTTGGGGATGGATCATAGGTATAATTTTCAGACTGATGGCAGCAATTTGATCTTCATTTAGTTTTTGAAGATCTGCAGTAGAAAAACCACCTGAAAAATTTTAATAAGATGATTAATGTAATTTGACGAAATTGAAATAGAGAAATAACAATTACTTACAAAAAGTAGACAAGTCTTTATGGCATTGAATTTATAACCATAATGTCTACTGTTCATACTATGGTATGGATACAAGTTCATGATGTTTGGAAGGTGTTTGCAATGAGGTGTTAAAAAAAGGTTACAACTGTTTAAATAGTTGAATACTGAAAATTTTTGAGAAAAGAAAAATATTCTTTATTTTGTTTATTGCTTAAATTCAGTTGTGAAACTGAAATTCTGCATTTATGACTCTTAACTGTCCATTTCAGAAAAGTGTTTGTTTCAATCTCTGTGATCACTTAAAATACTCACTGATTACTGATCCAATGCTAGCAATTTCTGCCATACTCCATGTATTAACATTGGTGCCATATACAGCTAGTGCTTTATTAGCCCAAGCTGTTAGTTGAGATTGTGAACAGGTCTTTAGGTTTCCAATTTGATTTGCTGCATTACTACAATAACAAAAATATCATATATATATATATATATATATATATATATATCCGAGTGGGTACAGAATGAAGAAAGAATTTTTTCCGTCCAAAACATTAATTTAAAACAGTGCTCAATATATGATGTATAGAGCTGTGAATATTTATTATAAATTATGTTTTAGAACATGTACATTAGTTTTTAATATATGTCCTCGATAATCATATGTTTGTTTCAACGTTGGGTGCCCAACGTCTCTTCAGGAGGTAAAAGTAAAACTGAATTCATCTGCTCCCTATATTTGGTTCATTGTTGTTGTGGGAGGTTGGTTGGGATTATTGATAATGAAGGGAATGTGTCTTCTAGAGTTTTGAAGAGCCTGGTGTGTAAGTGCTAAATTGTTGATTAATGGTATTATCTGTTGGAGTGTACATTTTTATCTGTTGGGTATATCTTTTGGTTAGAATTTTGCAGAGATTGGTGTGTGGGTTTTTTTTTATTACTCGGTCAGTTTTGTGTGTTTGCATGGGGTTTTCTTGTGTGTGTGATTGGGGACTTGTCTTGTTTGTTGACCTTAAGAATTTTTAGGTGTCTTGCTTAGCTAGCGCTTGATTTATTTGTGTCTGTTGTTACCAGACAAATTTTATTTATTCTCTCTCATTTAGTGGCGAGGCTGTTTTTCTTAGGGTTCCTTATATAGACATGATAGGGGTGGGGTGTTTTTTCTTTTTAATTTTGATTTTTTTCAGTACGGCATATTTTGTATTTTATTTTTGTTTTTTATATTTTTTTATTTTTTTATTTTAGCGGGATCGGGGTGTTTATTCATGTATTATTGTATTTAGGCAAATTTGTTTCTAAAAAGTTTAAACTTGCATTCTTTCGGAAGTAAATGCAAATTTCTATTTTGTCAGCTTTTATAATGTTTCTAAATTTGTATATTTAATCTTAATATTGAATTTAGAAGATCGATTTTTTCCTTTTAATTTTTTTGATTCTTTTTTAATTTGGGAGCTTTTTTTTTTTTTTTAAATTTGGGAGCTTTTTTTTTTTTTAAATTTGGGAGTTATTTTTTTCTTTTGGAATATTAAACTTTGTTGTAGACTTTTGTAATTTGATCTATTGAAGTGTGTATTTTTTGTATTTAGGTGAGGTTATTTATAAAAAATAAAAAATTGTATTTTTTAGAGGGCAAATGTAAATTTGTATTTTATCAGTTTTTTATAATTTATCTAAATTTGTATATTTTTTAATCTTGATTTTGAATTTAGGGGATTGATTTGTTTTCCTTTAATTTTTAATTATTCCTAGATTATAGTTTGGGAGCCTGTTTATTTCTTTTAATTTTATATTTTATTGATTTAGATGTTGTTGTGGGTATTAGACCTTACTTTAAGGGATTATTAGATCGATTTTATAACAAGAATATCTAGTCAAACTCCTAGTATTTCCTAGCCTGATTGTAGGGTTAGGTCCCTAATGTGTTTACAGTTTACTGTGGATTCATGCCTCTGGTTTATATATATATATATATATATATATATATATATATATATATATAAGGCAAACAAAATGTTAGTGTAACTAACTTATACATTCATGATATTCATTAATATTGGCTGATAATTTTGCACGCCTTTATTTAGATTGATATTTGGTGAAAATACTTCATTTCTCTAGTAATTTATGGTAGTGTTTTCAAATTATGATTGAGTGCATTAAGCAACAATTACTAGTGTAGTGGTTTTAATGTCATAAAAAAGAAACTACAAGATATTTGAATAATGACCAAGATGAAAGATTGTGAAGAAGTCAACGACAAAAGGCATTTTTGTTTTAACACTTAAGTACATTTTACCTGAAAAAGTCATGAGGAGCTGTTACAGAAATGTAATAATTTTGTTGAGAAAGTTTATTGAAAAGTGACAGAAAGGAATTTAGCAGGCTACTTACATGTAACTCAATGTGGGTATCTGCTGTATATTGTCCGGACTTATGCCACACACAATATTTCCCAATGCTTGCAAATCAAAACTGGTAATACTAGAAATATTATTGTTCTTTAAGTTTTTAAGGAACAATTTAAAAATTTCTGTCAGCTGAAAAAAAAATTATATGTAAAGAAATTCATAACAATTGAATATTTTTCAAGAATAACACTTTTGTCATTTCATTAATCTTAACATTCAATAAACAAACACTGAATTTGTTCACTGTTTGTCCTTCATTCAATGTTTTCTTTTAATTGTTCATAACAGCTTTTAAAATTTTGCTTATTCTATTGCCAGATCCATTAATGATGTGCATCTTATTTGACTGACCAACAAACACAGTAAAACTTAATATGAATAAATTAAAGAAACTTCTTACCTTTTCTGGTTCCCAATTGTTTTGTCTTCCAAGATAAAAAGTGGTATCTATCAAATCTAAGGTTAACATTTTGATTTGATTGTTTGACAAACCAGGTATGACTGCACTTGCAATGGCTATAATATTCGAGTTCCAATCTGTTGGGTTGCCCCAAATCTTGAGAAAAAGAAAAATCATGTAGGATGGAACAGACAATTGTCATAATGAAAAAGAATAATCAATTTTAAAAAATTATATGACACTGAATATAAAATCCAACAACTGAAATATGTTGAAAGGGAAAAATTTGGTATTTGAGTGTGAAGATTGAAAAATATTCCAGGTCTAAATTTCAAGTTGTAATACTTAATAATGCTATTAATAACTAATTTTACTATAGTCTCCATAGTAACTAATACATAACTAATGATGAGGTAATTGTGCTGTTACTAAATATCACAAAATAAAGAAATTATAAAAATTTTGTGGAGAAAAGTTGTCAAATTTACCTGCCCCAAAAACCAGTTTTTCAATGAACCAAATTATTATGCTGGTTTAATCACATCCAATCTAGAAAAGATTCACTAACCTGAATGGCTTTTTCAACAAAAACTTGTTGGTGTTCTTGATTCCAGTCAGTAATTTGGCTAAGTCCCTCAATACATTCATCAAACTTAGAAGCACAGATCATTTCAGACATTTTGGTGGCAGGAATCTGAACTGCAGCCACACCAAGACTCACTATATTTAAGCATTGACAAGAATCTGAACAAATAGAATAAAAGCAGTTGTTATTAAATTCTTTAATAGCTTCATAGAAATTAAAATTCCAATACACAGGGCTCAATAAATGAATGGTATTTATAGATAATTTGTGAAAATCTCTTCAATAACACTAATTTATTAAATTTTGAGCCAAATATTTCTATCTCATAGATTGCACAAAGAATGAAGAAAAACTATAACAAAATATAAGCTAATCATACTAGAAATATTAAAACAGTATTACTAGGAGTACCACATTAACAACCTATCAAATTACTTGCTCAATTGAATTCAGGATGTATAGAGTAGTGCACAAAAATCACTTTACATTTCAAAACTTAAATGAATATTTTTTTTACAAGTAAATGAAAATTGGATAGGATATTTCCAAAGTATGTCTAAAAGAAAAATATATTTAACTTTTTTAATAAAAATATATTTAACTTTTTGAATAAAATAAAAGTTAAATTTTGAAATAGAAGGTGACTTTTGTGTCACCCTTTATAAACTTTCAATCAATAAAATAATTTCAGATTGTTCATTTTTTATATACGATCATTATAAATGTAATTTTGATGTTGAATAAAATAAGAAATCTTTTGAAAAGATTACTGTTGTGTGGTGCATATATGATATAAAATGGATGAAGAAAAAATTTGAATGTAAACTATCAGAAATATACAAATTTTTAATGGTTTATTTAAAAAATTACAAACTACAAATCAATGATCATGTGTAAATGATTATAAAAGAGCACATTACTTAATTATGTATACCTTAAGCAAAGATCGCACCAAGTTGGAATTCTATTTCTCAAATTTTTTTATCCTCTCACTTATTTGTCACATTTGGTACAGGTTTCCTGCCGTTATGCAAATAGGCTCAGTTTTTCAAATTTAAAAATTTAAAATAAGTTAAAATTTCAGGTTTTTTATTGTTACATCTTCTCAAGATCAGAACTATGAAAAAAAAAGCAAATCAATTAATCTCCAAGAAAGGTTTATGACATTTACTACTCACAGATTTTAGGTTTCATTCTGTTTCATTGATTAATCACTCCTATCCATTATAGCTGTGTAAGTAACAGATGGGATGGAAATTTAAACTTTTGAGATTTAATATTTGTAATTTTGGTTTTTTCAAACTATGTACTTGTTCTTACTATTCATCTGTTTCTTCAAATTTATTCACTTTGAAAGATCTTAGATTGAGAAATTACCTGCAGTGCTTCTTTTGAGGCGATTATTTGGAGTAGTTGTAGCATTAATAAGAATCAAAATAACTTTTTTAATGATATTGTCCATTACGCTACATTTGTCTTGGTTTTCTTTTAAACATTTCAATTTTTTCTTCTGTAATAGTTTTACAACTTTAGCAAGACTGTTAAAGGACTGGAGTACTTTTTCCTAAAAAAAAAATGATAATTACCATATTTATAGCTTTAATGTAAACATGTTAGTCTCACTGTAGTTGTAATTAGTAATTACACAAAGTATATAGACAAACAATACAGTTTTGATATTCCACCCATGTCTATTGAACAAGTGAAGAGGCTCATCCCTTGTTCCCTGTTTAGGATGTGGTTTCCGGCTTTCGCTTTTCCAATCTTTTCACTCTTACGTAGCCCCCTGCACATCAGTGGCGTTACCGCCTTGCTTGGGGTGATGTGATTTAAAAAAAAAAAAAATTCTAATGGAAATAAGACAGAAGTACAAAAAAATAGATAAATTCCTTGAATTCTTAACATTTTATTAAACTTCTTCATTCTTCCAAGGCAAGCCTAAGTGATGCTTATAGTATTAGTACACATGTATCTTCTCTTGAGTTCATTAAAAAAAAAAAAACTGTTACACTGTCTATACTGGACCTTTAAATAATTTAATATATTATGAGGATCATCCTGGAAATAAGTCTATGATGGCTACCAATGATTGGTTACCAATGATTGGTGTGGACCAAATGAAGTTTAATGCTTCCAAAAATGTCATCAGGAAATCTCGTCAGTTTGTATATTTTTAGCATAAAATGTTATTACAAATGTTTCATCACTTCATGTGATTATTTATATAAAGTTTAGACAGGCTTTCTGGACTCCTAAGTGCCAACATAAGTTGTTTGCTAAATATTTTCATACAGAAACTGAAAAGAAAAGAAAAACTCAACTATTTCTTATTTGATATGTTCTGTGATACTTATTGAAAATTATGCTACTATTAAGTTGGCTTCTGTTAAAACACCAACACTAAATTCAGCTTGGAAAGAGACATTATGTCCTGAAGTAAAGAGAAAAATTTAATAAAGAAACTTCTTTGGATTAGCAAAAGAAAAAAAAATATTACAAATGTGAATATATATATCCTTTTTAAGCATAAATCCTAATTTACATTTGTCATTTCCTGTGGTTGCTTTTCTGTGTGATTCTCTTAGTAATTTTTCTTTTATGTATATTTTATCTCCTTTCAGGAATAGCAGATCAGTGATGTTTAGACTAAATTGCAATATAATAAAAATAATAATGATAAAAATCATCTCAAATCAATTGTATGACTATTCTAACATAATATATGATTAAAAGATGAAGTATTTGAACTAAAGTAAAAGTTCGCCCTATGACTAATCTGCTTGTATTACTTATCTTTCGACCATGAAATATGTTGTGTCATTAAAAGAAGCATTGAAATAGGAATAAAATGCTATCATTAAATTATTAAGCTGACTTGGTTGTATTATGCTAATATGAAAACCTGACTAAATCACCAAGTTTCTTTCACTGACTTAATAATATTGGATATTTTACAAAGGTAATGAATTGAATTAAAGCATATAGAACTTTGAAAAGCTGTTTATTTTGATACTGTGATATGACATTTTCTTTCTATGAAAAGTGTGCACACATGTTAATATGTAATGTGTCTGTTGATGACTCATGGTTGTGTAACTCTGGTTGAGTCATACTGGTGCATAAAAAGTGCTTGTGACTTGAGATATTCTGGCTGAAGGAGTAGAAATATTAGAAAGAAAAATATAAGTGGTTATTCAAATTCAAATCAGTAGAAAAAGTCTAGTTTAAAAATATTAATTTAAACTCATAAAATACTTTGGAGGAGGGCTTCAGAAGGGTCTGAACTCAAATTAAGATTTAGCAAGATTCAGTAAAACAGATACCCCCCAGGCTAAACTCCATTACTCCATGACATGACTAATGAGTTTGCCTAAAGTTCACAAGATTTTTAGTTGCCTTGTAATCAATGTAATAAATAAAGTTGTATTTAATGTATTATCAAAGTTGCCATCCCAAATATGGACATTTCATTTTGTTATAAATAATTCTAGTCTTGATAGATATATCAATTTGCATAAATGGTACAAGCTTGCAAAAAATGTACATATTTACATATTAGCTCAGAATGAAACCTATTTATATAAGCTAACTCAGGCAATGAGCCATAAATGAAGTCAATGAAGTCGTAAAACAGATGTACGATTAAAAATGGTAAATGGCCAGATTGCACACAAAAACTTAGCCATGTGCTGAAAAAACATTAACATTTTTGATTAAATTACTGAGTTTATAGGATACAAAATCCTATATTTTACAGTGAATAGCTGAAGCCCAAAGAAGGAGGAAACACCCACACACAAACTTGGATCAAAATTACCATATAAACTTTTAATGACCTGTGTTTATGGTTCTTGACACAAATAAAAACGTTTTCATTTGGAGCCACTCTCATGATTGAATTAGCTATTTATTCATGTTTTTGGTGGTAGTCAGTCAGTCAGTGACCCAGCTGGACTGTAAAGAAACAGCAACAACAACAAGAACTATTTCAAACACTTCATCTGACTCTGAAAAATAATGCACCATAAGTAAAGTTTTTTCTGATTATTCATTTCTCTGTTTTTTCCAACAAATTTCCAACATTTCATTTAACAAATTAAGCCTGCTATCAACATACACACATATAGATGCATGTAACTGACTCTTCACAGCAAGAAGCAAAAGAAAAACAAACAAATGGACTCTTTTAGTTTTAACTTTTGAACTTTGAAGATATTTTACAACTATAACAAATAAGAAATTGAAAAATACCAGTTTGTTTATTTTATGTGTATATATATGAAATATATGGTTCTTCTTTCTAGTTAACTTAGTAATAAAAAAGAATGATTTAATTATTGTTTGTTCATACCAAGTTGAATTGTTGATGTTTGATTAATAATTCATAGCGTTTAACAAACAATATTTTCCTTTAATTTTATTGTTATTTCCATTATTCTAGGTATAATATTGTTTGCAATTTAGCCAAATTTCTTGTAATGTAAGCATTGTTATAATAAATACACATGCACAGCAATTCTTGGTACCTACTTTGGGAATCTTATCAGCATCACTCCAGGCAGCAATGAAAATGCTAACTTGAGCTACTTGATCTGCTGTCAAATTGGAACGTTGTTTAAAGCTTGTAAAATAAAAGGAAAATAAAATGCTTAGTCATAAGATCAAAAGGAAAATGAAATAAAGAAGAAATTGAAACAGAATAAAGAACAATAAGTGGCTAATCATTTTTATTTCTCTTTTAATCTTTATTTTGTTTTATTTTAATTTTCTTCCAATTTTCAACTTTATTCAAAATTATTGAAAATAGCTCCTTGTAAAATTCAAGAAAGTGAAATTACCTGGTTATGTCTGACAATTTTTTACCAATTTCAGAGAACACTGATGGTTTCCATATATACTTTGCTAATACTACAGCACCTTGCAGGATCATTTTGGGCTCCAAATTTTGAATATCAGCTGTTTCCAAGAAATGATTCATCGATCCCATATCAGCAAAAGTGATATTCCTGTCCTTTAACAGCTGAAGAAATAATAATTGGATGACAATTAGAATATAAAAATATGAAATTATTTGAAGCAGTATCACTTTTTGTTAATAAATATTTCCATTCCTGATTATTCACTTCTCAATAATAAATAAGGTCATTTGTTAGGACAGAAAAGTGTTCATTATAGCAGTCAGAAGACTGCTTGAAATAGTTGAGAGAATCAAGTATAATTCTTCTACTTGGCTTTCGATAAATTTGTCAATCAACTTATCAGATACTTTCTACTTTAAAAATTTACCATGATAAATGATTTCATTACTGATTTGAATTTGTGGCTCCCAGAAATGTCATTGCAAATTTAAAACAAATAATGTTGAACATATTGCCTTGAACTTTAGCCATTCCTGGAGAGAAAACCCAAAATCACAAAGTAATAAAGATTAATTTTTACTATATAAAGAACCAATGAAAAAATCTATAAAGTATTAAATAATTTGAATTTTTTTTTAACTTACAACTATACATTTACTTTTAAAGAATTCAGCTTGTTTTGGTGGAATCTTTTTCAACATACTGTTACCCAAAGTTTTACAGATTTCAATTGCTTGAGGTTCTTGCCATGGAAGGTTTCTGGAAAATAATAATGTTAAAAAGTTATAAAAGTTAATAGACAAGATATAATTATTAAAGATAACAATTCAAATAATACATTCTCATAGATAAGGGAGTGCTAACAGATAAAAAGATATCTATTAAAAAATATGACAAAATAAGTAAATATAAGGATCTTTAAATTGAAAAAATGTAGCACCTTAAAATAGATTGTTAAACTTAGAGCCATTAATAGAATAAAAAGGGATACAAACAGGAATATTATCAAGATCCCTGTTTAATTGTGTGGGACTGCTCAGCAAAGAAAATATAAACACTGTACATGTTAAGTGTCTCTTAACATCAGGATTTATTCAAATAGAATGCATATATTTACTACTTTGCTTTACATCTTGGGTCTAGAAGAGAATTGTATCAAACATTATTGTTATTATTATCAAAAGATAATAATAACAATAATAATAGTGATAAGAACATACTTTCAAAATTTGAAAAAAAAAAGATAATGGAAGTTATCAAGAATGTTATAGTTTTCAGCTTTCAAGTAAGATAACATTGCAATTATATGTGATTCTTTATTATTATTTTTTTTTAATCATATTACCCCGAGCAAGGCGGTAATGCCACTGATGTGCAGAGGGCTACGTAAGAGTGAAAAGATTGGAAAAGAGAAAGCTGGAAACCACATCCTGAACAGGGAACAAGGGATGAGCCTCTTCACCTGTTCAATAGACGTGGGTGGAGTGTGAACCGGGTGATAGGTTAGTCTATCTACTCCAATTGAAAAAAAGAAAAAGGAAAAGGAGTGAAAAGATTGGAAAAGAGAAAGCCAGAAACCACATCCTAAACAGGGAACAAGGGATGAGCCTCTTCATCTCTTCAATATATGTGGGTGGAGTGTGATTTTTATTTGTGGAGGTATCTCAAGGATAATGTGTAACAACCCTCAAACAATTAGTGAACTGAAGGCAGCAATCAAAGCAAAAATCAAGGAAATCCCCAAGGAGGAATATGTCTGAGGAATTGACAATTTTGCACAACATTTGCAAGTTTACATCTAATGCCACAGTTGGAACACATTTTGGAAAAATTGTGACTTTTATACAAAAACTTTGTATAATGATTGTACACAGAATCCACCAAGTTTTTTTTAAAATAACTGGACCTTTGTAAGATTTATAACAATATTCATGGGTTTTTTTGGGTCACCCTGTATCAAATTTTCAACCATAAATGATTTTGGGATACTTACGTTTGAACATGTTTTAAAACACAAAACATGCTGGTACCATTTTTCATTGGATCTAGCTTTTTAGCAATATAATGATCTTTCAACATTTTTTCCTGTAATTGAAATTATATTTATTAAAAAAAATATGCTTAACAAATACAAAGTAATAAAATAAAATACAGTAAGCTTCATTCTCACTGAGTAAAAATTTTAAACTTTGCTTTGTGTCAATAAATTTCTATTAAATGTTGTAAAAATGTAGGACTAACAAACGTAATCATGTCATTGCTTAAGTAAGGCTCAAAATCTAACAGCAATAGACTTCTCTATTTTAAAATACATAAATGATAATACACGCTCATACATGTTTGTACAGTTTTAAATGGTTAAGCTAAACTGATTTAGTTATTAATCATTAATATTAATTTCTACAAAAAACATGATGAAAAGGCAATAATACTGCAGAAGCAACCCAAAAGCATATTTATGGGAAAGATTCTGTAGATGAAAGCAATTAATGAAGATGGTATGAAATGTTTAAAAAAGAAAATACTTATTAAAAAGTGTTACATTCTTTCTAAAATCAGATCTTCTTCTGATTCATGAATAATTTCCCCTATTTACTGGATATAAACACTTTGAACACCCAAAACTGAACTCAAATTCTGTCAACTGTACAAGGCTTCATACATATCTTCCGTTTTTACTCACATCAGTCAGTCATTTTTAAGTGCCATACATGATACATACTTTGGTAATCATGTTTCTTTTGATCCATGACTGATTAGCCAGAAGATTTTCTTGCAGTAGGTTACCATTTCTTTCTGCAGCCAACCAAGGCTATAGAAGCCTGACTGATATTATGTTTATAAGAGAAGAGAGTTAAAATTGTAAAAGGAAAGCGTAAACAAAAATAACAAATACTTTGTTAATGTAACAAATGCAAATAACATCCACATAGGTACAGAAGGTAATAATTGTAATAAGGATTCTATTCCCATTACTGGAAGGAGAAGAGATGTATCAATAACTTTCCCAATAATATTTTTCCTTACCTTCATCTGTAATGGTATCAAATTTTCCAATGCATTGGACTATTTCATCAGGACTTGTGAAGATACCATTTACTGGCTTTAATAAAGGTTTTCTCTCAGATTTTTGTAATTTTTGGGTGAGATAATATTTATATCAGCTCCTGTATCAATTTCACCACTGTTTTACAAATTCTGAAATTGGTATACCACAGTTCATTTAAATCTGTTTCTGTCAGCTCTCTAATAAAAATATTTATTTGTTTCATTTACTGTCTGTCGGTATCATATTCATCTGTCTATATATTTGTTTTAGTTCTGTTGTTGCAACTGTCACTCATTGGTGTGCATGTTTTTGGATCTGTAGCCAATTTAATAATATCCACTTACAATGAAAAGTTTGTTCCATAATTTATGTTGTTGATTTTTATACTGAACACAGACAATATGGTACACTGTCTTCTTGGTTCTTCCAATCTGAGAGGGATGATCCTACTTGCACCTGGAAGTTTTTATTTGTTATGAAGCTGTGTATGAGAGTTGTTAGTCTGCTTCTCACTCCAAAATTGTGGATGGTCTTTTATACTCCTTTAACCTTACGTTGTTTTGTAAGCCTTTTCAAGATCAAAGAAGATAGTAACTGCACTTATAAAAGCCTCAAGTCACACCAAATTGTTTGTTATAAAACTACTTCTGAAACCACTTTGGAAGTAGGTGGGGAGAGTTGTTTGATTTGATATACCAGTTTAATCTTTTGCTCAATATTCTTTCAAATGTTTTGTTCAAGCATCTGAGTTTTCTTGTACATATTTCTTTTAGATGCCCATATTTTTGACAGTTGTGGTGCCTTTGGGGATTCAGGTATATATTTTTAATCTTTGACTATTAAAAAGCCAATTTTTATTTCAGGTGAGGGTTTTGAGTAGTTAAAGTTCAAAATGTAAATATTTGTATTTATTACTTGTTCTTGGGTTTTTATGCTTATTCTTCATCAACCCAACCTTGTTTGTTTAAATCATTTTTTATGGAACAAAAGGACAGGTCCTTGTTCCAAACCCCACCTTCAGAGGTGCCCAGTCATTCATTTGTTAATGTTTATATTGTGAAGATTTTTATTCTCAGAAGTTAGTCAGAATTTTTTTGTTGCCATCTATATAAGATTGGTTCTATTGTTCAAGTTTTTTGACCAGTTTGAGAGTGATCATCAAAGTGATGACATTTTGGATGATAAATGTGAACAATTTATTTAGAGGAGGTTCCTCTTGATTTTAATATTATGAATCTAGGGAAGTGTTAATTGTTTTTTTGTTTTTTTTTTGCTGTCTAAATTAAATTCATAATGGGGTCGTTTGCTTGTATTTTTTCTAGAAGCCATAAAAATACATCATTTATTACACTGACTAGGCTCCACACCCACCATAAAGCCTCACAAGGGGATAATCCTAGGGGAAATCCCCATTTGCCTAGGCATATCAGGGTTACATATTTAGTATACTTATGCTATAGATACACATAATTATCTTGAATCCCTAGTTTTTCATTCCCAAGTTAACTATTTGACTTTATAAATCTAGGAAATTGGCAGAAATGGGTGCAGAGATATCAACACTTAGGAGAAACATTGAAACTCTGGAAAAAAGATAACAAAAGCCAAGTTAGTACATCACTTTGTTGCATGAGAAGTGAAGCCAAAAATATATTCCAAATGCAAATGTGTAGGATTCAGTTTTGGAAAAAACTTCAATGCTTACAAAAACATAATACATAAAAGGGTAAAATTTCATCTTAGAGTTCAAAAACAGTGGAAACCTTTATTCAGGCATTGCATGAATTAACATAATTATGCAAGTTTCCAAAGAAAAATAAACAAATTAGAGACAATCTTGTGATAGGACTGCACTACAGAAATAGGACCTATCTGAAAAATTACAGCTATTTCTTGATCTGAAACTTGAAAAAGCTGTGAAGATGGCCAAATAAAATACAAGAGAAAAATGTAGATGAATTAACGACCCAGAGAAAGTCATGAGTCACAGCAAAAAGTAAAAGCAGAAAAGCAACAACAACTGCACTTGATGAATCAGAAAACATGATTTTTCCAGAAAAAAACTAATAAGGATACAGATAGTAAATGGAAAAAAGGAATATTTCCTAGGAGAGCTAATAGAAACAGATCTAAACAACCTATAGTACAAACATTTTAAATTTGTAAAACAATGGTGAGGTTTAAAATGAATATAGGCATCATTATCTCAACCAAAACATGCAAAATCTGAGGGAAAAACCTTTTTTAAAACCATTTTGTAAATGACACCTTCACAAGTCCCGGAGGAATAGTCCAGTGCACTAGTAAATTCACTACTGCTACAGAAAAGGTAAAGTAAAATATTATTTGGAAGTATATGTCATTAAATGTGTAAAGGGAGAGAACTTGTCTAGACAAACGGCTATAAAATGAATTTAGTGAAATGTTTAGACAAAATAAAACAGGAAATTTCAATTGATGCCGGTGTTAGTATGAACAGAAATCCAGTCGAAATATCTCTGAAAAAAGATGCAAGTTTCTAAGCTTGAATCTTTTAAACTGTTAACAAACTACTTATACTGTTAATAAACACATGTGATCTGTACATTGCGATGTCAAAATTTCTTGATGTAGCTGAGGAGGTGTAATCCAGTAGCAGAACATGTTCTGTGGAAGGTACTCGCCACACCAGATATACTTATTCAGACTGATAGTAATACCAGAAAAGAGTTGAAGTCTATGCAAACTGCATAGAAAGAACCAAACCAGCATCAGATAAGAATTTAAATGAAATAAAAATATCAACTAAAAAATCCATCTCACACTAAATTGATGGACACACAAAGAAAGAATAAAAGAAGGCATAAGGCCATATTTTCCAAGTCTGAATGAATTGTCAGTTCATGACAATTTACTGTGGTTTCAGGAGAGAATTGTCATAGCTGAAAATCTTAGACTAAAGATATTAAAGAAACTTTATAATGATCTCTTGAGATGAAACAAATGCTGAGAGAGTGTCAAAGAATTGATATGGTGGCCTAAAATATCTAAGGTGCTTGAGGAGCATCTAAAAAAAATGCATTTTTTGTAACATATAATGTACAAAAAAAGAAAAGGAAACATTAAAAGTGACGTCACTTTCTCAAGATCCATAACAAAGAATATTTTCACTCACCAAGGATACCAATATATTTTTTGAATAGATTATTTCTTGAGATATATAGAAATAGCAAAGATCAATCCAATGACAAGCGATTGCATTATAGGGAAATTGAAAAAAATTTGTTGAACATGTTAGTGATAATGGGAAACAATTTACAAATTATACTTTTAGAGATTTTGCAGACCATTATGGATTTCAACATATAACATCAAGCCCACATTATCTTCAAGCAGATGGAGAAGCAGAAAGCATTATTAAAATCACTAAGAAGATTTTCTGACAACCAGAGATATTTCACATATTAATGGCATACTGGGGTATGCCAATTCAAGCCACAGGAATCAGTTCCACAGAATTAATTATGGAAAGGAAAATAAGAACCATATTACTTTTACATCCAAAATAGTCATTACCAAAGTTGTCTGATTTCACATGAATCTGGGAGAGAGAAAAACTGGTAAAAAGCAGAATTGAAAATACTTTTAACAGCTTTCATGGTGCCAGAAATTTACCAACTCTAAAAAGAGGTGATAAAGTTAGAATAAAATTGAATAAAGAAAAATATTAGAACACTAAAGAAACAAGTTAACAGGCACACACTAACAGCAGGTCGTATATAGTGACAACTAAACAAGGTGATTTCTGAAGAAATAGGAAACATATTTTCAGGTTTTGAAAATAGATTTTTTTGAAAGAAACCAGGTAGTGATTATAACATGGATTTTTAAGTAAATAATCAGAAGTGAAAAAATTCTAAATGGAAGGACAAGTATTTGTCTGATTTCACAAAGTGAGTGAGTTATTGTCCTTTAACAATAACCAACACAAACATTGAGTTGTAATTTTTATTTTGTCATTTGGAAAAGTTAGAAATAAAGAAAATAAGAAATTACTTTAGGAAGTGGGATGTTTTATAACCTCATTAATGGTGATAATGATTTGTAAGCACTTCTGGTCTCACTAAGGAATGCTTAGAGTGGCAAGTTTAAATAAAATAGTTGTTTTGTGTCATCTTTGTATTGATTCTGTTTTTCAAAAGCCAGTCTTATAATTCATTCTTCCACCCTAACCCCAGTAGAACATGTATAATTTTTCTAATGTTTGGCACTAGAAAGATTATTTTTTATAAAATATTTTAAATAATATGATAAGACTGTACTTATTTGATAATCACAGTTTTTTCATGTCTTTAACACAAATTTTGTTTATTTTACAAAGCAATGAAATAATGATAAAATAAGTAGAGATTTCATAACATGTCTGCTCATCTCATTTACTCACCTGATCAATATCCAATATCCTTTCATATCTACATGCCACTGAAGTTAGACCTATCAATTCATTCAGGTTGAGGCTGTTAACAATCTTTTTTGTTACCTTGGTGGCTATTTTGCCCAAGTTGGATGCATTAGTTTTTGTAATATTTGCTACACTATTGGAGCATGTGTTAACTAGGAACTGGACCTGCAAAGTGTACAAATAAGAATAATTTCTATTACTCCAAGATACATTTTAACAACATTGAAACAATTTAGCTGATCATTTAACTATTTAAATCAAAATATTAGAAAACTCAATTGATGTTTCTAGGAAACAATTTTATTATGTCAAAAATGTAACTTTATCCATATAGTTTCTCAATTATAAAATTCAGTAAGGGATAGGGAAAGGAAGATTCTAAATTTACTTTTTGAAAATAAATTTAGAATTTTTTCAATGAGTAACTGTTATTCTTATATATATATATATATATATATATATATATATATATATATTGCTTAGTAATTAGATAGCATAGTTTTATGATTTTCTGTGTAGGTAGAGGTAATTTTATTTTTGTTTTTGTTAAGTGTGTTTTTAATTGATTTAAGCATTTATTTATAGAAACATTTGTGTATAAGGATTTTATGTCTAGACTTGCCATGTGTTTGTTTTATATGTCTATGTTTTTTAGTTTGTTTAAAAGGTCATCAGAAACTAAAAAACGTAAACATAAAAAACAAACACATGGCAAGTCTAGACATATATATATATATATATATATATATATATATTCCATTATAAAATTGAGCATATCATTTGCTGTTAAACCAACTAAAGAGGAAGAACTGATTGAGCCTGAGAGACAAAATTATTGCTTATAGTTGCTGATATAAAATTAAGAGACATTCTCATCTCTAAAAAGTATAGAGATCTTAATAAATCTTCCATCTCTTTTTAATTACTTACGAAACATATTTGATTAATGGTAATGACAAGTAGTTTACCTGAAAACAATGACATTCAAAATTACAAATGATCCAAGGTAAAAAATGAGAGAGGGATCAAAATTATGTGAACATTAATGCAGATCAGAATATCTTATTCTTACACAATCACATTTACAGCAAGTGATAACATTTCATGTAATCCAGATGAAATAAGAAGCCAGATGATAACATTATGTATGATGTTTATTTATATTGATGTCCATTTTAAAGTTTAAGTTAGAAGAAAAGGTAAAAAACTCAAAACAGATGATAAAATAAATTAAAAGAATTTCAAAAATTGAAAATTCATTAAATGTATGCATTCATTTTTTTTTAAATATTTGTTTAACAATTTCCTAAAAACATGTAGTGTCTCAGACATGTGTCACAATTAACCCCAATTGTTTTGAGAGTGCAAGTTAACTGTGCATATTGTGAAAAGTTAATTAAAAGGTTAAAGCAAATAATATTATTACTTGATCTGTTTTAAGTTCAGTTGTATCTGAGTTCATCTTGCACATTTTTTCAGGTGACACCTGTCGTAATATGTTGATTGAAATTACGGAAACCAATGAAGTATTCATCATTAAAGCCAAACTTTCATCCTTTGAAGTTGTTTGCATCACCTGGAAATAGAACAAAAACCAAACATTTGAAGATAAAAAAAAACATTGTAAAATTTATCATCATGAAATAAGCAAGAATAATTAATAAACATGAAAAATAAATTTTACATGCATCACATGTTTTTAAAATATGAATTTTTGTAAAATGTAATTCATTAAGATGAATCAGTCATTAATAGCTTATTCATTATTACAATTACGTTTTATAATTTTTACAGAAACTTTTTTTTACTCTAATAAAAATATTTACTTATCATTGTCATACTTAAATTCATTTGTTAATACACAATAAATAGATGTTGGTCAGTTAATAGAATACACAAAAGCTTGTAGGGATTCAGAAATAAGAAGCAGAAGGTACATTCCCTGCTTTGTTGTTCTTCTTCTTTTTGTGCTGTGTCCCTTCGGGACATAGGTGATCATGGACTTCCACTTGCCTTTGTCACTATTACACGTTTTCTCTTGGTATCTTTCCAAGAAAGAAAAACGTATTTTCTTAAATGGACTCACAAGAAAGATATCTCTTATACAGATAAGCCTAAAAACTTTTCTTATTTTGTACTAGCAGTATAGCCCTGTGTTGCTTGGGTGTAATGATAGCTTTAAAACTAATCCATAGTCTTGGAGCTCAGATTCTTTGGACGTTGGCATGAAAGACTAAAAAGCAATAGTTGTTTCCAGTTAAAGTAAAAGAAAAATGAATGGATGTAAGTCAAATTTTGATTTTCTGGTATCGATATCAAATAAGTTTTTTTCATCGTAAACTGAATTTTGAAGGCTAAATAAGTCCTCTGAGTAAATGGTATCATGGCCAAACCCGAAGCAAAAACTAAAATAAAAGGGCTGAAAAAAATACAGATATACAGGCAGATAAACAGACACACACACACAAACATATATATATATTATTGATTTTCTGCACTATTGTAAGAACTGCAACCTTGAAATTTCTGAATATAGTTTCTTATGTCTTTGTCTATGAGTGTATCAAATGTGATTAAAATTGGACCACTCCTTCTATAACCCGATCTTTTTGATTATTGATTTTTGATATTTATCGGGGATACCTTGACACAAAACCTAGCTAAGAACACTTGCAGACGCTTATAGTACAACTGTGTAAATTTTCAAGAAAATCGGTTCAGCCGTTTTGGAGTCTATAGGTAAGGACACACACACACACAGACACACGCACAGATACACACACAGACACACAGACAAAGTTCCATTTATAAATAAGTTTAGATTAATACATAAAATCCAATATATATTGTGTAAATAATTTGAATGAATTATTGTAGCAATTGTAGGTTTAATCAAAAATCAATAATTTAATAAATATGTTATATCTTGTTATATACACACACCAAAAACTGTTCATATTTTATTTCATGCAATATTAGTTTGACATATTGTGGACGGATGATATAACCCATCTACATGAAATCACAAATTATATTAACAATCTTTTGAGTCAGGACCTTTTTACAATTATCAACAATTGATATCTTACATGGTGTACATCATTAGAATAACAGAATAAAAAACAAAAATTCTATTAAATGACACTTTTGGGTAAATTGGAAAAATGTCTGCTTTAATAAGCAACAGTAATTATTTAATCTTTTTCTATTTTATAATAGAACCAGGCTAGACTCAAAAGTAATAGTTTCTTTTATAATATGGAGTGCCAGACAAAATCATTAGTGTTAAAGTGCCAGAGAAAATCATTAGTGTCATACTGCAATATGAGCTCTGGTAAAAAATACTAGAGAAAACCATTAACATCAAAAATTGCAATATATAAGTTTTGTTAAAAATGGTTACTGAATATTAGATTTATAAGTCCCAGAAATTCAGTTGTTCTTTTCCTTAAGGACACATGGCCCAGTTGATATAAACATTGGTTCCTGTGACTTAACCCAAAGTGGGTTACAGGGAGATAACTCATAACTACTAAAATAAATCTACACAAGGAATGAGGATGATAATACCTCAGTGATTGTAATAAAGGGTTTTGTTTAAAATTCCTAGCACCTGAAGAAGGCTAGAGTGTACAATGGCTGAAACGTTGCACAAATGCCAACAAAGATGAGGACAGTAGTCCAAATAATGTAAATACTACCTCATCTCAGAAATATAAACAAATTCTTCTTAATTTTTTTTTTATATAGCAGAAGTTATGCATGGAGTGTATAACTTTTGGGTAGTTTTCAGTCACAAATTAGTATGCTCTGGTCTTGCAAACTTCTGGCATTTTTCAACCAGGTTCAGACTTTTCTTCTTTCTCTTTTTATTTAAGGGACGCTTTCTCGTTAGTTGAGAGTGAAGTATGTAGAGAGAAGTTTAAAGAGGGAGAGAAAAAGGAAGCAAGAAAAATTTTAAAGGAAAGCCTTATTTTAATTTTGATTCTTTTTGTTTTTATATTTTAATTCTATCAGGACTTACTACAATTCTTTCAATTAGATTTTATCATTTACCAAACTTTGTTTAGATTAATGCAGTGTTCAATGTACATTTATATTGAAATATTAGTTATAGGTCAATTTTACATGAAAAAAAGTATTAAAAAAGAGGCCATAATGAGGATTTATTCTGACCTTATCAACCAGGCTGAATTTTGCTAGGGATTCTTTTTCCTCCTCCTCTTCTTCTTCCATCATCGTTTCAGATACATCAATTTTCTTAAAACTCAGAATTAACAGACCCTTAGTTTCCTCTGAGAAAAGATCATTTATATCAGTTCCAGATTTCTTCAAAATACTTTTTGGGATTTTCGCGATGAAATTCTTCTTTTGCGCTACAGATATGGACCCAACCTGCAAAGATAAAAACATTTGGAGAAGAAGGGTTGCATGAAAGATGAATAAAGAATAACAAGGTACAAAATTTATCACATGTTATGAAGCTAAAATCTCAAAAGAAATATTAAAGTGAATAAAGCAAGTCAGATATCAACTCATAAATGCATTTGATTAGACAACTATAATAAATAAAATATATATTTTTTATATTTTTCTTATTTTTTCTTATATTTTTCTCATTTTTTCTTATATTTTTTTAGACAGAGAAACAATCTAATAGATAAATCAAAGCTCAGACAGCTTCTTTTGTTCAGCAGAAGGCTGGAGAGTATTCAAAGCTATGTTAACTTTTGTGATGCTAAAAAGATCAATGGTGGCTTTGAGGTGATATATGGTTCATCAAGATATAGCAACGTTCCATTGCTCTCTTTGGATAGTAGAACTCTGATCAAAGACTAGGCAGGATTGAGAAAATGCTAGACCTTTGACAGTTGATTCGATAGCAGCAAGCCAAGTATTAGATGCGCATTCTGGTGCACTAGATATTAGCTTGGAACAAGAAATTGGATAGCCATATTTGAATTCCAGTTAAATTTGTTACATTCGCATATGCACAAATACAATGGGACAAGCAGTTTAAAAGCACATGATGCTGTATCCCTTTAGAACATAGATGAATCTGACCCCTTTAAATCTGGACTCATAATCTGGCTTTTCCAGACTAAAAGTAACTCCAAACTATATGTAAGACCTTTCCTTTTGTTCCTCCTAATACTTTGCTTTGCAGAAGATATATGTTATATGTATTTCTCCACATATAGCCACTTGTAGATATGTATAATTTTATGTATGTCATAGAATATAAAAGTCTCTCTGAGAACAAGCATTTATCATCTGTTTTTCCTTTTAGCCATTCTGTTCTGTCCTCTCTGTACTGTGGGATAATCTTCTGCCCAGTCAGTTATGTCTCTTTTGAGACATGATTGCCCAAAGCATGTATCATGTATGGCACTTAACTGACTGATTTGTTTATGAATTTTTCTGTTTGTGGCTGCTGTAACTATTCTATCTAGGATTTTTGATCCATCTGTTTAGACTGATTTATAGTCATGATATTTGTTTCTTGAATTAAAAGACACACATACTTTTGTATTTTGTGTGTGTCAATATTAGGCCTGTGTGAGGTTTTAAAACTATTTATAGCACTACTGTGTTTATTGTGACTGGTATTACATTATCAAGATCTTTGTTTATCAGTTCCAGTGCTTTGTTAATTCAAAGTCCAATGAAGAGATTGCTATTGCTTTATTTTTATAGAACTGGACATATTGAGGTTCATATATTTTTTGGTATGCTAAGTTATTTGGGTTGGATTATAATTTTAGTGCATATTGGAGGGATATTTTTTTTCCTCTCTGAGATATAGATGGTTCATTGGCTTTCATACAAAAGACTTTGCATGTGTGATGTCCAGAAGGTTCTGAGACTTAATCTTGGTCCTATTTTGTATGGTCTGTAGTTTTTTCAAATAGGATTTATGTGTGGCAGTGTAAATAATTGAAATAACCTTTGTATTAAATAAACCTTAGTACTACTAGTATTAATCTTTGACTTTGCATACGTATTGTCTTTCTCTTTTTGCTAGTTGACACCAGTTTAATTTTTTTCCCCTTCTTTCATGTGTTTAATTTTTTTTCTGTTTAATCTTTTGTATTTTTATTAGTTTCTAGCTTAAATGGATGGATTTTGCATTTAAATTTTACAATGCAATTTTCACCCACCTTCCTCTTTTTCTGTCTGTCTCTCTCATATATATATATATATATATATATATATATATATATATATATATATATATATATCAGTTTTCATTCAAGATTAGTTCACTGAAGAGTTTGCCAAATGACAGAAGGTATATAGGTATATTATTATATTATTGTATTGTCTTCTTTGAAACTTTTGTGAAACAAAAGAAATAGTCTTTGTATTAAATAAACTTTTTTTTCTACTGGCAACTAGTACTAATCTGGGGTATCTGTATTATCTTACTCTATAAGAGTGGTTATTTGAACTTATGCTAAGTACCTACTTAATATTTGCACTCTTTTGTTCACACTACACTACCCATTTCAATTAAAAAGCCACTTAAGACTTACTCCAATTCCTACCCCTTGAAAAACACAGGGATGATCTTTTTTGGGGTCCAACTCACAGGATGTTAGCAACTTGTTAAAACAAAATTAAGCCTACAAAGGGTGGATAAACTCTTGAAGAATCAATGGCCAGCTAACTAGAAGTGGTATCTCGATAAAACACCATGGAGAAGGCAACAAAAACCTACTCCACTATTTCTCCTGAGAAACGGCATGTTGGGAGTTAAGCCTAAGGACACAGACTCATTGCCCAGTAAGGAGCAACATGTGTAACAGGTGTCACTGGACTGCCATCAGTGACTATTAGCATAAACAGCATAAAGGGGACAAATTTCCTCAGAATTTATCCCTCACCTGGAATGGAAAGACATGAGCAACAGGTGTCACCAGACCATTATCCTGTGACTGTTTGTACCAAACAAAAAATAACTCTTGGGGTGCAGAATGTTAGAACAATGAACAATGAACAACTGTTGACAGCTGGAAAACATGAAGCAGGAGATGACTAGATTAAACATAAACATTTTAAGCATACGTGAAACAAGGTGGTTGAACAATGAAGATTTCATCAGTGCTGACAACAGAGGTATATACACAGGAGGTGAAAATAATGAAAAAGAAGTCAGTGGATAAAGACACAAGGAAATGCATTATGGGATATTGCCAGATATTTGAAATAATTATGGTAGTTAAACTGAAAGTGAGGCCTCTCAATATATCAGTTATAGTGGTATATGCATTGACTGTACAAAGTACAGAAGAAGAAATTGAATCCTTCTACTCCATGCTAGACAACACCAAGGAACAGTGCAAATCACAAGAAATCAGAATTATCATGGGAGATCTGAATGCCAAAGTTAGCCAAGGAAGAGATAATGAAACAGACTAGGATGCTGCAATAGCTGCAGTGAGAAATAGATCTGATGGTGCTCACTGAATGACCAGATAATAATGAACATCTAGTTCCAAGAGCACCTAAGACAACTATGGACATGAAGAAGTCCAGGAGGAGAAAGTATGAACAAAATGGATTATGATACTATTAACAAGAGATTCAGAAATGCATTCCTTCACTGTGAAGCCTTCCCAAGCATGAAAGCAACCATCTGCCAGTTATATGCAAACTAAGAATAAAACTATGGAAATTAAAGAAATCAAATGCAACCCCAAAACTGCAGTACAATAGACATGTGAATGATCTGAACCTGCAGGAAATGTATTTGGACAGCATGAAAATGAAATATGAAGGACAAACTGGAAACAGAAGCTCAAAATGAGATGCTCTAGTGACATCAGCAAACAACATCATCCCAAAGGAAAAAAGCATGTCGGGAGAGAAATGAGTGGATCACTGAAGAGATTCTTGACATGATGCAAAAGAAACAGAAAATGATGCCAATATATGGAACAAAATGCAGGAAACTACACAAGGTAATAAAGAGCAAATGCAGACATGCTAAAGAAAAAAGGTTCAACAACAAATGTGCTGAAAGTAGAAAGACTGAGTGCAACAAATAATGGTGATATGCATAAAAAAACAAAGGAATTAACAGGACAAAAATCTTCTCAGTAAAAGCAAAGGATGAAACACATACTAGATGAAGAAAAAATACTTCAGAGATGGGACAAGTATATTGAAGTTCTCTTCCACGACAAGAGAGCAACCAGTAATACACAAAAAATAAGGATGGACCAGAAATATTGAAAATTGAAGTGGAATCAGCAATGGCCAAATTGAATAGAAACAAAGCGGCAGGACCTGATGGTATTGCAATAGAGATGCTGATGTCCTTACATGGCTTTGGCTAGACAGGACTACAGAAATAATAAATGAAATCTACAACAGTGGACTTAAGCTGATCATCAACAGTGGACTTAAGCAGACCTAAGAAGCCAGACCAAAGGAACAATTAGCTTAATGAACCACATAAAACTCATCGTCTAGATTCTGATGAACAGAGCATGCAGCAGAATTGGCCCTGAGATAGGACAAGAATAATGTGACTTTGTTAAATATATCAGAATGAGGAATGTTATATTCATGCTCAGAATGCTATCTGAAAGAGCAATACAAATGCAGAAGGACTGTTATCTGTGCTTTATAGACTACACAAAGTACGCCACAAAGACTTGATAGAGATGCTCAACATCCTTGACATTTTTGGTAAAGACATTAGGATAATCAAGAATCTATATTGGCAGCAAACGACTTGTGTACGGATAGGATATGAATTCAGCAGGTATGCAAAGACAAGGATGTGTTTTCTCACCAGATCTATTCAACTTATACAGTGAAACAATTTTGAGCTAAATAAAATCCTTGCCAGGATTCGTCATTAGCAGCCACAATCTCAACAATGTGGATGGCATGTTGATGATAGTAGACATGGAAAAGAAAATGCAGAGCCTCCTACAGAAGGTAGCAAGAGAAAGGAAGAAGAAAGAACAGAGCATAAACTTCAGAAAATATATATTTTTAAAATTTTGCAGTGTTGTGATTTGTTGAGGAGTTTCTTTGAAATTTTGTTGCTATTAGATTAGCTATTTCTTTTTTTCCAGTGCATTTATTTCAGTTAAAGGGATTGCTGTATTTTGTTATATGTTTTTCTATTAATTTTCCTTATTTTATTTATTGGGGTCTTGTTGTTTAGTCTAGAGATGTAGTTTTCCGAAATTTTCTTTTGGACTTTTTAATTAAACAGTGTGCTTGATTGTAGGTGTTTGGTTGTGTAAGAATATCTTCAGCATTTTTTCCTGGTTTTAATTGTTTCTCTGCATTCAGGGTTTTGATGTGGCATGTAATTTAAAGGAAGATTTGGGAATTGTTTGTCTTGCTGTTTGTGTTAATGTGTTTGTGAAGAAGAATATTGGTTCTGGTTCATTGAGCAGTTCCATGTTGATTTAGGATGAGCAAACTTCATTGAATTTTAGGCAGTTAGCTTTGTACCGTTGAGATTTTAGATTCCTTTCTTCTGGTATAGGCTTGCTTATATTTAGGAAAGAGGTGAATGGTCACTACCACATTGGTCTTCATGAACTTTCCATTGAAAGTCTATAAAATTGATAGGGAGCATACAGTTAGGTATGATATTGATCATGGGTGTAGGTATATATGCATTTGGTTATTAAGGATAAATAGATCAGATGGTTCTAGTATAGATTCTGTAATTTAACCAGTTTGAGTTAGGTTTCTACAGCCCCACATTTTACTGTATGCATCAAAATCTACCATTAGTAGAAAGGGAATGTGAAGTTGACCACTTAGCCTTTCTATTTCAATCTTATTCAGTCTTTGTTTTGGAGGATTATAAATTGAACATATTGTTATTGTTGAATGAATTGAATCTTTTACTGACATGGTTTGTAGATTTGTGTTTAATTGTAGTTTTTCATGGGTATTGATTTTTTAACCAATATTGAAGTAACCCCACTTGGCTTATTCTCTGTTGTTGATACATTTATTTTGTGGTAAGTTTCATATACTTTAAAGAATATGTTGTCAGTTTCTTTGAGAAGGGATCTTTCTCAAAGAAACTACAGGCTTACTATATTTGGATTTTAATCTGTAAGGAGTTTGATTTCCTCATAGTTTGAGTTAACACTTCTACAGTTTCATTGTTTGATGCTTGTGTTCTGTTTGTTCATTTGAGTGGGAATTATTCTATTTTAGTGAGATGATCTTAAGGATGACTATGTTTTTGGTTATCTATTTCCATACATTCCATACTTTCTATACTGGTTTGTTTTCTTTGTTTGTGAACATGTTCTTTATTTGGGTTCTTTTCATTTTGTTTTTCCTGATAATCCTTATGTGGAATTTTTCATTTGAGAAGTTTTGAATGTTTTGTTGTTGAGAGGTTGTTGTCAGTAAATTTTGTGTTTGATTTACATTGTGAATAGTTTTGGTTCAGTGGTATGGGTTGTTTTCAAATTTACAACTGTTTTTAATGTTTTCAATATGTTTTTTAATTCTTGAATTAAAATGTTAATTCTTGTGTTTCATATAATTTGTTTGATATTAGATTTTAATAGGTATAGCTTGATGTTTCTTGGCTAATTTTTGCATATGATGGTGTATTGGAGTTTGTTTCGATGATTTTTCTTTACTTCTGAGTAGGGAATTTATTTTTTTACTTTTTAATTTATCTTTTTCCTGGTTTCAAACTCCTTGGATATTGCCCTATGATTTTGTTTACAATCAGGGCATTTGGTGTCATTTGAACATGTCATTTCTGTGTGGTTAGGATCATTCTTCGCACATTTTCCACATGCCAATTTCCATATTCATATCTTTGGCAGTTGAAGCATCTTCACTCTATACTTGAAATTTTGAACTGTGTTAACTTGAAGAGCTTCAAATCAATTCTCATCAGGGCACATGTCTTGTGGACTAGCCACATTATCTGCAAGGAGCAACATTGTAATGCCAGGCACTTGTTGTATAGAGATCTGTTATGTGTCAGAAGACATCAAGGTTAACCAAAACAATTGTACAAAAACTCAATCAAAGCCAACCACTGCTGGCTGAAGTAAAGATGAATAGAGATGGAAGAGTATGCTACTGTTCACCAGACATAAGCAAATTTTGAAGAGGCTTGGCATAAAAAAGAAAACAAAAATCAGTGTTCAAAAATAGCAGTGCCACTGTGCAATTTTGTCATTGGTCACAACTTCTAATATTTCCACTACTCCATATTGTGTATCCAGACTTGGTTTTGTAAATTGAATCCACCTCTAGATCCATTGATGAATTGCAAAACAAAGTTTTTTTCAGACTCAAAGAATGAATGAATAACTTACATAAATACACAATTGGCTTTTTATGTGCCATATCTCTACAGGATATGGGTGATCATGGCTCTCTCAAACTTCTAATTCTTTGTAGTTCTACTCCCTATTCTATTCTCTATATAAGCACATTAAGTATGTTATTCACAGTTTCCTTCTGCCTCTCTTTCCTCCAATGTTTTGTGAATCTCAAATTCTCCAAACCTATCTTCCTCATTATGTTTCTAGAAATTTCAAAAGTGTTTTTCTGATTCTAAGTGTTCTTTTTGTTTCCATTTTCCTTAGAACTTCCTTGTAGTTCACATGCTCTGTTTATAGTATAATACCACATTCTTCTATAGTATGTGAGGAAATTTTCCAACATTCACTGCTATACCAAGAGTTTAATATATATTTTATTCTCTTACCTCCATATCTCTTATTGCCTTTTTAAGCAGTTTTCGGGCCTGAAAAAGTGAATGAAATTAATGAGAAACTTCTAAAATAGAACAGGCACTACTTGAAATTTAGTACTTTACAGTGTAAACTATAATACTATTATTACCATTTAGACCTTTTGTTAGCACTATGTTCATAATAGAAATTAAATGACAAAGTTTATCTTTAAAAAGTCTAAAATTAATAATAACTACTGGTATGAATGATGAAAAATATTTTTAATGCATTATTTTTTCAAATTTACACACAATATAAATTAAAAACATTTGAAGTATTAAAGAGTAATTGCATAATAGGATCCATAAGAAGCCAGAAGCAATCAGAGAAGGAATTAGAAAAAAATTGTCTATAGAAAAAAAAAAGAGAAAAGCATGAGTTAGGGTGAAAGAAATAGAAAAAAATATGAAAGAAAGAGAGCAAAAGAAACCATTCCTGTTTATATTAATATGGTTAAAATACATATAGAATGTTTCACCTCTTGTGGCTTGTCAATGTTCTTCATTAATGGCAAGGTTTCAAAATTAATCTTGATCATGGGCATTATTCGAGCTGCTTGATTCACTTTGCTAGCCAATTTCAGGATACGCTTTTCATTATAATTTGAGATTTTATCTGGATTGTTTACCAAATAATTAATCACTTTTTTTATCAGAAAAATTATTATTCTCTGTAAGGCAAACAAACAAAATGCAATTAGTGATATAAATATGTTTAATTAATATCTAATAATTATTAAACAATAAACAGTGATAATTATAAATATTAATAAAGATTATAATAAATGTGTAGGATGTATTGAAATCTCACGATATATCTTTCCTCTTTACATAAAGAATAAAAAAGTAAAGAAATAATATTAACAATTTATTTGTCTATACTTCTGAGATGTGTTAGTATTTACACTATTTACATTGTTTAGACTGTTATCATCTTTTCTGTCATATTTGCAACATTTATATTCATGATGTTTCAGCTGTTGTATGCTCCAGCCTTCTTCAGAGCATACAATGGCCTCATGACAAAAAAAGTTGTGGACAACAGTCTGAATATAAATGGTGTAAAACCAAAATATTTTGTGGAATGTAGGAATCCTGAAAGTATTATAGGGGTATATATATATATATATATATATATATATATATATATATATTATGTAGTACACTTGGTATGTAATCCGGGTAAATTCCAAAGGTGACGAACTCGAGAGAACTCAATGTTAAATTAATTTATTTAACAGAGTAATATTTTACATAACGCATTTTAATTATTAGTTTGGATTATGCACATTTCGCCGCTCTTGTGTTCTTGGCGCGGCTCTTCAGATCCAAATGGTACAACGATGGACAATCTATTACCCCCCACCCCAATTAAAAAACCGAAAATTCCTTCTCCTTTCTTTGCTTTGCGGTAGATGCTCACATTTCCATATTGGGACGGGCCTTTTGACATTTATATACGAAAAGGCTCTCGTTCATTCAAGACTCACAGATTTCAGAACTAGCCCCATGTAATGTGTGTGGGGAGGTTGGCTGTTGGTATGTGCATTGAGTGCAAAGTTAAGGCTCATAGGAAAATTCTGTTATCACGCCTCCTCTCACCCTCACCCCTAACACCCTGCTTACCATTCTGCCTCAATTCCTTTCCTCCCCGCGGGTTCCTCCATCTTAACACCGGCCGGGCAATCACTTCAGCTTGACCCCTTCTACTTTCTCCTCTTCTGGGTTTAACCTTTGCACTCAATGCACATACCAACAGCCAACCTTCCCACATTACGCGGGGCTAGTTCTGAAATCTGTGAGTCTTGTATGAACGTGAGCCTTTTCGTATATAAACATCAAAAGGCCCGTCCCAATATGGAAATGTGGGCGTCTACTGCAAAGCAAAGAAAGGAGAAGAAATTTTCGGTTTTTTAATTTGGGTCAGGGGGTGATAGATTGTCCATCATTGTGCCATTTGGATCTGAAGAGCTGTGTCAAGAACACAAGAGCGGTGAAATATGCATAATCCAAACTAATAATTAAAAATCCATTATGTAAAATGCATATATATATATATATATATATATATATATATATATTCATCATCCCCATACAAGCCTGTTTTACTGTATCTCAGCTCATCACCATGGCTAGACATTCACTTGCCTCCAGCCGTGATTGAAACTCGACCAATTTAGTGTCAGTTGGAGTCGCTAACCCCTAAGCCATAGGCACATGGAATCAGAGAAGGGAAACTTTAGTATGTTATATATAAGCAACATATACACATGCCAGTCATCACTGAAAGAACTCAATTCATTGCTGAAGAGTTATGCATATATCATCGAAGTGGTAACTGTTTTTTCAAATTTTCCTCAATTGTAATGAGAGCATAATGTATTGAGAAGAAAACTCAACACAATTAAATGGTTATGAATCCAGAATTTATTTCAGCAATGTAGAGAAAAAGAAAAATCTTTACAATTGCCTCATGTGTGTATGTGTGTGTGTGTGTGTGTGTGTGTGCAAATCCTTATTACAAAAAAAATAATGTATCAAGTCATTGCTACTAACTTAATCCTATTTACAATGAATTTGTACAAGTTGCAAAAACACCTTCAACCAAAATGTGCTTCATTCTGTCCAATCCATTGATTGAAATAATCCATTGTTGCAGAAAAATCATATGCATGACAAAAACAGACAATACATAAAATAAAATTTTACATACAAATAAAAGATGCATGACTAAAGAAGATTGTGTTTTAATTAAAATTTTTGCTTTATTTTTTTTATTTTAGAACAATATGAGATTATATCAACTATTTTAATGTGTATAATTAGGTACGCAAAACATATATATATACATATATATGAAGATTAGCAAAATGGTTATAAACAACCGAAATTTGAAATTATTTGTTTGAACATTATTTTTGATCAATACTCATATTTAAGTAGATATTCTGTTTATAATCAAACAATATATATATTTAATTTAATTTTTAATTAATAATATAATAATTAATAATTTTTTAATTAATAATTGTAGATATGGTTATTTATGTAAATCAAAAATTGTGTTATATAGGTTTGATTTGACTTCATTTAGACTGTTAGTCATTCATGGTTGAGAGGTCTAAAATCAATTGGTGGCTTCCCCTATATTGATAGGGGTTGCAGGTTCAAATCCTGCTGAATGACACACATTTTTGTAACAAAGATTTATTGTAAATAATCAGGCTAGTAGAAATAAATATATATACTGTTTAATTATAAACAGAATATCTATTTAAAAACGAGTATCAATCAAAAATAATGTTCAAACAAATCATGTTATATATATATATATATATATATACTCACTCGGATATATATATCCGAGTGAGTACAGAACGAAGAAAGAATTTTTTTCACCGTCCAAAACATTAATTTAAAACAGTGCTCGATATATAATGTATAGAGCTGTGAATATTTATTATAAATTATGTTTCAGAACATGTACATAATTTTTTCTATATATGTCCTCTACAATCATATGGTTGTTTCGACATTGGGTATCCAATGTCTCATCAGGAGGAATGAGCAAGAACTGAAATCATCCACTGGCTATATTTGGTTCATTGTTGTTGTGGGGTTGGTTGGGATTATTGATAATAAAGGGAATATGTCTTTCGTGTTGACCGTTAGACTTTTGAAGAACTTGGTGTGTAAATGCTAAATGGTTGATTAATGGTATTATCTGTTAGAATGTACGTTTTTATTGGTCGGGTATATCTTTTGGTTAGAATTTCGAAGAACGTGGTGTGTGGAGGTTGACTACTTGGTCAGTTGTGAATATTTTTGTATTTAAGTAAGATTTTTATGGGTAGGTTTCTAATCTAATTTGGAATGTTAAACTTTGCTTTAGAATTTAGTAGTTTGATCTTTTCTATAGAATTGTTTATTTTTATTTTTATTTTAGCGGGATAGGGGAGTTTATTCAAGTGTGGAGTATTATTGTATTTAGGCGAAGTTATTTATAAAAAATCTAAACTTGTATTTTTTAGAAGGTAAATGCAAATTTGTATTTTATCAGTTTTTTATAATTTATCTAAATTTGTATATTTAATCTTAATTTTGAATTTAGAGGATCAATTTTTTTCTTTAATTTTTAATTTTTCATAGATTATAGTTTGGGAGCCTGTTTATTTCATTTAATTTTTCATTTTATTTATTTAGATATTTTTGTGGGTATTAGACCTTACTTTAAGGATTTATTAGATCAATTTTTTCTATAGCATTGTTAATCTTTTATAATAAAAATATCTAATCAAATTCCTAGTATTTCCTAGCATGATTGTAGGGTTAGATCCTTAATGTTCTTACAGTTTACTGTGGTTTCATGCCTCTGGTTTAAAAGCTTGTTACTATTTATATATTTAAGGATCTCTATTTTTCTTGAAGGCAAAGAAAACATGGTTCCTTTATAGATTTTGCTGTTCTTGCTTGTTTGAGGATTTTCCATTTAACCTTAGGCGTTTTATTTACGTCTTTTAATTTCCAAAAGTATTTGGAGAGAAACGTTATGTTTTGTTTTTCTTTGTTATTGAAGGATGAGAGGTGATTGTAAAAACCCTTTTTAAATACGTTCATGGTATTCCCAATATATATTTTTTCATCTTTAGGATTTTCTATGGATGAAATCAAACACATATATATCAGAGATTTCATCAGACATTTATTGGTCATGGGGCATTGGTTGGGGTTTCTACAGTTACAGAGGTTGTTATCACGGGATGGACTTGTATTAGTGTTGTAGTTATTTTGTTGTGTAGTTTTAATATTTTGGTGTTATGCATTTTGATTATTTTTTCTAGATTATTGGAACAGCTATAACTTAATTTTATGGTGTTTTTATTGAAGATTTTGCTCAGAGGGTTATTTTTGGGGAAGTGCTTCTCTATTAGTTTAAGAAATTTATGCCCCAGCTTGAAGTTAACTGATTGATTGAAGGGAGGGTTATACCATATTATTTTCTATTTCTATTTTTGCTTTTTGAACTTTTGAATTTTTCCACAAAGCTGATTTTTGATGATTTATACCTGCTTTCATCAAGGATTCTATTATAAATTACCTTGTGCTTATCAAATATCTTTTTACTGGATGAGTGTGTGTTAATGTGACGTTCTACCGATGATGGGATGTGCTTAATAATGGATGGTGGGTGATTAGAGTTGGGGTTTATATATATTGGGTTAGCGTTGTTTTTCATGTAAGGTTGGAAAGTCTAATGTTATGTCTAGGAAGTCTACTTGCTTGATATTGTGGTTAATCACTATGTTAAGGCCAAAGGATTTAAAGACTATGGATTAATTTTCTAGTTTTATCAACATTACCTCCAGTAGATTTATCAATTATCATTAGTCCGTCGTCCCTATATAGTCCTATATTGTCAGTTTCGATTTCCTTATTTGCAGTTAAGTTGTACAGTAAGAATAATCCAACCAGATCCGAAGCCTCTGCAGAATCCAGGGCACCCATAGATAAATCAAAATTCTCCTTTGAGTTCTTAGTCCACTGTTTGTTGTTGTGGAGTTTAACATTCCGAATTAGATTAGAAACCTACCCATAAAAACCTTACTTAAATACAAAAATATTCCATACTGGTAAAATCAAAATTAAAAGGAAAAAACACCCCACCCCTATCACGTCCATCTAAGGAACCCCAAGGGAGACAGCCTGGCCACTAGATAAAAGAGAATACATAAAATCTATCTAGTAACAACAGACACTCATTAATCAAACACTAGCTAACCATGCCACTGTCCTAAAAATTCTTAAGGTCAACAAACAGGATGGGTTCCCTAATCACAACCCCCCCCCCCCACACACACACGCACAACTGACCAAGTAGTCAACCTCCACACACCATGTTCTTTGAAATTCTAACCAAAAGATATACCCGACCAATAAAAACGTACATTCTAACAGATAATGCCATTAATCAACCATTTAGCATTTGCACACCAAGTTCTTCAAAAGTCTAACGGTCAACACGAAAGACATATTCCCTTTATTATCAATAACCCCAACCAACCACACAACAACAATGAACCAAATATAGCCAGCGGATGATTTCTGTTCTGATGAGACATTGGATACCCAATGTCGAAACAACCATATGATTGTAGAGGACATATATAGAAAAAATTATGTACATGTTCTGAAACATAATTTATAATAAATATATATATATATATAAATATATGTGTGTGTGTGTGTGTGTGTGACTATATATTTATATATATTAAAAACAGAAATAGAGATTGTTCCAATGAAAGAAGAAAAAATGTGAAAAGCCATGAACGTTTTGTTTAAAGTGTAGATTTATTGTTATTATTATTAATATTACTTGCTTTTTGTATGATATATTGTGTCCATAATGGTATTTGTGTTGCTACACATGTTTCGTGCCTAAAGTCAAGTTGACTGTTTCGGGCTAATATATATATATATATATATATATATACACACACACACACACAAAACAGGTATATATATATATATATATATATATATATATATATATATATATAATTATATATATAGTCATCTGCAGACAGATCTGTTTTGCTGTATCACAGCTCATCAGTACGGTTAGACAGCTGATTGCCTTTTACCCAGGATTAAAATCTGACCGACTTGGCGTCAGTTGGCGATTCTACCTCTGAGCTACGGGCACTCGGTAGAAGGAGGCAGACTTTTTAGCATGTATATTATCATTATACATGCCCAATAGCTGAGAGTGTTCTAATTCATTGCTGAATGAACGATGCGTAGATGCCAGAGTAGCTACTGTTTTTCAACGTCTACCATACACACACATACATATATTCATACAAAAATATGCATACATATATACATACATATGTATATATACATACATACTTATATGTATTCACAGACACACATATATATATATATAATTCCAGGTGAAGAGGACTCAAGGTTTTACTATTTTGAGTGCCCCAGCATTTATTTTATTATGAACATAAGCTCTATAATAAATATTATAGAGCTTATGTATTCTTTGGAGCCAAATCTTAAAATGAATCTTTGCTTTGATTAGTTAAAAGAGACCCACATGTAAATTTTATATCTTCCCACATACATACATAGCAAAAGGTTTTTGTTATTTAAATGTAAATCATCTGCACAACCAACATCAAACATTGCCTGATGAAGAGAATCTATCTTGAAACATAGAAATTTCCGTGTCGTAATGTACAATTAATTCAGAACTATATAATTATATATATACATATATATATATACATATGCAGGTTTCATGAAAAATGACAGATTAAGTTTTATTGTAATTTTCCCAGGTTATGGTTAATTCTTTATATAATTTTCATGTGATCTTATGATTTTCAGAACAAATTATATAAAAATGGTCTAAATGTTTTGTTTTTCAGAGTCCTTTTGGCTATACTTTTAGCCATTATTGAGGATGGATTTTATTTTATGTTTTTTTTTTTTTTAATCATATCACCCCAAGCAAGGCGAAAACGCCACTGATGTGCAGGGGGCTACGTAAGAGTGAAAAGAATGGAAAAGAGAAAAACCGGAAACCACATCCTAAACAGGAAACAAGGGATGAGCCTCTTCACCTGTTCAATAGACGTGGGTGGAGTGTGAACCGGGCGATAGTTCAGTCTATCTACTCCAATTGAAAAAAAAAGAAAAAGAAAAAGAAAAAGAGTGAAAAGATTGGAAAAGAGAAAAACCGGAAACCACAACCTAAACAGGAAACAAGGGATGAGCCTCTTCACCTGTTCAATAGACGTGGGTGGAGTGTGAACCGGTCGATAGTTTAGACTATCTACTCCAATTAAGACTATCTACTCCAATACATGTATAACTGATTATGTGTAGTGTTCATGTACGTGTGTAGAGACATGTGTATAATATTCTGAACACACTAGGGACATCATTACCATGTTCATAGTTGATATTAAGTGCTGGACTTTTCTTTTTTATTAACAATGTTTCTATTACTTAATAATAGCAACTATGAACATAGCAATAATGTGCTTACAGTTCAGAATATAATACACACACATGACTACACATAAACACTACACATAGTCAGTCACATCTAAAATAAAATTAATCCTCAATAATGGCTACAAGTATAGTCAAAAGCACTCGGAAAAACAAAAAATTTAGACAATTTTTATATTATTGATGGTCTTAAAAGAAAAAGATCATAAGATCACATGAAAAATTAGATAAAAAAACCCAACCATAATACCTTGTCTGTCATTTTTAATGAAACTGGCATAAAATACAGATTACTGCCCAAATACACCATGTGTGTGTATATATATATATATATATATATATATATATATATAGTCATCTGCAGGCAGATTTGTTTCGTTGTATCACAGCTCATCAGTACGGTTAGACTCTGATTGCTTTTTACCCAGGATTGAAACCTGACCGAATCGGTGTCAGTCGGCTACACACATACAACCATGGATGAAAACATTATAATTTCTTGTAATTTTAAAAATTGCACATTTAAAAATTTCCTGTCACATGGGTGTTCAAAAAACCACCATTATGTCAGCATTCTTAAAAAAACTGTAAACAGAAAAATCAGTAATTGCAAATAGCCTGAAGACACCACTCATGGTAGAAACCTAGGTTATGTAAAACCTCATTTACAAATGGAAAATATTCAAAAGTTCTACAATATAATTGTATTGAACACTTTTTAATACAAATGTGCATTGGCCTAATATTATTATGACTGAAAACTAAGTAATTAAACGATCAATATATATATATATATATATATATATATATATATATACACACACATTGTGTATTTGGGTAGCAATCTGTATTTTATATACACACTCTCTCACACACAACCAGTGATCTATCTAAACATATGTACATGTGTGTGTGTGTGTGTGTGTGTGTGTGTGTGTGTGAGAGAGAGAGAGAGAGAGAGAGAGAGAGAGAGAGAGAGAGAGAGAGCATCAGTGAATATTTGTTTTAATTAAAACTTACCTCTTCTTTTTCTGTGTTTGGTTCCCTGGTAAAGTCCAAAAGATGCTGCAATAACATTTTTGGACTAGCATTATTTGCTATCATTTTCTCAAAAGGCTGAAAGAAAGAGCAACAGTATAGGAGATGAAAGTGATTATGCCATTATTTTCAAGTATTTTTTGCTCTTTACTTCAAAATGGAAGCATGGCAGAGATACATAGTCAGTTACATACTTATATAATCAAAGATGAAATTTCTAGCCTGACTAATGACAAAAATAATGAACCATCCTTATGACTTTATACAAGAGGTAAGTCTGTGTTCAAAACTAAAAAGAGCAAATCTTTTGTACTTATCAAAAGGAAAACTTATTGGGGTTTATCCTAAAATTATCAAGAGAAATAATTCTTGTTGCTGACATGAAAAGATGTTGATAAAAGTAAAGTATTAACCTACAGACTGGACTATGAACAAATGTGATGGGCAAAATCAAAATGTGAACCTTCCAATTAATTTTGTTACTTTCTGTGTCTTTTTTGAGACATGATCACCTAATCATGGCACTTAACTGACTGACTGAGTATAAATCATAAATGAAAAGTGTCTGGCCACTCATATTCAAGGATGCCCGTCTGCCAGGGTAGCTAGCTAATTCCTGTTGCAGATGCTTGCTCAGGCACATTTATTTGTGTTTGTTCAACAACCACAGAGCCCACCTGTGGTTTATACTGTAACTATATTGAGCAGATCTAGTTATAATTTCTGGGAGAGAGCACGTTATCTAGCATGATCAACATTTTGAACAACACCAGTACACTCAAACCTTTGGTCATGATGTCTTGTGACTTCATGTTAGCAAAGCCATTGGTGGCTTCCAAAGGGTCCTGTCTACCCAATTTCACTAACAAGGTCAAGCCATGGTATGTTTTTCAGGCACTTCCCAAAGGTGCTGCATGCTGTGATTGCCTCCTTCAAACCAATAACATCAAAAAGTTCTGACAAATTGACCATGGTGAGATTCAAATCTGGGATTCATGGTCAAAAAGTGAATGTTCTCACCACTCAGTCACGTGCCCATAATATAAACCATGATTATGTAAAGGGAGTTCCAGCAAATTTATGATTCAGTATAAGTGCAGTTTACTCAGCTGCCATGTGATAAAATAAATATGGCTACCAGCAGTCTGAGTTAATTATGCCATAGATTGCTACAGATAAACATATGATACATTTCATCTTGTAATTCACTGTTACAGTTGTTTAGCATGGTACAACATTAACAAGATAAATAGCATGCCAACCTCATTTCAATTAAAAGAGTACTGGGGAGCTAAAATGTAACTTTATTTGTTGAGGAAATATTCAAAGATCTTGTGGTCCACAATGAACTGTTTGATGTACTGTTTGCCTCAAGCACAAAGTAATGTGCAAATATAGGAATTTCTGCAAATTTGAAATAATTATTAAGGAAGCAAGGAACAAAGTTAAATCATTGAAAGTGATCAGTTAAACGAGTCAAGAAGAATGAACTGGGAAGTGATTATTAATGGGAAACGAATGGAGATCTGTAGACTAGAATATTAGTCTGGCTAAACTGCTACTGGCGAATTCCAAATTATAGTAGTGCGAGTTAGTGGTTAAACTGGACAGTTGATTTACCTACACCAAGAAGATTAATGAAGGATGTCAATGATGAAAAAACATATGGATAATTCTAACAAAACAAGAGTAGGAATTTATTTACAAATTTATGTGCCTAAAGTTGTGTCATTAACTCATTTCAGGAAAATAAATCAGAAATTTTTAAAGTCTGTAGTTTTAATATATTGTCATGAAGAGGAAATGTTCATACAACAGATTAAATAATCTGACACAAAATAATATTAAGAAATGTTTAAAAAGTGTGTTTGTCATTCATGGAAAGTATATATGGTTGCATATGTTCAAAAGTAGGCAAAGAGAGATAGTTTGAAATACTTAACTTGGACTTTTGAGAGAAAATTCTATGAAGTCTATGTGCTTGGTTAAAAGCTGATAATATAATTGGCAATCATTTGATACTGAAAATTTCATTGCTAGGACTAGATGTGGTGAACAGAAACAAAACTTTTCACATGATTTCAGATATTCTTTTCTTCTTAATTTAATTTTATCCTCATTTTATATCCAACTTTGCATAGGCTTCTAAATCTATTTCCATTTTTTTTTTTCTTGACTGATAAGCTAATTTCTATGAAGTTGCTGTTTTCACTGGTCCAAAGTAAATTTCACATAGGCTTGTGAATCCCTTTTCTTCTTTTTCCTCAGTACTTTGAATTTGAAGGAAGTGGGTGAAGAGAGTTATTATTATTTTGCACTTACTACAGACTAACAGAATCCAATGTCTGCATAGAAAAGTAAGAGAATCTTTAGTAAAGGTGAAGGCAAGTAAAAGCAAGATACTTGTCAGAGGGTTCATGATGTTGGTCAATGAATATACATGAACACATGTGAACCACATATATGAACACTGGATAAAGTTAAACAACTATCAATGAATTACATTTATTAAAAGTAGATCTGTCTTTCTCTTTCAAATAAACAGCTACATAGTCATGACTGACAGGACAATCTGAAAACTTAACAAAACATTTCAGTAGCCAAGAATATATTTTAGCCTGAAAGTAAATTGACAGTTATCTTTGCATTTGAGTACACACACATATACATGTATAGAATCAAAATCCTATATTGTTAGGAAAACCCTATTTAAAACAAGCTCCAAACTAGATCATGCAACAGTGCGTTCTGATTGGCTAAAAAAAAAAAATATAAATCACGTGTTTTCAACTATGTCCAATTTGTACAGAACCAGTTTGTGACCCTAATGAAAACACTAATTGTGCCAAATCAATTCCAGTTGAATTCCTTGCATTCACTTACACACAAATACCCTTGAGAAAGGTATTAAGATGTCTCTTCTCTCCAGTTATGGGTTCTGTAGCCTTGGCTGGTGACCAGTCTACTGCAGAAAGTAATAGCAACCTAATATGGCATAATCTTCTGCTCAGTCAGTCATGTCTCTTTTGAGACATGATTGCCCAAGTCTGTATCACATATGGCACTTAACTGACTGACTGACAATTGGAGCCAATCACATTACTCATGTTTTGTATATAAATGACACTTACATAAACGATAAAGAGAGAACTGGGAAAATTATGACCTGAAGCTAAGACCACACAGATTGTCATTTTCATATTCAGACTAAACGTTCAAAATTTCTTTTAACATCAAACCCAGACTATAATACCCTTTTCAACTTAAGCCAACCAAAAGGCAAATAACTGATCAAAGAAAGACAACCCAGCAAACACAAAGTAAGTCAACAACATTAACCCTATATGTCACAAACTTGAACTGTTTAAACTTTACATGAACAAAATAAAATTGTAATATACTTTCTCAATGACAATACAAACATGTAAAGACATTGAAACAATTTAAACTACCTATTCAACAAATGTCTGTACCTTATTTTGTTATATAAAGATATATTTTTATTGTTGAGTCAATATTTTTGTTTTGAACTTTATTATTCATAACATTTGTGTTAATATAAGTGCTGTAGGGTGCAAAACTTTGCATATGTTTACTCACATACTTAAAACATATGCACTTATATTTGGTCCAACGTACTCGTTGAGTCAGGTTCAAAACTTGTAGCATTTTGATATCTTAACAAATATTCAGTTTATCAAGGACTCATATATAATCTCGTCATGAACATATAGCTGTATCTTCACACATCATCCACATATATTTGCGAGACTTATTCTTATTGTAGGTATTTCTTTTACTACAAATTCCTGCGATGCTTCCATGACATTTCTTGGCTTCTAAATTTTGTTTCACAGAATGAAAGTACTATTCTAGCTTTGCTATGGCTGACCAAGGCTTCAAAACAATGAGGGAATTTGTACTAATATTATAAAGACATGATATTTTTCTATATTCTTTTTCATTTTTTCTCATGAAAAATATTCTTTTTTCTTTTTAAAATACTAATCTCAGATATTCAGCAAATACAAGTAAAAGGTTAATAAATATATATTGGATACTTGATTCAGCAATGAAATATTATTTGTCAGTTCTGCTTAAATTGTTCATTGTAAAATATGGAATGAAAACACGCACTTAACATCTTATATATTGGACATTTTGTAAAGTCATGTTTTCTTTTTCTAATGATCAATGTGAAGTTGATGTCTAAATTTGTCTAAAATGATAAAACTAAAACCCACTTTCATATACAATTATGTCAAAACTGTTAAATGTAATCACCTCTTCTACTCTAATAGTTTCTTTTCTCACATTTCCCATTTACTGAACTCCCTACTGTTAGCTACTGATAGCTACAACCTCTAAAAGTTTAAGTGCAACATCAATTGCCATCTTCTATCTAATTGATTCCTATCCATCTCTTATCATTTCTTTGATATTCCCTGTACCTTATTTCTTCTCTCACAGTAATTCCCTGTGCACCAGCGATATTCCTGCCTTGCATGGGGTAAAATGGTTATATATATATATAAAACAAAAAAAAAACAAGCTTACAAAAATACAGATGATAAAAGCATTGAAAATATTGAAAATACTCACAAAATCATCTCCAACGCTGTATCTACTATCTAAAGACCCACCATCTTTTTTACCAGATTTGTCAGACCCGCCATCTTTTTCACCAGATTTGTCAGAGCTTTTGAATAAGATATTATAGATGCAAGTTTTGAAATCTGGGGCATTTGGTTGTCTAAATATAGGCAAAGTGACAGCATTCACAGTACAAATAATGATTTGATCAATTTTGGTTATGGTCAAATCTTTTATTTCTTGTGGAATAAAATCCTGAAAATTAATGAAAAAAAGAAAGTCATTTATTAAAACTGAATCTTTTTCGGACTTTTTTTTAATCAACCACAGAAAAATTATGTGTGTAACAAAAATGAAATAAAAACCCAATTAGGATGGCATTCTTTTTATGCTTTAATTTTCATATTTTCTTCACAGTCATGGAATTAAATCTTGATTCTTCAAAGAAAACAAAACATTGATTTTATTATTTTTATTTCAATACTACTTTCTATAATATTGTGTTTTCATAATGAATTCCACCCGCAACATTTCAAGTCCAGTGTTAGGATTTGGCGTAATTCTGAAAACACTCAGAAATTAATGAATTGTTTTCTCACCCGACTCCTTCTACTTTGATTTTTTAAGAGACCTTCTGTGTAAGTCAACACAGTGTTCTGCTTATCTGTTTGATCTTTAATGATATGAGGGCATTGTAATATGTTGTATTTGTAAGGACTTGCAGAATAATTTAAATTCACTCGATGTGAACTGTGTCCCATAGAATCATGTACGCCAAATCTTAGAAAAAGTTTTGTGCAAGAAATTTATTGTGACTGTGGTAGTTGATGTCAATATTTCAGGCCACTTGGTATAACTATCAACCAGTACCAGATAATATGCTCTATTCAATGACTCAGTGAAATCTACATGTAATCGGGACCATGGAATGTTTTCAACCAAAGTTGAAATTCAGTCGGTGAGGACTTCGCTGCCAGAGCACAACCTCTGCATGATTTAACCAAGTTTTGTATGTTTTCATCCATTTTCAGCCAGTGAATGTAGCATCTCATCAGAGAAAAATTCCTGGATGATCAACGTGGGATTCCTTTAATATGCTTTTTGACAATGATGTTGGAATTAAAACTCTGCAAGCGTACATCAGTACACCATCACATATTGAAAATGCGTTACTTTCATTTATTTTTTTTATTTTTGACTTTACATGCAATTTTATACTTTATTTTTAGTATGAAGTCATCGTTCCGCGACTTAAATTTTATTTCTTCCAGAGTTATAGGCAACTCTCTTACGGTGTTATGTAAGTCATTTTTAATTTTGTTTTCAATCTTTATTGCCGCAATCATTGTATCTTCAGATGGTTCAACGAAATTTCAGAAGTAAGCGAGATAGTTCCATTTTATAGCTGTAATTCAGTAGGATAGTTCCCCAGTGTTGAAGTCTATTTGCTGTATGTGTGGGAACACCCTTTTTAGAATTATATATAGACGCTAACGGGCGATAGTCAGTTTGTAAAGGAAATTCCCGTCTATGTAGGAATTTATGGAATTTTTTCATGCCAAAGCTTCCTTCTCGATCTGGCCGTAGCTTTTCTCAGCAGCTATTAACGACTACAAAGTTGTTCCATCTTCATATTTATATAATATAACTGATCCAACTTTCGAATGACTTGCATCTGAAGTAACGACAATGTTTTATTTGAGATCAAAATGTGTTAGTGATAAGTAAGAAGTTAGAACTTTTTTATCTTTTCAAACACACTTTAGCATTCTCGGTCCAAATTCCATCTAACGTTTTTCTTTAACAAGGCATTTACTGTCAACTCATGCATATTATATATATACACATATGTGATATATTTACAAAGCCTAAAACACTTGCAATTTTGGCAAATTGGTCGGGGCGGGCATGTCTTTAATTGCACTTGACTGGGCAGGATCTGGTCGTCGACCTATTTCGTCAATGATATGTTCCAGATATTTTATTCTGGACATTTCATTTCACTAATTTTGAACCCATATTCTTTGATCCTTTCGAATACTATTTTTACATCTTTCGCATGTTGGTGTCTGGTTTCACTTTTAATCAGTATATCATCCATATATGATTGCACGCAATCTAACCCAGCTCAGAGCTACCTTTATCTTGAAAGAAAATCAGTTGAATAGACCTTTATGAGTGTTGATAGTAATTTCGAACAGTTTTCTTCTAACAGTATTTGTAGGTAGGTATCCGACATATCCAACTTAGAAAAAAATTTCCTCCATTTAGTTTGGCAAAAAATTTCTTCTGGACTTATTAACGGGTAATTATAATTTTGTAAGCACCGTTGAGAAATTATTCTTTTTCTTCAAGTAAACAGTCGGCGATGCCCATTCAGAGTATTTTACTTTGGAAATGACTCCTAATTCTTTTAGCCTTTCCAATTCCTTGTTGATTGGATCTAATGCCACAAAATGTACACTCCTTTTCAGTCTGAACATTGGTGCTGCATTTTCTTTAAGTTCAAAATTCGCCATTGATTTTGTGCACGTGCCAAGACTTTCTGAAAAAACTTCTGGCAACTTTCTTTTTAATTCAATTTTGAATTTTTCCGTTACTGTAGTGTAATAGTACTTGTGGTGACAATATTCAGTTGGTTGAAGAACAAATAGATTGGCAGATTGCAAAGATTAAATAAGGCAATGCTATCCGTTCCCAATAAATTTGTTGTATGTTTTCTTTTTTGATACGAGCTGGTTGGTTTTTCCAATGAAATAAATATTACAGGTGAACTCACCTAAAAAAAATTAATTTCTTCCCTGAAACACCATGAATAACTTTTCTCGGAGTCAATAAACTAGGCTTGCCAGGTTTTCTCCAAGTCTTTTCATTAATTATAGTAATATTGGACCAAGTATCCAATTGTGATTTTATTTTTATATTGTTAATTGTGACAAAAACAAATTTTCCCCTTGGTTATGTTTTGTTTAAAGTCTTGCAATTTATTTTTCTTTCCACTTGTCGACTTTACCCAATGTATTTACTTTGTTAACATACTTTTCGTTTCTCTTTCATTTTTTCATTTTGATTTGCAACAAGTACTCTTGTGTCCTAATCTTCTACATTGGTAACCTTTTTTTATTTCTAAAGACACAATCACTTTTAAATGCTTACCACCACAACCAGGGCAAGTATTAAGTATTTTATTGTATTTTTTACTGTTTCACTAGGAGTTGAAAAATGTCTATTTTTCCCTTAAATGGTTAGATGCTATGTAGTTGTGAAATATAGCTCTCTCGATCCTTGCGGTATCAAGTATTAAATTCAATATACACTGACACTCTTCAGCTATTTTTTGAGTTAATTTTGAATTAATTTCTACTTTAGTCAGAATCCTGGAGCTTATTTCCACGTCCTTATTTGAAGTTAAGCCCTGAACGAATATCATACATTTTGTAGTGAACAAAACAAGATCTACATTTAAAATTCAAATGCTAAACACTGACTCATTGATTTTGTTAGAAATAAATGAATTTACTCGAATTTACAAAACCTTGCTTAACAAACACAAAACTCGCGAAATTTCACACCTTGATGCGAAATGTTTTTCGGCCAATTGAAAACTAGGAAACATCTAAAAACAAAATAGAAAAGCCAGAATCACATCTGGGAGTGAATTCCCAAATGATCTCTTTGATCCCCACAAATAAAATAAAAGACAGAGCAAAGTCGACTGTTGCCAGAGAGAAAGGAGATGAGCGTCATTAACACGTCCCTTGACAAACGTCAAGTGATCGCTATTATTGTCTCTATCTTTCTCTCTCACCTCTCATCTCTCATCTCCTTCCTTTTCACCATTTACCCTGAGTGATTACTTCAAAGACATTCCTACTCTACTATAACACTCATACATGCATACATATGTACGTTCATGCCTTCATCCACACAAGTTACTACTATGAACTCTTTAATTTAAACTTCTCTCTCACATTGTCGATTTACAACTCCTGCGTAGGTGATGAAATCGTCATCATCATACTTTACACAATTTCACCGTGCAATAATGTGAGGTTCTATCTCCAAAAATTTTTATAATATCTCTACAGTTTCCTCAAAATTATCTCACCTGGTTGTTTCGGCAAAGTAAAATTTTTGTATCTTTCATGTTCAGCAGGGGATAATTATCTCAATAAAAGTCAAATTTTCTTTTCATCATTCCAATACGAATAATCCTTTTTGAAGGTCCCTTTGTATCTTCTGTAATACGTTTGAAAAGTTATTTCTTGGTCCGAATTGTATACAAACTCACTAATGAAATTCGCAATAACATCTGGAGTGAATGAGTCAGATGTTTTTTCCTCCGCCGTTTTCTTTAACAACAATTTGAAAACATTTGTTGTTTTTTTTTGTAAGTGAAATTGCCTTTCATGATGGTCTTTTTGTTGTTGTAACTGTAGTTCTTGCAGTTACTTTTGTAGAGCAAACATTTGAAACATAATTGATTTCAGTTCATCCATTGTCCTTGTATTCTACTTTTTTTCTCTTTAATAGTCATCATGAAATTTTATAACGAGATCTTCGTCGCCACTTTTATAACACGTTATTTTTCGTAATGGTAAATCGATATTAGCAAGTTATTTTGGTACCTTCATGTAAAGTCAACGGACTAAACAAATCCTTCGATTCGAATAATACACAATTATATGCTCTCGGAATAATAATCTCAGAAAACAGTTTCTTAAATGACGCACAACATTGGAATGATACACAACACAAAATAACTTATCTACCTCCCCACCGAGGCGGAATGTGGCACAAGGCCTTTTTAATGTAGGGAAGCTGGGCCCTAAAGCCCAGATAAAAAAATTGTCTAATATTCCCCAGACGAGACGCTACCCTTTGGCGGAGTTTTGACTGGGTTACTCTCTGCCCGAAGGCAGAGAGTCCGACAAGGCATGTGCTCGTGCTAATGCACAACATAGAACGATATTTATCTACCTCCTCACCGAGGCGGAATGTGATGCAAGGCTTTTTTAACGTGGGGAATCTGAACCATATAGCTCGGTCAAAAATGAATTGTCTAATATTCTCCAGACAAAACTCTACCTTTCGGCAGAGTTCCGACTGGGTTACTCTCTGCCTGAAGGCAGAGAGTCCGACAAAGCAAGTGTTTATACTGATGCACAACACAGAACAGTATTTAGTTGCCTCCCCATTTAAGACAAAATGTGGCAAAATTTTAATGTGGGGAATCTGGGCTCAAAAGCTCGGGCAAAAATTTATTGTCTAATATTACCCAGATGAGACTCTACCCTTTGGCAGAGTCTCGACTGGGTTACTCTCCTTTCAAAGGCAGCCAGTCCGACAAGGAAAGTGTTTCAGCTGATGCACAACACAGAACAGTATTTAGTTGCTTGCCCACTTGTGACAAAATGTGGCACAAGGCCTTTTTAATGTGGGGCATCTGAGCCATATAGCCCGGCCAAAGATTTATTGTTTAATTTTCCCAGTCGAGACTCTACCCTTTGGCGGAGTCCTGACTGGGTTACTCTGCACGAAGGCATAGGGAATGACAAGGTAAGTGTTCAGGCTAATGCACGACACAGAACAATATTTATCTACTTCCCCACCAAGGCGGAGTGTAATACAAGTACTTTTTAACGTGCGTAATCCGAGCCATATAGCTCAACCAAAAATTTATTGTCTAATGTTCCCCAGACGAGACTCCACCCTTCGCTGGAGCATTGACTGGGTCACTACTCTACGTGGGAAGGCAAAGAGTCTGACAAGGTAAGTGTCCGTGCTAATGCATGATACAGAACACACACAGACTTCTGTCTGAGTGCTTTAGATACTAAATATTTATGGTCACGTGATTCCAGTAGCACAATTCATTCAATGGTTACATTTGTTGCCTGGGGATCGGTGTTTGACCATACGTGTCAGTAGCGAAACTTTCTTTCTACATAACATTACTTAAGTTTATAATCAACAAAATCTTACTTTTTTCTATTTTTTTTTTACTCACCCAGATATTAAGTAAATAATAGTTTAAACTGTTCATCAAAATGGTGACTAAATCTTGCATTTTTTTAATTTCGAATTTACCTAAAAAAAAAAAAATTAGTGTTAAAAAATGTTTAATTTAATAAAATAAAAATTTTCTCAATATAATGTGACAATTAATAAAAAGAAAAAAGAGTTTTTAAAGATACTGCATTTGTTAATATTTTAATTTTCTAATAGTAGAGACTATTTTAAAATAGAAGAATAAAAGAAGGAAGATATGTGGGTCAGAATATGTGTGTGTGTGTGTGTGTGTGTGTATGTGTGTGTGTGTGTGTGTGTGTGTGTGTGTGTGTGTGTGTGTGTGTGTTGAAAGGAATTGTCACTGCTTAGAGATTATTTCACTGCAAGATATCAGTTGATTTTCAAATCATAGTCTACAAATTGCTTTTGGTATAAAATCTGACATTCACCATGCATTGTTGAATTCTATGTCTACAAACATTCTATCTCCATTACACTTGTACAAATGCAAGAAAAATTTAATCTCCGTGTCTTGTCACTACTCTTCAATGAAACTTGCACAAATGCATGATTATGTCTTTTCTTACCAAATTGATAGTGCCTAAA